>OY998182.1:116982199-118232199 GCA_963921935.1 Galeruca laticollis | reverse complement strand
GGTTGAGAGCGACCCCTAAATATTGTAAAAATACCCAAATGCGAAAAAAATATTAAACGGCGATTCTTTGATTACATAGGAGCAAAACTATACAACTTAATTCCACATTCTCTGAAACAAATAAAAAAATTACATATACTGAGAATAAAAATTAAGAAATGGATTCTTAGTAAAGAGAGACACATATTTAGAAATATAGTAAATAATCTCTGAAAGATACTTACCTCTATATTACAGTTATTTTTTCTACTCTAGATTTTGGTTTAGATTATAAATATTGAACTTTAAGTTTATTTTAAATATTAGATTTTAGAACTTATGTATATATATATATAAATATATATGTTTACATATATATATATATATATATATATATATATATATATATATATATATATTTATATGTATATTATAAATATTAAACTTTACGTTTATTTTAAATATTAGATTTTAGAACTTATGTATAGATTGAACATAGCTGCACACATAAATACATCACACACAAGCTCAGGTTCTTTCCAATTAGAGCTTCTGTGATTATTTATGTTTATTTGATTCGTAACTGTAATTGTAATTTTTTTTCTTTCTTTCAAATAAATAAACATTACTTACTTACTAAACTATTCACTAATTTATATTATATACGCGCTATATTCACTTCCAGTAATTTATATAACCACTTCACTACTGTTAACTTACTTAGACTTGTTCTCTGTGTATCTCACGAGATTAAATTATAAACTCTCTTATATATTAAGTGCCTTTTTTTCGATTCTTCTAGATTGCGGGTCACAAAAACAATGACCTCTCTAGAATTGTCTAGATAAGACTGGTCACAAAAGCAATGAACTTCAGCGGAAATGTCTAGATAAGAATATTCACATAAAATAAAGGTAAACAGTTCGAAAACATCCCTGCGCATTCGCCAAATTTTTAACTTTCATACATAGCTAGACAGAGTCGAATTCAGGGACTACACCAGTGTGCGATTTCGTAACAGTATATTACTACAAAACAATGAAATTGTGAGAACTAGGTGCAAAAAATATAAATTTGGAATTTTGTTAGTTATAACATTATTACAATAAAAAAACATTCAAACAAATCGGTGATATAATAATTCTTTAATCAAAACTCAACGAAACATGTTACTATGTAATAGTAAGGCAAAAATGAATCGGAAAATGTGAATATATATATATATATATATTTCGTTTTTTTTTTGGTTCTTGGTCTTTCTTCAATTATTTTGTATTCTTGGGATTAAGGACCATTTTCAAAGACATTCAACTTGTAGTTGTGGTGTGAGAATGTCTTTTTAGGTTTTCTGATAAATTTGGTATGCATGGTAAAGTGAGAAATTGGTTTGTTTTATTGTCTATCCTAGCTTTTGTATTATTATGGTTATAAAACGTTTTTTAAATATCTTGTTTATCAAATTTTTAAGATACTTGTTGAGTATAAGGGCATCTTTAGCTTTCATTATTGCATTCTCTCTGAATTCGGGGTCGGACAGATTTATTGACCGATCTGCGAGTCCTATAATAACAGATTTTTTTGTGTTAGAGGGTGTGGTGATTTAAAGTTTAAATATCGGGAAGACCAGGTATCTTTTGTGTGCCATTCAGTTTTTATGGTTTTCGTTATATGATGGAGGGTAAGGTCCAAAAAGCAAATTTGATTATTTTTTTCTAGTTCAATGGTAAACTGTAGTCTGTCATGATAACTGTTGAAATTTTGTAAGACCAAATGTTCTGCATTTTCTGGTATTGCTAATATGCAGTCGTCAACATGCCTGTAAAAAAATAGTGTTTGAACTGAGTTTTTGGCCAATATTGTTTCTTCAATGTCTTCCATAAGTAATTGGGCAATGACGTTAGAAATAGATGTCCCCCTTCTATTTGTTGGTAAAATGTCTCTTCATACAAAAAATAGGTGGAATTCAGAGTGAGTTCTATAGCTTCTAAGAAGTCACTCATAGGTATATCAGTGTATGTTTTAATCTGATATTTATATAGGAAAAGGAAACATTTTCGAGTAAAATATGATTCATATATGAAGATAGCAGTATATTTAAATTATTTTGTCCATAGTATCTCTAATGATTATCATTAAAGCATTATATCTTAAATAAAGATAATTGCCTCGTATCAGATTAGATTTTCTGGGCCCACAGTATAAAGTTTCGCCTTAGAAAAATGATATGTGCATCGCCAACATATTTATCCATTTGTTAATACTTTGTGTTTTGTAAATTTCACAGAATACATAACTAATATTTGTTTTTCCCGTTCACTTTAATTTATAAACTTTTCCATAATTCTTATTTCGTAAAACATGATAACAATTTGCCACTCCTACTACAAGGTAATTTCTAAGAATATATGTAATCCTTTGCTCGGGAACGAATTTAGTTATGTAATTAATGAACGTTACTTAGCATAGGATGAATTTAAGGGTAGTATTATCGGTTGCTACCTACTCGGGGACGAATTTGGGGCCGGCCAAATGTGGACGGGTTAAAAGAATTTATGGCAAGTTCTTTTTGCATGGTACGCTAATAAGGGGTCCAGTGCATTTAATTCAGCATTGTTTATAGCCAGTGGCCGTCTATTAAAACGCTCCAAATCTTTATGAGTATTTGGGAATAAGTGAATAACATTAATGGACAGGCATTGTAAAACACATTTATTAAAAGGTATTCTCAAAACTTCACCAATCAAAAAGAAAACAAACTAATAGTGTACTATGATCGGTAGAATTATCGAAAAGACGCAAATAACAAAGACACATCAAGAGAATAAATCACGATGATAATGAATCATCAACCAGAGCCAATCATCAATGTAGTACCAAAATAAAATTACTGACTTTTCTAAAATTTACCAACGTAATTTCTATTTTTGCTGACAAAGACGTCTAGGGCTCTAAACCGATATCAAATAAACGGTTTTAAAGATTGAAACTAACTTTTCCACATCTGTAATTCGCCCTGAACTACCATAAAATTGGGCACTTGTATACACGGAGGCTGTATCGTGCTAATGAACAGAAATTTCTGCAGAAAATGTAGTATATCTGGATTTATAGGACACGTTGTACTAGCTCTGGTGAGCTGAACATCGATAGAGTTCATCTGTGAGACACCTTGAACAATAACCGACCATAAAATTGGTCACTTGTATATACTCCAGAGGCTCTATCGTCCTAACAACCCGAAATTTCTTTAAAAATGACCAAAAATGTGGTACTGTAAGTACCATAGCATCTGTTATACTAGCTCTAGTTAGGTAAAAATCAATAGGGTTCATTTGTTAGAAGCCCTGAGTATAGTTGTGTAGGAGGACATAGCAGGATAGCCATGTGTTGTATGTAGTGTTGATATATGTTGTGACGGATAAGACCATAAGTCTCAAGATGATGCCATGTTTTAAAGTAATAGTCGACTTACTCAATTCTGGATTATAGGAAGATAAGTAGCACCGCGATTTTATTTATACCCTAATTAACACTTAATTAACTAGACATGTCCTATAATTTACTAGAACGGTCAAGTTCAACTTCTTACCAACAACATACACTAGTTGTTATTGATAAACACGACAGAGTAATAATTCCTTAGCTTTGTACAATATTTCCTTTCTTACTGTAAATAATATCTCTAATCGATGAAATAAAACAATATAGTTTGTTTAAATCTTCATTTATTTGAACTAATGTTCAATTTAAACTTGTTGACGCGTTTCACTAACACAGTAGCTTTGTCAAAACGAATGAAGGTAAAATATAAAAATGTCTTAATATATACAGTGCTAAATTTATTTACTAACCTTAGTAAATAGATTTAGAGTATTGATAATGGTAGTCTGTAATAGATCCTGTGACAGCTTCCTTGGTTTCAAAATCGGCTATTTTTTCTTCTTAATCAAGACCTAGCGGTCTGTTAATCTTTAGGTTCCTCTGTATTAATTCTGGAGAGGTGGATTGCCAACTGTCCTTCCAGGTAGTATCTTCCTTGCTGGTTTTCCTTCTAATGCTAAACGTTCTCTTCCATACGTTTGCCTTCCCCTCTTCCACATTGTTGTCTTGTATTTGATTCGATGACTTCTGGTTTTTCTGTCGATAGTTCTTAGATTTTCATTTCTGCTACTCTTAGCATGTTTAACTTTTCCGCCCAACCTATCTAATATGCGAGAAAAGTATTGGTTTACCCCAAAAAAAGTTGGAATTTTGAAATTTTTTTTGAGTTATTTTCACGTTTTTCATCAATAACAACACAAAAAAACGGTTTTTAGAAAAAAAATCTTGTGTGTATGTCGTCGTCGTCGTCTTCGTCGTTGTCGTCGGCCACTTTTCCTTACATGTCTTGTTAGCACGATACAGCCTCCAGAGTGCAAAGAGTCACCAATTTTATGATTGAATATTGTTAAGAGCATGTCACAGATGAACCCTATTGATTTTCAGCTCACCAGAGCCAGTACAACGGGTGCTATGGTACTTGAAGTACGACATTTGGTAATTTTTTGAGAAATTTCAGTTTGTTAGCACGATACAGCCTCCGGAGTTCAACAAGTGACCAATTTTATGATTGAATATTATTCAGGACATCTCTTAGATGAACCTGATTTATTTTCAGCTCACCAGAGCCAATACAACAGGTGCTACAGTACTTTAAGTACGATATTTTTGTCATTTTTGGAGAAGTCTCAGTTTGTTAGCACGATACAGCCTCCGGAGTATATACAAGTGACCAATTTTATGATTGTATATTATTTAGAACGTCTCAAAGATTAACCCTATCGATATTCAGCTCACTAAAGCCAGTAAAACGGGTGCTATGGTACTTGAAGTACCAAATTTTTGTCATTTTAGGAGAATTTTCAGTGTGTTAGCACGATACAGCCTCCAGAGAGTATACGATTGATCAATTTTATGATTGAATATTGTTCAATGTGTCTCCCTATTGATTTTTAGTTGACTACGGCGGGTCCTATAAATCCAGATATACTGCATTTTTGGTTATTTTTGGAGAAATTTCGGTTTGTTAGTACGATACATCCCCCGAAGTGTATACAAGTAACAATTTTATGATAGACCATTGGTCAGGGCCACAGATGCGGAAAAGTTAGTTTTAATCTTTAAAACCGTTTATTTTTTATTTTATGTCTCCTCTCGAACATCTGTTTTGTATCTCTTTATCGGTCTGTCGCATGTCTTGTCAATTATTTTTTTCTGTCTATACGCATGTGTTTGTTCGTCTAAATTTGCCTTAACATCCTGATATGGCATTATTTATATGACTTCTCAGATGTCTATCTGGATCATGGGCGTAAGATACATCAATACTCAGGTATTTAAATTGTAAGACTTGTTCGATTATTCTGTTATCTACCACCAGTTCTTATGGGATCATTGGCAAAGGTTACACATTTAGTTTATTCTGTAGAGGTGTTCATGTGGAGATCTCGGCATGCTTGATAAAACTTATGGAGCTGTCAAAACGTTCTCTGATTCAATTGGGTCCTAAGCTGTATCATTTATTTATCGATGTCGTTTTTTGCTTTTTCAGAATCGCTACATGTGCCTTAGCCAAGATAAATGTTATATTCATATTTGAAAAATGAATAAAATATATGAAAGAACCAGAACCAAATTTTGATGTGAGCAGAGCGCTTGTAGTTTATTAACAAAACTATACTCAGTGACCTATGAAGACTAATAAAAAATAAACGGTTTTAAAGATTAAAACTAACTTTTCCGCATCTGTGAGATGCCCTGAATAATATTCTATCATAAAATTGTCACTTGTATACATCTCGAGGAATGTATCGTGTTAACAAACCGAAATTTCTCCAAAAGTAACCAAAAACGCAGTATATCTGGATTTATAGGACCCGCTGTACTCCCTATAGCCTGTGAGACACCTTGAAAAATATCCAACTATAAAATTGGCGACTTGTATACACTCCGGAAACTGTATCGTACTAAACCCGAAATTTCCCCAAAAAGGACAAAAATGTGGCACTTCAGGTACCATAGCACCCGTTGTACTAGGTCTGGTGAGCTAAAAATCAATAAGAATCAGCTATAAGACGCCCTGAACAATATTCAATCATAAAATGGGTCACTTGTGTACACGCTGGAGGCTGTATCGTGCTAACAAAATGAAAATTCTCCAAAAATTACAAAAATTTGGTACCTCAAGTACCATAGCACTCGTTGTACTGGCTTTAGTGAGCTGAATTCAATAGGGTACATTTTTGAGATGCCCTGAATAATATCCAATCATAAAATTGGTCACTTGTATATACTCCAGAGGCTGTATCGTGCTTACAAACTGAAATTTCTCCAAAAATGTCGTACTTAAAGTACTATAGCACCTGTTGTACTGGCTATGGTGAGTTGAAAATCAATAGGGTTCATCTGTGAGATGTTTGGAATAATATTCGATCATAAAATTGTTGTCTTTTTGCACTCTGGAGGCTGTATCGTGATAACAAACTAAAATTTCTCAAAAAATGACAAAAATGTGGGTACTTCAAGTGCCATAGCATCCGTTGTACTGACTATTATGAGCTGGAAATCGATACGGCTCATCTGTGAGATGTCCTGAACAATATTCAATCATAAAATTGGTGATTTGTTACACCCCGGAGGCTGTATCGTGCTAACAAAACATGTAACGAAACTGGCCGACGACAACATACGCACAGGATTTTTTTTCTAAAAACCATTTTTTCGTGTTGTTCTTGATGAAAAACGTAAAAATAACTAAAAATATTTTTGTCAAAATTTCAACTTTTTTGTAGGTAAACCAAAACTTTTCTCGCATATTAGATAGGTTGGGAGGAAAAGTAATAAAAGCAAAGTATGTAATTAAAATACAGTCACTAATCTTGAAAACATTACAAATACTATTATATATAACAAGGGATGATTCCCTAAAATAGGGATTATTATTTGTTTAATCAAACGTGTATTAAAAACAGTTGTTTGGCATTTCACAACATTTGTCCCGTTTGGTACGCCGCTGAACCAAAGTGAAATAAAATATAACAACGGCAAATTTTATACCAATCCAATAGAAAATTTACGTTCTACATCGAGGAAACTACCATATAACTCACAAGACATTGCCTAATACTTTTATGAGTTGCATCAGAGCATATAACCTAGTTTTCAAAAGTGTTCCTAATAACAAATTCGATCAGCTCTTCAAGAAATATCGAATGATTTTTCAGCTCATTTGTGAAAAGTATAACAATTTAGAATATAACTCTCCAAAAGTGTATATATATACTGCGATTCTAGTTTAGACTTCCCTCAACAATACCGTCTTTTAGCTTTGGAAATGGTTTTCGGTAAGAGATTGGCGAGTGTCTCAAGAATTCAAATAATATTTTGGTAATATAGTATGTAAGACTTACTATAATTTTATATTTACAAAAATCATTCGATAATTGGTGAGACAATCCCTGTACAGGATTTCTAAAACCTCCAGAAATCAGTTTGGCTAATTTTTATTTATCGAGAAGACAGTCATTGTAAAATCGGAAGAAAATAGAGTGATTTATTCCTCAATCGAGGCTATCCTAACCAAATGTTTGATGTTTCCAGAATCTAATTAGCTGTTGATTGGTTTTAATAGACTTTTTAAGTATCAAATATATGGAAAATCGTAGTGAGAATTTATCAGTAACTTACTATTTATTCTAGGAAGGTGTTTGCCCACGGACCCAAAAAACCTGTGGCGGTAGTTTTTAGACTAAAACTTTTTTTCATTAAGCTTCAAAAAATTGAATATTGAGGTGTTTATTGTCTACTATATACAGGGTGATTCATAACTATTGGGACATAGGCTGAGGGTAGATTGTTTGGACCAAAATATGGCGATAGGACTAAATATACCTCAATAAAATATTGCTGTGGAAAAAGATAAAGGGCGTTAAAGTTGAATTTTTTTTTCATTTTTTGCTAATAATGTCTGTATATTTATCGATTGTTATCAAAATCGGCTCAGAGGCATAATTTTATACAAGCAATATTATTTTATGTATTATTTGACATTTTGATGCAGGAGGAGCCTCGTGAAGGATTTCTGATGATGAAATTGACTGGTAACTTTTTTGACGAAACTTTTTAGTGATTTTTATTAAAAAATATGACATAAACATCATTTCTACGTAATATTAGTACTCCTGTTCACACACGATATTTTCGAGAAAAACGCAATTGAACAGTTCAGAGTATCGGAAGGGGATTTCAAGTAACGGACAATAAAAAGGCTTTTATTTCGACGATAAAGCATAATTAAAAACAATGTAACATAAAAAGAGCAAACTCAAATTAAATGTTCTACGTGGCCTCCTCCGACTTCTATGCCTTTTCTAATTCTTTTAATAAAGAACTTTCGAACTTCAAAGAACATATTATTCTGCCCCCTTATAAAGTTACCCGCATTTTGTATTTTCCTCCAGAGTTCGTCTCTCGAGTTAATTTCATTGGCATAAACTAGGGACTTCATACATAAAAATCAAGCGAGGACTTCTTGGTGCCTATTCAAAATCACTTCCTCTGCCAATCCATCGCTGAGGAAATATGTCATTTAGATGATTTCTAACAACTAAAGGGAAATGAGGTGGAGTTCCATCCTGCATAAACCACATTCTATTTGTTACAGCTAGTGACAGATTATCCAAAATATAGCTAAAAGTATTGTGCAAAAAAAATAAATAAGAATCTCCATTTAAATTTAAACTTATGCTGGAAATGTCTTTCTTTCAGAGCATGCGAATTTTTTTCTTCCCAATAATGGCTGTTTCTCCAATTAAATACCCATTGTCTGGTAAAAGTCGCTTCATCGGTGAACATATTGTTCTTAATCAAATTTCGGTCACCATTATGCTTGTTGAGAATACGTTGGCAGAACTGTAACCGTCGTGGGAGATCTCTTGGAACCAAATTTTGAACAGGAGTGAAGTGATACGGGTGGAACTTTTCTTTTTTAAGAGAGCTAATCATTCTCAAAAATGTGCTACGAAAGCCAGTTATGTGTTGGCTTATAATGTTGCTAAATCTAATAAAGCATTTTCAGATTATGTATTTATAAAGCAGTGCATGATAGATGTGTGCGATATTATGTGCCCTGAAAAGAAAATTATTTTCAGTCACTGTCTCTCTCAAGAAGAACAATCACCGAGAGAATTGAAAATATTGATAAAAATCTAATTTCGCAACTGACTACAAAAACTCAAAAATTTATTATTTATTCAATTACCATGGATGAAAGTACAGATATCAGCAATACTGCGCAGTTACTCATATTTGTAAGAGTAATCAACGCCCACTTTGAAATTACATAAGAACTTGCAGGGCTACAGTCAAGAAAAGGAACAACGACTGGTGCCGATATATTTTGTGAATTTGAAAATTGCATCGATAAACTGCGTTTACCTATTGATAAATTATGTAATGTAACTATAGATGGTGCTCCTAATATGGTTGGAATCAATCAAGGATTTGTTGGGAAATTTAATTCTAAGTATCCGGAAAATGATGTTGTTTTTTGCATTGCCTTATACATCAGGATGCTCTCTGTAAATCGGCTTAAGATATTGACCATATACTTAATATTGTTGTAAAACTAGTAAATATGATTAATTCCAGAGAATTATTACATCGCCAGTTTCAACAGTTTTTGGAGTCCGTACATGCTGAGGATTCCGATATCCAGTATTATTCAAAAGTTCGTTGGTTAAGTGCTGGAAAAGTATTTGAAAGAATTTGGGATTTAAATGACGATATTGTGAATTTTCTTCTTGATAAAGACATTTTTCATCAATTTGACGTCTTAGAAAACGAAACGTGGCTTTCTGATTTCGCTTTTTTCACATACCTCCTCGTACACATGAATAAACTTAATCTGAAATTGCAAGGGAAAAATCAGTTCCTTCACGATATTTGGCAATACCTGAGAAGTTTCAAATTACAGTTATTATTATTTGCTAATCAGATCTCTAAATCTGATTTTTCTCATTTTCCAAGAATACAATCCTTAAAATTCACTATATCAAACAATAAGATTCAAAATACGAAATTAATTTGAGAAAACTATCTTCAGAATTTGAAAGGAGATTTCAGGACTTTAGAAAAATGGAACCAGAGTTTAGTATTTTTGCGACCCCATTCGATGTTAATTACGAAGAGGTTTATGCAAAATTTCAACTTGAGTTAATAGAACTGAAATGTAATACTCTCCTGAAACAAACTTTTCAAACAGTACCATTACTAGAATTTTATAAAAATTTAAGTCCAGATAATTTCCCAAATCTAATTACTCATGCAATGAAGATAATGACAATGTTCGGCTCATCTTATATATGCGAACAAATCTTTTCAACAATAAAGCTTAGGAAAACTTCTTTAAGAAACAGAATTACAGATGAGCACCTTTCATCAGTTGTAAGAATTTCTGCTTCGCAAATGGAACCGGACTATGATGAAATTTTGATGAAACAGTCTCAATTTCATTTTTCTCATGCACCATCAACCAGTAATGACACCAGAAAATAAAATGATAATACTTCGCATCAAGAACTAAACTAAATTCATATTATATTTTGTGCTTATAATTTTCTTACCTTTTGCTTTTTTACTATTAAAATAATAAGTGTATGTAATAATATATGTATATGTTTATAGATTAAACATTATTCTTTGGCCCGCTACGATTGTCTAGTTATTACAAATGGCCCGTCTTAAAAAAAGTTTCCCAACCACTGATTTAGAACTATGTACAGATGTGCTACACATTATATTACTCTAGTGGAATCCGTCTCTAGTATTCAGTCATACCACCTACAAATAAACACTATAATGAAAAATATGTTTTAGATGTACAGGGATCATCAACAGTAAAGTAATGATGTGCATCTACAAATGATTCTTCAAAATCACTTTTTATATCAACTTCATCATCCTCGCTATCTCCGTCTTCGGCCAAATTGATAATAATATTATCCATAACAGTATCTAAAAGTGGTTCATTGTTCATAAATTCATCTTGAACCTTTTTAACATGGTCACATCTAACTTTCCAATCATTTGCAGAAAATGAGTCAAAAAAGTCATCATTACAGAATTCTTTAACCTTTGTAAAATTGAAGGTAACATTTTCTTTCGCAACATATTCTTTAAGTGCCACCCAAGCAATTTCAATCGGATTTGAGTCCGGGTGATAAGGGGGTAGCATTAAAACTCGCAATCCATGTCGAATAAACAAATTAATGTCTTTCAAGTAAATTGTTAAAAATATTGAAGATGAATTTATGAGAAATTAACCACTTTTAGATACTGTTGTGGATAAATATTATTATTAATTTGGCCTAAGACGGAGATAGCGAGGATGATGAAGTTGATATAGAAAGTGATTTTGAAGAATCATTTGTATATGTACATAATTATTTTACTGTTGATGATCCCTGTACATATAAAAAACATATTTTTCATTATAGTGTTTGTTTGTATGTGATATGACTGAATACATTAAACGCAACAAATGTAAAAGTTTGAATAGGTGTTATAAAAATGTAGATATTAGAGACGGATTCCACTAGAGTAATATAATATATGTGTAGCACATCTGTACATAGTTCTATATAAACAATAATTGACGGCACCCAGGACCAAGATTTTTTTGTTTTGCCAGTCCTAACTCTGTAAAAAGTCTGAAGGGATGCTCTAATTTCATAGTAAATATTTGCAAAAAACTCAAAAATTTACATATGAAAGTCGAAATATCTACCCGCGATTTCCCCAATTTGTTTTTCAAATTTTATGTATAAACCCGAATTTTTACATTATTATCTATTACATATTATTGAGAATAACTATTTTAGAAAGCTTGACAGGTAGGTATGTCATTACCTATTACTACGAACAGATAGCAAAATTGGTGGCCATTGTTAAAATTAGAAAGTCGTTTAACAATCCTTATCATATTGTACGCTTTATCTACAAAATCTACCTAACTTCCAATTTATATACAAATAAACCCCAATGACGAATATTATGAAGACATTAATTTGAAGTAAAGGTGAAAGTTTCTGTCTCTTAGAATCTATTTATTATTTATTATAGAATTCCCCGTATGGTTTTTCAAGCAATAAATAATTATGTCTGTACAAAAAAATCCCAATTTTCATAAAAAAATCTAATAGTTTTTATTTCGTTATTCATTTAATTAGTAATAAACAATACATTGGTGTTATTTTGTTTTGTAAACTCGATTTTATATAGCAATATACATGTGCCACAATTTATTATTTTTAAATCCAAATTCAAAATATTGTGTTACCCTCGTACGTATTAGCAGTCTCACAACCATTAAAACTTTGCATGTGGAATGTACGTCGCCTGCTCTTCCCGGTAACTGCGTTTACAACGTTGTCAAGTTGTATAGCTTTCTCGCGCATCGTCAACTGCCAAAATTAATTTGCTAACCTGTACCGAAGTCACCTTATTTTTACCCCAGCGGAACGCCTATGTTCTAAAACGGTTGGTCATAAGAAAGTTAGTCACGCCGAAGGAATTTCCTGGGACAAATAGTTATTCATTTTTTATAAGAGTAACAAAAAGGAGAGAATTCGGATTTTGTAATTCAATTGAATAAACTTCGCTCATGTGGATAGTTGGTATTATTTAAAAATCGCTCTTTATCATATACTCAATAATTTTATCAAATCTAGGTATATCCGCAAAATGGGATACGGCAAGTTCATGAGACTGATATCCTGTCATACTTGAAAAGGCAATAGAGAATACGCACATATCATTGTAGGTTTCTAGTAACAAACTTGTTCAATCAAATATTAACTTTTATGAATACTACGCAACACATCGAAATTTCCACATTTTTTACTAAAACGAGTCTGTTTAACTTTTAAATAACGAACTTTATTATTAATTTTTGGTGCGAGACTACTTCATATTCTCTATCTAGTCCAGGAGGAATCGGCGCATGAGTACCGAAAACTATTCCACCTCAATTTTTTTATGCGATCCTCTTTGAATTGCCCTACTGATGATATAAATGCATGTTGCCATGGGGCAACCTAGTGCCATATTGTTTAAACCGAAATTGTTTGAACAATTGGAAGAAATTGTTATTTTTCAACCGGACACATTTTTTTTGTATTCTTTATTGAAATACAAATAAAAAAGGTCCTATGACTTTTCACGATAAAGTTAATTTTTTTAGAGATATGAATTTTTAAAGGTTCGAAAAATCTCAAATTTGGGTACAATTGACCCATGAAAAATATATTAAAAAAATATAATAAAATATAAATAATATTTTTTTTAAATTCTTTATACAATTGTTAATAATATTCTAAATAGAGATTTAAGAAAATTTCATTGTTTATACCTGTTTTTTAATTGTTAATTTCGCGCGCTCACAAGTATGCGTCGATACCTTTAAGTATCGCCGTCTCTCTCTGACTCATGCGCTGCATACGGTCCTATGTGTCCTGAATCATTATTAAACATTTATCTAAAAAACCATTAACTTTATCAAGATTGGTAAAAAGAACAATGTTATTAATAATTAAATTGTCTACAATTTGTTTTTTTAACAAAAGTAATTTAAGTATGAATCGGAACATGTTTGTTATTATCATAGTGATTTATGCATTTTTATCAACAATAATAAGATATAATTGTATTTGAAAAAATTTTGGAATCACAATTATATATAAATAATAAGCTTTTGCTCAAACATACATTTGGAAAAATGCATTGAATCCGGAATATAAAACATTAGATTTTGATCAGTTGGAAATGGGCTTTTGTTTATAAATAAAGGTATTAGCAAAGTATCATTCTCTAGTATGTATCCGAAATTCGTAAAATCTAATGTTTTATATTCCGGATTCAATGCATTTATCCAAATGTATGTTTTGAGCTAAAGCTTATTATTTATATATAATTGTGATTCCAAAAAATTTTCAAATACCATTATATCTTATTATTGTTGATAAAAATGAATAAATTAGTATGATAATAACAAAAAAGTAATTTTAATTACATGTTCCGATTCATACTTAAATTACTTTTGTTAAAAACAAATTCTAGACAATTTAATTATTAATAACAATGCTCTCTTTACCAATCTTGATGGAGTTGATGGTTTCTTAGATAAATGATAAATAATGATTCAGGACACAGAGAGGTCGATGCAGCGCATGAGTCAGAGAGAGACGGCGATACTTAAAGGTAGCGCGCGGAATTAACAATTAAAAAACAGGTATAAACAATGAAATTTTCTTAAATCCCTATTAAGAATATTATTAACTGTTGTATAAAAAATTTAAAAAAATTATTATTTATATTTTATTTTATTTTTTTAATATATTTTTCATGGGTCAAAAGTACTCAAATTTGAGATTTTTCGAACCTTTAAAAATTCATATGTCTAAAAATATTAACTTTATCGTGAAAAGTCATAGGACCTTTTTTATTTGTATTTCAATAAAGAATATAAAAAAAATTTGTCCGGTTGAAAAATAACAATTCCTTCCAATTGTTTAAACAATTTCGGTTAAACAATATGGCACTAGGTTGCCCCATGGCAACATGCATTTATATCATCAGTAGGGCAATTCAAAGAGGATCGCATGAAAAAATTGAGGTGGAATAGTTTTCGGTACTCATGCGCCGATTCGTCCTGGACTAATAAACATAATAAGCGAATTAGTGTTTTTAAATGAAACTCAAGGTCTCTAGTTAATTCCACAATATAATACAAGTTATTGAAAATTCTAAAAAATTGACAATTGTTTCGATAAATCAATATCATCGTCAGAATGACAGAAGTTACATTTCATTTTATGCCTACCTGATGTTTAGTAGTTATATTTTTGGCTAGACCAAGAAGTAACCTAACTTGTGATTGGCTTAATATATGTTTATAGAAAAAAGAAGAAGATGTGATATTACAAATATTGAAGCTTAGATATTATTAGCCCTATGGTGATATCCTGGATATCATTTTTCCAATTAAGATCAGTATAACTGTGCAATGATATAGAAAACCAGGAAAACTATATCTGCTGATCTTTACAATTATCACTTAATAAGACAGTTTATTAGTGGAGAATTCCCTAAATTTAACTGTTCATTGACAACTTCATATTGTGGGCTTCTTAAATGTCTTCTAATTTCCAGTTCTTCAAGGAAATCCAGTTCTTGTTTCTTTTCACAAATATGCAGCACTTCTAGTTCTGTGTTAGGTGTCAATGAATGATTGGTGTCAAGTAGATGTTTTGCGTAGTGAGATTTATCTGGTTGTTTTAATCTGTAAGCTCGTAAGTGCTCACTGTATCGTATTTCAAAATTCCTAAGGGTCTGACCCAAATAGACAGCATTACATTCTGGACATTTGAGTTTATATATACCTGACTTCTTTAATAGTGGTATTTTTGTTTTTACATTTAACAATTTTGTACTAACGTTATTATTTGTAATATCACATCTTCTTCTTTTTTCTATAAACATATATTAAGCCAATCACAAGTTAGGTTACTTCTTGGTCTAGCCAAAAATATAACTACTAAACATCAGGTAGGCATAAAATGAAATGTAACTTCTGTCATTCTGACGATGATATTGATTTATCGAAACAATTGTCAATTTTTTAGAATTTTCAATAACTTGTATTATATTGTGGAATTAACTAGAGACCTTGAGTTTCATTTAAAAACACTAATATGAGCATATTCCACGAAGTAAGGGTCGAGACAGTCAATTTCATAATAAGCGAATATATAAAAGAGAATAAACACCTCAATATTCAATTTTACGAAGCTTAATGAAAAAAAGTTTCATTATAAAAACGACCGCCACAGTTTTTTTGGGTACTTGGGCAAACACCTTCCTAGAATAAATAGAAAGTTACTGACAAATTCTCACTACGATTTTCAATATGTTTGATACTTAAAAAGTTTATTAAAACCAATGAACAGTTAATTAGATTCTGGAAACATCAAACATTTGGTTAGGATAGCCTCTATTGAGGAATATAATAATAATAATAATAATAATAATAATAATAATAAATAATAAACTTTATTGCCTATAGAATATACATTTATAGCAAGGGTTCGGTTGACAATGCATGAATAATTAAATATTTGTAGTTACATCTTTGGTCTAAGGCTAATACTATACTAATATAAGGCAAATATACATAACGAAAAAATAACAAACAAAAAATCAAGATTTACATTGAAAGCATTAAAAAATAGCACATATTTATAATGGACGCATGGAACTAACTAAATAATTTTTTTGTCTATTGGACTAATCCGAAACCAACGAAAGAGCTCAAAAATCATAATTCGTTAATCACGAATGCTCGGAGCTTTAGAATATTCCATATGTAAGCAGCAATACATTTTGCATCATCAACATTGAGGTTATTTAGTTTCTATGAGAGATTCAATATTTATGAGAGGGTCATAATTCGGTGACCTCATAGAGGTATATATGGGACATTCAAAAAGCATATGGAAGATAGTTTCCGGTTCTTCCATGTGACACACAGTGCAGCGATCTGATGGGTCAATTATATACGAGCAGCCATTCAAGGTAAATTTTATACGCAGCTGGTTGGTGAAACGTAACTGGGAAATAGTGCGGGTAACCTGCATAGGCATTTTCTGGAATAAATAAGAACTGGGTAACGAACAGCTAGAAAGTGATTTATATAATGTAAGGAATGAGCTGTTTTCTTTTCGTGTAACGTCTAATAAATGTAGCTTTTAATAATACCGTGAGAGCAACGACTTTCTATTAATTTTTAGTTTGACAGCGCTAATATTATCCCAAATATCAGATGCGTCAATTAAATCAAAATACGACTTTACTTGCTTTGCCCAATTAAATTTCTCATCACATACAGGCAACAATTTCAACTGCCGTTTGAAACATAACTCAGGGTATCTGCAATTATCCATTAGAAGTATCTTAATAATCCAATTTAATGTTATCTTGAACAAATTATACGACAATTTTACCCGACCTGCATCAAGTCGTAGAGCATAGTCAGGAGTATTTAAGGGCACCATCAAAACTCTTTTTAGAAAAGATACCTGAACACGCTCTATAATATCTGGATACCTTAATCCCCAAATAGGCAATGCATTGTACATAATACTAGCAATAAGAGATTCAAATAGTTTTATCCGCGGGGACAAATTATCTATTTTCATTTTTGCCATTAAAGATAACACTGGTCCTATAGCTTGCTTTGCCTTATTTGCTATTGTTTTTGACATCTCGCAAAATAGGCCAGATGATGTAAATAGTACTCCTAGATAATTATAATTGTTTGTCATAGAGATTAAACATTCGTTAAAATAACATTTATAAGACTTTTGTTTAAACCCACCTCTAGAAAAATACATAATCTTAGTTTTTGTAGTGTTAACCGTTAAATTATTTTTAGCGCAGTATTTTTCAAGGATTTGCAATTTCTTTCCTACATCAACTTCAGAAAATGCCAGTATTACAATATCGTCTGCATACAAAAGAGTTAATATTTCATTCCTATCATCAATGTTTACACCCCGAGCCCCATTCTTACAGAAAGAATCTTCAATATCAGCGATGAAGAATGAAAATAATAGTGGACTCAAAGATTCGCCTTATAATATTCCTGTAGTTACGTCGAATGCTTTGGTAAATCCATCAGCGGCTTTTATTTTAATAGTGGCATTATCATATAAGTGTTTTACGACACGCAACATTTTTGATGATAAACCTAGCTGAAAAAGTTTTGCCCATAGGATTTGCTGGTCAATGGAATCAAAAGCTCGTTTAAAGTCTACGAAAATAGCAAATATTTTTCGCTTCTTGAGCCTGATATGTAAGTTGAGAATGGAATTCAAAGTGTAAACATTATCTATGCACCCTCGTCCAGAACGGAAATCCGCCTGAGCTTCAGGCAAAATGTGACACTCCTCAGACCATTGTGTGAGTCTGTTGTAAAGTATACTGGTAAAGACTTTACCAGTGCAGTTAACTAATGCTAACCCTCTATAGTTCGATGGTTCACACGCTAGTCCACCCTATGTACCATTGTAAGTAGTATTTCAGTCCATTGCAAAGGCCTGAGAGTTGTTTGAAAAACATTGTTAAACAAAACATTTAGGTAAAGTATCCAATTGTGAGGAACATTTTTTAAGAACTCATAGGAAATTAAATCATTTCCCGGTGCTTTCCTAGATTTTCACTTGTTAAGATCGTGGTATATCTCTTCGGATGTTATTACGGAATCAAGGAAAGGATGATTCGCGTCTGTGAATTGGACGTCAACATACACTCTCTGTGAATAAATACCATCATAAAAGTTTTCCCAAATTTCCACGGATAGTAGATTTCGATTTGAGTGATTTTGGAATTGTTTAATTGCTGACCAAAAGTCTTTAGGATTACTTGAGCTTGTTAAACGGGATAAAAAGGCATCTTTATATGCTTTTTTCTTTGTCCTTGTTAGTTTTCTATAAGTTTTCTTCTCTTGCATGTAGTTCAGCTTTTGAGAAACATCAGAGGGATATTTTTTAAATAATAGCTATGAAGCGTTTAAGAGCTTTTTTGCATTCACACACTCATTATCAAACCAAAGGTTTACTCTTAACATAGTAATTTGATTTCACACTGGTGTCTCTGAATCTGAACATATTGAGACTTTTCGCGCATTTAAAAATAGCAGAACAAAAATTATTATATGAAAGCTGCACATCAGGAATAAAATAGGCTTGGTTCGATAGGCGCATGGAAAGTTTATAATTTTCTTTTTATTGCTCATTCCAGACAAGGAATTTTCTGAAAGAACTATTATGTTTTTCAGTGTTTTCACTAAAGCGATAATGAGAAATGATCAGACAAATAATCGTTAAACACTACACAAAATTGTTGTAGGTATATCAGATAGATGTAAATTACTTACCCACAACAAGTCCACCACACTACTTCCCATTTTACTTACGTACGTGAACATAGCTGGTCTGTCTTACACAGTTCTTCCATTCAGAAGCGTAAATGAATTATTATACATAAAATCAATAAGTTTTCGACCTCTAGTATTGAATTCTGAATCATAACTCAACCTCTCCTCGTATAAGTTTGTATTTTCCAAGATTTCCGATGGTGTGATGCCAGCATTTGAAACGCGGCAATTGAAGTCACCTCCAATAATAATCATTACATCGTTATGACTATTGCTGATGTCATCAAGGACATCCTGGAAGATATCAAGAATGTGCCCAAGATCCAAGGAGGGATTAAAATATACGCTACATACAATAAATTTATACATATCAAAACAAATTAGCCACCACGGTGTTCTATCTAAAATAGTTATATTTAAATACTTTCTATAAAAAACACATAGTCCGCCACTGGCACGCCCAACTGCCTTATTCCTAAGAGCACCAAATGAGACAGCCTCGTAATCAGTCAAAAAACCTGCACTATGCACTTTTTCTGTAATCAACCACGTTTCACTCATGCAAATAACATCGAAATTCGAATTCGCAGAATCCTCGATAAAATTTTGCAGATTAGCGAAGCCATGACAATTCCAAAACAAAACTCCTAATAGTTTTTTTGGTGCGTAGAATTAAGTTTACTGTGTTTTGTGATATTCTGTTCGGGAGATGAATTGCTACCGCGATCTCTTTCTCTTTTGGGCCTATCAGATGTATGCTGTCGTTGTTCAGATACTGGAACAATTCGTGGTTGATTAAATATATATTTGATTCTAATTGATTCTCCAGCAGCCTTTCTAGAAGTAAAGTCTTTAAAAATTACAGCATTTTCTCGCAATTGTAGCGGAGTGAGGTCATTTTTCATTTTAATTTGAGGATATTGATTTACAGGCAACTTGGATTTATTGCGCAGCACAAGTAAGGCATCTTCATGAGACTTAAATACAATTTTAATAAGTCGCGGCTGGCTATCTCTAAGCTTTCCCAGTCTCATTTTACTTTTCCGCCCAACCTTTCTATATGCGAGAAAAGTATTGGTTTATCCCAAAAAAAGTTGAAATTTTAAAATTTTTTTTTGAGTTATTTTTACGTTTTCCATCAACAACAACACGAAAAAACGGTTTTTAGAAAAAAAATCCTGTGTGTATGTCGTCGTCGTCGTCGTCGTTGTCGTCGGCCACTTTTCCTTACATGTCTTGTTAGCACGATACAGTCTCCGGAGTGCGATAAGTCAGCAATTTTATGATTGAATATTGTTAAGGACATGTCACAGATGATCCCTATTGCTTTTCAGCTCACCGGAGCCAATACAACTAGTGATACAGTACTTTAAGTACGATATTTTTGTCATTTTTTAAGAAGTTTCAGTTTGTTAGCACGATACAGTCTCCGGAGTATATACAAATGACTAATTTTATGATTGGATATTCATAGCGTCTCAAAGATGAACCCTATTGATATTCAACTCAGTAAAGCCAGTACAACGGGTGCTATGGTACTTGAAGTACCAAATTTTCGTCATTTTTGGATAATTTTCAGTTTGTTAGCACGATACAGCCTCCAGAGAGTATACGATTGATCAATTTTAGGATTGAATATTGTTCAAGGTGTCTCACAGATGTACCTTATTGATTTTTAGTTGACTAGAGTGAGTACAGCGGGTCCTCTAAATCCAGATATACAAAATTTTTGGTTATTTTTGGAGAAATTTCGGTTTGTTAGCACGATACATCCCTCGAAGTGTATACAAGTAACAATTTTATGATAGAACATTGTTCAGGGCCACAGATGCGGAAGAGTTAGTTTCAATCCGTAAAACCGTTTATTTTTCATTATTCCAATAAATTTTGGGGCTGTTACTGTGTTTACAATCTCCGTGACAATTTCCTCATAGTTGCAACATCGTTTAACAGGTTTTTAGTTCAAAGTAGTGTAAATAAACTTTAAATTAAATACTTCGTTCTATACACACACAACTACGTGTTAACAGTACGAAAGTCAGAACCGAACTTGTGGAATATATCACTCAATTTTCTTCCGATTTTATAATGACTCTTCTCGATAAATCAAAATTAGCCAAACCGATTTCTGGATGTTTTGGAAATCCTGTACAGGGATTGTCTCACCAATTATCGAATGATTTTTGTAAATATAAAATTAGAGTCTTACATAATATATTAGCAAAATATTATTTGAATTCTTGAGACACTCGCCAATCTCTTACCGAAAACCATTTCCAAAGCTAAAATACGGCATTGTTGAATTTTATTCAATTGCCAGTTCTCGCAGCCGTTTAGTAAATTTTGAGGGATAACCTTGCGAAATGTCTAAATCATAATGCTTGATATTATTATACTCCCAGGGAGTAAAGGACTATCTACCACATACAATCAATACTGCTTTATATAACAAGAAGCCCGCCCCTTTTCTTTGGAAACAATGCCTCCTTTTATTATTTACCTTTTAATATGTCATCTGTGAACCTTAACGATTGTGTAAAGTTATTTTATAAACAACATTTAGTCAAGAATATGATTTAAACAATTCAATAATGCAATAAACTAACTGGTATTAATAAATACTAATTAGTGTTAATAAATTACTTTGATTACATATGTATACATTAGGCTTTCTATATACAGGGTGATTCATTACTAATTGGAAATAATTTAATAGTAGAATCCTGACTTCAAATTATGAAGATTTAACCCAAAACACCTAAATAAAATGTAGTTGCTTACTGAGTTACAGGGTGTTTTGTTTAAAAATTTAAAAACTATTTGTGCTCAGTATTTTAAAACTGTTTTACCTATTCATTTCATATTTGGTAGACAGTGTAGACACTGTACACGTACACCCTACCAAATTAAAATAAACAAACGTTTCTGGCTACTACCAGAGGGGTACGACAGGGGCAAGTGACAGGTTAATCGTTCCCAAATTCTACGCTACTGGCGGAATAGGAATTTTAGCACAATTTTTTTATTCTCCGATACTTTTTACGTAAATAAAGTACTCTTTTTTCATAACAACGAAGTCGAGATATTTCAAGTTAAAGACGAAGCTGCCCAATTTTGATGTGTAATAAATATGTCGATATTTTGGACCAGTGAATTGCATTAAACACGCAAATAAAGATATTAAAATTATTGACAAAAAACTTAGAATAATATTAAAATTATTTAAAAATATTTTCATACAAATAAACTGATCTCTATTTTTAATTACAATCAGATAGATCGCATTTGATGGATACTTTTTAAATATCAGTTGACTCTGGTGTGAATTAATTGCTTCGATCTAGTGGGGTGCTGTCATAGCTATTAGTTGTTGCTTATGTCACTTGAAATTGTGATTGTCGTAAAATTTGAAGTCGGTTAAGTGAAAATGTCTCGACACAACAATTTTATTAATCTTGAAATGCGAGACATGGTTTGGGTTTATGTACAAGAAAATTATTCCTGTGTTGCTGCTGCTCGCAGATATCAACAAATGTATCTAAACAGAGTTCAACACAATCGGCAAACTTTCAGCAATATTTTTCGTCGATTAGGAGAAACTGGACAATTTCCCAGACAGCATGGGATATTCATAGAATAATCTTTAAATACACCAAAAAGCATAAGAATATTCCGAATCAACTAAGAATATTCTTATAATATTAATATTATTTTTGAATATTCTATTAATATTCCTTAGGGGATATTCACAGAACAAGCCTGATGAATATTCTTAAGATATTCATTTTAGAATATTATCAAATTGAATATTCTTAAAATATTCATTTAAGAATATTACCAAACTGAATATTCCTACCATATTCCATATACCATATTTACTTATGATTAAAGAAAATTAATATTATTTTTCACATGGGACGAAAGTTATAGTTCAAACATTTAACCGGATATTCAACCCTACGCATAGGTGTAAATAGTTAAAATAACCTCCATACAACTAATAAATATAATATATCAAATTAACCATGTATTAAACTCATTGAAGTTCAGATAGAGATTATAAGATAAGAAAAAGATATAAAAGTATCCATGATATGAACACTACATAAATGGTTGATACGGTGTGGATATAATGTTATTCGTCATATGGTCGTGTGATAAAAAGAGAACAAAGATATAAATGATAATTATAACATTCAGCGTAAAGCCAAATCAAGACAGGTACCCAATCGCGTCAACAAAAAGCCGCCAGCCAATTAAAATGCAACTGGCGTTCTCTGTACACACATTTATTGGTTAATTTCTAACATCATGTGTGATGGGCTTAAGTCTGGCATGCTCAAAGTCAAGTGTCAATAGGTTCGTTTCTCTTCCGTTTTATCCATAGATAAGAGAATATTGGTTTTATCTAATATCAACCTATGAACTGGAGTGGATTGTGCTTTAGTTAAAGTTTATTTTGATTTTGTTTTCAACAATATCGTGAAGTGAAAAATTATTGTATTTGTTATGGGATGAATAACTTGTGCAGTTCGTGGATGTCACTCAAGAACAGGAGAAGAAATAATTATGTTTGGATGGATTTCCCAAAGACCCTGTGAGGTAAGAGTAATTGTTTCTATATGCAATATATTATAGGTATATATTACTTTTTTAATATTTTACATGTACCTATGCATCGTAAGTTATGTAATTCTCTATGTTTTTGGTTTTTAACATTGATCTGTCTCTCTGCCTTTAACATGAAATAATAATATGTACTACAATAAGCTTTCTGCTGACGAGTCTTGTTCAGCTAAAAATATGTTGAATAATAAATTAGTAGTTAATATAGACATGTGAATAACTACATTTATTTACTTTGTAGGGCACACTTGTGGTTGGAAGATTGTAACTGTGCAGATTTGTTTGGAAAGATTACAGATGCTTTACAATAGAATTATAGGTTGTGTGAACTTCACTGTCAGGAAAAATTTATTTCCAAAGGAGGATATCCCAAGCATTTGTTTCATCTAGCTGTGCCTACTCTATTTCCATGGTTAAAATGCAAATGTCACATTTTATTGAATGATCCACCAACAAAAATAGTTACTCAGTCTGGTAAATATTAAATTTAAGTAGACATTATAATCAGCTGTTATTGATATTTATTTTTTGTCATCTGGCCGCATAATTTATTAATACTTTTTGACGGGATTAATACCTTCTTGAAATTTGTATAAGGGAGTATCCTGGTGTTGAGATAATGGAAACAAAAAAATTAAAACATTTATATCGGTTTATAAAACTAAGTCAACATTCATTTAAACAAGTAAATTATCTTAAGAACTTGAGGCTGGTAAAAACTTACATGAGAAGAGCATGCAATAATTAATCACCATATGCTTTGGTATTTAAGCGACAGTACAGAATACCATTGTATTCTGCAAAGTGACAAATTTAAGAAAATATCGATATTTCTTATACTCATATTTGTAAAGTTTCTACAAATGATTACTACAATTACTTTTATAATTGCAGATACCACACCATTACAGCAACCGTCACATTCATCTCAGGCCGTCGCAATACATTCTAGTGACTGATGATATAACGCAAGTTTATGAATCCACACGCTGCCAACTTTTAACACCGCCTTACCCGAACGGTTAAATTGATATATCTGGTTGCAAAACGTCAACAATAAGGATGTTTTTCAGTTATACCTCAGTTATGTAGCTTTAACCGGACAGTTTTATCCATTTTGGTTTAGCTAAAAACTCGCAGTGTGTGGGCCCTATAAATATTTACAAAATTTAAAAGATTAACTCTATATTTTTTGATAGAAACAAGTATTTGGTCAATTTTGTTTTTTCTTTATTTTTCATTTCTCACAAGAGAATGTAAGTGTCTATAAATATTTAATTATACGAAACTGATGTTCAACAAATAGATTAATGCCTTATATATTTTGTGAAGCTCTGTCGTTTTGGTTTAAAAACAATAAAATGAAAGTTATAGTTGAATATTTATAAATTTTAAAAGTTTATAGAGAGTTATAAAGTTTATGTTTGTCTAATAAAAATTTGGACAATTTAATATTGAATTTTATATTATTATTAGGTAGTTAAAATATATTTTTTTCTTAGGTGTAACCAGAATTAAGCACTAATGTTATTGGACTCATGTTCTGAATCCAATTTGTACATGTGCCACTTTATTCACTTTAGAAGCCACCATCCAGAGAATGGTCGGGTAGAGAATTCCATCAGTTATGAAAATTTATTGATTTACAGAAATTTGAAAAAAGTGCATTTACATGAATCCTATATACTAAACCTCCCCTCTCCCCCCATTAAATGTATGGTTCTGAACATTCTGAGGATATTTCTGCAATATTCTGAATATACAAAGAATATACCCTGAATATACAATTTGAAATAATTCTACAAAATTCCAAATGAATCTACCATAAATATTCATAGTATATATAGAATATTCTGGAAACATTCATTGAAGAACATTCTTAGATAATGCTTTTCTGAATATTCTCGGAATAATCCTAGATTATATATATAATACGAAAAATAATATTCATTTGGGAATATTCTCTGAATATTTAGGATATTCCCATTTTCACTTTCTAGGAATATTCCAAAAAGCATAAAGATATTCTTGGCATTTTTAGAGAATATTCCAATATGCCAAAATGAATATTCTACGGATATTTATAGAATATCTAATGTTGTCTGGGTTAAGCGTAATAGTGGTATGAGACGACCGAAAATAATAACTGTGGATCAGGAGGACGATATTTTAGTACGAGCTGCTAATAATCCGGAGCTAAGTACTCGGCGTTTAGCAGCAATGACTGGAGTAAATCAATCTTCAGTTTTGCGAATTTTGAAAAAGGAAAATTTAAGACCTTACCATTTTACACCGGCACAAAACTTATTGCCTAGAGATTATCCTTTAAGGATGAACTTTGCTCAGTGGATGATAAATCAAAAAAATGAAGATCGAAATTATGTTCACAAAATTATTTTTTCTGACGAGGCCACATTCACTCGCAGAGTAGTTTTTAACTGGAGAAACAATAACAATTGGGATATTGCAGATCCCCATGTATTCGGAGAATCACATTTTCAGCACGAATTCAAGATAAATGTATGGTGCGGTATCTTTGGAGATAGTTTGTTGGATCCATATGAGTTTCCAGCAAATTTGAATGGTAACTCATATTTAAAATTTTTGGAAACAACTCTATTCGATCATCTCGAGGAATTGCCACTTAATCGAAGAAGATACATGTGGTTCATGCAGGATGGAGCACCACCTCATTATCAGATGATAGTGTGGAATTATCTCGATAACCAATTTCCTCATCGTTGGATTGGCAGAAGTAGCGAATTTCCGTGGCTGTCTAGAACTCCCGAATGTAATCCACTAGATTTTTATTTTTGGGGCCATATGAAATCATTAGTATATTCACAACAAATAAACACTCCTCAGGAACTATGGCAGCAAATTGTAAATTCGGCTAATTTTATTGCCAATCAACCTAACATATTTTTCAAGGTAAGGAGATCATTTAGCCAGAGAATGAATAAGGTTATTGAAGTAAACGGGAGTCACATAAAACATTTGTTATAAAAGGTTTTTAGGTACTTTTCGTTTCTGATATTTCCGATATGTTATTATAATTGTACGAACCTACTTTTATTTAGATTATAATTTTCAGAACCACAATTCGTTTTTAATTCATCCGTTCATTTAATAGTTGTGTTCTTTATTGTTGACACGGAATAAAGTTTCATTTGCGTATTTAATGTAATTCACTGGTCCAAAACATCGACATAGTTATTACACATCAAAATTGGGCAGCTTCGTGTTTAACTTGGAATATCTCGAGAAATATTAACTTTATCGTTATGAAAAGAGAGTACTTTATTTACGTAAAATGTATTGTAGAATCAAAAAATTGTGCTAAAATTCCTATTCCGCCAGTGGCGTAGAATTTGTCGTACGCCTCTGGTACTAGCCAGAAACGTTTGTTTATTTTAATTTGGTAAGGTGTACAGTGTCTACACTTTCTGCCAAATATGAAATGAATAGGTAACACAGTATTAAAGTACTGAGCACAAATTGTTTTTAAATTTTTAAACAAAACACCCTGTAACTCAGTAAGCAGCTACATTTTATATAGGTGTTTTGGGTTAAATCTTCATAATTTGATGTCAGGATTCTACTATTAAATTATTTCCAATTAGTAATGAATCACCCTGTATAATGGAGATACGGAATGGTTCAGAAAGGGGTTAAATGTAATTGACGTACATACTGACAACATTTTCAAAAGAAAATAATAAAGTATTTTTGAAGTTATCAAGGTTTGAACAAAGTTAAAACGGATTATAGCGTTTCCTAAATTGCATTTTCATGTATTTCTTTTATATTTCCTGTCATTAGCACCATTACGCTACATATTCTTCAACGATGTATCAATTGTAGGTAACTACAACAATGTAACTAACAGTAATGTCTACTTCGCACTAGTTAATTCAAGAAAGTGTAATCAAATTTATCCGTTAAATTGGCAAATACACGGTGTTCACTAAATATGTGTTCTTAAATGACGATACATTCATAAATTATAGTAAAATTATACTATACAGTATGAAGCAATATGCAGCGCGTTATTTTACAATCATACTATGGCTGGTACCTTCTATGCAGTCAGCTAGTTATACACTGTGAGAGTAGATAAAGAGTTTCATTGATAAATTGATGTTCGGGAAAAATAAAGCAAGTAATGTAAAAGGTATAGAACTAACTCAACTTTCAAATTATCGTAATTTAAAGTTGAAAACAGTGCATTATCTAACTGTAAAATCTATTTATTTATAAAAATATAAGTATTAAAATCAACAATTTTAATTCAAATTTGTTTAATAATGTTTGGAAAGAGAATTTATTTTGGACTTTCTGTTTTAAATATTTATCTCACATTATTATTAGTGTAATGTTTTCCTAATTTATTTAAACAATAAACGGGTGGAATAAACTTTAAAACACTCGGTGAGTTCACTTACTTAATTTATTTGAACACTAAACTACTCACTTACACTTAATTTATATACACAGTATATTCACTTAAACGAATTTATATAATCACTTAATTTATATTCACTAATTACTGTTTATCTCACGATGTCAAATTATCAACTAAACTAACTCGCTTTCGTCGGTCCCTTATATATTAGTGCCTTTTTTACTAGATCATTCTAGATTGCGGCTTACACAAAAACAATTGGCCCTGGCATTTTCTAGATAAGACTGGTCACAAAAACAATGTCTAGATAAGATAATCACAATCGTAAACAATTCATCCCTGCGGGTCCGCCATAATTTTAACTTTCATACCTGGCTTAGACAGAGACGGATTTAGGGACTATACCAGTGTGCTGTTTCGTAACATTACCCCCTCCTTAAATGGAAGTTCCTTCTGGAACAATTTTGTGTAGCCGCGACTGGATGTTTGAATCGGCAACTGGCCTCATTTCTCCACTTTCCGATCTTATGGAAATAGCAGGGCACCGTCTTCATCGGATACTGATAACGGGGGTTGTAGCTGCAAATTAATATCTGGACACCCGTATCTCGAAATATAACCTCTACCATGTTCCTGATAACTCGCCAATCCAACTGGTTACTCGCTATCTCAGGCATAACCAGTTTCTTCACGCTGGATTCTAACACATGGTCTCGGAGGTTTCGAAGTGCTTCCCACACATCGCGGTAGGTAGATCGATCTTGGAATTCATTTTTAGTTACCACGTAGAAGACGTACCGCGAATTATGTTTCAGTTTCAGTGTCTTGCCAGGGGCTGGAATCTGGTCTTCAAGTTTTTCTAAATGTCCGAACTTCTTTCGAAAGACGGATGCCAACCCTCGTGCGTTATTGAGACGGTCGGGGATGTCGTATGCCAGTGAATAATCTTCCGGGAGAGTGAACAAATCTTGTCGTTGTTCTGAAGTAACTCCATATCTAGCTTTCTCGGTACCTCCATACGCGCCCATAAATTCATCGAAGGTAGGGTGAGAGACATCTCGTATATGGTTTACTCCTTTCTCTAGGTTATGGTCTCCTTCGAATGGCGCTAGTCGGTTTTGGTGAACTATTTTTGGTTTTCCGTTGGGGGTCTTGCTTATGCGATATATAACATCATTGATCCTTTTCTTGATTAAGTATGGACCTTCCCAGGATTTTTGTAAATTTGGAGAAAATCCTTTTCTCCTCGTCGGGTTGTGTAACCATACTTTATCCCCTTCTTTAAAACTGCCTTCTGTGGCCTGCGTGTCGTACCGACTTTTCATTCTGTTGCTGGTAACTTGAAGATTTGTTCGAACTAATTCATGAATATCGTCCAGCCTTCTTCTCGATTGGATCACGTAGTCTTCGTCTGTTAGATCTTCTCCAGGCCGACAGCCAAATTCCAGGTCACACGGAAGCCTCATTTCACGTCCAAACTGGATTTTCGCATGTGTTTCACCCGTGGACTCATTGACGGCAGATCGATAAGCCAGTGCGAATAGGGAAGATACTGGTCTCAATCTCTCTGATGGCTGGAAACTACTTTGGACAGGTATTTTCCAATAGTCCTGTTCATTCTCTCGACCATTCCATCTGACTGTGGATGTAATGCTGTTGTCCTGGTCTTCTTCATTCCCAGCTTATCGCAAATCTCCTGGAATAGATGGCTTTCAAAATTTCTTCCCTGGTCACTGTTGACTTTCAAGGGCACTTCATATCGGCGACAGTTGTGGCCTCTTGGTTAGGGATAGCGTAAATTTCCACCCACTTTGTGAAATAATCCATTACAACCAGTATGTATTTGCTACCATTTTCTGTCGTCGGAAATGGTCCAGCGATATCTAAAGCAATCCTTTCGAAAGGGCTTCCAACATTATACTGTTTCATAGGTGCCTTTCTCTTGCGGTGTGGTCCATTACTCGTAGCACAAGTCGTACATTTCTTACACCAGACCTTCACATCATCGGAGCTGTTCATCCAATAAAACCTCTCACGGATTCGCTGGAGGGTTTTCTTCACTCCCAGATGAACTTCCGATGGACTGTCGTGTAACTTCTTCAGTACTTCAGCTACTCTTGTTCCCGGGATAACTAGCTGTCTCCTCATCTCGGAACCATCATCGTTTTCAAGGACTCTTTTCAACAGCCCTTCTTCCAGGACAAGGGAGTCCCACTGAGCCCAATATGCCTTGAGTGTCGGTGGAAATCTTGACACTTCTTGCCAGGTAGGTCGCCGATTTTCTTCCTTCCATTGCCTAATCATCTTCAGGTGAGGATCATTATCCTGATCTTCTCCTTCATATCATCAATCAAACGGCCAGGTTGAAAGAACTGTTCAATCTATTAAAAATGCTTATTGGACAAAAAAGATCCAAATTTGGCTCTTTTAAATTTTAGAAACTCCCCTTTGGATGGAAGAAACTCTCCGGCAAACGCATTAATGAACAGAAATCTAAGAACTGTTATAGCTGAGATAAGTAGCAAGTTTTCAAAACAATTTGATAAGGAAAAATGTACTTCTCATATTTCTAGAACTCAAAGTAACCAGAAAAGACATTATGACGAAAATAAAAAATCTTTGCCGCCTTTAAAAGTTAATTCTTTAGTGAAAGTTCAAATAGAACCAAACGCACCATGGCAAAATGGCCAAATTAAAAAAAATGCCTTTTCGTTCATATATAATTGAATTAACCAATGGCTCTACTCTCAGACGTAACAGAAAGTTCATCAGGGAGTTTTGCCCATCTGAAACCTTGAGTGATTCTCAAACTTCACCTCAGACGGAGACTTTTCCTGATTTGTTTTTGGAGAACAATTTTCAATTTACAAATATAATTTTGAGGGTAGTAGAGAATGAGGATCATTCTGTGGAGAATGTAAGAGATTTATCTGTAAATAATAACAAGGAGCAGACTTCGTTATTAGAAGGGAAAAACTTTAATGACGACTCACTCCTGAACTCTGTGGGCTGTAGTGAAAAATCGGACAATTTTGTCAGGGGCAATTTAAGCTTTTCGAGTTCCCCTGACAAAAACATAATTGTAAATAATTCTTTTGACAATTCAAAATTTGAAAACTAAATAAAAAACTTTTAGAGGGTACCAATAACTCTGAAAAAATTGACGAAACAATTCTGTTTCAAACTGGGAACTTCCTGGTACTTCTTTTGACATTGAGAAACATTTTCAGAACTCTCAAAAATGGGAGGAAAACCCCATTACCAGTTTTAGCAAAACTAGATCGAGCAGGTTAATAAAAACGCCTGCAAAATTAAATCTTTAGCTTTAAAGATATTACAACTTAAAACTTTCCTTAGATTGTTCACTCTACATAAAGTAAAAAATCATTTCTAGTTTTCATTGTCAATTTGGCTATTAAAAAATCAATTAATTTTTTTTAATTTTGCTACCTACTAATAGTTAGTCAAAAACTAATTAGTGTACCATTTAGACTTTCATGGCTGATAATTCATTACAGCATAAGTGTCAATGTGTTTGTAATTTACGTGTCTGTTTGTACTCATTATATATATTTTGAGATATTGTAACAAACTGTGATAAGTACGGAAACTGAAAAATGAATAATATTTTAATTCATCAATTTTATTGACATGTATTCTAAACATTTGAAAGTGTAACTCGTTTGTAAAACATTTGTAAATAGTGTGATGTGTTCTACACATACTTTAACTTTGAAAAGAGGGATGTCACATGACGGAGCCCACCCTTAATATCTGTTTAGGTTGGCAACATTGCCGACTGTCATGTCAATAATTTTAACAATATAAAGAAGGAGTTTTTTTCACACCGTTGACTAAACAATAAGTCTCTCATTTACTACCTTCTTCCTAAAATGTAAAATTAAACTTTAAGAACATAATGCAACAGGAATTTAATAAGAATCACTTCCAATTCGATTAAAATTATCAAACCTTCAGAGATTCACATTTTATTAATCTTTTCTACCTCATAAAACCTCTTATTTACCTTTTTTTTCATTTTCATTTCACAGCAAGAAACCTAAGTTGGTTATTTGTCACGTACCGTATAAACATTAGTGGACAGTTTAAACGGACAGTCCACTTTGACCGTAAATGTCCCTTTGGGATTGTAAATAAAGGTATCTAACTCGGTTCTTGCTTTGAACTCGGTCAGCTCTTTTTATATTTGACAAGACAAGTAAAGCATAGAATTGATATAATATTAAAAAGACATAATACATGCAATACATTGTACGTAAATTCAGGGGTTAGGTATAATATGATATACCGTAGATGTAATCAGCATTTATTTAAGCTGATATCACAAGGCTTCCAATAAAATTCATTCAAATATCTCTTAAATACTGATAATAGAGTATTTTAGAATACTGTGAATATAATCCGTTACGTTCGGTATGAGCTTGGCTATTTAAATATTCGTGGATATATACCTACATACATATACATCCGGATTCATAGCTTCCGGTTCCTAGATGTCTATCTGACAAGTCTCCTGTTCTTAAGTCTCTTTCTGACGGGACTTTCGTCATTTTTTGCACGTTGTTGTCGTTTTTGGTCTGCCTCTCTTAAGCATTGCAATTCTCCATCTGCTTAGGAATTCGTTCGTCAGGTATCCTCTGTATATGTCCATACCAACTAAGTTGTGGCTTTTGTATGTTGTCTTTTATTGTTGCTTCTGCTCCCATGATTGATTTTATTTGTTCGTTCCAAATTCATTGCATTCTTGAGATACCCGTCGATCTCCTTCAGAAATTCAACGCTAGAAGACGATCTTGTTGATTATTATTATTTGCCAGCTATTCCACGGTACAGCACTACACTCAAAGTGACGTTATAAATATAGATAGATAGATAGTTAGTTTATTTAGCAATCTTGCTATTACATTAAAAATATTTACAAAAATAATATAACATCATTATACTTTATGCGTTAATTACATGCCAAATAACTGGATAGGAATAATTATGAATAATTTATTTTTACATAATTATAAGCTTCTCTTATGAAAGTGTCAAGGGTGCTACAAGATTTTATAGGAATTGAAAAATCGTTATACAACAATAAACCTTTGTAAAACAGAGAGTTTTGTGTTGAACTAGTTCTTGAAGTTGGTATATATATGTTACTACATGTTCTAGTGTTGTAAGTATGCATAAATCTAACAAAACTAATTTTGTTGGACATATATTTTGGTAACATGTTATGAATTATTTTAAAAATAAAAATCACGTTTTGAAAAACCATCCGCTGATTAACACTCATAAAGCCTAATTGGTCAAGCATGTCTTTGATACCAGTGTACCTATTTACTCTTAAAATAACCCTCATTGCTTTATTTTGTTAAATTTGTAATTTAGACTTCTCAGACTGGTTTAAATAATATAAAATTGTTGGGCAATACTTAAAATGTGGCGCAATTATAGTTTTATATCATGTAACTCTTGACATTAGAGACAGATTTGAACTTATTCTTCTAAAATAATTGATTTTTTTACTAATTTTCTTATGAACATACTGACCATGTTTTTTAAAATTCAAATCTATATCAATAATAACACCTAAGTATTTACATTCACTAACAAGCTTTAAGGACTGACCGAACAACTTAATATCACATGCAACATGCATCTCTTCCTGCGTTCTTTATATATTTCTTTGGACCATCATTGTTTAATTATCCCTTTTTTATACTTGGGATAATAAATGGAACGAAAAGTTTGTATTTTTCACTGTTTGACTCGAAGGACCTTATGTGTTGTTCACTATATGATTTGTAGGAGTATGATGGATTAATAAAATAAACGATTATTTCACTTTCATTTAACTATATTGTATGAAGTTATAAATTGTTCTTTCGCATGAACAATTAAGAAGTTCACTGGATTAGACGCGTGTTGCACTTTGATTATCTATCACAATATCTGATGGAGTTAATGAATGATTATTACTTAATTGCACAAATGGTTTACCGGTACCAACGCCGGGGTGCTCTTATAACATTAGTACCATTATGTACGACGGCTGACTGACGAAGAGAGAGAATGAAGGATGACTGAGAAGTGTATGAATGCCGACTGGGAAGTGACTAAAATTAAGGTTTTATGCATATTTATAGGTCGGGTAAAGTGGGTGATAGGATTTGACCAATGGGATAAGAGAATTTGAAATGTAACGGTCCGATACAGCGAGTGGAGAGTACAAGGTTGGGGTGATTTTTTGTGACCTGGAAAAGGGTTGGTTGATATAGATAACGGAGTTTAAAGAAAGTTTTTGTGAAGCGATAAGGTTTGAAACTGTTGTCAGTTGCTTTGAAATATTAAGTGGAAAATATGATACAATAATTATCTATATTTCTTATATGAGAGTAACGTTGAAATGGATTTTTTGTCGATAAAAAGAAATATTAAATGTTTGAGAATAACGATATAGTTCTTTATATGATCTGTGCAGGATATATGAATTATGTTATACAGGGGAAGTAGAAAATAAAAATTACAGGAGAATTTGGTTGTTAAATCAAATTCGTACAATCATAGTAATGAATTCAATACACCGATAATTTTCTTTCCTTTACTTATAGGTTGTTCGTTTTCTTTTTTTGTTCTCCCATTTCAGCATTCAGTTTTCCAACACTGTGAGTCATTTTTTGCACCAACGCACCTACTTACCCAGTTTATGACAAATTTACTGACATTTCCCTGTTCATTATTCGTTTATAAGTTTCCGAATCATGAACTCAATGTTGTCTTTGTCTTGTACAAATATGACTCGGTCATTTGCAAAATATAGGTAGGTAATGTATATAACCAACTTCTGTCTGTAATAGAAATACCTTGTATGACCTTCTCCAGTCTTTAAGGACTCGATGTAGATGTCACAAGCTACCTTTTTTTCAATGAGTTGTACATGAGCATACTGCCTGCTCTTCAAGCTCATGTGGACGGCATGGGCTATATTCTACTTCGATTAGGTTCTTAAAAGTACTTTCCCATATAGTCTGCCATTATTTTTGGTGACTGATATACATTTATAAATATTGCAATCTTTCTTTAGACCCATTTTGTGGACTGGGGTAATCCATGCTCCTCTCCCAGATTTCCGGGGTCTGATATATTTTTCAAATAAGTTTGCCAGTATAACTAATAATATCTGAGTTCCGCTGTTCCGCCCAACCTATTTAATATGCGAGAAAAGTATTGGTTTACCCCAAAATAAGTTGGAATTTTGAAAAAAAAAATTTGAGTTATTTTTACGATTTTCATTAAGAACAACACGAAAAACCGGTTTTTTAAAAAAAATCCTGTGTCTATGTCGTTGTCGTCGGCCACTTTTCGTTACATGTCTTGTTAGCAAGATACAGCCTCCGGAGTGCAAAAAATCACCAATTTTATGATTGAATATTATTCAAGACATCTCACATATGAATCCTATTGATTTTCAGCTCACCAGAGCCAGTACAACGGCTGCTATGGTACTTGAAGTACGACATTTTTGTAATTTTTTTGAGAAATTTCAGGTTGTTAGCACGATACAGCCTCCAGAGTGCAACAAGGCACCAATTTTATGATTGAATATTATTCAGGACGTCTCACAGATGATCCCTATTGACTTTCAGCCCTTACAATAGGTGCTATGGTAGTTTAAGTACGACATTTTTGTCATTTTTGGAGATATTACATTTTCGCCCAACCTATCTATATGCGAGAAAAGTATTGGTTTACCCCAAAAAAAGTTGGGATTTTGAAAAAAAATTTTGAGTTATTTTTACGTTTTCCATCAACAACAACACGAAAAAACGGTTTTTAGAAAAAAATCTTGTGTGTATGTCGTCGTCGTTGTCGTCGGCCACTTTTCCTTGCATGTCTTGTTAGCACCATACAGCCTCCGTAGTGCAAAAAGTCACCATTTTATGATTTAATATTGTTAAGAACATGTCACAGATGAACCCCATTGATTTTCAGCTCAACAGAGCCCGTACAACTTGTGCTATGGTTCTTGAAGTACGACGTTTTGTCATTTTTTGAGAAATTTCAGTTTGTTAGCACGATACAGCCTCCACAGTGCAACAAGGCACCAATTTTATGATTGAATATTATTCAGAACGTCTCACAGATGATCCCTATTGACTTTCAGCTCACCATAGCCCTTACAATAGGTGCTATGGTAGTTTAAGTACGACATTTATGGAGATATTACTTTTTCGCCCAACCTATCTATATGCGAGAAAAGTATTGGTTTACCCCAAAAAAAGTTGGAATTTTGGAAAAAAAATTTACGTTTTCCATCAACAACACAAAAAAAACGGTTTTTAGAAAAAAATCCTGTGTGTATGTCGTCGTTGTCGTTGGCCACTTTTTCTTGCATGTCTTGTTAGCACCATACAGCCTCCGTAGTGCAAAAAGTCACCATTTTATGATTGAATATTGTTAAGAACATGTCACAAATGAACCCTATTGATTTTCAGCTCACCAGAGCCAATACAACAGGTGATACAGTACTTTAAGTACGATATTTTTGTCATTTTTGGAGAAGTTTCAGTTTGTTAGCACGATACAGCCTCCGAAGTTCAATAAGTCGCCAATTTTATGATTGAATATTACTCAGGATTTCTCACTGGTGAACCCTATTGATTTTCAGCTCACCAAAGCCAATACAACAGGTGCTACAGTACTTTATGTACGATATTTTTGCCATTTTTGGAGAAGTTTCAGTTTGTTAGCACGATACAACCTTCGCAGTATTTGTAAGTGACCAATTTTATGATTGGAAATTATTCAGAGCGTAACAAATATGAACCCTATTGATATTCAGCTCACTAAAGCCAGTACAACGAATGCTATGGTACTTAGAGTACCAAATTTTTATCATTTTTGGAGAATTTTTAGTTTGTTATCACGATACAGCCTCCAGAGTGTATACAAGTGACCAGTTTTATAATTGAATATTGTTCAAGGCCTCTTATAGATGAACCGTATTGATTTTTAGCTCACCAGGGCAAGTACAACGGGTGCTATGGTACTTGAAGTGCCACTTTTTTGGTCCTTTTTGGAGAAATTTGGGGGTGTTATCACGATACAACCTCCGGAGTGTATACACGTGACCAATTTTATATTTGGATATTTTTTAAGGTGTCTCACAGATGTACCCTATTGATTTTCAGCTGACGAGCGAGTACAGCGAGTCCTATAAATCCAGATATACTACATTTATGGTTATTTTGGGAGAAATTTCGGTTTGTTAGCACGATATATCTCCCGAAGTGTATCCAAGTGACAATTTTATGATAGAATATTGTTCAGGGCATCTCAAATATGCAGGAAAGTTAGTTTCAATGTTTAAAACCGTTTATTTTTCATTGCATCTAACTTGTACGTATAGCCATTCTAATTACCATAATATGGTCTTGACAATACCATATAACAACATCAGCAAGAAAATATATAACCTCCATTAAATTTTACACAACCTTTACCGAAGAAAACTAGACATAACGAGGGAAATACTGCAATTGCCACTTCTTACTGAACTTATATGTGAAACATTTGATGTATCATATTCTACAAAGTTACATTAAGGCTAGTAGTTACAAAATACCAAATGAAAATTATAAATTGGAACCGTAAAATATAGGATACAACCAAAAACACTGTTTGGATACAACACTCGTCTTTCGATGTTTCCGATCACAAAAGAGGTACTTCCCATAAATTTGAGAAAATCAACCCGAAATTAATATATTTTATTATCGTAAATTATTAATGTAATATGTTAATATTCAGATATTTTTACATACTAGGTAGTGTAGTTGTATTTATTGATCTACCAGAAACTATTTTAAACTTTATTAAAAAGTTATTTTATTGAATAATTTTGGGTAGGATATTTTATATTAGGAAAAAATTTTACTAATGAAAATCTAGGATATTTTAAATTTAATTTAGCTTTAATGCAAGATGAAATTATTCGTAGCTAGTTATCAGCGGGTGCACATATGGGGGTCGATATCACACATTTGAGAAAAGAAAAGGTAATCATTAAATCATTAAAACAAGTTTAAGTAAAACCAGATCAATATATATATATATATATATATATATATATATATATATATATATATATATATATATATATATATATATATATATATATATATATAGAAAACTGGACATTCAACTAAAATATATTGATAATTGAAAGTTCTTATTTCTTCCTTCTGACGCTGGTGGGAAGTGGGAAGTTGTATATGAATATCGTCTCGATGGAGTATTCTCAAGCGGAGGGAATTCGCTTTTGCTGATGTCCAATGAATTTGACTAGCTTCAGTGGGAATAATGGACCGTCGTCAGCAAGTTTGGATGTTGATCAGTAACATGTATAGAAACAAGTATACGACATAAACCATCAAGTTTATCAAAGTGCCCTTTACCACTATAAGGTCACTTGATCAAAAGTACTTCGGTGGCAGAAATCAAGAAGAATCTAAACAGTCGTTTGTATTCTAGACTTTAACGACAATATACATAGGAAGTCTCGTGTAGCAATATGAAACATTGTTACAGTTGGTACTAGGTGAAGTTTTGTTTCTTAATCATTGTTTAATCCATTCATGAAAATATCTAGTAATTTGAAATTGTTACTTAGATTTTACATGACCAAGAACTGCTCACAGTTTACCACAAATCAAAGTAGGTAACCATAAACTTTTTGGTCAAATACCTATTATAATTTCCCACGCCAATTTGAATGCAATAATACATTGTGTATCTAGTAGTTAAAGCAATTTCTGGACGACAATGTAAAGACCTACTATCGGATAAGAAATAAAGAAATAAATATTTTCAATGTGGACTGTCGACTATTTTTGTATACCTACATGGATTTCTACATTTACAGTACAGTGTTCTAGTTTGGACGGAACAAGTCAGTTAGTAGTTTTTGACTATTTCTACAGATGACGCCAGTGATACGGACACTTTCGTATTTCTAAAAAATGCTTAGTTCCATATGAAATAACTTAAATATTATTTTTCAACACAGCTTCTTAATATTAAGGATTCATGATTTAAAATAATATTTATTGAAATAATTATGATGAGAAAATAGTGACATCATAATGGTCAGTATGATTTATGATCACAACTTCCAAATTAAAAAAGAAGAAGACTTAGTCTTTATTCAAACCTTGTCAGAAACATAAACATGCCCCCTAAAAAAGATAAAGGTGCTTCGAAGCCTGCGAAATCAGGAAAAAGTGAGGAGTCAGGTGATAAAGGTAATGCAAAGACAACACAAACATCAATTAGATTCCAATTCACATTATTTTCTTAGGAGGGAAAGAGAAAAAAGGCGGTACATCTGTTAAAGTAAGACACATACTGTGCGAAAAACAAAGTAAATGTTTAGAAGCATTAGAAAAATTGAAGGCTGGTCAAAAATTTCCAGAAGTAGCAGCTGCTTACAGTGAGGATAAAGCTAGGTCAGGTGGAGACCTGGGTAAGTAGATATTTTAAACAACTCTTAATGAAACTGCATACTTAAATATACAATACTTATTTAGTGAAGTTTAACAACAATTTTGAAAATATGTTGATATTTTCCATATTTTTTTAGGTTGGATGACCCGTGGATCTATGGTTGGACCTTTTCAAGATGCTGCATTTGCTTTGCCTATATCCAATATATCTAATCCAATTTATACAGATCCTCCTATTAAAACTAAGTTCGGTTATCATATTATTATGGTAGAAGGTAAAAAATAAATTCGATATAATTTTTTTTGTAAATAAAGCTGTCTTTATATATACTGTATTTTTAAAATAAAACATATATATGAAGGATGAAATAAAACAATTTAATTTGCTTAAAACTTCATTATATTTGAACTAATGTTCAATTTAAACTAGTTAACGCGTTTCGCTAACATAGTAGCTTTCTCAAAATGTTTCTCATTCATGTTGAGAAAGCTACTGTGTTAGAGAAATTTGTCAACTAGTTTAAATTGAACAGTAGTTGAAATATAATGAAGTTTTAAACAAATTAAATTGTTTTATTTCGTCGTTCAGTATGGATCTTCAAGTAAAAGCCTAATCTACTCAATTTTTAAAACATATATACTTACCGGATTTTACCAACTAATTCGTAAAGTTAGATTGTAATACCTAAACCGAATGTTGGGATTCCTAAATGAAATATGTGTTTAACCATGCAATTAAGAGATACAAGAATTGTAGGAAATACCTAACATTAGGACAGCTAACCCTCACCTAAATCCCTAAAGTCTTTGGGTAATATACTTAATCTTAAAAGCTCATTTGTAGTCAATGTTGAGAGGTTAAGTATCTTTAATTTTATTTGTCTTAGCCTATGGTGAAATGCATATTTCCTTTAGAAATTCCTAAATTCGGTTTAGCTATTACCTAACTTTAGGAATTAGTTGGAGAAATCGCGAAATAGAATTCTTAATAGGGTAAGGAAATACTTACTAAAACATATTTTTTGCTGAATGGTAAGTAGAAGTATAGTTATGTATGAAGTATCAGTTATATTGCTTACTGAATGTTTTTGAAATAAAAAGCAAATCTAAATTGCAAAGATTACCAATTAATCATCACATTGCAATTTAAATCACAAATAAATTTTTACAAAAGACAATGAAACACATTTTAAAATAATTTATTTGTATATTAATAAATATGTTTACACTTGCAGATAAATACAGTTTCAACTACAATCATTCACTTTTACAGTAACTTTTATTATAAATATAATGTAATTTTTCTTTACAATTATTAATTTTCAAGATAAACCCAGACTACATCATAACTTTTTCCAGTTTAATAGTCAAATTTCTGTTCCCCTTTGATATATATTGCTAACAATTTCTGAATCACAAAATCGACACTAATAGGTAATCTATTAAGTGAATCAATAACTATTTTAAATAAAACAATTTTCCATATCCTTGTTATTAATTAATAGCATTCTATGTCTGGCTAATGTGTAGAAATATTTCCAATTCAAAATTTGTGATATATATAAAAAATAGTAAAATATAAGATGTATTATTTCAATTTTAGTTACATGGTTATCAAATAGTATATTCTTAACAAATTTCCTATAGCATCCCCAAAGTAAAATGTTGCTTATCTTGAAAATATTGTTTTATTATAAAATAAATTTTTAAGCTCTTTCAACACTATGCATGGTTATTTTATTAGAATTACTATACATATATCATTTTAAGAGGGTAAAGTGAATATTCAATAAAATTCAGCTTTCTAATGGGGTAATAAAAAATAAATTAAAATTTTGGTATAATTAAATATTTACATTATTAAAACACCTTAATAATTTACATTGTTAAACATTTGAACATCATCAGTCAAACCATAGCCTAAATCAACAAATTGGGATTCGTATATCTAACATATTTCAAAAGGTCTTCATTTTCTTCACAAACCCACGGCTTAACGTGATGACAAGCTACATCATGCCAGTTAACTCCATCATTGTAAAATTGGTTTAGAATGGCTAAACAATTTTCTGAGGCTCCTCCTTGAATGAGCTCTCTATTGTCAGGTTGTGGTTTACCAATTCCACCAGATTCTGACCAATCATTTTGATCTCTTTGGGTTGTTGGAGCTAATTTTTGTAGAACTGCAGTCCAGAACCATCCATTTATGTTATTAGGTAATAAATCTGGTCGATCGCAGCCAGGGAAGTCACATAGTCTACCTGAAGTCCAGATATATTTAATCTAAAAATAAAATAAACTAATTAAAAACAAGTAAAATGTTTCCAAATGAGATTCATCCAGTAATAGAAGGATATGCTAGACTTTCTAGAAATTATTTAGAATATTCAATATCATCCACAGATCAATTAAAATAAAAAATATAGGTAACGCCAATAACTATTAAAAATACTCATAAAAGAGAAAATCGAAAGTGTGTAAATATGAGTAGAAAATGTGACAAAACACTTAGAAATGCTTTTTGAATAATACATTTATTAGTAACATTCATTCAGCCCTATTGGAAATATTCAACATAACTCTTTTCCACTTTTTGAAACTTGAATTTAAATTAGTATTTATCTGGAGATATTTATTATAAATATATTCTACCTAAATTTGTCTCGAGAATCTGAACAAAGTTTAAAGTTTTTGTCTAGATCTAGTTATATAAATTATGATTATATGCTTAGAGTAATACTATACAGGTCTATGGGCTGTGGGTTATACATAAGCATGTATAGCAATTTTGAAAATGGGCGCAATTGGCAGAATGTTCGACAACTTATTTTCAAATTCTCAGTCACAAATTTTTTATATAGATGAAGAACTGTATCGAGAAATAAATTTTTTGTTTTTTCACATTATTCCTAGCAACATCCTTAAGGTATTGGTTAAATTATCTATATGCTTATCCCACAGTAAGTGAGAGTCTAGGGTAGCACCTAAGTATTTAATATAATTTTGTCTTTGAAGGGTAATTTTCTGATTGTTCTAAGTGATATTGAGCTCATTAATATCTGGTAATCTGTTAATATAGCTTGCAAAAGGCAAGAAAATTGATTTAGTATAGTTTATAGTAAGTTTTTTATGATTACACCAATCTATAATTTTTTTAAGTGATTTTCTGTTTTATATTTTAGTTCTTCCCAAGTATCTGCTTCATAGAAAATAGCCGTTTCATCTATAAAACTTACAATTTGGCCTGTGGTCCGTTGAGTATACACCAGTTGTATTTATTTTGCTTTCACTAAGCTGATCTTTTAATTTCACTTGTTGATATTGGCTTTTGAGACAGTCTCCAAAAAGTTTTAATGCCATTTCTCGGATTCCTGCATCCTCCAAAGCCAGCAATAACTGTTTGTGATGTACAGTATCAAAGGCCTTAGCTAAATCCAGAAGGCCTTAGCTAGATCCAGAAAATAGTTTGGCTTATTAAGGTCCAGCTAGTTGTAAATTCTTTTAATCAATTCTAGAATTGCATCAGTTGTAGAGAGTCCCTCTTGAAATCCAAATTGTTTTGCAGAAATTTTATTATATTAAGATATTCTTGTAATTTTAAATTTAGACCTTTCTTCACCTTTTTTGCAAAAGGTGTGATTAAGGATTTCGGTCTATAATTTGTCACCATTGTCTTATTGCCTTTTTTAAATATTGGTATCACTATAGATCTCTCGAGTTCAGCGGGAAATTCTCCTTGCAGGAATATTTCATTAACTAAATGGGTCAAGAGTGCTGTTAATATTTGTGAATTTTCTTTTATTAATTATGTTTGTATATTATCTACTCCGGGCGATTTCTTGTTTGCTAGTGAGTTTATTATGTTTTTAATTTCTATATTATTTGTTAAAGGCAACAGAACAATTGAGTTTTTCTGAACATTTCTCCTAGGTTGAAGCGTGTTTGGTGGGCTTATGATTTTTGCAAGAATAATGCCTACTTCAGTAAAATAATTGTTAAATGTTTCTGCTAGATCTTTAGCCTCTGTTATTATATGACCATTATCAGGATGTATTTCTTTTATTTCATTGTTATTGTTATCTGATTAATAATTTTCCATGGTCCCTTTGAGTTTTCTTTATTTTAGTTTATTTTTTTGGTTTAATAATATTTTATATCTTTTCTTAAAACTCTTATCAGTTAATGCTTTATAATTTAAGTATGCTTTCTTTTTGTTCTGTTTTCCAAATCCTTTTTTAAGAACATGATGAAGTATGTTTCTTTCTGTAATTGAATTAATAATACCCTTGGTTAAGTATTGTTGCCTCTTCATAGTCAATAAATTGCTTATTTTCTTTAAAAACTTTGGTATTTTAATTTATATATTTGTTTACTATATGTTTATTAAATAACTAACTTTTTCATTTAAATTATTCATGTTATAAAAGGCTTTCTATGAATCTGAATATCTTCTTGTAGCATTTTATTATCGATCTTTTTGAAAAATCCATTTTTTACGGTTATCTCAGCCTGTAAAGGAAGATATGCCATTGTAGCTTTGTGGTCAGTAATATTGATATATTCATCTATCATATTAGAACTATAAAATATACGATCTCTGCAACTTTTAGATGTTCCCTGAACTCTTGCATATTTCTTTTTTAAATGAGACTAACTGTTTCTAGATAATTCCACAATATATTATAAAAATGTTAAAAATGGTGAAAACATAGTTATTCTGTTAATTAGGTCCAGCCATTCTTGAGTTATAAATGGTGTAAGTAATCCTATGTTTTTAGACGCCATCCATGCCATAAATAATATTCTTAAAATCATGTATTATACTAATGTATTCACTTCATTTCGCGAAATTAATTATCTCGCCGGAGGTCCATTAAACAAAAAGAAAGTATGAAAACACCTTCTTCTGACACATAGTTATATCAGCTGTTTCCGGTGAAACTATAATTTAACATATTTTGCGTTATTTGAAGATTGTAAAGAATAAAACAAATAGCTATTGACTAATTTTATCTATGGCCTTTCAGTTAAGTTCTCTCACATTCGTCATAATAATGAAATAGAGATACTTTGCATACTGAAAGTAATATTTTAGGAAATATTAATAAAAATTGTACTAAACAAGTATTACTATAAACAAAACAAACTTTGAATGATAATATCATCTTAGGAAACAATAATAATTGCTCTGTTAAAACTATTGAAATATTACAAAAATTAGCCAGCGGCAATTATTATTGTTTAATTATTTCACAACATTCATAAAAATATGAGCAGATTTGAATTAGATAGATCAGGGGCTCTCAATATTTTTCAGCTCGTGGCGAACAAGTTTAGTATTTTGTCTCGACACTCTACCCTATTTGATATAGATACAGTCGAAAGAAAGTACCTACTTACATAATAGTAGATAGGAACAAAAATCACAACATCCACAATATGAAACTCAGTTTTTGATTTAGTATATTTATAAGAATTCAGAATTGAAACAGAGAGACTTAAGAAAAACAAAAATAAAATACAATAGCTACTTAGTCGATCATGTGAAGGGTGAGCTTGGCAATCTTCACACTGTTTTTCAAAGTGCGGAATAAGGCTTTACACTGCAAATCTCATTTCTGGCTCCACATTGATCCTTGAGCGATTACAGCTACAGCTGAAAATTCAGCTTCGCATAAATATGATGATGCAAACGGAATTAAAGCATTTGAAGTTAAATTTGGATATTCATTTTGAGACTAACCGAAACACCACTAAATCGGAACTGGTGAATGTACTTTTAAGGCTTTTGTCGCAAGAGAGATTATCTTCCTCTTGTGATGTGAATTTAGACGGATCTTGGATCCACGCAAAGTATTTCGAAAACCATTCAATGAGTTTCGAAATGTGTTCCGTGAAAAAGGCCATCAGAACTTGTGAGACAACCAGTTCATTAATGCCGCATATTTATACAATTGCGGGAAGCACTCATGACTTCATTCATATTTTTTATCCACAACTGCAGTTTCGTTCTAAACATCTCAATCGTGTCCAATAGTTTCAGAATGTGCGTGTGGTTGCCTTGCAAAGACAGACTCAATTTATTTAATTTCTCTAATATATGGCACAAGTATGCTAGTTTTAGTCAAAAAAACTGGTTCGGCCAAGTATCTGGCGTTTTAATGACGTTCTTTTTGTAAAAAGTGCGAATTTCTCCGTGTAATTCGAATACACGAAATAAGACATTTCCGCGTGAAAGCCATCATGAATTGCAGTGTTAGAGCAGGGCCGTATGTTCAGCTCCCTTATCTATGCATAGTTTTCTAATAGTCTCATCTTCTCCATACCTGCCAGGCTTGGATCGAGCACCATCAGTACATACACCAATACACTTTTCCCAATCCAAACCATTTTCTGCAATAGGTAAACTTGTCAATAATTTCAAACAAGTATTGGTCTTTCGCACTTTCGGTAATGCTTTTGCAGAATAAAAGTTCTTCGACAATAATATTATCAGCCAGAATGCGTACGTAACAAATAAGATGTGCATTATTATTACTGTCAGTAGCCTCATCAAGTTGCGAAACAAAATCCTCGCTTTTAATTTTTTCTATTAGTTGGTAATTGAGATCCTCAGATATGTCATGGATTCTTCGACTGTTAGTATTTTTAGATAAGGGCAGTGGCGTGCATACAATAGAAGCATAAAAGCATTACCCACCCCAGAATAATTTTAAAGTACCGATGCTCAGTGTTTTTAACGCACTTTTCTTTTGCGGATATATCTTTTATTTATGAAAATAGTTCTACTAGCGCCGCACATAATAATACAATAAAAACCAATGTTACAAACCAACGGCGCTGGCGGTTTAATCTGTGTAACCAAATAAGCATCCCATTCAAAATGAAAGGCAAGCAATTGTGTGTGTTTATTAGAAATTGTTATGGAGTAAAAAAGCATTGGTTTAGACTTGCAACTGGGCCGATTTCCACCGGCCGGTTACCCGAGCGGGTACGAAGACGGTTCAGGTATGAAATCGAATCCCGATGGATATTGATTGATAATGGCTGGCGCTAATTAGATTTTTTAACATTCGGGATCGGGTATCGCGGTTTATTTTTACTTTTTTATTTTGTGTGATAATAACAACTGTATTTCGAAGTGAAAAATAAAAGCTTTTAAAAAGTTAATATTCGACGAAAAGCAAAGACTGGTGCAATTAGGCCGGCCTACTCCACCTTTAAAATTAGTGCAGCAATAAAAAAACGACTCGATGTTTCAACAGTAAGTTTTATGACAATTATAAGTGGCTTTGTGATTGCATATATGACAACAAAATGTACTGCTGGTCATGTTTATTATTTTCCAAAGACAAAAATGTTTGGAACATGACTAGTTATTCAGACTTCAATAATTTTTCTAACGCGTCAAAAAAGCATCATCACATCATTTAAATGCTTCTCTTGTTTTACCGTTTTACGCGAATTATTTCTTCTAATTTAATTCCTATTAGGTTCAGATGGACTGGGTTTAATATTTTGTTGTTTAGTAATTTATTATCAGAATTTAAAAAGATTTAGAGCGGGTATATTATCAGCTTTAAGAAATCAAATTGATGGTGTAGCTTTATTAATATCAAACGCATGGATATTAAATTTGGTAGTTGAAATTTTATTTTTCATTCAGATATTATGAAAGGAGATTATATTATAAAGTTGATTATGTAGTTATTTAGTAGTTTTAGCAGCATTAATGTACAGGTGAAAGTAGTGGACATATTAAGAGAATAACTGCATATGTCTGACCTTAAACAGACAAAAAACATAATAATGCCCATGCCATATAAAAGAGCATAACATTAAGGCTTCCTGAATTGCATTACTTAATATTAAATAATAATATATTAAGTCATTTTTATATAAAAAAAATAAAACAGGAATTCATATTTATGCTCCAGTAGTGAACACACAAAATTGAAACTTATCTAATTGTGAACCTGTTTGTTTTCTAATAGTGGACACCCAGATTTTTGTTTATTGTAAACGCTATAAGTAATCATTCTGGTATAAATAAAAATTCTGGAATAAAAAACATTTAATTGTTATACCTGTTTATTTATTTTTAATTTAAGATGTAACATTTAACGATTTTTCAAATTTAAAGCTGATCCTTTCAGCACGTACCAGAACTTCAGGGGGGGGGGGGAAGCCGACATACAATTTGATTCAAGTTGATTTCTGATATATCTTTATCATTTGCCAGAAATTCTTTTTTTGAGCAGGCATTGCCTTTATATCCCATAATAATTATGGAGCGTGGTGAAGTTATTCTCTGGATAACACATACATGTCTAAATGTTGCGGTGTTTCTTTTGCCAACCTTAAATTCTGCGACTATGTAGTCACCTTCCAAGTCATCGAAATTTAAAAAAGGGACAGCATTTTCCTCATTATTGCTTCCATCCTCTTTTTCCCAATCCGACCGGCTTGACCCTTGAAGGGAGTATTCACTTTGGGAAGAAGATGAAGAAGTCGATGTTTGTTGTTTTCTAGCAGCCAGCATTTGTGCTTTCTGTTTCTTGGCCTCTATTGCTTTCTTCTGAGCATTCTTTTTCTTTTCCTCTCTAGCCAATTTAGGTTTTTCTTTTTCAAGTTCAACCTTTTTTTATTATTAAAAGCCAATAACAATAACATTCTTCTAATGCTAAAGATATTATTTAAATAAAGAATGGCATGAAGGAAATTCATTTGAATTTAACTAAAATCAGTTAGAATTTGGGTTCAAAATGCCTTCCATAAAAAAAGTTTAGGGTTCGTCGCAAACCTCAAAATGATTGTCTCTGAGTCAGCGATGGAAAACTGAGATGCCCGATTTCACCAACCATTTCCAAATATTAGGTAATACCTAAACCTGGTTTTGGAATTGATAAATCCAATTTATGTTTCACCACGCGCTAAGAAACCCCTAGGAATGATAAGAAATCCCTAATATTATCACTCTTAGGTATTACTAAGCGCATGGTGAAACGTAAAAATTGGATTTAGCAATTCCAAAATCTGATTTAGGTATTACCTAACTTTAGGCAATGATTGGTGAAATCGGGCAAGAGATTTAGTAATAGTTAAGAAGGTTTTTAATAAATAGGTACCTAATGGTTTTTAAATGCACTTTAAACCAGCATTAGTTATTACTTCATCATTTTCAAATAAAAATATTCAGAAAACGGTACACAGTATCGAATTTTACAAAGAATACCTTTTTGGTGTAAAATTAAATGATGTTTGGGTTTACATTAACCATCGAGGTAGCGAGCGGGGTACATGTGCACCCCAGCGTTAGTTATTATCGCTTAATTTTTAAAATATTGCTTTTTGTGCCTCCAAATTTTTTTATTCTTAATAAAGAGCAGTAAAACTTGAACTCTTTTCCATTTTTTCACAACTCTTAAAGAAACGTAATTAAAAAATAAAAACTGGCACGGAGTGCATTTGTACCCCGCTCGGTACTTGAAGCCAGACATTTTTGCTGCTACCTCCACATGCGCAGTAAGATCATTCAGCGCCAAGAGGGAGTAAATTCATGTCTGAGCCTGCTGTGTGTGATTGTCAATCGTAAATAACGTGTCACGGTATAGTAATTTATTATAGTTTCTTGCAATAACGTTGCAGTAAAATATGTCTAAAAAACACAGGTACGTAATTCTAAGAGACTGACTGAATTTGAAATGGAACAGTTTGTAAATTATACTAATGCAGACCAATTGGACGATATTATCAACTATTGTGATACTGAAGAAGACAGTGATGGAGAATAGGAAATATGTGAAGAGGTAGATGACGATATAGGGGACGTTAATACTAAAACGGAAGGTTTAGGAGGAAATGTACAACTGGAAGCAGTTTTACAAGAAAATAATAACCCCGATCTAGTTTACAAAACCAAGACTGGCACAGAATGGGAAAAAGTACCTTTTAGACGGTCGCGCAGAACAATCAGGGATATAGTCCAGATAAAGCAAGGACTTACTGAATTTATTCCAAATATTTGACATCTGAATTGGATGCATTTAGGTTGTTATTTTCCGATGAAATAATTGAAGTTGTTGTACTTCAAACAAATAATAAAGCTGAACAGGTAAAAGTGCACTTATCTTTATTGGTACAACTTTTGTAACTTTTTCATTTTTTCATAATTGTAGGTATTGAAACTTTTTAATGAACGCCATCCTGATAAAAGACGAATATGGTTTCCAACAGACTCCACCGAACTCCTAGCCTATTTGGGACTTCTAATTATTTTGGGTTCAAGCTTCAAAGGAGACTGTAAAAACGCTGTGGTGTACGGAAAAAGGTTATGCTAGGCCAATAATTGCTTCAACAATGTCCCGTACACGTTTTCAGTTGCTATCATAATTTCTTCGGTTTGATGACTTCACAACCAGAGAAGCTCGCAAAGCGATTGATAAATTGGCTCCCATTAGGGACGTTCTTTGTAAGCAATTGCAAAAAAGCCTACAATCCAGGAATGCACGTAACTATCGATGAGCAGTTGGTTTCATTTAGGGGCCGTTGCTCATTTCGGGTTTATATGAAGAGTAAACCCGATAAGTATGGATTGAAAATATGGGCTATGGCCGACAGTGAAACTTGCTATAGTCTTAATTTGCAAGGATACCTGGGCAAATTCAACAATGTTGTAGAAAAAAATCAGAGAGAAAGAGTTGTGCTTGATCTTGTAAGTTCGTCAGGGACAGGATACGGTCTTACAACGGACAACTTCTTTACAAGTTTGCCATTGGCAGATAAATTGCTGTAGAAAGAAATAACTCTCTGCGGTACTCTTCGAGCAAATAAGATCTATATTCCCAAATAATTTCTACCCCGACGCTCAAAGCCAGTTTTTTCTAGCAAGTTTGCATTCACGCAAAGCCATACAATGTTCTCCTATATGGGAAGCAAAGGAAAAGCAGTTATATTGCTATCTACAGAGCATCACGATGATGCTGCTTCAGAAGAAGCTTCCAAACACAAATCCGATATCATATTGCATTACAACAAAACCAGTGGCGGATTTAGGGGAGGGTTGTAGGGGCTGCAGCCCAGGGCGGCAGATATTTAAGGGCGGCGAATTTTAGAAGCATGTTTTTTTTAGTTTGAAACTTGAAAAAATATTTAGTTAAAATCAATAAATAAACTTCATAACTAGGAGAGTGGAGGGTTAAAACAAAACAGAAGAGAAACTACTCAGTCACACGTACTGTTAATGATCAAACCTTTCCACATTCCACCTCCACTAATAATACGCACTATCGCATCATCCCTCAACGGCCTCTACCAAGCTCCCATCCCCCGAAAACAGCAATGGGCTCGTTCGAATCAGCGAAGTGGCGTGATGACTCACGAGTTACTGTAGAGCAACAGAGCAACATTATACGGTATCCAGTGTTTTGTTGAATGTTCATGTTGTCAGTGATCTCAGGTGAAGTTTTATAGCCCTTTTAAGTTATCGTTCAGTTGTACAGTTGCATACAGTATTTAAATTGCGTACGTTTTGCATTTAATTGCACATTATTGTGAGATGGTAGGCTATTGATGTATCAAACTTTCTTTCGTCTTTCTTCATAACGGTGAGTAAACAAAAGACAATATATTAGCATAGTCTAATTTGGTAATTTTAGTAGGGCGTATTAGTAGATATTTCTTGTAAGCCTGTTACATTTCCAGCATTAAAAAAGAAAGTAAAAACATTAACAATATAATATTTTACCATTTTACCTGGATGGAAATACAAGTGGAATTTTTAGTTCAGTAATAATTGCAGTAATGAATGTGCAAAATTTCAAGTTCCTAGCCCTAGCCTATACAGTTTTCGAGTTGAAAAATCAAACAGAAAGACTTAGCGTTTTACCAACATGATGATATTTTAATTTTACAACAATGTTGAATTTTCATTTCTTCATTACGTTTTTTCAGGAATTTCAATGAAAAAATCATGAGTGACGGCAGAAAGCGTCTAAGCGGTGCTGCTCACAGAAAAGCAACATTACAAAAGAATAAAAGAGAACAGGAAGTAATAAATAAGACCAGTAAAATATTTACTTTCTTCCAAAAACCCGAATCTGGAAATGGATTGCCTGAAAGCAAAAATTTCGTGGAATCAGACCTGCCTACACAAACAAAATTTCCCGAGAGTGAATTAGGCCCGAGTACCAGTTCTTTGAACTCAGAAGAATCAGTGAGTAGCCATGAAACTGCAACACCAACGTCACCAACAACAGAAGAACGGAGCAATTGTTTCAAATACTCTGAAATTGAGTGTACCTCTACATCTGACAATGTTAAGCAGATCCTTAAATCAGTCCCCCATACAAGTTCAAATATTACAGGACTTAACGATAATCAAGAGACAGATTTTGTATGTGACCCTGCTCTGTGGCCAGTAAATGATAACACTCGAGATAGAGTGTTAAGCACTGGTATCAACCAGGATGTTTCAAACTTAGATTTTAGTCGTTCCAAAAGATTCATCGGCGGCCAACATCGCTTCCTAACTCAAACTCTATTTAAAACTAACTTAATTAATGGACAGGAAGTCAAAAGATCCTACCTAATGTACTCCGAAAGTTCTGGGAAACTTTTTTGTATACCATGTCAACTTTTTGGAGGAATTTCGAAACTAGCAAAAGAGGGATTCGATGACTGGAAACACGGAAGCGACTACTTAAAAAGCCATGAAAATTCATCAGACCACAAATCTTGTGTCTTAGTAATGAAAAGAAGAATGACAACGGCAGGAAGAATTGACTCTCAGATTATGATTCAACTTGAGGATGAAAAGAGTTATTGGAGAAATGTTTTGAAACGAGTAGTTGCAGTTGTGAGGTCCTTAGCTGCTGCTGGTTTACCTTTGAGAGGGCATTATGAGAAATTTGGGTCGACACATAATTGTGGAAATTTTATTATGTGTATTGAACTAATATCAGAATTTGACCCCTTCCTAGCGGCTCACATTTCGAAGCATGGAAATCCAGGCCAAGGGCACACTTCATACTTGTCCTCCACCACATATGAAGAATTCCTTAAAGTGATGGGTCAAAAAGTTACAGAGGAAGTAGTAGCTGAAATAAAAGCAGCAAAATATTTTTCTTTAGTGATCGATTCTACACCTGACATTTCCCATGTTGACCAGTTATCTATAATAATCAGGTACGTTCCTGAAAACGGACTTCCAGTGGAAAGATTTCTCTGCTTTCTACCAAATGTTGGCCACAAATCAGAGGAGCTCTTCCATGCTGTTATGGATGTTCTGAAAAAGTATGAAATTGATATAGAAAACTGCAGGGGCCAGGCATATGATAATGCCTCTAATATGTCAGGAAAATATACTGGTCTGCAAGCCAGAATTCGAGAAAAAACACCAACAGCAATGTATTCTCCTTGCAGTGCTCATTCACTGAATTTAGTCGGGGAGCATTCGACTAGTAGTTGCGAAGAAAGTCGTAACTTTTTCATGCTTCTTAACAACCTGTACAATTTCTTTTCGTGCTCTACCAAAAGGTGGGAAGTACTTGCAAGTTGTCTGAATAAAAAACACAACCTAAGCCTTAAAACTTTGTCAAAAACACGTTGGTCAGCAAGGGATGACGCTTGCAAGGCATTAAATGAAGACTGGAATGAAATCATAGAAGCCCTTACAGTTACATCAAATGACGAAACAGAAAAAGCAACCACACGGAGTGAAGCATCCACCTACCTCCGTCAGTTACACAGATTAGAAACTGCTTTTTTATCAATTCTATGGGGAGATTTGCTATGCAGGTTCAATGTAACAAGTAAAAAACTACAGGCATGTGAAACCGATTTATCAAGAGTAGCACTATTATATGCATCTTTATCCGAGTACATACGTAGTCTCAGAAGAGAACTTGAATTCGAAATTTATGAAAATGGGGCACTGGTAAAATCAGAAGAGACTACATATGAAGACGAAAACGTAACAAAACGAAGGCGGATACGAAAACTCCAGTCCGATGAAAGTAGAGAAGGAGAAGTAACGTTGATTGGTAGGGACAAGTTTAGAGTGAATACATACAACGTCATTTTGGACACATTGATTTCTGAAATGGAAAGAAGAAAAACTGTTTATGATGAGCTTCACTCGTTGTTTGGATTTCTTATCAATAATAATGATGGGGAAGAAGCCTCCAATATGAAAACACTTGGAGAATGCAGCAAGAAACTGTGCACTTTGTATCACAAAGATCTCCCTACGGCGGAAGATTTTGCTAGAGAATGTTTACATTTTTTTGGCTTTTTGAAAGAACTGAAAGAAAAAGAACGCCCACTGACAATTATTGGACTCTACGAAGCTCTACACGATAATGCACTTCAAGACTTATATCCTTATGTCGATATAGCATTAAAACTGTTTTTAACAATCCCGGCATCGAACTGTTCAGCGGAAAGATCATTTTCCGTCCTGAAGAGGATCAAAAGCTACGAAAGATCAACGATGACTGAGGCACGTTTGAGGGATGTGGCAATACTGAACATTGAATCTGACATAACAAAGAGATTGGACTTTGATGATGTTATTGACTCCTTTTCAAATTCAAGTTCACGAAGAAAGTGTTTTTGATTAAAGAAGATGGGTTTGCTTGTATTCTGATTCTGTACAATTGTACATACAGTAACAGTATTATTAAAAGATTTTCACCGTCGGTGAATCACCGATCACATATTACTTTCAATATGTTATTTTAATAAAATTTGCATAACAATTAATTACCTCAAATCAAACTACGTTTTTCGTTTTTTTACTATTAAACATTTAGTTCCACTCCAACTTAAATAAAATAGTATTTATATATTGAAAAAAAAAATGTTACAAGTTACAAACTGATAATTTAATCAAACCATAAATTAACTTGGGGGCGGAGATTTGTCGCTAGCCCTTAGGCGGCAAAAGTTTAAATCCGCCACTGAACAAAACAAAAGGTGCCGTAGACACCATTGGTCAAATGGTAAAACAATATTCAGCCCGCCGAATTAGCAACAGTTGGCCAATGGCAATATTTGGTCAATTGTTGGATATCGCCGGAATAAATTCGTTTATTTGATGGAAAACCAAATTTCCTGAAATGAAAACAAAAAGCAGGGATGATAGAAGAAAATATTTGCTTTGGTTGGGCGAGGCACTCATCAAACCAAATATTGTTAGAAGATTTGAAACTCAAAAAGGTTTACACAAAACTATTAGGAACTACATGCTTGATGTTATTCCAGAACTAGCACGTAACGAAGCACCAGTGCCAGTTATGGATAAACCCCCCGTCAACTGCTGGACGGCGCCACTTGTGTGACAGAAAAAGAGACCGAAAATCCATAAAGTTTTGCATCCAATGTAAAAATTTTGTGTGCTCTGAACATTGTACAACGCAAATAATTTGCAGAAGATGCAAAGAAACCGAGCTGGAATGAAAAGCATTAAGAATGTTATTTTTTAAGTGGTGAAGAATTTTAGCCTGTTCACTAGTGGTTCGCACGAGACCAACGAGACGAGATTTTCACAAAGTCTTGTCTCGTCTCGCCGATGCAATGATAAGTCTCGTCTCGTTTCTCGTACGAGAGTCTCGTAAATACTTAAATACTTGCTATAATGTAAGAGTCGGAAGAGAAAATTACAATTGTTGAAAAATAACATGTATTTGAAAGTAATACAACTAAAGAAAATGAAAACATAATATTATTTTATAAATGAAATAACTGAAAAAATCAAAGGTCAAAGTCCTCTCGGTTGCAAATGTTTTTATTTTTCACCCAGTCGTTTACACATAACAAACATCGTGCAGATTCATTGTTGAGGCGATTTAGATGTTTTCTTATAGTTAATGCAGCAAGTGAGAATAATCTTTCCGGGACTGAAGTAGCCGGTATGCTTAAGAGATGTCGTGCCATTAAAATTAGAATAGGAAATTCAGAAGCATGCATTTTCCACCATTGTAGTTTATCTGTTTCTTTATTGCATCGAGGCATAGAATAGTATTTTTGAAGCTCCTGCATCCATTCTCCTTCTGCATGCGTATGGTTTACTGCATACAAAACATCATCATCAATTAAAAAATCTGACTTTTCCGGTCCAGGATCTTCTCGTTCCCTCGCCGCCGTTTTTTTCGCACATTGTCCTTCAGAATCTTCTGATTGATTAAAATAGGCTTTGAATATATCTTGAAATGTCTGAATCGAAGTATCTTTTAATTCTTGGCCCCATGTTGTCATATCAAACTCTTCTAACTCATGCCGCGGATCGAGAATTAAAACTACAGCATAAATCCAATTAGCTTTACGATAATGCTTTAATATTTTGTCTCTCGCAGCCTGAAAACTAACAATAAGCCGATCTTCGACAGCGGTTCGATCTACCTTTTGGTCCCATTTAAATATTTTGTTCTCAATATTATCTATTAGTATATTGATCCACCATAGGTAATGTGACGTACTTTTCTCCTCTGAGCTTTTTGGAAAGAATTTGAAAGTTGACTAGTAATTTATGCACTTCTTCTAGCAGAATCCATTAATTGTCCATAAGAGCATATTGTTTTAAATCAACAACATTTTGACACAGTTCACCAAGTCCATATCTAGCTTCAAGCGCTACTTTCAACATATCATTACTGGAATTCCAGCGTGTAGGCACATTCAACACAGGTGTTAATTGGCGAGAATTACCAGCCGACTCTCACATTATCTATCTCTTATAGTTTTAAAATAACAAGCCCCATTTGATACACACTGTATTTTAATATTTCTTGAATATAGTTCATTCATTATCAACTATTGCAACAACTCGTATAAATTCAAAGGAAGCTCCGCGATCCACGTGGACATATTGATGTGCGGCAAAATGCAAAATCTTGGGCAGTAAAATTATAAATCATCATTTAAATGAGGTGTCGGCGTATCAAACGAAATTGATAGGTATTAGGAAGACTATACACGCGGCGCTTGCCGTGGCTTGTTAAACTTGTAAAAGTTGCAGATTTTTGATAACGATAGATGCCGTCAGCCTTTTGAAAAAGTTATAGATTTCACTATTCAAAACAAGAATATGCCATAAATAAAAATGTGGTTCAACGATGGTATACAGCGTTAAAATAATTAAATTATTAAGTTATCTAACAGCTTACCTTCAATTGAGAATTCGCAGCAAACATTTCGGGAACGGTGAGTCTGGAAATACTTGCTCCTGCCAGTTGATTTTGTTCATTTGGATATATCTCGAAATATGCTTTTGCATAGGTGTTTTCTTAATCCAGTAGTATTTCCCTGTGACATTTTAATTTCCTTCGAATTTAAACATATTCTGCACCTGGCTATTTTATCTCGATTTGTCCCTTTCAATTCAATGTTGAAATGAGTATCGAATTCGCTTTTGAAAGAGTCGTTTCGTATTTGCATGCGAGACGAAGAGCGACTGCTATTTAACGAAGACGAAAATTCACTTTCAGTCACATTATCACTCAAACTAACATTGTCTGGTATGTAAATATCCTCAGTTCCACTAGAAAAATAAGCGGAATTTGATTCATCTTCTAAAGTCAAAAGTTCACTCCTTTTCCTCTTGAATTGGCTCATTTTGAATTAACTTGGCACAATTCCGCACGCTTAAAAATTCGAACAACTACCACTATCCACAACGAATAACTGAACTGGGAAGAAATTTGAACTTTTATTTTGAATAATGATCTTTATTTATTCGATCACAATAGGATAGGACACGCACATATCGCAAAATTTATGGCTGTCGGAATAGGGTTCAAAGACGGCGGCGGCGGCGCGCTTCAGAAAGACAAAGTGATTACCGTCAACCGATAACGCCGGCAGAGGCTTTTAAAAGCAATTCTTGGTGTTATGCTTATAAATTTTTATCAAAATAAATTGATGTTCATTCAGAAATATTCACCTGCGAGACTCTCGCGCGAGACGCGATACCTTATGCACGAGACTCGAGACGAGACCAAACAAAAGTCTCGTCTCATCTGGTCCGAGTATCGTCTCGAAAACGAGACGAGACTCTCGAAAACTAGAGTCTCGTGCGAATCACTACGGTTTACTAACTTTTGTACTCACTTTAGAAATAAAAATATTATTTTCCTTCTTTCTTTCTTTAGAGAAAGATTAACTATAACTGCTGCACTGTACGCTTAATGAATACCGCTATAGTATATAATTTTGCTGTAGGGTACAAATGTACCCCGAACGGTACTACGTGTAATTTTTTTAGCACGGTACCACGAGGATTAAATTTGGGCTAGAAAATGTAAATGTAATATCTAAAAAGATATGTTCAAAACTACTCGGTTCGAACCGTGTAACTAGCGCCCTCTGTGAGAGACAGATATGAAAAAAAAATATATGCGATCGGTCAGCTTCCAAAACGTATACGTACAAAATATCATTGAAATGTCGCCAGTAGTTTCGATATAATCGTAAAAAATGTGTATTAGAATTCTTTTTTCAACACCCTGTATCTTGAAAACGATGCCGTTACGAAATTTTTTTCTGGACGAACCCAACTTATTTTGCAGTGATATACTAGCAAGGGGGTCGCCTTTTTTGAAATACCCTGTATATTCGGGTATTTCTTACTGCAAGGTTAGCTTAAGTGCTTGTTTTTCAAATTTTTTAGGAGACAGCGTTAAGAACATTATAAAACATTATAAGACAATCACAGTACAGTAAAATAATTAATTATTAAAAGTTAATGCTAATTTATGCGCTGCTAAGTATTTTTGCATTTGCCCTGGCTGCTCCCCCCCCCTCCGGTTAATGCCTATTCAAGAAGATTTCAATTACAAGTTCATTTGCTTACACAGAATATTAGACATGAATTGCTTTTCATTTTGTAACTTTTTTTTGTATGTACAAATGTAAGTTAAGTTCAGTTGATTGATTTTTCGCCCCTGAATATTTTGTTTGATGATCTACCTTTTTACTACATCCTGTATATTTAGCAATTAAGATCCGCATCTTGAATTACGTCTAACTGCAAAGTAATTTGCAAAAAACATTACCAGAATGACGGTATTAAAGAACATCCTGTATGCAAAGCGTTTTTATGAAATCACAAGGTGATAAATCGTTTCGCAATTGCATTGTATTACGAGTACCTCCGCGTAATTAATATTAGGTCAATGATTTTCTATTATGTATTTCGTGCTTTGAATATTTATTCTGTGAGGGAATACCGACACTTATATTTATAATCATAACCAAAACGTCCATGTCATGTGAAAACTTACATGAAGGATTTTGTCACCATTTCTAATTTTAAACTTCAATAAATACCATGGACGGTTACTTATCAAGACAACTTTGTCAACACGAGGTGTATTAACACAAATTGAGCTATGAGACTGAAATTTTTTATTTGGTACCGGATTTCCGCATCTTCTATATTATCCTTTATATACCATGCTATTTATGCTAGAAATCATTTTATAAATGCATACATTAAATACAATTCTTTTTAGGTAATGGTACTACTAATTACAAGAAATTACCGGGAATTGAAGCACAAAGTATATAATATTTCTTCCAAAACCGTAAAGTGAGGCCCATTTCGAAATAATACATTTGCACCAATCCATTCATAAAAGCTTTTAAAATGCATTTTCGTAAATCAACTCCAGTATTTTTCGCGAATTATCTTTTATATCTTCTATTTACTGCAAACGGACGCCTATAAGTGGTAATGTGAGATTTTGAAAGAGGAGCTGTATTAGTGGCATGCTTTGTTGTTGGATAGGTTTTGCTGAGTTTTGGCTAATTAGAAATTCGCTCACAACGATAGCCTTGTGCTATCTTGATGCTCATGCAATGGTGCAAATTGATCTATGAGACAGAAACTTTAGCAGTTTCCTCAAACTTGAATGATATTTCCGGTTATAATTTCCCCTACTTTAGTGAAGTTCAGTTGGTCTTGATGACCGGCCAAAGCTAGACAGACACTTCATATCGACTGCGTTTGAATCTATTATACCCATCATACGCACGTGTTTTTGATATTCGATTCGCTTCCGCGCAACAAATTTCCACGCAACGCCAAATTTGGGGCAAATTTTGTATTTAATTAATTGTCCAACGGCCTGATAAACCGGAGCACTGTCAATAAACTAAATGTCAGAGGAGACATGAACTCCGCGTGAGTATTTAGCACAAATTAAAAGTTTAAGTCGTTGACCTCTTTTCTGGATCTTAGATCCCAACGAATCGATAATTAGAATTTGATTTACTTTCCTCACAAAACTTCTCAATTAAAATAGAAATGAATTAAACTTAAAGCAGCAAAACGTTGAACGCATTTAATTCTCACTTTAAACGTCCAGTGAAAATCAGACGTAAAAATTGACAACGTAGTCTAATTTATCGGACAGTGTAATCAGAACAATAATATTTTTTTACTTCTTCAAGGATCTATCACATTTTACTTTTCCGCCCAACCTATCTAATATGCGAGAAAAGTATTGGTTTACCCCAAAAAAGTTGGAATTTTGAAAAAAAAATGTTGAGTTATTTTTACGTTTTTCATCAAGAATAACTCGAAAAAATGGTTTTAAAAAAAATCCTGTGTGTATGTCGTCGTCGTCGTTGTCGTCGGACACTTTTCGTTACATGTCTTGTTAGCACGATACAGCGTCCGGAGTGCAACAAATCGCCAATTTTATGATTGAATATGGTTGAGGACATCTCACAGATGAAACCTATTCATTTTCAGCTCACAATAGCCAGTACAACGGATGCTATGGTACTTGAAGTACGACATTTTCGTTATTTTTTGAGAAGTTTCAGTTTGTTAGCACGATACAGCCTCCGGAGTGCAAAAAGTCACCAATTTTATGATTGAATATTATTCAGAATATCTCACAGATGAACCCTATTGATTTTCAGCTCATCACAGCCAGTACAACAGGTGCTATAGTACTTTAAGTACGACATTTTTGTCATTTTTTAAGAAATTTCAGTTTGTTATCACGATACAGCCTCCGGAGTATATACAAGTGACCAATTTTATGATTGGATATTTTTCAGAGTATCTCAAAGATGAACCCTATTGAGATTCAGCTCACTAAAGCCAGTACAACTAGTGATATGGTATTTGAGGTACCAAATTTTTGTCATTTTTGGAGAATTTTCAGTTTGTTAGCACGATACAGCCTCCAGCGTGTATACAAGTGACCCATTTGATGATTGAATATTATTCAGGGCGTCTTATAGATGAACCTAAATGATTTTTAGCTCACCAGAGCTAGTACAACGGGTGCTATGGTACCTGAAATGCCACATTTTTGTCCATTTTGGAGAAATTTCGGGTTTAGTACAATACAGCCTCCGGAGTGTATTCAAGTGGCCAATTTTGTAATTGGATATTTTTCAAGGTGTCTCACAGATGTACCCTATTCACTATAGCGAGTACAGCGGGTCCTATAAATCCAGATATACTGCATTTTTGATTACTTTTGGAGAAATTTCGGTTTGTTAACACGATACATCCCCCGAAGTGTATACAAGTGACAATTTTATAATAGAATATTAATCAGGGCATCTCACAATTGCGGAAAAGTTAGTTTTAATCTTTAAAACCATTTATTTCTTTTTGTAATACGAAATAATGTTTATATTTTGTAAATTATGAAGTTCAAAAACAATTGTAGAAATAATAGCCAGGGTATTAAAACCTCTAATTCTGTGTCTTTAAAACTTTCTTATGATGAATCGTATCTTCGCTTCCTGATTAAGTACCATAGTAGAAAATATCGAATCAGATCAGTTAAAAAAAATATATTTGTCTAACATATTGAAATCATCTCCTGATTCTAACGTCTGTCAAGTCTTTATAAAAATAAGTACTGAAAAAACAATCTTAATCTCTTACCTTGTCTTCTACAAGATGTCTTTTTATCCATTCATTTTCTGCACTAGTTTCTAAAGAAACTAAATCCATGCAGCGCTTCCTACAATAATTTCTAGTGCTTAACCAATCTTGTTCAACTCCTTTCGTGTTTTGGTCCTTCCAGCTGAAAAAGTATCCTTTTCCTAGAAAGAAATAGATAATCAAGGTAATACATAATTGAATTAACTTCATTTATCTATCATAATAAAGGACATCATGTTAAAATGGGAGAATATTCAACAAAATTTTGTTGAGCATCTTGTAACAATCAACTACTTATGAATGCAGTTGAGGAGGATCTGTTCACAGTATTAGGTATTATTTAGACGCATTTTTATGTTTTTATATCGCAAAAACTTTTCTCTCATATTTCGTAATAGTTTTTATGTTCATACAGAATTTTTAATATAAAAACCGTTGCACGTCAGATGATTTAAGACGTTCCGACCTTGCCGTGGCTGTTCTTAACAGTAGAGAAATATAGGAACTTTTGAAATTGTAAGGTTATGTATTTTTTTTATGTTATTATTAGGTATTATTATTGTATGATAAGGACAGAGCACCAAGTTCTGTTTTGCCCATTATACGGCGTTGAATATAATTGTCAATGGAGAGGCTAAAGTATACAAACTAGTACTTTCTCCCTCAATATGTAATTATCGGACAAGTGTATGGAACTAAAAGAGAAATCCTCTCTACATGAACCAGGCACTTAAAAAATTTAACTAGGTCTAAAAACCTATTCATAAGAAAGAATTATGGACCTTTCTAAAATCATTTAAAATCACATAACAATCACCTCAAATAATTGATGTTGTTCCACAACGGTCGATGTAAATAATTTACCTCACAATAAGACTAGTATGATTGTTGGTTGTGGGACAAAGAATAGAAACTTCCAATTATAGATAAGGTTACATCCCCTATTCTGTTACAATGACAAAACTTATCTCTATGGTCAATGGGCAGTTTACCCGGCGTCGATACCTCAAGTGTCGAACGAAAAGAAAGAACACAAAAAGTTAGGTGACTCTATCACTGTTGCCAAAAATCGATTTTTCTCTCCAGAGAAGCGATTGCAACACGAGAAATTTATTCATGAATACATTTCATTTGAACATTCGAAATATGTACCGCTATCATCGCAAACACAATCACTTCTGACCAAAACAACTTTTGGCAAAACACTATCTCAAACTTCTCTTCATGTTCCAAACTACAACGCACAGTGGCGTACATTCTACGAGTGGTCCATAATTCGAGAAACAAAGAAAATCAATTCAAAGGACCTCTGTCAGTTAGTCATTAACCTTCGTCATCAAACAAGTTCAAAATCAGGCCTTTTCAACGGAAATAGCAGAACATTCAAAGAACAAAAATCTATCAAACAAACAACTGATATCCTTGAAACCATTTTTAGATTCATCCGGTCATCTCCGTGTCGGAGGTAGGTTAGAAAACGCCGTAATATCTTTCGAAGAAAAACACCCAATCTTATTACCTTCAAAAAATCACGAAACTTATCTTATCCTCAAACAACAGCATGTGCGTTTAGGCCATGCTGGTGGACAAAATGTACTATGAAATGTACGATTACGCTACTGGCCTCTCAAAGGTTTAAGGCAAATCAAGCATATAATTGGAAACTGCAAAATTTGTTACCGATTAAACGCACAGACGGATCAGCAGATAATGGCAGACCTTCCGAAAAATAGAGTCACATACTCAAGCCCTTTCCAAAAAGTTCGACTTCGGAGACCCCTTTTTCATAAAAGCATCCACGCTACGAAAAGCTTCGGTAACAAAATGTAACACATCAATTTTCGTATGCATGGTAACCAAAGCTGTGCATATAGAACTAGTATCTAATCTCAGTATGGACGCATTTATAGCCTCTTTGAAACGTTTCGTAGCTAGACAATGCAACAAACTTTCTTGTATCTACAAATCAGTCAAGAGAACTTTATAATCACTTTCATAATAAATAATTTACTGATACAGTACAAAATTATCTGACTCTAAACGAGACACAGTGGAAATTCATTCCACCAAGCGCCAAGTATCATATCTCGAGACTAATCGGTTTAACAAAATTAACTTTTGAACAATTCGCAACTATTATGACTCAAATCGAAGCAATATTAAACTCACGGCATTAGAGTACCTACTCCTGGTCATTTCCTAATAGTTTCCGGTCTGACGGCTTATCCGAAAAAATACCTATTTCATGTACCAGAAAACAGTGTTAAATTTTGGCAACAATACGTAAAACTCAGCAGCTGTTCTAGAAATGGAGGTCTGTGGACTACCTGAATAGACTGCAGAATAAACCAAAATGATTAAAAATACATCAGAACCTACAAATAAACGATCTAGTCCTCTTATAATGGAAGAAAACATTCCACCTCTTAATTGGCCTATGACATGAGTCATAGAAACCATAACCGGACCTGACCGAAAGGTCGGGGTCGTCCGCTTGGAAACTAAAACAGGGGAGGCTACCAGGGCTATACCAAAACTATGCCCTCTGTCCACACAAGAGGAAACCTATTAACTATTAAAACATGTTAATCGGTCGTCGACTCGCCTAATAAACTTCAATTAGCACTCGCGACTTTCTCGATTGTAAGTTATATGTAATCTACGACAAAACGTTTACTTTAACTTTTATCCTTATCTATATTTTAAATTTCCCGGGGGATAATGGTGCGATACGAATTATGGACCTTTTTAAAAACTTTTAAAATCACATAACAATCACCTCAAATAATTCATGCTGTTCCACAATCGTTGACGTAAAATATTTTACCTCACACCAAGACTAATTTGGATGTGGGACAAAAAATAGAAACTTTCAATTATGGGTAAGGTTACATCCCCTAATCTGTTACAATGACAAAACTTAATTATCAATGGAGAGTTTACCTGGTGCCGAGACCTTAAGTGTCGACCAAAAAGAAAGCTACCTTTACGACGTCTAATTGTAATAAAAGGACGAATTCTCGAGCAAACAAAGAAATAGTTAGAAATTTCTCGTTTTAGAAAGTAGTGGTGAAAATATCTTGTCCCAAAACAGACGCATTTCACACTGTAGCAAGTATCTTAACAATTCAGTGAATATCTCCGATCAGAATAAAACTCTAAACTAAACTTAATACTAACCCGGGAAAATTACGATTTTACCTAAAGGTGTAAAAATATCTATCGTGTTACGACGCGAAATACAACAGTGTTAACTACAAGTGTTTTAGTTCAGTAATAATCGGAGATAAATACATATTTATCATACGAGCATCTAATATCTAATTTAATTATAATTAAGTGTTTAATAATGTTTGTATCACTTTTATTAAATAGACTATTTACTATTTTTGTGTCGCATTTTTATTTATTACAATCCTTATCAAAGAATTATCCCTGGCATATTAAAATGGCCAGTACTTTTTTCATAAAATAAGTAGTTTAATATAAAAACAAAAGCTTGTTATTTTTAAGGTTATTATTTTACTGTTGAGTTTTTGTATTCCTTTAAAATTCGTAAAATTTAATTTGTTAAGGTAGGTACATTCCAACTTACAATAAAATATAATTATGACTTCTTGCAGTTATTATAATATCCAAAAAGATGTAAGTTAGACATTATCATGTGCTAAATACACAAATTCGATCTAAATTTGGTGCCAAACAATTTAAACTTAGCGCCAAATAAGCCTTGTCTACCGCGCTCTGATTGTCTAACATGGCCAAAAGACAATCTGGTTGCGCCTCTCTGCACTTTTTCAGTATTTCCAGATCGCGAACTAAATCTGGACACCACGCCTGCCCGGCGTATTCAAGTATGGGCATATGCACTTGGAAAGTTTGCAATATGTTTCCAAACAAGGTTTAGAGAAAGTTTTCTGTATTATGAACAATTTATAGTTCACACTTTTACACATATGATAAACATGATCACTCAACGTAAGGATCAAGTTTACTATTAAACCAAGGTCGGTATGTGATGAGACCTTGTTTAATGTCTGTCCACTGATGAAATACGAAGTTTGCGGGTTACTCTTTTTGTCATGTAACACGACACACTTATCAATGTTCAGACGTATCAACCAGCTGAAACAGCATTCTTGTAGTTTATCGAGATCATTCGGCAAACTTATATAACTAATTTCCGTAAAGTTTTATATCGTCAACGTAACTGGAAATTGAGCTTGACCTAGAGTATCGTAGATCACTGGAATGTATGATAGAAAGTAGGGGTCCAAGGATAGAACCCTGTAGAGTGCCGCTAGTAACGGGTCTTACGTCGGAAAATTATTGTCCAAGTCAGACTTTGATGAACCGGTTTGTTAACAAGACTGAAAACCATTTTTAAGAGAACCTCTTATGCCAAGATGATGAAGCTTTAGTAGAAGTATACGTTTCGGCATCCTGGCAAAGGCTTTAGGATAATTATGTATATAGGATGTCCGTCATGGAGTTCTTTCAACCAGTCGTTGGTACAGTCCAATAAATTTGACAGAGTTGATCGACCCTTCATGAAACCGTGTTGGAAGTTTGGGATTAGATTTTTCCGCGACAAAAAGTCAACTATTTAGTCAGCAACAATCAAAAACATCCGGAATGTTTTGGCAACACTGATGGTAATTTCCAAATGGGCGGAATACATCCTAGGAATGCAAATTGTCAGAAAATACTGGTAGGTACGTATCTAGTATATTGCATATGAATTAAACATCCTCTTCACTCAAATTCGTCCATAATTAGCACATAAAATATCTCAAACTAATTTCATTTCACCAAAAAGTTATTTAACAGAACTAAGTACATTTAAATGAGAAATCGCCAACACTGCAACAAATTCTATACTACCAAAATTAATCTTAGGTTAACATACATATTTAGTATATAAATCAAAAATAGCACATTTGGGGTAAATCGTGTTCATATAATTTTTGTACATTGCAAGAGTTAGCCTACGTATTGAAAAATGCTTTGTCCGTCGATAGTCCATTTATGATGTATTTTAGCGCACTCAAAATCGTTGATTAATGACCCCTGTTAATGAATGTTTTGTTTTGTAACGATCTCGTGAAATAATACGGTGATTAACAATCTCGAACATTAACGCGCTCGCTTCGCTTGCGCGTTAAATTATCTCGATTGTTAATCGCTCTTGTTAATACACTTGTTCATTAAATAAATATTTCCGTCGACCGTCCATTTACGATCTATTTTAACGCACTCAAAATCGTTTATTAATGACCCTTATTAACGAATAATTTTCTATTAATCAACGATTTTATTATATGCAACCCAACGTACACTGTTCTTATACATTTATATTGTGAACTGTGGTGCACTAGACTCACCTACGAATACAGTCGAAATCAAGTAGCTGTGTTACTACTATCTGTCATTATAAATTTATTTTATTGTTTAATTTCTTAAAATTCTATGTATATTTTAAAGCCAAAAGTAGGGTCGACGGAAAAGTTTTGTAACGAACTCGTGAGATAAAATGACGATTTACAAACTCGAAAATTAATTATCTCGATTGTTAATCGTCCTTATTAATACACTTGTTCGTTAAATAACCATTTATATTCACTTGATATAATAAATTTATTATTTTCTCTACCCAAATTTTAACACATATTATGAAAAACTAACCATCGGGAGTCCTTTCATGAATGGTTCTCTGTGCACAAAGAGCCGGAATAGGAGATTCTAGGATCCTTTTATTTTGGAGTTGGGCTGTCGAAATTCCCAAGAAGGCTACTGCCAATACAGCACATTTAATCATTTTTCTGCAAAAAAAACAAGAAATAAAGTTTGTTCGGTTGTTTCGGTAATTCTTCTAGAAAATTTATATCTAAATATTAAACAATCCAAGTCACATAATTTTTAATTCCTACGACTTGATAGCTCAAAAAAGTTCAAAAACCATTTTGCTTCTGGATATTTTCCAACGGTTTTCTCTTCTATTTTGAGTTTGTGACCCGCTAATATTATAATAGGTAACATACACAGGGACAATTTCATAAAGTAATATTGATATCACTTCTGATGAAGTTAAAAAATGACAATAATAATTATGCGTAACAAAACAAATCTCATTTTATTATTGATCGTAAATTGTGGTTAAAATTACCTATCATATTATAAACTTGTTTCAGGGGTGATTTAGAAATAAACGCATGATTACCAACAATCATTTTCTCTTGTATAAGTTTACTCAATAAATAATATATACAAGTATTTACTTGTTACTTATTTATTTTTTATTGAAATTTGTTATACGTATACACATGATTAAATCCATAAATTATTTGTTCAGAATTGTCGCAGCACAATAAATTCTGTAAACACAGTACCAAAAATTCATTAGACGAAACATAAAAAATATTTCTTAGAGTCGAAATATGTTTGGGAACTATTATACAGAAAATTATGTTCAGTCGATTTATTCATTCATTTCAGTTTTAACTAATCTAATTAAAATAAAACTCTTGTAAATGTGTTATTTAAAATATTTATGTTGTCATTTTTAATTTTATTGATGAATTGTTCATATTATCGGCATCAGTTCCGTAAATTATAGCATTTAGAACTTTTCCGAATAGAACCGTGTGATGTACACAAAATTTTACTTATAATTTGGAGGCAAGTGTTTGCTAATATGATGTAGGTCGCGAGATTTATAACATGAAAATAAAAGTCAAATTTCTTAATTTCGTTCAACTCTTAAATTTATTTAGTGCCGTAATTAATCGAGGATCTAGTCAGAACATTTAAAAGTATTAGTGGAGCGGGAGCTCGAATAAAAGACGCTTAATAGACCCAATCTTGGTGTAGAACTAAATGAGTGATACCTGAAAATGGTCCCTCTTGAAGTGTTTATTATTATCCAAAGTTAGGACAGCGGCCATTGGTCCTGACAAAAGATATTGGCGACGGAAGCGGAGGGAGACAACAAACCGAGAGCTAAAATCTAATATTTTTCCCGTGTATAATACACTATTTTTTTCTGTGACAGGAATGAAATTTGAATTTTTAAACTAATAAGATGTTGTAGTTATAGCGACAATTAGACCTGCGTTGCTAAGGAAAACTTCAAAGTAATCAAATATATGTCAATTTAATTCTGTGATTTGATTCAAAAAGAAGATTCGTCTGTTGTACCGAATAGTTCAAGGAACATGTCATTCATGCAATGCACATTTAATAATTGTACTTTTGATATAAAGGAAATGTAACTTATGTTCAATAAAATATTCTAAAATCAAATATCTTCCTTTATCTATATGTATATATATACGGGAAAAAAAGTAATTTCGTGAAAAGTTGTATTTTGTTACCTGTCAACAGAGATAAAATGTAAAATTTTTTTTCTGTCACAGAAAAAATAAGTTTTTTTCTAAAAGTTTAATTATCTACCTCGCTCTCGTTACAGTTATTGAGATTTGTACAACACTATTATTTAGTATAGAATATATGTTAATTATAACCGACGCTAATTAAGTATAATAAAGACAGGAAGTATATCGCGTAACATTGATTCAGTTAAAGAGCAGCGTTTTTTGTTTAATAACTTTTTTATAAATTTGTACACGAGGATTTTATAAGCAATATTTCATTCGCTTATAAACTTATAATCTACTCATTTTGATAAATAATGTTACGAAACAGCACACTGGTATAGTCCCTAAATCCGACTCTGTCTAAGCCAGGTATAAAAGTTAAAATTATGGCGGATACGCAGGTTTTTTTTATAACTGTTACGACTATCTTATCTAAACATTGTTTTTGTGATCAGACTTATCTAGAAAATGCCAGAACCAATTGTTTTTGTGTGTGTAAGCCGCAGTCCGGAATTTTCTAGTAAAAAAGGCTTTAATATAAATAAAGGACCGATCAGCGGATAAGGGAGTTGATAAAGTGATCTTGAGAAATAAACAAAAATACACCTAACTTTAAAGTGCTAATATAAATTAATAATCAAGTTTCTGTGCATATAAATTAAATTTAAGTGATTAGTTAAGTATATATAAATTAAGTGTTAGTGATTTAGTGTTTAAATAAATTAGTAAGTAGCCATACCGTGTGTTTAAAATTTATCCCACCCGTTTACGTTTTAAATAAATAAGAAAACATTATAATAAATACAAGAGAGCACCGCACTACGCGCGTTGAAGCCGACATTGCTTAGGAATTACTTGTAGCGAGTAGATTCTTACTTATTCTTTTTAAAATATGTACATTTCATTTTTCAATTGTAGCATTTCATGAAACATGTAATATTCAGTTTAGTTTGTGCAATATACATTTAAAAACCAGCACCGTCTTTATCACCACTTTCATCTGGCACACTTTCGTTACACATATTTGGGCATAATTGGGAACATGTACATGCTGAAAAATAGAAAATCCCTTCTTTGACATGCAGACATTTTCAAGAATCGCATTTTTTTCAGTGCTGAATTGATCTAGAAGTTCTCTCAAATCATAGGGAATTGGATCTTGAGTCGCAGAGATTGGTGAAAGTATTCCGTTTTTTATGTTCCGTCCATATTGGAAAACATTTAATTTGTGGATCATAAAAACGTGACTGTTAATCCATGAAGACCAACGGAATGGTACTAAACGGTGCCGAGGCAATGCGTTCGCTACTGAACGTCAAGTGCAGGAAAATCTCATATCTCGGACATATCTTGAGAGGAGAGCGATACAGGATCCTACAAATGAAGGATGTAGAGGAGTGGGAAGAAAGCAAGCTTCCTGGATGAGGTAAATCCGCGAACGAACCGGTATACGCAGCGCAGAAGAACTTTTCCGATTGGCTCAGAATCGAGAAGGACTCGCCCAAGTGATTGCCAACGTCAGGGGGACCTGATATGGCACTTGAAGAAGAAGAGTTGATTCATAAGTAACACTGGAAAAAAATTTACATGAAAAATATAGATCGCAAGAATACTTTAGAAAATCCAATAGATAAAACTTTAAAATATGTGGCTAAAATGCATCTTATGTTGGCGGGAGCTCACTATCTGATTTTAATCGTTAATTTTATTCTACTTTTGTCAAGTGAATCTTCTTTTTCGCAATCATATAATTTATTTATGAATCTTCTTGCCATTTGTAAATAATAATCAACAGAACATTTTCCAAACTCAGATAAGTTAAATTTTTCTGAATTACTGCAGATTGAAGGGTGTTACTTTTCCAATTTTGAAAAAGGCGTGATGTCGTATATCAACAACCGCTGGAAGACCCGTATTGCCTCCTCTGCCTCGTTTTTTCTTGTATTTATCACGGGGTCTCTGGGATGGGTGTTATGCCATTTCAGCACACGTTGCTGTTTTTACGATGTGTCACCTAACTCGTCCTTGTTTCTCTATGTTTTGTGTTTTTGATTGTTGAAGGTTATCTTCAATTGCTGTTTTAATTTCTCTATAATAATTGCATAACTCGTCTGTATTTTTATGATGTTCATAAACATCGATGTTTTGGTAGTCGAACATATATGCGTGACAAAATTGGCACATATTGTTTATTGTTTTCCTAATTACTTGTTTGATTTTTAGCTGCCTACAATAACAGAAAACTGGGTCGCTTTAAACACTTGTATCGTGTTTTTTTTGGTTTGAAATGAATTTGGTTATAATTTTTTATTTATGGGGTGTCCCCAAATTCCTTGCCATATTTGTGCTTATTACAATTCCAACGGTTCACCTCTCTGCATGTTATGTAGTAAACTGCTTCCTAATAGTTCCATGGCACCTGCCAAGTTGCGCCGACTTTTGGAAATTGTACACCCCGAGTCTAAAGACAAGAATAAAGAATTTTTTGTACGTAAAAAATAACAATGAAAAGGCCACGGAGGCATCATAGTTAGTTAGCTATCGCATTGCACAAGCAGGTGAAGCACACACTATCGCTGAGAATTTAATAAAGCCATGTGTGTTAGACATAATAAAATGTATGATGAAAAATCTGCAAAGCATCTTTCTACTGTGCTGCTATCAAACGATACTGTTTCATGGCCAATTCAAGATATGGCAAGCTACGTCAAACAAGAACTAGTTACACGTCTATAACAAACACTATTCGTCTTGCAAATGGATAAGTCGACTGATGTCGCTAGTCTGGCTATCTCGCTGATTAGCGTGAGATATCCATATGAATATTCTTTTAAAGAAGACATGCTAATGTGTTAATCGCTGCCCACAAACACGACCGGAGAAGAAATTTTTAATAAAATAAATATATTTCTTGAAGAAAATAATCTCAGTTGGAGCGATTGCATTGACATTTGTACAGATGGGGGCAAGACGATGACGGGTAAAACAGCAGGAGCAGTGTCACTAATAAAAACAAGCGCTCAATTGTAGTTCCAGCCATTGTATCCTGCATAGACAAGCACTTGCGATTAAGCAAATTCCGTCAAATTTAAAATTAGTTATGATTGAAGTGGTAAAAATAATTAATTTTGTCAAATCATGACCACTATAATCCCGATTGTTCTCATTACTGCGTGAAAATTATGGCAGCAAACTTAAAACACTACTGCTCCATACAGTGCGATGGCCGTCTCGGGGTAAAACTTTAACAATGCTATTTGAACTTAGAGCCGAGTTACAAATGTTTCTTTCAGATACTTCTTTTAATTTGAAAGATCGTTTGTATGATAAAACATGGTTGTTCCGACAGTCGTTTACGGCGGATATCTTTTAAAAACTGAACGAATTAAATTTATCATAGCAAGGTAAACAGCCAACAGTGTTCCAGGCCTGTAACAAAATAACTGTCTTCCAAAGAAAATTAGATTTCTGGATTATTTGCGTTGGTAAGAGAATAATAGCAATCTTTACGTTACTCAGTGAGTTTGTTAGCGATAATGACTTAGAAATGTTACAAGATGATATATTTGAAGAATTGATCCAATATCTCACTTCGGTTTGAGTACTGGCATAGTCCAGTCAATATTATAATTTAAAATGCTTATTGGACGATATATTCATTTAATATTATAACTTCTTCAACTAACAATCGTTAAAATGTATTTAAAAATTTTATAATTATCTTAAACATAACACCAGACAATTAACACTACCTTATATCACGTTTTATTAACAAGAATTTCAAATAACATATCATTTTCCCCATATTTTACTGAACTATAAGTATATTTTGAGATAGCAATTTTTTCAACACGCACGTGTCCACCAGCATTATGCAACGCTTACTATTTAGTTAAGTAGTGTGTAAGTGGTATTGGTGAAAATAAACAAAATATTAAGACCATTCAGAGTCTAGCACCGCAACATAACTTAAAGGGGATATACCTTTACATTTCAGCACTATATGTTTTGCGCGTACTATAACAGATTTGTTTTGAATAATGCTAGTAGATATTTGAAAGGTTCTTGCATATCGCTATCTTCATTCAAATCATTGCCGGATTCCAAAAGTTTTTTTTGCAGTCATTATTTCACTAATGTAGGGAGAATAGCAATTTTTATGGTATTTGGCATCTGATCGTGATGAAACTCCATACGATTTTGTATACTTAGTGAAGTATTCTCTTTCTATAGCAGCTTTTAATGTTTTTATCTCTTGTAGTAGCACCCGTTTTACGTACTACATTCTGAAATAGTTTTAATCACAGCATAAGTTGGTCCACATTTGTCATTATCAGGATCAATGAAATTATCGCAAACCTGACAATTAAGCATTTTTTACCTATTAAATTTAATTTGCAATAAAGAAGGGACAGAGAAATATATTATTTGACTTACTTATCAGTAAAATCACCGAAAGGACATAGTTTGGAACAATTTTCTTTTGAACCACAATATTTTCAGTTTACTTAAACGTTCATTCCAGCCTCAAATTTTAGTTGAACTAAAGACCAAACTAATAATATCAAAGCATTATTGGGATATTATTTTTACCTTGATTCCAACAAAACAATACAAATATACAAATTAAGTTTTACAAACGTGCATCAGAGCATGTAGTGCGGTGAGTGGTATACATGTGGAGTCCAGCGTAGTTGCTTCAGATTTTTCGCTCCCCTGTCATTATGTATCAAAATAAGTAGATAATATAACCGAATGAAATATTACTTATAAAATTCTGCTTCTTACCACATGCTCAAATTTGCATATTTCGATCTTATAAAAAAGTTATTAAACAAAAACGTTGCACTTTAATTGAATCAATGTTATGCGACTTGTTCCCTGTCTATTATAATTAATTAGAGTCGGTTATAATTGAATTAACATACATTTATGTATATTGTTGGAAAGTAGATAATCTATACTAAATAATAGTGTTGAAATCATCTCAATAACTATAGAGAGAGTGAGATAGGTAATTAATAAAACATTTAAAAAAAATTTTTTCGTTCACTATCAATAACTTTTGTCAGGACCAATGGCCGATGTCGTAACTTGGGATATATATTCAGCACTTCAAGACGAACATTTTTAGGTATCACTGATTTAGTTCTACGCCAAGATTGAGTTGGTGGACGATTTTAGTGGTTACCCACTCGTCTATATCTGATGATAGGTTTTTGGAAAGCTTCGTTGCAGGTTTAAAGCTACCTTCTGGTAACTGACTGACTTTTAGTGTGAACATTGGGAAATGGGAAGATTTCATTTGTTGTGCTAACTTTTATGTCAAATATTTAGAATAATTGTTTGCCTTGACTGTCGTATATAAAGGATTTATCACAGCGAGGTCTTGCTTAATAAAATAATCGCGTATTATTTTTTATTTATAGGAAATTTCCTTCGAATGAAGTGTTGTCAAGGAACAATTGGTTTCGATCGAAAGTAACATGAATGAATTCTACAAAGATCAATTCCAAGAGTAAACGTGGTATTTCATAATGTATGTATATATGTTAATTTACAAATAATTACAATTACAAAACGAGATACCTTATTAGGACTATATAACTAATAAAATCAATGTATAAATAGCGAGAAAAAAAATACATTACAATAAATTAACACTGATAGAAACTGTAGAATGTATTTCTTTACAAAATTGTAAATAAACTGGGGAGGCTAATTACCTAATGAGACTTATTTTGTATCATTGTAACCTATTAAGACCTATGAGCTGGAATATAGGCAGAATGATCGTATATAGCGCCACTTAATTATTTCCCTTAACATAATGTTAATTTAACTTTCCCTTTACATATATACAATGTGTCCCCCTAAGTTGGAATCATATGGAAAACTTTTTATTATTAATTTCAGGAAAAAAAGTTATTCTAAATAAAAAGTTCTGCATTATCTAAAACCTAAAATGTTTTACTCAAGAGTAAAGTACTTTTAAATTTGACAATATCGAAAAATATTACTAAAAACAGTTGATCAGAATTAAAAATTACTTTTAAATATGTAATTACATTTATTTACATTAATAAAATTATTTTTAGAACGTATGTCTACAATCACTCAACTGTATAGTTCTATGATGCACTGACAAACAAATAATTTGTTGATAGAAGGAAATGTTGATAGTAAATTTCAAACCGCGTTAGAATTTATAAAACACATAAAAATGGTAGCGTTATTAACTGAGGAAAAGAAAATAGAAACTGTTTTGATTGTGGGAGATTACTACAAAACGCATAGAGAAGCAGCAAATATTTTGAATAATAGACATCACAATAAAAATATAACCCACTCAAATAAATAAATTTAGAAGTACTGGTCTTAAAAATAATTTTAATGGAAAACGTCGAAAACTGGTTGCTGATGAGAATACGCGGCTTGATGTAATGCTGTCTGTTGTAGCAGATCCAAAATTGTCATTGCTCATAAGAAAGTCGTTGTTACAACAAAATGTAAGTAAAAATACAGCGGCAAGAATTTTAAAGCTAAATAAATACGAACCATGCAAACCAAAAATCGTACACGCATTAAAAGGAAGGGATTATGATAGGCGCTTTGATTTTTGCTCTCAAATCCATGGAGAGTTAGAGGAGGACCCTTTTTTACGAGGCGTATTATTTTTTCCGATGAGGCGACATTTTCGTCTAATGGAACTGTCTCGTCGCTGGTGGTCTGAGGAAAATCCCAATTTGGTATTAAAGTCTCATGACCAATATTCGTTTAAGGCGAACGTGTGGTGTGGCATTTATAATAACAAATTATTAGGACGTTGTTTTTTCTCGCGAATCTATGAATGCCGAACGTTATTCACAGTTTTTACAAACTCATATCAATGAATTCATGAACGAACTACCCTTAATAGAACGTCAATGTATTTGGTACCAACAAGACGGTGGCGCATGCCACAGTACAATTTTATGGAAAAGTTATTCACAGATATTCTGATCTCTTTTGGCCTGCTAGATCCCCTGACCTAACCACACTTGATTACTTTTTATGGGGTTACCTGAAACAAAAAGTTTACCAGAAAGCGCCGTTTCAAGATATTGACCACTTAAAGAGGATAATTTTAGAAACATGTCAAGAAATTTCTCCACAAATGATAAGGAATGTATTACGTGAATTTTCCAATAGAATGATTAAGTGTATTGAACGAGAGGGTGGATATGTCGAAGCATTACGGCTGCTCCAAGGAAAAACACAGTACCCAACAAAAAAATCAAAATTCACTTTTCTACATGTTACCACATATTTGGTCCTTACGCGTGTTATAAGCTGCGTTTGAATGGTCTATCTGTATAGACAGTATCTACATTAATTCTTTAAAAATACCACAGTAAACACACAGTATATACGTTACTGGGTTTTAGCGTGGTTATAAGTAGATGCTGTGTTTTAAGTTGGTTTCAAATTATAACTACTAATATTATTGTACAACTAGTCGCACACGTGGCAACAGCCGTTTGAAACTCTATTTCTTTATCGTGATTCATTATCTCACCACGTGCATGATTTTTTTACCGATTAAAGTGTTTCTGTGTAAATGACAATGTCCAATACACGAATACGACGAATACTGGAGATGTGCAATACACAAATGTAAGGAGCTGATTGATTTGTATATTAATTTTTAGACGTGAATCTAGAACCGCGTTGAGATTATGTCAATTCAGAGGCCTCAATAATGTTGCCAGATTTCCCAAATTTCTGTACCTTACCGAATAGATTACAAATAGTCAAACTACTAAAAGAAGCAAAAAATGAATGTTTTAGAACTATTTGACTGTTTGAAGGTAACGGTGGATAGTTTTTGCAGGTCCTCTAGCAGAGAGGAACATACTTCGGATGTAGTTAGTAATTGCAGCACCAGCACTTCAATATCAAACGACGACAGTGATGCAGATCCCGATTTTCAATTGGAGGTTAACACTAGCCATAATAGGGATCCGGAAAATGTGCATACTACTCCAAAAGAATATCAAGAGATGCCTTAAGAAATGCCTGAAAACACTGATGGTATATTAGTACCAATAACTACACAGCGACCTATTATTTATGATGATGACATATTAGAAGATATCCGAGAAGTTGCTACTACGGTAAATATATTACAAGACAAGACTATAAACGGCACTGTAAATACTGCTAGTAATGAAATAGTCCAAGTAAGCGGAGGAGGTAAAAATAGAAGACGTAAAGGGGCTGTAAAGAGACCTGTATTAAACAATGAACAAAAAGCAAATAGGTAGAAGAACAAGCGATAAGACCATGTTGCCAAGGAAAATGCCGAAAAAGCTGTCAGAAATTTACACCAGAAGAACGCAATGTAATATGGGATACTTATTGGTCTCTTAATTATACAAATAGGTGAAAATGGTTGGCAAAAAACGTGCTTTTGACATATATTTAAAGAAGAACGACAGTCCAAGCTAATAACGAAAGCTATAAGAAAACATATAGTCGTCTATATTTTCTGCCACAAAATAATTTCAGATTACCGGGTTGTCGCTTATTTTTAGTTAATACCTTGGGTTATACAAACGATTCTGTCTTGACAGAATTATGCCATGCCATGAAAAAACAGGACGGATGTGCTGCAGTGAAGGAGAATAGAGGAGTTCATGCAAAACCTACTTGTAATCGTGAACTAATAAAATAACATATCGATAGCTTCCACCAAACTGTAGCTCATTATAGAAGACATAATGCTCCTAATATAAGGTATTTACCACGAGAACTTACTGTACAATCGAAGTACCAAGATTTTAATTCAAAATATCCGAATGTGTGTAAAAAAGAAACTTACAGAGAGACTCTAAAAGAAATGCATATATCTCTGTGTATGCCTATTTCAGACACTTGTGACGAATGCCTCGCCTTGGAAATGAAGGTGAAAGAAGCCGACGCAATAATAAATAACGACGCAGCAGTAAAGAAGATAAAGGAAAAATTTACTCTACATGAAACTAAAGCTACCAACATATACACAGACGACAGTAAAATCACAGACAATCCAACAACAAAAATATACTCTATGGATTTGCAAAAAGTATTACTAATTCCATATATGCCTTCAATTAAAGACAGTTATTTTACAAGTAGACTTTTTGTATTTAACGAGACTTTCGCAGCACTACATAAGAACCCAATCAATTAAAATTATTGTGTGATGCGGCACGAAGGTATCGCCGGTTGAAATGCACATAAAATTATAGATTCCGTTGTGGCAATAATAGAAACAGAGCGAGATACCACCGACTTTGTATTTCGGGCCGATAACTGCATGGCCCAAAACAAAAACTGGATTATGTGTACGGCATTTGTAATCCTTGTAAATGAAAAACGAGGTCCTAATAGCAATACATTTAGATATCTAACTAAAGGTCACACTCATATGAGTGCAGATGGTATTCATGGCAACATTGAAAAACATCTAGCATAGGTCAGAGACGTATATGACTTTTGATATAAAAACTGTAGTTGGTACGTCTAGAAAAAATGTAACTGTCGTAGAGCTGAATAACTTTTATGAATGGAAGAAGAAAAAAAGAACTGCACCGTGAAATAAACCAAGTGATTCACTAAATATGTTTAAACTCAACTCTATCGTAGAAATTAAATTTGAGAAGGGATGTCGTTCCATGAAATACGGGACTGATTTTGACGCCGATTTTGTGACACTTGATTTTTTACAAAAGAGATTTGATGCATCAAAACGACCTGAATTGCTCCCAACACACCGAGGAATTCCAAAAAGGAAGAAGAATGATATAATCAAGGTACTTGGGCCCTCAATGCCTGCGTCAAGGAGAGAATTTTGGACCACCCTACGAGAAAACGATAGTGTTGAAGACGTTCATTCGGAATATGGTATAACCGAGGATGTTGATGAGCTATAAATTAATTTATATGTTATATAAAATAAACTATAATTAAAACTACCATTTTTTAATAATGTATAAGTAAATTAACAGCAATTTAATTTCGTAAATAATTCTAATATACCAAGCAAGAACACAGCATACACATTGCTGTGTATTTGTTATTAACGGTTACTAAGAAACACCATTGAAAACACAGTATATGCTATAAAACACGAAAAAAATCAAATTCCCAAATTTAACCATTTTCTCTACATTTTACATTTAACACAAAATAACCGGCATGCAAATATCTATTCTTGTTAGCAATAAATGTCACATACAACAGAATAAATACACTTTCGCCATTTCCCGCTAATTTTGTTTTTTACACATATTGTGTTTTTCCTCGGAGCAGCCGATTAGTATGAGTAAAATTTGTTTGTTTCTAATATTAATATGATGTTAGTTTTATAACTTAGTATTTGAATTATTTTATTATTTGCAAAATAAATTAATATGCACTTATTATGCGTTTTATTTGCATAAATATTAGAAAACGTCGAAAAACTAAAAGTTATCATGTGTTTCGTAATCACAAGAGATAAATGTTCATTTAAAATAGAAATTTTAGTAAAAAATAAAATTATCTGAAGTTTCAATTTAAATGGGTATACTTGCATATTTTAACGTAGTTTTTAATTCTGATCAACTTTTTTAGTAACATTTCTCGATATTGTCAAATTTGAAGGTACTTTATTCTTGGGTAAAACTCATATTTTTTGACAAACCTCGTATACGACTAAAAAATTTGATATTTGATGACTGTATTCCATGTTTTAGGTAATGCAGAACTGTTTATGAAGAATAACTTTTTTTCCTAGAATTAATAATGAAAAAGTTTTCCATATGATTCCAACTTAGTGGGACATATTGTATAACTTTTCATTTTAGTAATCAATGATCTTATTTACATCTTTAGCTTCTAGGGATTTTACATATTATTTAATAAATTTAATAATATTGAACTATATTGGTCATTGCTTCAGTTATCTGTGATTGATGAGAAATTTAGGAAGATATTTCCGTATTATTCTTCTGTTATTAATCGCTTTTCGACTTTGGTATTCACGTTATATTTTCTAACAATTTCTTTGAATATCCTTTTAACGTATTATGAAATAAATCTAAGTAATTAATTTCAATTCACAGAATTACAAAGTTTTGAATGAATAAAATTAAGGTAACATGTCTTTTACAGACAAGTGGAATTTGATTTGTTCTTTACATGATTCAAATACCGAATTTTATGTTTATATTTGGTTTTCTGCAACTTGGAATGTTTATATCGAAAGGGTGTTTTCATTTGACATTTACTCATGAAAACCACTATAATATTCATTATTCATATTTGTAATTGTATCTAAATTTACCACAACAAATACTTGTAATATTAAATAAATCAATTCACAATGGTGGTTCTTGAAAGTGGTGTATTCGATAAACGGAGATTTTAACTCTACGAGCTCTATTCTCATACTTATATTAAGGAGTAAACGTAAACACACATAAGTGATAATCTACGGTGTTTAAGGGTAATAGTCCCCTTGAATCACATAACCTTAATTATAAATAGCACTCAGAAATCTAGTTTATATAACGTGAATAAAAATCACCATATTTTAAGATTCGCACAATCTTTTGTCTATGATAAACATATAAAATATCAACCCTTTTTTAATTAGTCGTCAGTCTCAAGTAAATCTTTACAGTATACAGTAATTATAATGTAGTCAACCCTCTCGGGTATACTATCGAATTCATGTAAATAAATGTTAGTTTAAGGTTTAATTGAGCAGTTTGTGTAATAATCGAAATCTATTGCAAATTAGTACAATAAATAGTCGAAGTGAATAGTTTTGAGGTTCAATCCATTACAGGTTATTAGAAATAAACTTGTTATTGTTATCAGTATCAATAATGTCAGTGCTACATAAATAGATTTCGAATTATTAGTGAAATAATAGCTTTTAATGTCGTTTCTTTGTTTACAGGTAAGATTGTTTAAGACAAATATGTAGTATGAAATGTAAAATAAAATAATTTGTGTTATTAGTAATAACTAATAAAATTTTCTTTGTTTACGGGGAAACTCATTATAGTTTTTATTTCACCTTTTGCTATAGAATGCAGCATTTATAAAAAAAACACATTAGATATATGTATATTATTTGAGAAAAATATTCAATAATGGCATTCATTAAAACCTTCTACTGATCTAGTTTCAGGGGTTCTAGGTACTAAATTATACTGCTCTTAAGTCCTTCTGGCATGTAAGCAAAATATTATTTCTTTGTTCTGATGATAAGTGTTGATTAAATCAAGCATTTTCGGTAAACATATTCAAGCACAAAGCCCTGAGTCCATAGATCCTCCTCGAATTTTGATAACAAAAGGTGTCGGACATCGGGAATCATACACCAAATTAATAGTTTGTCAGAAAATTCTGTTTTTGCTTCGAATGTTACGTCGTCTCAACAATTTTTACTATACCAAGTAAAAAACTTATCGTTACATTCCATTTCCATTATCACTCGCGAGCAGTTTCTGTTCCTTCTATTTCTATAAAATGCACCATTTGGAGATCCCATAGTGCCGACTCGGGTTGAACGGATTGAATCAATTTTTTAGTCGGTCGTGTTTTCACTCAAAATATGAGTTCCGCAGATATCGATAAATTCTATACTATCTCCGCATTCTCTGATTCTTCGACACATTGTTGCTTAACGTTTTGATCACTGAACAAGTTGACAATTTCTTTTTCCGACGACCTGCATGAAAAACGTATCATTTCGCACTCTAAGCTAGCGCACAAAGTTACCTATTTCGCAGTCACCTGTTCTGATGGATTGCTGTGCTTATTCACCTAATAGGTACCTATACTCTGATGTTCACACAATTGTAGGCAGCTGTGACAATGACATATATTTAAATAAATTCATGACATATTAATACCTACTGTCAGTGCGTTGATTAGATTTATTTAGTAATCAAATTGATACTTATTTGTATAAGTTGAATCTGCTGATATCTGTAACGAAAACATGGAATATTCGTCAGACGATGAAACGGTAGATGTTATTTCCATGGAAATGTCCAATCGTATAACCCAGTCTATCGAACATGCAACAGTCTGCACAGAGAAACTACCATCAAGATCATTCACAACCAGTTCGGAATTACAATCAGTCACTGTGAGACCATCAACTTCTAGTACAGTATTTGAAACTAATAATGTGACAGGAATGAAGGCTCGGGCAGTTCAAAGTGTAATTGAAGAAAATGGTCATATTCTATTGGTGTTAAACAATTGTTCCAATATAATTAATAATTACTATTCTAATAGTACCTGAATACAGACCAAAATGTACCTAAATATATATGTTGAATGTTCAATAAAATTTGACCTTTTTCCCTGTTCAAATATATCTTTCTTAATAATGCAATTCACTTTGAAACATGTCTATGAATGAAAACTTGTATTATTAGTGGTTCGAACATATTTTTAAAATCTGATATATTTCGTTTTGTAGGTCGTCGGAAAAGTATAGTGTACAACTCGTGCGGAAACTGGATATTTCCGCACTAGTTGCAGAATATAATATTTTGTATAACTGTTCAACTAAGGCCATAGTTGCTATGGATATTTTCTCTATGACATTTTGAATGCTATTATTGATTATTTGAAATTGACATTTGTAATAAGCGAGAAAACATTTGCTTACTGATCGAAATCAAGTAGAATTTTCGAAGCCAACATGCCCTCAAAATTAATGTACGATCAAGTAATGTATTTTTGTGAATATGAAGAATAGCTGTGAATTCAGGGCTTCGTACTCACTTTCTGAAAATGCTTGATTATTTTATCTCGTTATTAAATTGATCTTGCTGCTTGTTATTATACCCAAAGCATTTGAGACTGAAGACGAATTGCGTCAATTATGTACCAAGATGATAACTCCGAATAGTTCCTTAAGTTAGACCAGTAGAAGATTTTTGGCAATTATTACGTTGAAAAGTTTATGAAAGTTAGAATGCCCAATGTGAACAATTGACTGAAATATTGTCCAAGGGAAGATGGGTCAAATGTTAACTAAATTGCGTGCCATTAAAGTGCATGGTCCTCTATCAATTTTATAAATTAACTTTCAGGTTGTCAAAATATGTAAAATTAGCTATTAATATATTAGTTTTAATAAAATTTGGCCATTTATTTTTCTCAAAACTATGTCCCATACGGAAGATACTTATTAAAATTTTCTGAAGAAGAAATTAAATATCTGTACGTAATTATAACTTCATTCATTAAAAACGCAAAATTAAAAGTGTTAACCAAAAGACAAACAAATACTATAAATCAGAAAATGAAGGTATATTTACATTTATCTTACAAAAACCTTCACGTTATATTCAAGCGCATTATTAAAAAATACGAGTAAATTTAAGTAGAAGATGAATCAATAGAGATAAAATATGAGAGACAGGTAATTAAAGTAACGACTTTTGGAATTTTTTTCTGCATTTTATTCATGTTACATTCGACTGAAATTACTTATTTCTTGAATATTTTATTTGAAGGAAATAAAAAGTACCACGCTGTGAGTGTTTTAAGCTAACTGTGGCAATAATAAACTCAAAATATTTAGAAATAATATATGTAATTACCTGCTTTATAGAATTTACAGTATTTAGTTGAATATTTAAGAACCACTTAAACACTTTCGTTTACCAACTGAAAATGAAACGGATTACCTTCCGTGTATATATAGAATGGTGGGGTAAGATTCGAAGAAAAAAAACAAATATCAATAATTATATACAACACACATACATACCTACGGTCTTCTTTACCTTGACCTCCCAACGCTTCGTATTACCACCAAGAATCCCAAGTACGTTTTTGATGGCACTGAAATTCCGTAGAGAAAGTACAATAGAATTGTCATTTTATTACAGTTTCTCTAATGTAATGAAAATGTATTATTTTGCTTGGATAAACTGTATCAGAAAATATAATTTACTATATCACCATGTAAAATATGAAAAAAACATTTCAGCTTACACCTAAACTTTCGAGGAAAATCATACAAAATTGAATCAAGATATGCAGAAAATAAGAAACGTGAAACAAGAAATAACAATACGTTGACTGTTTGGACCCTTACTGTGTGGAATCTACTCATATTACTTTTTAAATTAAACTAACTGTTTCTAAACAATTCCACAATATAATGGAAAAATGATAAAAATTGTTGTTTCGATATTACTAGATATCATCGTCAGAATGACATAAGTTACATTACATGTGATGCCTACCTGATGTTAAATAACTATTAAGCAACAAAGAGATGCGTGGGTATTGAACGCAAAAATAAAAAATTATGGTAGATTTGACTTAGTTTTGTCATGTCTTGTTTATCATTTACTGCATTCTTTTTTTATATGTACCATTTCTTTGATTGTCAATTTATGGTAATTAGTCCTGTGTTAGTATTTTTCATGGAGAGTAGAGGGGAGGAGACTAAACGGCTTGCCTTCGAATTGGCCACTTTTCATGTACCAAAGTAGCTGGTACACAAATTCGCCGCCAGGTCCGCAGTGTCGCATTCTGGGCTTGGGAATATAAATGCAATTGTTATACAGTGAGAAATTATTAAATAATTTTTATATATTGAATTCATTAATCGTCAAATTATGTCGTCAAATTGTTTTGTGCCTGGTTGTAATACTGGTTACGGTAATTTAAAGACATGGAACAAGAAAAATGGCGTGAAAAACCCTAGTTTATTCCGACCTCGCACGGTAAGTCAATCTTGAAATTGTAGTCATTAACTTTAAATATTAGTCTTAAAATTGCTGTTCAAGTAACCCTTAATAATATATAACAATCTATGTTTAAGGACGAAATGGTTAGAAATTGGGAAAACGCTATTAGAAATGCCTGTGGATATGGTGTACACACTAGATGCAAATTGAGTGAATGAAAAAGACGAATACTCAGTGTGTATTAATTTATTACTTTCAGGCTAAGCACGATGTGAATATAATTTTACACCCTTATAATAGGGTATTTAATGTTTTTATTCGAATGACTCAATCATAACGATGGTTGGATAGATCTTGAGTATTGAGTATTGTTTTTGATCAGCTTGATGTCTTTGACAATTACTTTTTTAAATGACGACGGCTTTGATAATGGCTTAACAGCCGAAAGCGCTTAGCCTGAAAGTAATAAATTAATACACACTGAGTATTCGTCTTTTTCATTCACTCAAAAACGCTATTAGGCGGGCAGACAAGCTGTGTGTGAATTATATTTTTTAGATAGCGATATTGAGCGTTTTTACACAACTACGGTCTTAGATGGATCTATTTTTCAAATGAAAAGAGGTACTCCCAAGATAAAGGAAGATGCAATACCTTCTATTTTTCCATCTTTTCCAAAATATCTGAATAATTCAACAAAAAAACGCAAGTTGCACACACAATGAGATTCTATTTTGCTACCCAAGAATAGAAGTACTAAAGCATTGGTGATAAATACCGAACAGGATGGAACAGTACTTGAGGAGCTTAAAGATTTGTTAAATTATGAAAATGTGCCTTCGAGTTCTCAGAAATCGCGAAAATTGACAAAGGACATATTAAGCAAACTCATACCATATCGTAAAACTCTAATGAGCATTAAAATAAATTATTACATTCTTGTATTAAAGAAAATATATCTTGTAGTAAATTTTTCGTAGTATCTAATGTAAACTAATATGAAAATTAACTTTAAAAATTTGTTTTTGATCAACAATGGGCTTGTCCTTTGACACAGCATATGAAAAATGGTATGGGACTTTTCTTTAGCGAAGCAAAGGAATTTCGGACAATATATATTAACTTCAGCAGCTATTGATTCAGCTTTTTTTATAAGTGAATCAAAACTTTCATCAGTATTCTTTTAGCAGATAGCAAACTAAATTTTTCGAGACAGTTACACATTCGGTAGTATTAATTTTGGGATTTTGATACATCATACTAACAACGTTAATTTTTGATAGATCGCCCCAAATTATGGATGAGCAGATAACTTTAAATGAAATAAATTTCTCTACTAAAGTTTGTGTTATAATTCTGGTTTTTAAATATCTTTTTTAAATTTTTATTATTTCATTAAGGCTTTTAAACATTTTTATTATTTAAAATTAAAAGTTTAATTGCAATCTAATGAAACTTATTTTGATTTACTTAAACTCATTTTTTTGGATTTCACTTCTTCGCCAATTAAATTAATTGTTATTTCATTTTGGAAGTGCACCTCTAAATAATGAGGTAGTATGCGACTTTTAATATAATTCAAATTGTCTAACATGTATTTCTTTAAAATTCACATACGCATTTCAAGAATTCTTTTTTTATAATTTATAAAATGTTTAGTGAACGAAAGGCTGCTCCCTATAATTCCCGCCACTCTGTGCAATTGTACATACGCCTACTGCACCACCGCTAGGAACGACGCTGGGCTGACTAGTAATTCAAATATAATGGGGAAAGGCACAGAGTTCTTAAAAACAAATAAGTTGGTAATAATCCTATTTAAAGCTAGGCTGATGATTGTAAATATAAATTATAAAAATCTCAATATTTTCCCAAAAATTTGAGCAATTTCTAAACATTCTCATTACAGTTACATGCATTTAAATAGGGTAAATGGCGAAACGTAGCCCAGAGCCGAACACTTGCGCCTCTGGTGGGGAACTTCGAACTATCTATTATGGAACATAAATGTGTGCCATTTTAACTTCACAGCGCATATTGTCGTTTAGTCTCCTCCTTTCTAACCTCCATGGTATTTTTGTACTATTGAAGTCAAATTCATTTTTTTCCGTTGTTTCGTATTTATGTAGGACGGAGGGCGCATTTTTTGTGTATTCGTGACCATTTAGGCGATTTTCTAGAGTTTCTATTGTCATACCTACATATTTCTTAGGACAGTTTAAACATGGTATAGAATACGTTAGATTTTTTTTGGTTTTAATTTGGCTTTTAAGTTTAGTGAACAATGGCGATAAGGTATTTTGAGTTCTGTGACATACGTAAATGTTGTGTTTGGATTAAACGTATTTCAGTTTTTCTAAGAGTTGGTTTGTATATGGTATTGATATGTATCTGTTCTGATTTATTTGAGTATGGGTTTGGTTATTTTTATTATTCTTGTAAAATTTGTACGTGCGCTGTTTAAAAATTCGTTCTATGTTTTTTATCGGGTAGTGATTATTTTTTAGGGTGTTTTTGACATGTTTTATGACTTCCGGACGGTATTCTGGAGAAGGAAGTTTTATAGCTCGGTTCGTCAATCCAACAATTACACTGTTTTTTTGTGCATTGGGATAATTAGAATAGTAATACTGATATCGGCCGGATATGTCTCTTTTTAATATTGTTCTCTGTTTCGATTGTAAATTGAAGTTTTGGATGAAAACTATTAAAAGTATTTAAAATATTATCATTTTTATTTGACGCGATAGCAGCTATGCAATCGTCAACAAATCGTTTAAAAAACAATACATTGAAATCTAAGTTTCCTAGTACGTTTTCTTCCAGATGTTCCATTACTAACTGTGCTAAGGTTGAAGACATAGGAGAACCCTTTGTCTTGGTATTGATAGTAATTATTATTTTGTATTAATAATATTCCTTCTATGAATTCATTGCATGACAGAGTTGTGTGGTCTTTTAGTAAGTTCCATTTTGTTTTTAGAACAGTTGTTATTAATTCATTTGGGATGTTAGTGTACATTGAGAGAACAGCCAGTGATATGATTAGTAAATCTGATACTAAAAAACTACAAATCAATAACGCACCGAAAATATATGGTCTACCAAAGCTTCACAAACCAAATGTACGCTTACGACGAATACTTTCATATATCCAATCCCCCTTTTACAATCTATCTAAATACCTCTCAGATTGTTTATCAGATATAACCGGAAAAAATAATGACTACATTAAAGATTCATTTTCCTTTAAACATTTTATAGATACCATAAATCTCCCACATAATTATAAAATCACGAAACATGTTTCTTCTTTCTTTTTATGTTTCTTTGATGTGCCTGCCTAAAAGACATGCATTTTATTTTGAAATCTACAGTTATTTAATTTTTCTTTTTGCCAACTATTTAAATATTTAACAAAGAAGTATACATGACGCTATTTGTCTAAGTGAAGGGCAAGTCCGGTGACTACTACTAAATGTTTGACCAAATTATTCACAAATCAAAAATACCAAACATAAATCAATTATTACAATATATTGTGTATGAAATTATTATTAAATTATATGAGTAATGTGGTCTTGAGGTTAATATTATTGATGGACTCTAAAATATATAGGAAATTAAATATTATTTTGTGGAAATACACAAGGTCTCATTTCAATTTTGATTAAAATAATTATATTGCTAACAATACAAAATTTATGCGCCAAATTAAATAGAAAACATTCAATTTGGGGATATTCAACATTTTGGTGCATCAGATATGTTGATGTATTGAAGTGAGAGCCAGGAACTGCCATAGATACCCTTACGTCAAAGATAAAGACTAGACATTTTTAGGTATCACGTAAGTCATGATAAGGTACAAAATAAAACCACTTTCTGAAACTGATTTTACCTTAAAACTTCCACATTCTGATGATTCCACCATACTGCTTTTTAGGTCAGTTAAGTTGCTTATGAACTCTGTATTAATATCCATGTGACCAAAGAGCACACCTTGTACTGTATACCAAATTGTTTGTTTATTCCTCTCATTGGCAACTTCGAGATCAATTTACATACACAAGCACATAGGACATGAGATCCTCTCCAGCATACGATTAAAAAAAAGTTGGATATGATGAACCCAAACCCCCCTGGATCATTGCACGTAGGCTCCACTGTTCGGTCGGTAACTGAGCAACCAAGGAAATCAATGTCGGTAAATACATTTCTATTAAATGGACAAATGCATGTTGATGCAAATCCGAATATAATGTTCTTTGGTGTGACGGATAATTCGAAGGCGCGACTAGCAAAAGCTGCAATAATATAAATGGACAAAGTCTAGCCGGGATTTGCAACCATCAATGAGTTACATTGCGAGTTGTAAGAAATTTTGAACGGAAAGTAAACTGACACATCCAGTGGTTGCAGTTTGTGGCTGCAATGGGGTGGAAAAGTGAGCATAACAATTCCATGCTCCTTTGCTTTCTTCAATGATTCAATGGAAAAGTGGTTCTAATGGTTATTCATAACAAGCAATATCTTATTATTTACAGAACAAACAGTGTGTTTAATAAATTGATCAAGAAATCCTATCGATGCTAGTATTTTAGGTGGTTTATGCACTGGTGTAAGTCCTGTCTCATCAGTATTCCATATTTGATGATACTCAAATTTTTCCTGTTTCAGGACCTTTTCTAAATTGTTAAAAAATGCGCCTACATTTGCAGGGTTGAAACTAGTACTTCGAGATAAACTAGTTGCCTCGGGTATCATCAGAGATAATTCAGAGTGACGAAGTCTAAAGCCACTGTACCCATCGACTCCTGCAATGGACTGTTTGTCCCATTTCTTGGGATATTTTTTGTTATTGGTTTTGGGAACTGGTAGACGAGTTGACATGTACATAAAATTGTTAAACCATGGTGCATTTGTGCAGCACGGATTAAATATTCCGAGTGTAAAGCTTCTTCATCGAGAGTAAATATCAACGTAGTTTCAAAATTAGGTGAATAAGATAGGTTACCTACAGGTGTTACCAAAGCTGTTTTATCTACATATCTTTTAAGCGTTTGCTTATCTATGTCATATTTCCTGGCTGTCCGGCTCCTCCTAGAAACTCATTCACTGTAATTTTCATAACCTCCGGTGGAATAATTACTCGGTTCGTTTTTTTTTCCCAGAGATGGAAATTAATTCTGTAAAACAAATAGGATCTAGTTATTTTAAATCAGATTTTGTGTTTCTAATGGCTGGTTGCCCTACACTAATTCACATGTGATTAATAAACAGCACTTAGTTTAAGGGTTCCTTAATCTAGCCTTCACGAGTGCTGGGAAAACGGCCATAAACAATTTTAAAAAATTAGCCTCCCCATGTAACGTATTACAAAATATCCCACCATAAAACTGTTTTTCGATATCCAATACACTTAATAAATATATATTTAGTTAAAAACATGCCTGCTAGTATTATCCGTGAGAAACTACTTCGAATTTTCACGTTTGTTTTTTGTAAACAACGGTGAAACCAAAAAATTCAATTTTACTTTACACAACAACATAACCCGTGCACTGCAAATCACGTCTTACAAAAGACTGACCGGCATTTCGCTGCTATTATTTTAATAGAGTTGTTAGTAAACTGTGATGAAATCCTATGTTTTGTTATTTAATCACTTGTAATATAAAATATTTTTTCTAGCTTATATTTAAAATATCACCCTGTATAAATATTTCTTTAGAAAGGAGAGTGTGCACCTCCTTTGTAAGCTTCTAAAAACCGGTCCCACAAAATACGGACGATGATAGAATGAAAAGCTAGGCGTTCCCGCAAAAACCTAAGAACTTAGAGACACAACCACTGCGCGCTGAATGCAGTTGTACTTATACTATTTTCTAGTAGAGTGTACCATATAAAAGAAAACTTTAAGAAGTAATAAACCATTTCTTTCTGCTCCATCTTTAAAATATAAAAATGATCTGAGTGAATAATTTCACCCCATAAAAGAGGGGTTTTTAGTTTCATTTTATTTGTTAATTTTGTGAAAAGGTACATCTAACTATTGTGCCTGTGATGCCGATCCCCTTTCAATGTTTCCCTTTTTTAGAGGTATTTTTTACCATTGACGAAAGCTCCGATGATGGCATGTTTATTTGCCGAAAGCGCTTAGCTTAAATTTTTTAATAAAATTTATTTACACACTTTCATCTTTTGAGAAAATACACCCATCAACCTTCTTCTACTTCTAAAATTCAAGTGTGTACATAGTCTTCAACTGTCTTCCATTAAAAACCTTATTTATTTGTCTGTGGTGACGACATGAATTATGACTAATAGAAGCAATGGTGTATTCTTTTATAGAAGTAGAAGAAAAATATTTATTTTGAAATCATTTTTATAACACGTGTTTGCAGTCTTTTTTAATAGTAGTTATGATCTGTGTTCGCAGTGATAATTTGTTGCATAGACAAATTATATATTGTTTTTTTTTGGATATGGATGAAAACTATAAACCCCCTTTAACATTAAGAAAATGTGGTGTACCGGATTGTGACAATCGCATGAGTAAAATGCATCGCTTTCCAAAAACTGTTCCGAAAGTATATGGAATGTGGCTAGAAAATATACGTCCGCAGAATTATGATATGTTTTCCGTGGAGGAAGTATATAAAAAGTACGTAGGGTGTGAAGAGCACTTTGAAAGAAGTTATAGTTGTGTTGCAGGTACGAAAAGGGGCCTTACCCGTGACGCAGTACCAACGTTACATTTTGCCAGTAATCTGGATCCTACCCCTGGATCAAGCTGGAGAAAAGGTAGATATTTAAATACTCTACAGAATGTTATTGGGTTTTATTGACCAGGAACAAGTTTTCTTTTTTGTATTAATACATTGTTAGTATTAATATAACCTAGGAACTAATCGCTAACAAGCTGAGACATAAAAGTCCAAAAGTCGTCTATAAAATGTTACATTCATTAAACTGATCGTACGGTTCTTTAAACATTTTGTGTTTTCAGTTTTTAAGGATATTATATCATGTACGAATTATTTTGAATGCTTTGTGTTAGTTTTTCGGAGCTAAATAAATGATCTACACTCAAGAACATGTAAAGTGTACAATAATAGATCTTGCTATCAAATCATATTAATAATTATAGTAACAGAGTAATGTTACAAATTCCGCTTGTTTGCCTATAATAAAGATGACTTCCTCTATCTCGGGTCTCATAATTGTAGGCAGGAAATTCTTATTCATTCAGATAAGAGCCCTTTTTATCATCTTTAAAATGTCCAAGCATATCCTGCCCCAGTAGTAAGTTAACTGTTTAAAGTAGGTATAGCCTTTGTTGTGGAAATACAAGAATCGAATCTGTGGGGGCTGAAATGTCGCTGTAACTAGCAGTAAAAATGAATATATTCAAACTTCCTGACAGCACAAGCCAAATGTACTCAAGCTGGATCCCAACAGTATAGTTTCTTTGTGGACTGCTGGGAAGTTTGGATAAGCTCAACTTTTATGTAATCTCAACATCTTGAGGTGCTCACACCATCTTTTCACCGTTAATATATCTTAATTATGTAGGCTGAACTACTGTTTTCATTATTCTGTATACTTGTTGCAATGTGAACATTTTCCGTTATAATTATTATTTATATTTTTGTCGGTGTAAGAAATGTTTTTATATTTTTAGTTGAAGTAAGTTTTACTCCTCAGCAACAAGAATTGCCGGAATAGTTCAGTGGGATGGTACAATTACCTTCAACAGGTAGGTTATTTTGTATTGTGAATGTAAAGAGTTGTTTATTCTCAGAAATGCAGACAGAGTTTGTTTCATGTTATACATTCTCAGACTTATACATTTTTTAATGGTATCATTATTTTTTTGTATGTATGTATGTATATGTGAATAAATAAAGCCCCACAGAAGGCCTGCCTTTGTCTGGGGTTGTCTAAGGTAACAATATACTTGAGGGAAAAGTAATAATCGTAATGATATCAAATATTATTTCTATCCATTAACAATCATTTTTACTTGCTATTGTTGTTTGAACCATTTAACAGTATTTTCCCCTATTTAATCCATTACATACCAGTGATGCATTCACGCAACGGCTTAAATTATATTTTTGCATGTTTTTTACGAAATTAAGACTATAATTGAACTAAAAAATATTTAGTTTAATTAAGGTATTGTATAAAGGTTCAATAAAACTTTTATTACTTTTTTATTATTTCACCACTTGATGAGTAAGGGGTTAATATTTCATAAATAAATTACTCTGATTATTATTGAAAGTGCTAATATTTTCTCTGTTCAAATAGCTTATGTATGTTTATTTGTAGCATCGTTTAATAATTGAATCTATTTTAATGTAATAACATTAGATTCTTTTAAGATTAGATATAAAATAAAATATAAGTATCTGTAATTTTTATGTTCCTTATTGTACTTGTAAATGTTTTTAATGTATCTGTAATAAAAAAACATGAATTTGTATTAATAAATTTATAAATAAACCGTTTTTTATTTCATCTTCACTTCAGGGTGTAAATTTATTATACATGTAAAAATAAGGCAATTAATAACATATACATTTAGTTGGATAGCCCTTTATTGCATTTTTTCTTAATTGTGATTGTATAATGGAGAACTACCTATAATTCTGTCTCGCAGGTAGTAAATCACATCTGATTCGAATTCTGAAAGTTCGAACCATGTTCTGTGGTTTGAGCTTCAGAATTTGAATCTAATGTAATTTACTACCTTAGAGGTACTGGCAGTACAATAAATATCCGCTTCTATTTACCGCCAGATGGCGGAAGTATCGAAAAATGGAAACTGTAAATCTTTTTTTAAGAAATCCACATTATCGGCCTATTTAGAGACACAACCGCTGCAGTAATTGTCGCATTAGATTTCATACTCCAGAGAGAACTTTTCATTCTATCCTCGGGTCCGTTCACTGCGACCGGTCCGTTTTCTGTGCCACGAGGGTTGATTCAGGTACCTGCTATTTATAGATTTATTACTTATGGTTGTATTTTAAAAGAAAGGGAAACTTTATCTGAAAAACATTTTTATCAAAAGATATTGCTTCCAACAGAATAAGACGCACTTTCGAGTAAAACGAATCGTTTTATTTTCCTGTCGTTACAAAACTTAAACCTTAGGCAACAGATGGCGCTACTTAAACAATATGCTGAAATAAATTAAAAGTCTCATTCCTCCCATGTTTCAAACCTTCCTAGTCTCCCCTACTTGTGGCTGAGTCACCGTTGGTCAAGGTTTGTAACCCCCCAGCATTTTCACCTATTATAGACAGAATGCACACAAAAATTTCTAGCCTTTATACTTTAACGTATGTGTGGCAGGTATTGGCTAGTTACTAACGTATTAGTAGATATAGTTTATTTACGATAAAAAGACGATGATGTCATTTTTAGTTACTTTCCTGCTCATCAGAATAAATATTAATTTACCAACCGTGAATACAATTTATCCTCAACAGCCAGGGCAATTTACAGCTAACGGGTTGGCAAAACTTCAAGACGTTGTCAAATCAACTGGTAAAATTTCCCAGTTTGCTTTGACGTTTATTGACATTCGATCATCGTCTAATATTTACAAGTTTTTTTGGTGCTTTTAAATTCATTGCTTCTTTAAGATTAATAAAAACAGTTATTTTCATAACTAATTATTTAGGCAAATCTGCAGTGTGTGGTTAATAAAATGCCGAAGGAACTGATGGTTCTTCAACAGAACAAGCAATAGGTGTATGGAAAAAATCTTTAAAAAAAGTGACTCCTGATATTTGGTCAAAGATAGTAGAGCACACACAGTGATGATTTTGTAGTGGAGTAGTGGAAATCTTGTGTTTTATTTTTTGTATATTTTTATCCAATTTTCTCTATTTCCACCTTTTCAAAATCACTAATAACTCTAAATTAATTAGGTACAGTTATTTTATAAAACACAAATTAAAACAACGACCACAGTATCTCTACATAAATAATACTGATGAAATGGGAGATTTTTTATTTTTATATCTTGTAACAAAATTGTATTTTGTGTATCTATATTTTTCTTCTCCATTCTATTTTTATTATAATAAATATAATAGATATTGTATAAAGAAACAATATTTAAATTTGTATACAGCTTGTATTGATTGATTTTACCGTAAACCCTTGCAGTGCTCCTGAAGATGGTTCTATAGAGCATAGAATAAGGTATAAGGACCTACAGTTCGTCATTTAACCCTCTTCTATGTAAAATAATTAAATGTTAATTCGAATATAGAATGATTGGTTACTGTTTCTTGTATCTTATCCATAGTTTTTCATGAATAAATATTTATATTTAATTAATCAAGCCTATCATACAAGCCTTTTATTTTTAAATAAATATTTTTGACTTACGCCCTACGAGGCACGGAACAATGAAAAAGAAGAACTGTCAATCTAACATCAGATTGACTTTTCTAGTTTTCGTTAAGTAAAAGAAAAAACTACAGCTTGGTAACATCACAATATTTTGTTTTGCAACGGCATTGTCTTTTTATTGTAAATAAACTATACCACACTAGTATTTGGGTAAATTACATCAGTTACTCTAAGCTTCTGCATGTTATTATCACAGTTTATGTTGTCCACAAATGGGTATTTTCCAATATAAAAAACGTTTATACAATTGTAGACTTAAAAATTTAGTGAAAGCGTGCGTGCCGTTTCAATTATTAAAAAATGCAGATCAACCTCATTAATATTTTAAAGCAGAAAATGAAATACCCACAGGGCGAGGTTCATTGTTTTAAACTGTTAACCAGTAAACACTTTACGGTAACTTATGGGCGCTACGTAATTAAATAAAAATTTAATTGGTATTTAAAAACATTTTGGCGTCCAACTTTCTCTCTCCGTGTAGTGTAAATGTTGTGAACAGCTGATTGTTTTTGAGTAAATTCCAACACGTTGAAGATGTTAACAGTTTTGTTATTAACGTCAATGTCTCGTTAGAGAAACAGCACATAAAATTGATTATTCTGTAACAAATATTAGTACTTAAAAATTATTGTTAACAAGCAAAAGTAATCAAAACTAGAATTTCTGTACTACTCGCGAAATAGATGAGATTATGTAAGGCAATTTGTGATAAATCAAATGTCAAGCAAATATCTATCTATAAGGAGCCGTAACTAGCCATCAATAATGATGTTCAATCCATTCATACTTTTGTGTAAGGTTAGGAGCAGGGTTGGCAACTACAGGTTTTTTTGAACCTAGGTTTTTACGTTTTTTTAACAAACCTACTTATTAAAATATGGCCGTTGTAGGTTTTCTCTATTTTCTTTTAAGATACTGAATAAAGAAAAGCTTCCTGTTACAGCCATCTTTTACTAAAATCTAAAATTACCCACCCAAAAAAAAGTTTTACTTCCTAAATTAAATTTCATTCAAATCATAAATATTAAAGGTACGGACACAGACAGAGGATGCTGCAGGGCCGGGGATTTACCAATTCATGTTGATTTACATATATAATATCAATGTTTTGCTTAAAATGTGATTTTTTAAACCTAACAAACCTTAAAAACCATAAAAAACCTGAAAACCCTAAAAACTCAAATATATATCTTTAGTACTTAGGTTTTTTCCAACCCTGGTTAGGAGCCGACAAACTATTTTTATGCCAACTTGACTTTAACGGTAGAGTTGACCATAGGGGTAGGTAGACCCACCTCAAATATTTTCGCTAAACGCCGTCAGAGAGCTCTGCGGAATCAACTTCTCGTGAGTTGATATCATGATACAATATACAATAAAATAGAAGATATGATTTCGCGCATGCTGGCCCCTCCGCTCTGACGTCACGCCGAGAGTGAACGCCTTGAATTAGTTTGCAGTTTACATTATTGGATTTGTTTATGTCGGTTTATTTTACATTTTTATTGTTGAAAATTAGCAAAAATTAGTCAAAATGAGATGTGTAGTAATAATAATAATAATAATAAACTTTATTGCTTATAGAATATACATTCATAGCAAGGGTTCTGTTGACAGTGCATGAATAATTAAATATTTATAGTTACATCTTTGGTCTACATAATATAAGGCAAATATACATAAAGAAAAAATAACAAACAAAGAATCAAGATTTACATTCAAAGCATTAAAAAATAATAAAAAATAGCTCATATAATGGACGCATGGAACTAATTAAATTATTTGTTGTTTATTGGACTAATCCGAAATCAACGAAAGAGCTCAAAAATCATCAATCGTTAATCACGAATGCTCGGAGCTTTAGAATATTCCATATGTAAGAAGCAATACATTTTGCATCATTAACATTGAGGTTATTTAGAGTTTCTATGAGATTCAATATTTCTGAGAGGGTCATAATTCGGTGATCTCAAAATGAGATGTGTAGTGTATGGTTGTGATTCAGAAAATCACGTGAAATGTTTTGCACACGATGTCAGCTTTTTTACCTTTCCAAAAGACAAAAAAATTATACGGGAGTGGATCCGTTTGTCTAAACGCAAAGATAAATTTAATGCCATAGAATATTAGACCCTATAATTATGCTGACATTGAAAAACAAATGTCACTAGCTCCTCTTGGTAATCGAAGAGATGTGTTGGGGGCTATATTTATATTTAAACTTCTAAATGGGCAGGTTGAATGTGCGGATTGATATTTTGCTATTACCAATAACAATTTCATTATTATTATTATTTTGAAGAATGCTCCACAGTACCTGAGTTGTACTTTATTGTTGTACTGTAGTATACTTATTTTTGAATAAACAACCGATTAAGTATTAAAATTTGCTAATTCTTTTATTCCTTATATTTATTTACAAATTTAAATGTTTATAAATTCATGTCAAAAAATTCAAAAAGTATGATAATATGTTTTTTTTTGTATCAGTACAGTAATTATTTACTTTACGAAGTGAGCAAACAGATTTCAATCAGATCTTAGAATTATTGTTTTGCTCTGGTAGGCTCTCCGATTCCATATAACACTTTACATGAATTCTCTTTGCCTTTATAATACTAATAATATACACAGTTAATACAAGCGAAATCCAGAGTCGCTCCATTGAAGAAGATTAGTATATCTCGCTTGAACTCATGGCTGCTACCATTGGTGCAAGACTGCTTTCTAGCGTTTTAACAAATCTTGAAATACAAAGTGTTCCGGTATTTTGTTGGCCTGATTCCAGCACCGTTTTGTTTTGGATACGACAAGAGTATTAATGGAAAACATTAGTATCCAAGAGATAAGAAGTTTAACAAAAATTGAGAATTGGTATTTTGTCCCTGGAGATTTTAATTTAGCCGATTTACCATTCAAAAGTTGTTCACCTAAGAAATTATTGGAGTTAGAATGATGGAAAGGTGCGACATGGCTGAAAAAAAGTCCAGATGATTGGCCAAAAGAAAAAACTGAAGTTAATGCACAGATTGTTTTTGAAGAAAAGGAAAATAGCACCTCAACTTTAGTCAACAATAAGAAAATTTCAAATTGATATTATATTCGATTTTCAAAGTACAAGATTTTAAATTTAGTTGCAAGGATACTGAGATTTGCTACAAACTGTAAAGAAAAGAAAAATGGAAAAATAAAAATAGATGAAGTTTTGAATTTGGATGAAGTCAACACCAAAATAAGGCAAACTACTCTGACATTAGAGGAAATTGAAAAGGCTGAGGAACACATTATCCTAATGATTCAACAAGAATCTTGTTTAAATAAAAAAAAAGATCCCATTATACAATCACTTCAAACATTTACAGATGAAGAATTTAAGACTGAAAACTAGAATTACTGAGCGAGAAGATACAGAATATTTCAGATTTCCAATTATTCTTCCATTTAATCACCCTGTGGTTAAAAGAATGATTGAGCATCACCATAGGAAATTACATCATATTGGTACTCAAGGTCTACTATGTGTATTGAGAGAAAAGTTTTGGATAATACAAGGTAGAAAAACAATTAAATCTGTGATTCACAAGGGTTTGATTTGCAAAAGACTCGAAATAAAACATTATGAGATGCCCAGTTTACCTCTACCAAGAAATCGAATTGCCGATACAGCGATATTTGAAGTCACTGGTGTGGATTGTCCACTATACATCAGAAATAATGTGAAGATATGTGTCTGCATTTTTACATGTGCCGTCTACATATCAGTTCATTTGGAGCTTGTCTAGCCTGTCAACAGAAAGTTTTTCCAAGCTTAACGAAAATCTATTAGTAGAAGATGAAGACCAAAAATTATCTACAGTGATAATGGAACAAATTTAGTAGGAAGTGAAAATGCATTGAAGAATTTAGACTGGAACAAAATTAATGAATTCAGTAACGTTGAAAGAATTTCATGGCTATTCAATCCTCCTACAGGAGCATGGTGTAGAGGATGATGGGAGCGCCTGATATGGTTTCTCAAACAATTATTAAGAAAAACATTGGGTAGAATTTCATTAAGCTATGAGAAGCTACAGACAATTTTATGTGAATGTGAAGCTCTTATGAATTCCAGACCTCTCACATATGTTTTGATACCTCTTACTCCAGCCATGTTTCTACAAGATATTCAGACAGTGAAGACAAAATATTAAGATGAAGTAGATAGCAGTACGTGTTGTGAAGCTGCGAAATGCAGCTGGAAACATTGTTAGACCGGTACAACATTTGTACCCATTAGAAGTGACATCTGCAGAAGATACTGCAGCTTGACGAGAAAAGGTTAAACTTAGCGAACCTAGACCGAAAGAAAAACCAAAACGTAGTAAACTTAAACGGCATAGAATAAAAGAAGAAGCAGAACATAAGACTAGGTAGATTGTCACAAGAAGTGGAAGAAAGGTTCAGCCGCCAAGAAGATTCGATGACTGTGTTGGAATTTCTTGACCATCAAGAAAATGACAAATGTGGTGGGAGGATGTTGGAAATACAATATCTTCACTTTGCTCACTATCTATATAATGAAAATGTTGATTTAGATTTGTCATTTTTGTCAGTTGAAAATAAAAAGAAGCTTCACTAGAACCTGAAATTACATTTTATTTCATATACCGATAGAAATATTAGAAGCTGGTTAAGCTCTCAATATTCTTACAGTCTCCAATAACAGTACTTGTTCTTTTATGCGACAATATGTAGAAGAGTCAATCATTTCCAACCAAATTTTGCGCGAAAGGGCAACTAATCAAGTAAATATCCAAAATAATCTTCCTTAAACTTCTTGTTCGACGACGCCATAGATTATCATAGAAAATTGCCCTAACTGCAAAGTTAACATTGACGTACATTATACAGTTTAATTTAATGTAAGTAGAAGCAATTACAATAGAGCGAAACTTTTACGTGGTCGTATTAATGGTGGTCATATTAATGAATACGCGGTTGGGTAATGAATGTATGAAGTTGCGAATTGCGCCCCCTTCGCTCACGCATAGTTGCAAAAGTTTCGCTCTGTTATAATTGCTCCTATTAAATCATATCTTCAGAGTTCTTAAATCGGTCCTTGCGTTTATATTATACACTTTTTATTAATTATTTGAATTAATTTAATAATAATCCAAGTTTTTCTTTGAAATTTTGTGCTATAGTTAAATCTGTCAAATTTGACATTTCTGTGCCTTAATAGTAGATTATACCACGAGTCAATAATGATAGTTATTATTCTGGAGGAATTTTTACGAACCGAGCCGCGTTAGCGGCGAGGGAGTAACATTCCGAGAGAATAATAGCCATTATTGCGAGTAGTATACTCTACTTTATTTACGACAAATTTATTTATTTTAGATTTTTAATGAACAACTTTATTTGTCAATAACATTTAAATTAGTGATAGTACAATTAATAAACTGACACTGACACTTTTGAGTTTGGTTATATTGTTTCCATGGTATTATTTAATTCGAGAAATTTTGTGATAGGAGTACAAGAGGGAATAAAGACTATTAATCCCTCGCCATTATTCCCTAAGGGATTAATATATGGCATTATACCTCAAAAACCACAAGTATAATACTTATATTATATATTAGTCGTAAATAAAAACATAAAAATACACCGATGTCTTAAAAAAGTCAGGGGGCGACTGAACTCGTATAGTTTTTGTTTGCAGAATATCAGCTGCATAACCTATTCTATTACGATTCAAAAATGGTATAGAATCTGTGAGACAAATTTAAGATCAAATAATGAATAAATGTCTACATTGTTTCAGTCATTTGAGTACTTATAATATTGACCCTCCTCTATACCCTTTATTTAGAGTTATTGAATGATGTTTCATAGAAAATTACGTTTTTTTTGCAGTTTTTTATAATTTATTGCTAAACAGAACATTTGAACACTGGAACGAAAATACTAGGTGGGTGGGAATAGAAAAGTCTTTATGCAACTCAATATTTCGAAAAGGCATAAGTATTTTGCTGAGTTAAAAAATATTAAATAATATGTCTACAGCTAATTCAGCCGGTTTTTAAATATCAAGCTCTAAAGATTATAAAATAAATCGCAGTGAATCCACGAATATCCCTGGATATCTGAAATATGGTTTAAATTGTTTTTTATAGAATTCTTGCAAAAAAAAATTAAACACCCATATTTTCATAAAAATGAAATTCAATAAGTAGGAACAAAAATTGTTTATTAATAACAAAATCAAAAGCCACATATTTCCATAAAACTGAAACCAAATGAGTAGGTACATAATAATATAACTAAAAACTTATCTTTTCAAATTTTATTCAAAAACAAGGAATTTTTTAAAGTAAGTCCGTACTTTTGTTCAACTGCACATAAATGCTTAGAATTTTGTCCTCCTTGGCCAAAATAACAATTACAACACTCAGTTTCTATATTTACTTCGAAATAGTCACTTTTTGTGTTTAACACGGTAATTAAAATGGCTGATATGAGTTATTTATTCAATATCGCTTATTTTACGAGAAAACTTATCATAAGCTAGAGTTAAATTTCGTCCTCTTGCGTTTGCAAATTTTAGAAGTCTATTTTTGTGATAGTTTTCGAAAATCCCGGTGATGAAGTCGATAAGGGCACATATGTTGAATGCTTTGCATCGCTGTAATATAATGTCCTTGAAAATCCTGATGGAAGTTTCTCACTAGTTGTTAGTATTGGTACCCCTGTGCAAAACGTCACTACGAAAAGGTTAACACCATTCTTCTCGACGGCTCCAGGTATGTTCTAGATATGCCTTGGCATTTTTATAGTTGTTCAAAGTTGGGTCGTTGAATAATTGAAACATGAAGTTTTCTGCATCTGAAGTAGTTTTAGCATACAAAACATGACGAAACAACGTTATTATGGTCTTTCGGTCATCTTTCTGAATCTTGTTGTTCGAATTCCATAACCAGCGCCAAAAAGCTTGCGTTACATGAAAAATGCAGAGTAGCAAACGAGATTTTGCAGATACTACTTTAAGTGCATTTCTTTCTGCAGTGTCATCGTCGGTCGTAATAACTTGTGGCTCAAATGATTTACTACAAGTGGCTCCTAAGTATTGCTTAGCCATTTTTAGAGCGTATAAATAATCATTTTCTGATTTATTTTTATGAAGAATAACAGCTATTGGCAATGGTCCAATTTTTGTAGCTGCAAAAATAAAAGTCACTGAGGTGCTACTTTGGTCACAAGAACCACTGGTATCAAAACGGCAGTTATCAGAACAACAAGAAATGGATCTTCGTTAAGACACAAAAGGATATCCTGTTTTTGTAGTCTTCCATTTTAATCTTGATTTTTTCAATAACACTTTGGTCATGCCTTCCTCCATATTTTTCAGACCTCCATTGTTGATAGAAGTGGGTCACTTGTCTTTCTGTTGGATTCACTTGCGCATTTGCTAGAAGCACATTGATGTCATCATCACAATTTTCAGATAAAAAGAATTCATGATAAGTCTTGGCTGCGAAAGCTGTCATACTAGATTCAAAATATCGGCGAAAAATTTCTTTTGTATCTTCATTGCATCGTAATAAGCTAAATGCTTGAGCAACCTGTATTCGGTGAGAATGTTCATAGTTTATATTGATAACTACATTCAAACCTTTTTTCAATAAGTTAGAACTTCTCAAAGTGACTTCAGTAATTTTTAGGAACTTTATGTTTATACTTGCCAAACACTTAATTTCATGTATAACCGTTTTTCTTGGACACACGTTTATTCTTCTTGACTAGATGACACACATAGAATTTGCGAAATTCATAACGACCACAATTATTGAACACTTTGTGTACAATCCTGTTAGTGTTTGTGCTACGCGAAAAGTTTTTGATGAAGGTTTCACATTTTTCCGTGCAATTTGCTCCTGTTACTTAGTAACAAAATGATCTTGATTTTTCTCCTGAAATTCATAATAATGAATGTCACTACCCACGATAATATTTATTACTGTTTTGGTCATTTCAGTGCACTAAAAATCGTTAAACAAAAGATATTAAAGAAGCACAGTTTTATAACCTCAAATTAAACTATGTGCGGACACACAATAATAAGAAGAGAGAGGTAAATCTTTTACCGCCAAACTGCTTACTGACAACTGAAATGGGCTAGATTTTGTGCCCATAATAGCTAACAAAATGAACTTAACAATTTCTGTTCCAGTACGGTCAATTTTAGCACTGTAATAGACTAGAATGTGTAACTATTTTTTTGCAAACAAAAGCTACTCGTGTTCAGTGACCATCTTAACTTTCTCGATATAGACTTTGTAAAATTGCAGGCTGGAGAGGCACTTAATGCTCGTTTGAATTACTATGCATGTGCCTCTCCTATGTTCGTCTTGCCCCACCACTTTGCAACGTTTGGCTTATTTTTTATTGTATATTGCAATATCTTATTGAAAATTAAGAAATAAGTTTTGTTATGTTTTTCTTATATTTTAAAAACCCGTTTTAACAATAAAAATCGGACCACTTGTGCGGCATACAAACATTTTACATTTAATCGCATTAATTTATTGACATGGCAATCACACCAATAAATTATTATCCTACAGTCTTCATTTTTTGCAAATTTGATGAGCATAGAGACCGCTTTTACTCTACTTTTTCACTAAAAGAGAGTCATGTGAGATAAAAATTAACGGATATATCAATTAGTTGAATTACATTACGTTTTACCGTTTTTTCAATTTTTTTGCGACTCTTACCCGATCAGGTCGAGAGACGGCTCATCTTATTCGTGATTCTATTGTCTACAAATGATTAATTGATGTCATCGAGATTGCTTAATTATTTTCAATGTTATAAATAAAAGAGTAAAAAATGTGATGTTAATAGCACAGTCGGTTAATTGATTTATTGCAAGAATCACTTATTATGTTGACAGGAGAATTAATTGGTTAGATCGAAACTGATTGTAAACCAGCAAACTCTTCGTAAATATCATCTGATACTGTAAAGAGTTCATTGATGTTTATCCAATTAATTACTAATTATTGAACAGAATTTACGGATACAGGTGTTGATATACATCGAAAAAGTTTTATTAGTCAATTATTTTGCAGTAAGGAAGTACCTAAGGTAAATAATAAAAAAACGTGTAGTAGTCGTGAGCATTTATTACACAAAAAAATGTCTTTAAATTTCAAAACGATCAACGAATCCACGTGTACCTACAAATATGTTGTGAATATCAATGTTTTAAATGAAATGACAAAAAAATTGTTTGGTTTATTACAACCTCGCAATATCACGCACAGTGAAAATGACTATTAATATCGGGTAGAGGTATATTTGTCCATTCGGCAGTCAAGAGGTCCCTGAAACCAAATGTAGTGTAAATGTTGGCCATATGTGACGCGATTCTGCATTGAATCAAGTCCCACACATGCTCAATAGGATTAAGGTCCGGGATTGTGATGGCCATGGTAACACATCAATTCCTTCGTCGATCACCCAATTTGTTACAGTACGTGTAACATGTGGACGGGCATTGTCGTGCATGATATAGAAATTTTGGCCAACAGCGCCAGCAAATGGACGCGTAATAGGTCGAAGAATATTGTCATTGTACTGCCGAGCCGTTGTTAAGAAGCCATGTGTAAAGACGAGGTTGGTTCCGCCGTCAATCATTATGCCGCCCCACACCATTTTTGGTACCACCTCTGTATATATGAACTTGCTGGATATGCCTCAAACGTTCCAGGTTGCCGGCACGTCTCCAAACTCTTACCCGACGAGAATCTGGATGAAATCCAAATATTAATTCCTTGAGTAAGAAATTTCAAGAAGGAAAAAATTACAATCCCAAGAGTGTGCTACATTCAAATACAACTGAGAGATTAATTAAAATCTGTCAAAAGTGTGGTGACAAGGAACATAAAATAAAAAAAATATTCTGCATATGGAAAGACCTGTAATTACTGTGATGCAGCAAATCATTTTGTTTCCGTCTGTTATAAAAAGAAAAATTGGAAAGTCATAAATAACATTGAATAAAGTATTGAAGAAGTATATTCAATAAATTGTGTCTTCATGTTTGTAGGTACGATTTCGCAGGTGAGTAGTGCCATCAATAAAAATGAGTGGTTAACTGATTTAGAAATGAATAAAAAAATAATTCAATTAAAGATTGATACAGGAGCCATGGTAAATGTTTTACCTTGGAGTGTTTTTAAATTCGTAAAATTACCTTATGATGAAATCACTAAGACGAATACAACATTGCAATCCTATACTGGAACTAATTTAAAAGTGATAGGTAAGGTTTGTTTACCATGTGTAAGAAATAAGAAAATGCATAATTTAGAGTTTTATATTGTAAATTCAAATTCACAAGCCATTCTAGGTTTCCAGTCAAGTATTGACTTAGGACTAATTGCAAAAGTAGAATAATGTTGATTCAAATGTTTCAGATTATACTAAACTGGTTAAAAAATACAATGATCTTTTTGAGGGGGTAGGTTGCATCAAAGATACTTACCATATAGAAGTAGATGACAAAATAAATTCAGTGGTTCATCCCACTAGAAAAGTTGCTATTCATTTGTTAGATAGGCTTAAAGAGAGTCTTTTGAAGGTTTAGAAAAAGATAAAATAATTGAGAAAGTTCACGGGAGTTCACAATGGGTATATCCACTAGTTTTGGTTAGAAAACTAGATAATAAATTACGTATTTGTCTTGACCCTATTGATTTAAATAAAGCGATAAAGCGAGAACATTGTCACATACCTACTTTTGATCAAATTACTATCAAGTCATCAAATGCAAAACTTCTCTCAACATTAGATGCTGCACAAGGATTTTGCCAAATTCCATTTGACGAGGCTAATTCAAACTTATGCACATTTGGTACTCCATTTGGGAGATAATAATTGAAAGAATACCTTATGGGATTAAGTCAGCCCTGGAGGTATTTCATACTAGATTCAAGAAATGTTTCAACATATAAGGAGCAGATACATACATTGATGATATACTTGTGTGGGGTTCTAATAAAGCTGAACATGATGCCAGGCTTAAACAAATTCTTAATTTAGCAAGACAAAATAATGTAAAATTTAATTCAAATAAATTCAATTCCGGGAGAAATGAAATTAAGTACATGGGACATATAATTTCGGAAAATGGTTTGAGTTCAGATAATTCAAAAGGTCAGGCAATTGCAAATAAGCCACGTCCTCACGATAAACAAGATGTGTGAGGGCATTAGGAACGTTAACTTATGTAGGTAAATTCATAAAAAATCTCTCAGATGAAACTTATTCACTGAGAACATTGTTTAGAAAAGATACAGAATTTATATGGCAACCCGAACATGAAAAAGGTTTTCAAAACTTGATGAAAATGTTGTGTCAGTTAGTTGATACATCTAAAAATGGTTTAGGGGCGGTTTTGTTACAAAATAAATTACCATGTGCATATGCTTCTAAATCAATGACGGAAACACAGTGTAGATATGAGGAAATAGGGAAGGAACTTTTAGCAATTACATTTGGATTAAATAAATTTCTTGACTCAATATTTGGTAAAAGAGTTATCGCTGAAACGGATCACTTACGTTGAATTTCTATATTTAGAAAACCGTTGAATAAGTGTCATGCGCGCTTGCAACGAATGCTATTACAAATCCAGAAATTCCATTTCGAAGTTAGGTATAAGCCAGGAAAAGAACTAATCATAGCAGATGCTCTTTCTAGGGCTTACAGTAAATGAAAGTGAGTTTGAATTTCCAGATGAAGAAATTTCATCACAAGTTTGTCTTATAGTTTCAGAAATAAATGTTACCACTAAAAAGGTCAATGAATTTAAAGAAAAAATCGAAAGAGATAGTGAATTGCAAGCTTTATAAAAGGTTCTATTAGACGGATGGCCAGGTACTAATAAAAATTTAGACAATCAAGTTAGGAAGTAATGTAAATATAAAAGTAAATTAACAATAATGATTGCTTGATTTTTAAAAATAATGCTATCGTAGTTCCAAAAGTTTTACACAAAGAAAGGATACATTATAATCATATGGGAATAACAAAATGTTTGAAATTGGCAAGAGAATCCCTTTTTTGGCCAACCATGCAAAATGAAATTATACAAAAATTTCTAGAATGTCAAATTTCTTATAAGAGCTCCAATGCACAATCAAATGAACCGTTAAAATGTCAAGAAACCCCAAATATGCCTTGGAATACAGGACAAAAAATTTCTCTTATTAATAGATTATTATTCTAAATACATAGAAGCTGAAAAACTGAAACTAGTTACAAAATAATTCAAGTAATGAAGTTCATTTTTGCTCGCCATGGTATTCCACTTACTTTGATATCAGATGGATGTCCTCAGTTTGACTCCAGGGAATTCAATTAATTTTCAAAAAGTTGGGAGTTTAATGTCAGAAAGAAATATACAAACGGCAAAAAAAAATTTAAAAGGGTTTTAGAAGACCAAAAAGATATATATATATATATATATATATATATATATATATATATATATATATATATACGAGATATATACCCATGTATCGCAACATGGCAGAAGTATTAATGTCAAGAAGATTCAGAACAATTCTACCTCTTAAAAATGATATGATCAAACCAAAATTAATTAATTACAAAAAGTTCAATAATTTCCTAGATAACAGACAGAAACAGAGTGCAAATTATTATAATAGTAAGAGTGTTAAAAACCTAAAACCTCTTAATCCAAATACTAAGGTCGTTGTGTTCAATTAAAACCCAAGGGTATATGGTATTCTGGTATAGTATTAAATAGAGTTAGGGATAGAACATACGGTTGAGAATAAATAACGGCACAATATTGTATAGAAATAGAAAATTTATTAAACCTTGTACTAAAAGTTGTAACTATGAAACTTCAAATAATAAGGATACTTTAAAAAAGAAGGTAGAGGAAGTAAGGAAAAAGTGTTATATAGAAATAGAGAGTCCCGAAGAGATTAGTAATGAAAATAATGGATTAGAAAATAGTATTATTAAAACAGTTAGTAATAATGTTAGTAGTAATAGTGATGTAGAAAATGGAAAATGAAAATAAAGGTTCAGACAGTGATAATAGTGAAAATTACGAAGATTCGCTAGAACACCCGTTAGACGTTCCTCAGGACAATGCTAATAATTTAAAAGTCCAAGTTTCATCAAAAGGAAGAATTATTAAAAAACCAGATAAACTAAATTTGTAAAATAATGTAAAAAGGGGGATGTTGGTGTAGACATGACAGCAATGACAATCTAGTATGTGACTTGACGACATATATTCACTTCATGTAATGATTGATAATAAACGATTGAACTGAACTCCAAATTATTAAATAATATTTACCTAGAAATCATAACAGAATCGAGCTACTTAGTTTTTTTAAATTATTAGGTTTATTGCAAACATGTGATAAAAGACATGAAGGGCCTTTGCATTTCTGTTCATTTTTTCCAAAAGTTTCATGATAGAAACATAAATTTTTGAATTATTGTGACTTATAGGTCTAAAATAATTTTTATTTTCCCATCTATCGCGACTTTTTGATTTGCTTCTAATATTTTGACATGAGTGACATTGATTTGAAAAGTTAATTGATGAAAAATTATTTATAAGAGAAAAAATTTCTGTTTCAAAATCCGCTTGTTTACTTAATCTATCCTTAAAAATAATTTGAGATTGATCACTGAAATTTGTCAACGTTTTATTCAAATTTGCCGAGTCGTCTAATTTATTTGAATTCTGAATTTCAGATTCACTTAAATTTATATTCAATGTTTCCCAAATTTTATCTGCGAGTGATAACAAAAGTGGGAGTTCTTGTTTACTTGAAAAACGTTTGAGAATAATGATCAAAGATAACGTTGTAGCAGGAAATCATCAATCACATACTAAAATCATTTCAACACTATAAAATTTATACGTTCTCCTATCTGTTGTAATCTTGTAATTGCATTTTTATTGCGTCTTTGATATATCGTTAGTGTTATCTTCGTTTTCGATCAATCTTCAGATTATCTTCAAATCGATGATCAGGTAAATGATTACCGTGAAAAGAGATTTCTTATTTGTAATACGAACCCTCTAACGTTTACTACATTAACAATAAACTATTCTTTTTCCGTTGCTGCCTTCATCGCATAAAACCTTTGAAATGATTTATACGTTGCCTTACATTTTAAATTGTAATTATCTGAACTTTGCACCGCAATAACTATAAATAAATAGATTTTCTACAACCTTTAACCAACTACATAGTATATAAATATCGATGAGACAAAAATATCGATTATAAAAATTCTTCTCTAGAATCTCTTCTTATAAAAGATTAATCACAACTTCGGCAAATCGTTCCCTATCTTGCGCAATTCTGAATAGTGTCGGTGAACTTAGGCCGGTATCTGCATTTACAGTAACAGCACGCGGGATATAAAATCTGATTTTCTGAAATTTCTGCTAGTAACGACACTAGGTTTGTTCTCACATGGGTCACAAACAGTCAGGATTCTGCGCAATCCATTTCTCCGCGTTCATACATAAGTTTCTTATTGTTTGAAAACAACTGGACGATGTTCACACAGGTTTGACTGATAGTTTTCCAACTGTCCAGCGTCTAGCTGTTTTCAAACAATCAGAAACCTATGTATGAATATGGAGAAATGGATTGCGCAAAATCCTGACTGTTTGTGACTCTTGTGAGAACAAACCTACTCGCGGTAGCAGCTGTCACATATATAGCGGGGGTAATAGATTTTAACGGGGTTAAAAGGCACCGAAACCTAAGGTTTATTGTACCCCTCCCCCTATCAGAGCCGTTCTCGCATCAGAGCTGTTCTCGCTACTACTACAGTTCGCCTTCCCCAGCTCTAGGGTTCTAATAAACTCTACTTTTTGGGACGGATTCAAGTAGATTAGATCCTCACTCCTACAAGTTTCTTGTCCGAAGCATTCTTTGCGGTGGCTTACAATGGTGAGGCATTCTAGAACTAGGTGATCCGATGTTTGAGTTATGAATAAGTATAGATCAACAAAACTAAAACAAATATCAATACAGTAAGCAGTATTATATTAAAAAACAGTAAAAAATCAGTTTTCTATACAGGAAGCATAAAAATACAAAAATGTGACTGTCGAAATTTAACCCGGGAGCGGTCGCGTTGTTAGATGTTGCCTAACAATTTATGTATTTTGAGTATAAAATATTAATAATCCATTTTATGTTGACTGCCACCTAGGAATGCCTCATGTAGGTCACCATCTAATCACGTGTGAAGGTGGAAGGGGGAGACCTAAGTCAGGCTAGGGACACTGCAGACCGTGCCGCATATTTCAAAACTGCACATTGATACGAAACCAGTAGCCAATTGCGGCGCTGCTATTTGCTGGATTTCCACCTTCATTCCCTATGCGACTGCGACCGTTTTATTCGAATACGATACATAAATTTGTTTTATGCTGTCGCTGCCATTATGGAATTACAATAAATCACTAAATTATGTAATAATTTAGATTTAAGTAAAATTTCTATCAATATTTTTATGCGGGGTGATCCCATGGTATTAGTACCTAATTGAAGAAAATTGACATCCCTAAGTTGTAAACAACAGCAAGGAACATTTTAAGTTCGAGTTTAAAAGACGGCAACTACACAATCCAGCGAATGGCAGCGCAGCATTTAACTACTGGTTTCGTATCAATGTGCAGTTTTGAAATATGCGACCGTGCCATCTATAGAGCCTTTTTTTTCTTCGAGGAGAGGAAATCTTACATTAGATACGCAGAGCATATCCTGATGCACATTTTGCGTTGGATACTGATGAGTTTGGATATAAGTTTCAGGTTGCTAGTAACTGTATGCCAGGCAGGAGCAGCATAAAGCATTTGGGAATGGGCCACACTCAAGAGTAACCTTCTTTTTGATGCCTTCGGTCCTTTTACGTTAGGCATAAGTCCAGATAGAGCCGACACTGTCTTATCCACTTTATGGGCAACTTTCTGTACATGTTCCGCGAATGTTAGCTTTGTATCCAACCAAACTCCCAGGTACTTGATTGCTCTCTTGGGTTTTACAGTAACACCCTGCAGATCAAATTCAATCGTGCCAATTTTCCTTTTGGTCGTAAGCAGAGCAGCTTCTGTTTTTTCTGGTGCCAGTTGAAGACCATTTTCCTCCAGCCAGTTGGATATGCGATGCAGTGCTGTATTTGCTGCGCACATCAAACCTTCTTCTCCTTTAGATACCACCATCACGGCAATATCGTCAGCAAAGCCTATAGGGGTCACTCCTGTTGGCTGCTTTATTCTCAATAGCTCATCGTAGAATATATTCCACAACGTTGGTCCTAAGACTGAACCCTGTGGTACCCCGTTGTTGACGTTTCTAGGTTTTACTGTATCTTCTGCTTCCAGAATGATCTCCCTTTCTGACAGGTAGGCTCTTATTACTTTGATTAGGCTACCATATATCTCCCTCCTCTGCAGTTCATCTAGGATTCTCTGCCAGCTAGCGCTATTGAAGGCATGTCTAATGTCCAACGTGATGATCGCGCAGAGTCGTCGGTGCGCTGTGGAATATTCTTGTTCTGATGCCCTTGCAATTTTTAACACTTCTTCTATAGCGTCTACGTTCTGTTTCCCCTCTACAAAACCGAACTGTCTGGTTGAGAGCTCCCCCGTTCGCGATATTTCTGCCTTCAGTCTTACGAGGATGAGTTCTTCGTAGAGTTTCCCCTCAACATCCAGCAGGCATATCGGTCTGTATCCGGATGGACTATCAATTGGCTTGTCTGCTTTCCTCAGAAGTAGCAGTCTTGCCCTTTTCCATTGTACTGGAAATTCTCCACGACTGGCCAAATCATTATATACAGCTAGTACGAAAAGAGGGTCATTTGAGGCAAGGGCTTTAATGATCTCCGGTGGGATATTTCCGGGTCCGGGTGCCTTGTTGTCTTTCAGTTTATCACTTGCTACTCGTAACTCCTCTAAGCTAAAATTTAGAAATATCACATTTGTATCACAGTTAAATTCCACATCTTGGTGTAAAGGGAATAAGTGATTAGCCACTTCTTCCACCATTTGCATAGACATTTGTAGTCTGGGAGGGTAGCCGGTCAGGTTTCTCATGACGATTTTATAGCCTTCCCCCCAGATATCACAGTCGATGTTATCACAGATCGTTTTCCAACATTTACGTTTAGAGTCTTTGATGCCATTTTGGAGTAATCTTTTGGACTCCTTATAATCTTCCCAGAGCCTTTGACATTCTTCTGGCTGATTCCTCCTGGATCTCGTATATAGCCGTCTCTTACGCATACACTCTCGTCCAGCTTGCGCAATCTTCTCATTCCACCAATAAACAGGCTGTTTCTTCGTTGAGCATCTTTTCCGAGGCATAGTTTTGTCACAGATCCGATTCAGTGTGTGCTATAGAGCCTGTCGAGTAACTAAAATGGGTAGATAATTCCAAAAAATTAACGAAAACTGTAACGTAGTTAGTAATCAAATTTTATTGATTTTTATAGTGTAGAGGTTATTTTAAAGGTACGGTATTTTGGTGTATTTTTAATTGCTATAGTGTAATATTTATCTGTTGTTCCGTTGTTTTATTGTTATTAATTGAGAAGACAATGTCAAAGTGTATTCTGAAGGAGTTTAATAAGTGGTGTACTCAGTAAGTTTTATTAAAAAAATTTGAGCATTTTTTTCTTTCATTATTAACAACCATTATCTTTATTTTTATAAAACACAAAATTTTTACTAATTTAATCGACAACTTTAGAGATCATGGTTTTTCTTTACATTAGCTAAACTGAAAATTGCTGCATTAATAAAGTAAATATTTCTTTTTACAGTTTTGTTCCTCCAACCCAAGAAGATAAAATTAATATGGCTGAAAAGCAGTGGTAATTAATCATTAAATTTGTCGACGAGGAAACGATGGAGGATATGATCCCTTCATTTTCAAAAACAGTGTTTCTTTAGATTTGAGAAGGACGAAGAGAGGTTATTAAGACAGTTTGATTTGCCTTCCCATATGAGTGGAAATTAACAAAAATTGATGGTAAGTTTTATTGTATTCAATATAGCATGCTAATATTTTGGACATTTTAAAATGTAAATTGAGTAAACGAAAAGACGAGTACTGAGTGTGTAATTTTATTAAAATTCCAGGTAAGCGCTTTCAGCCATTAGACCATTCTGAAAGCTCTCGTCAAGAAAAAAATATACAGAAGGTGTCAAAAAACATCAAACCCTGTAACTGCTACATACAATGTAATAAAATGTTTGATGTTACATCATTATTTAACTAAAATTTGTTAAAATTACTCTATAAAGAGTGTGTACAATTGTAATTCACATAACGAAACGTCTAATTTGAAATTACCAACTAAATGATATGTGTGCGGCGCCCTCTTTATAGGGTAATTTTAACAAATTTTACTTAAATAATGATGTAACATCAAACATTTTATTTCATTGTGTGTACATTGTACCTGTTGTATGTTTTTCTCTTGTCGACAGCTTTGAGAATGACCTTATGGCTGAAAGCGTTTAGCTGGAATTTTAATCAAATGACACACTGAGTACTCGTCTTTTCATTCACTCAATTTATATCTAGTGTGTACACCATACTCAGACAATTCCATTTTAAAATGTATCCATTGAAAAAATAATAATCTGGGTTTTATTTCATGTTATATTCCCCTCTACCAGCTATGGGATGGAAGGTATTGACCCCTTGCCGATTTTCATATATAGCCCATGGTGTGACAATTTATGGGAAATGAAAGTGAGTATTAACTTTTGTTGAGGCATTACGTCTAAGTATTTGGTCTAGCGTTAACCAAAAATCCAAAATATCCAATAAAGACAAAAAATTAGAAAATAGTTAAAAATCAAGAATTCCTAAAAAAAAATCGGAAGCTCCAAAAAAGGAATTCAAAAAAAACCAAACAAATGTATACAATCAAACATTTTTTGATATTTTTTTTGGCTTAGTACAAAAACATGTGTAAACTTATTATTTCGATAGTAAGCGCATTTTGTTTTCTTTTGTTGACATAAATTTTCAAACATATTTGTGTGTTTACTTATTTATTGTTGTTATTTTGTGTGTTTACTTGTAGAACCTGAACCAGAAACTAGAAAGGACTTCCACGAGACGGTGGGATTTTTAAGAGCCCTTAAGAAACATTTTAACAATCATAGACTGCCAGGAGCTGCAGAGTAACTTAAACTGCCTTATGCGATGGTTTCATAAGAACGGAATACTTTTAAATGTAGAAATATACAAATATGCAATATTTATTGTTTGAGCTTGTGATATAAAACTATTTAATACTTCCAGTAAAGAAATAAATATGTGTTCTAAGTGGCAATGAAATGTTAGATATATTATTTTAAATGTTGTACAGTCACAAGTGCTGTTTAGCACTCTTATATATGTAATTACTTGGCACCTTGTATTTACAGAGCTGGGCAGTATTTAACAACTTTTTCTATAAAAATATTTTAATTACTTTTCAAATGTTTTCAAATGTTTTCTTTCACAGAAAGTTGCCAAAAATAGTAGTTAACAACTCATTGCTAACACCTTTTTTGATTAAGTGAGTAGCAGTTATACTCCAGCAGTTTGTCCAGCTCTGTGTGTTTATACGAGTGTAATAATAAATTAATATAAACGTATCATGAATAAATTTCTACTTTTATCTTGATTTAACATCATTTAAAAATCTAATGATACTCCAATCTAGAATGTATGTTACTCAAATTATGTTTTAATTATTGCATTGTTTTTACATTATAGCTTAATTATTGCATTGTTTTTACATTATAGCTTATTTATTGTCATTCTGTTTGTTAAGAAAAGTACTTTGTGAAAGAAATTATTAGTTGTGTATTGTTATACCAAAATAAATAAACTGTTTATATGATTACTGTTTTATTTTTTCAATTTAATTAACCATTTATGGTCCATCAATTGATATTTCATTTAATTTAACTCAACATCTAATCATTATTGAGTTAAATTGAATGAAATGTTAAATGATGGACTATAAATGATTATTTTGAAATAAAATAATTAAAATACAGTAAATTTGATTATACCGCCAAAACCTAAAATTACAGAAATATTTTCAACATCACTCAATTGTTTACTCGACAGGCTCTTTAGATGGCACCACAATCAGTGTCTCATCTATCTGTGGGTTATATGTGACTTAAGTTTTATTTGAGTTATGGTCACTTGTTAGTTTGAAACTAACAGGCGACCAACACGCGTCGGCAGAGTGTTAGGTAAAATCTAATGGCGCGACTATTTGCGTATGTGTTTTTTTCTATAAGTTTATTAAAAAAAGTGTGATCAAAACAATTATTGTAAGTGAAGTGCTCACAATGGATCCCAAACAAATAAAACAATTATTAAAATGGTATGACGACATAAAATCTGATGAAAAAATGGACTCTGGTAGCGATAATGGTGGCGATTATCCTGAGCACAGTGAAAATAGTACGAATGGAGATCAAATGGAATCAGAGGGCGAAGACACCCTTATTACTGACTTAGATGTGCCTATGTCATTACTTGTAAATCAACACACAGTGCCTATTTTTATAGGAAAAGATAAGACTGAATGGCTTAAACATAAACCCGATTTACCTTGAACGAAAACACGTGCATATAATTTTATACCCCAGCTTCCAGGTGTAAAGAGGGTTGCTAAAGAGGCTCCAATTGACAGTTGGAAATTGTTTTTTCCGGACGATATTATTCATGAAATTGTACTCTTCAGTAATCAGAAGCTGGACAAATTACGGGAGTCTTACCAACGAGATATAGACTGTCAACCAACTGATATTATAGAAATACATGCCCTTTTAGGTTTATTGTATATGGCAGGAGTTATGAAAAGCCAATATTCCAACACTACTGACCTATGGAGTACTAATGGAACTGCACCTGATTATTGCTCCGCAGTTATGTCTCAAAGAAGATATCATTTACTTTTGAGAAGTCTGAGGTTTGATGATGCTACTACAAGAAAAGAAAGAGCTAAATATGACAGTTTGGCACCTATTAGAAAAAATTTTGAAGATTTTGTCAAAAGGTGCTCCGATAATTACAGTATTGGAGAGTACGCTACAATCGGCGAAATGCTTGATGGTTTTCATGGGAGGTGCAGCTTTAGACAGTACATTACAAACAAGCCAGCGAAATACGGCATAAAAACATACAGCCTAGTTGATTCGAGAACTTTCTACACTCACAACATAGAAATATATCCTGGGAAACAACCTGATGGGCCTTTTCAGCTGCCTAATGATGCTCCTAGTGTTGTGAAGAGACTAATTTCCACTATAGATAAATCGGGAAGGAATCTTACTGTAGACAACTACTTTACTTTAATACCTCTTGCCAATGATCTGCTTGTAAATAATAAAATTACATTAGTGAGCATATTACGGAAATATAAACGGGAAATCCCACCAGAATTGATCGATACATAACAACGGTCAGTATTTTTGATACGGTAAAGATGGTAACAACTGTCTTCTTGTTTCATACGTGCCGAAAAAAACAAGAACCTTTTAATGCTCACAACCTTCCATAATGATGACACAATTGATGTAACTAGTAATGAGGCCAAAAAATCTGAAGTAATTACATTTTACAACCTGACTAAAGGGGGTGTGGACGTGGTGGATCGACTCAAGTCAGAGTATTCTGTCACACGGAAAAGCAATCGCAGGCCTATGACTGTATTTTACACATTATTGAACATAGCAATAAATGGCCAAATAATTTGCAAAGCTAATACGAATGTCATTACAACAAGAAAAAAGTACATAATTGATCTCTCAAAACAACTAACACTTCCTCATCTAACGCGTCGTGCATCAATCCCAACATTGTCCCTGAATCTTCGAAGAAGAATAGCCGCCGTCACTGGTAATACATAATACAAATATGACCGCCGCAGCACCGCAAAACGAACAGCCAAAAATGCGATGTAGGTATTGTCCCATTAGAAAAAATCGGTTTACCATGCAACGCTGTGCCACATGTGATCTTCCTATTTGCAAAGAGCATACCATGATAACCATCTGGTTAGGTTAGGTTAGTGGTTCTTGACCATGCACTTACCTTTAACCACCACATCACTACTGTGGTGCATAAGTCATTGAAAATGTTGGGTTTCGTTAAGAGAAATATTCGTGATTTTATATTAAACTTTTATATTTTTCTTTAGTTAGGTCTCACCTTGATTACTGTTCTGTATGGTCTCCACCTTACTTAGTTAACATTAGAAAACTCGAACATGTTCAGAACAACTTTATACGCTATATTACATTTAAGCTACATGTGTATAATGACTGCTGTGTGGCTGCAGCAGCTTCGAATCTCCTCTCTTGAGAACCGCAGGAAAGAGAAATATCTTACATTAGTTTTTATTATCATAAATGGTACACTGTGCGTAATATAAAACTGGTACAACTACTATTATCGAAAATAGTGTTTTTAAAAGTGTCAGTGCTGAACTAGTTGTTATGACATAATTTCTAGGACAGTGATGCTAGCTGAACAAACATATTAGTAGATGTAATGATAAAAGTGAATTTTGTAAAGCAATAGAACGAGATGGAAAAAATACAAATTTATTACAACATTTTTACAAAAAGAGTAACTGGCTTTAATTTAGAAATAGTGTGATATTTTAATAAATATAAAAATGTTACATTGTTACTGGTTCGAATATTTTTTTAAATATAAGGTTTATTAGATGACTCACTTAAAACAGGTGGAACAAGGATCAAATTTTTGTTAGAAAAATAGGAGATGGAAGACCAGTTTTAACCAGAATAGAGCTAGACAAAGCTTTAACTGATTATTTATACGAAAATCCCTATAATACGGCAAGACATGCAAAAGTAGCAGTAAACTTCATTGCTTCAGTAACAACTGCATTGAAAATAATTATTCAAAAATGGGCTGGTATCGTGAATAATGCGCCTTGACACATGGTACTCATTGTCATTTTAATTAGTTAGGTTTACATTGAAAAAAAAGTGTACCAGTTTTATATGACGCGAAGTGTACATATAACTGTCCTCAACTTCTAAATAAAATTAGTTTACTTGTTCCATCGCAGACCACTAGGCAGAATCGAACACTTCACATACCTTTTCACAGATATAATTGCATACTACACATATCTTCCTAGATCTATAAGACTCGCAAACTCACTGTAAGACCTTTCACTTTTTGATGCCTCAATTACTAAATTTAAACGCTTTATTAGTGATTTGAATGTTCAATAATTTATATTTTGTCAACCCATGATTTTTGTGTATCTTGTTTTAATAACTGTATTCATTGTAGTGTATACATGTTTCGATTTGTCTACATTATATATTTTGCTCACTTTTGTATTTTATATAATTTTAAAGGGCTTGCCAGTGAATAAATAAATTATTATTGTATATCCTTTGTTTTTTTGTATACATAAAGTTTTTCTTATTATCTAATGATGTAATGTTTCTCACTAGCCTGATAAGTGGCATTTATTATATTATGGGTGTGCCTTTACGGTAAATAAATGATTTTTATTTTTTTTATTGGAAGATATTTCCATGGAAATATGCCATATAGTCCAGGAGGAATCGGCGCATGAGTACCGAAAACTATTCCACCTCAATTTTTTTATGCGATCCTCTTTGAATTGCCCTACTGATGATATAAATGCATGTTGCCATGGGGAAACCTAGTGCCATATTGTTTAAACCGAAATTGTTTAAACAATTGGATGAAATTGTTATTTTTCAACCGGATACATTTTTTATATTCTTTATTGAACTACAAATAAAAAATGTCCTATGACTTTTCACGATAAAGTTAATAGTTTTAGAGATATGAATTTTTAAAGGTTCGAAAAATCTCAAATTTGGGTACTTTTGACCCATGAAAAATATATTAAAAAAATATAATAAAATCCTAGTGCCTAGTGCCATTTTGTTTAAACCGAAATTGTTTAAACAATTGGATGAAATTGTTATTTTTCAACCGGATACATTTTTTATATTCTTTATTGAACTACAAATAAAAAATGTCCTATGACTTTTCACGATAAAGTTAATAGTTTTAGAGATATGAATTTTTAAAGGTTCGAAAAATCTCAAATTTGGGTACTTTTGACCCATGAAAAATATATTAAAAAAATATAATAAAATATAAATAATATTTTTTTTAAATTCTTTATACAATAGTCAATAATATTCTTAATAGAGATTCAAGAAAATTTCATTGTTTATACCTGTTTTTTAATTGTTAATTTCGCGCGCTCACAAGTATGCGTCGCTACCTTTAAGTATCGCCGTCTCTCTCTGACTCATGCGCTGCATCAGCCTCTCTGTGTCCTGAATCATTATTTATCATTTATCTTAAAAACCATTAACTTTATCAAGATTGGTAAAGAGAGCAATGTTATTAATAATTAAATTGTCTACAATTTGTTTTTAACAAAAGTAATTCAAGTATGAATCGGAACATGTAATTAAAATTACTTTTTTGTTATTATCATAGTGATTTATGCATTTTTATCAACAATAATAAGATATAATAGTATTTGAAAAATTTTTGGAATCACAATTATATATAAATAATAAGCTTTTGCTCAAACATACATTTGGAAAAATGCATTGAATCCGGAATATAAAACATTAGATTTTGATCAGTTGGAAATGGGCTTTTGTTTATGAATAAAGGTATTAGCAAATTATCATTCTCTAGTTTGTATCCGAAATTCGTAAAATCTAATGTTTTTTATTCCGGATTCAATGCATTTATCCAAATGTATATTTTGAGCGAAAGCTTATTATTTATATATAATTGTGATTCCAAAAACTTTTCAAATACCATTATATCTTATTATTGTTGATAAAAATGCATAAATTACTATGATAATAACAAAAAAGTAATTTTAATTACATGTTCCGATTCATACTTGAATTACTTTCGTTAAAAACAAATTGTAGACAATTTAATTATTAATAACATTGCTCTCTTTACCAATCTTGATAAAATTAATGGTTTTTTAGATAAATGATTAATAATGATTCAGGACACAGAGAGACCGTATGCAGCGCATGAGTCAGAGAGAGACGGCGATACTTAAAGAGAGCGACGCATACTTGTGAGCGCGCGAAATTAACAAATAAAAAACAGGTATAAACAATGAAATTTTCTTAAATCTCTATTAAGAATATTATTAACTATTGAATAAAGAATTTAAAAAAAAATATTATTTATACTTTATTATATATTTTTAATATATTTTTCATGGGTCAAAAGTACTCAAATTTGAGATTTTTCGAACATTTAAAAATTCATATCTCTAAAAATATTAACTTTACCGTGAAAAGTCATAGGACCTTTTTGATTTGTATTTCAATAAAGAATATAAAAAAAATTTGTCCGGTTGAAAAATGACAATTCCTTCCAATTGTTCAAACAATTTCGGTTTAAACAATATGGCACTAGGTTGCCCCATGGCAACATGCATTTATATTATCAGTAGGGCAATTCAAAGAGGATCGCATAAAAAAATTGAGGTGGAATAGTTTTCGGTACTCATGCGTCGATTCCTCCTGGACTAATTAATATGGAAGTGTTTTTCCTAACCATATTATCTTCCCTTGTAGCTACAAGTATCATCTTATAGGTGACAGTATTAATTTTCCTAAATTATACTTACTTTTGGGTCCTATAATTTGATAATAATTGGAAGAAACTAATCTTACTAAGACTATGAGTAAACAGAAAGTATACAGTATTTCAATCGACGTTATTTTCTGGTTACAGTGCAACCAGAATGAAGCCGAATTGAAATACTGAAATAATTGCTTCACAAATCACCCACATTAATTGCTTAAGAGAATTTAAATTAACCGCCAAATCCTACATCTTAAATTTGCCACTAATAATTAGTTCAATTCCTAATTGTACGCGGCGCTCCACTTTTTAGTTTGACATTTTAGTGTTGTGAGATCTATCTATAAAGGTGGGTGATTTGTGGTCTGGTGCTCGAATTACCTGGAAGGTATGTCCGTGATTCATTTCTATCGTTTTACGGCGAAAGTACCGCCATCTCGGTGTGGGACGTCCAAACTTGTTATAGTATCGCTCTGGTCTGGTATTGCGACATCGGTCACTGTTGTAGGATCTACTCGCCGTGGTGTTGGAGTACTGGTTTGACGCCAGTGTCGTTACAGCCTGATGATCTACATTCAGTCTGCAATATTATAAACGGTACTCCTGGCGTTCTGGATAAAATATGTGAAGATGAGGAAGTTCAAAAGGAATGTTGTGAAAACATTAAAACTGCAGAGAAAATTGTGAATAGACAAATCGAACATACCGAAGATCAGAGAATCTTTGCCAACAAATACAAATCCAGGAAAAGACGATACCGAAATATTTCAAATAGAGGAAGACGTAGTTATTGAAAGAATACTGCATACTCTGGAAGAAAACAAAAACAGAGAATACGAATATACCCAAGTCTTGAGCATAGATTTTCAAACAAATACAAATTCAGAAAAAGATTACGGAGACACATTTAAAACAGCACACGATCTAGTTACCGAAAAAACACTTAAAGATGTTGAAGAAAATAGCAAAGAGAATAAAAATCCGAATAAGAAAGATGAGGACTCCATACCTTCATCGTTCAAAAAATCTCTCTTTTGGCCAGCTCCAAAGACACCAGTTCTAAAAAGAAAAATTAGAGAAGAAGTTCCTTCAGTCGCATCATCAAAGCAGTGGCAAGATTATTACAAGAAAAAAGAAGAGCTTAAAAATATTGAGCTGCAAAAAAAAGTACGGAATTAAGAACAACGGAAAAAGAAAAAACTTGAAAAAGAAGAAACCCAAAAAAAGAAAAGTTGCAACAGAAGGAACATCTAAAGATGAAAATATACCGACTACATAGGACGCGGTTATCAACGAGGTCACTATTTTTGAGCACCAACTAAATGTAAATGACAGTGACTGTGCCTTCTTGAGCAATGTTTATGTAATAGTAAATTACAATGAACAACCACTCCTTGGAAAAATTATCAGTGTAAGGTATAATCAGGAGGACGCTGAATATCATTATGAAGTTAGTCATATGAAAAAAAAGGAATAAACTGGATCTGGCCAGAGATATTTTGTGGTATACTTCAGATGAAATTTCAAAAAAAATGCGATCCAAAACTAAAAAATAAACAAGGTGTGACGTGTGTACAGCATTCCAGAGATGTCTGATTATGTTTCAGAGTCGTAATCAAGTTTTTCTCTCGTTTTATTGTAATTTTTACGAATTTATTTAAGTTTATATTATTATTACGTAAGTAAGTACCTAGGTACTTACTTAAGCATAGGGATCTGCACGATGTATCGAGGTATCGATGTTTCAAAAACATCGTTTTTTGCATTTCGATGTTTATGTCGATATATTTTTATTAGATATTTTTAGGGAACATCGATATTTTTTCCGGTGTTTTCTTCTATTTTGATCAAAGAAAGTAGAAAGTAAATTTAATTAATTTAATAGAACATCTCTGATTTATTTATTCTTTAATATGAATGCTTTAAAATATACCTCGTAGTTTGTTGCCAAGCTTAACTGAAAAACATTGACTTTCTTTGTTTTACTTACGTGCAATGGAAAAAGATGACCTTATACAAAATTGCAAGGAAGCATTGTTGTGCCTTTGCTGTCATCGCATTCATATCATTTAAGTATCAAACTAGGTCTTAGTTATTTTCTATTCTGTTTACTTCTCGAATTCCGAAAGCGGGCCGCACAATCTCATACCCTAAATCGGTCAGACCAATTAGCCTCACATCTTTCCTGCTTAAAGGACTTGAAAGAGTACTGTATCTCTACATCAGGCGAGTAGCATTATACAATTCCCCCTGAGTATCCACCAGTACGCTTATCAAATTGGCAAATCAACAGATTTAGCGTTAAACAACCTTGTTGGTAAAATCACACAATCCCTTAACACTAAGGAGATTGCGGTGGCCAACGATTGCTGTCTGGATATACGCCATGCTCACTAATAGAACAGTCACTACATCTCTTCATTAGATTTAAGGTTTCCAGGGGCTGCCCGCAAGCTGGGGTACTATATCCCCTATTGTGATCACTCTTGATGGATGACCTGCTTGGTACTCTCGTAGGAAGAGGGGTAGAACTGCAAGCGTATGCAGACCACCTTGTCATTCTGGCAACGACCAAGTCAAAACGAGTAGCATATAATATCCTCCAAAAGACGTTGGACGATGTCCACAGTTGGTGCCAGAGGGAACAGATGTCTGTTAACTCTGGTAAAACTGTAATAGTTCCCTTCACTAGGAGAAGGAAATTGGTGGACCTTCCACCACTTTCCTATAATGGTGAGGTTATTCCATTTGCAGCGGAATTAAAATATTTGGGGTTTATCCTAGATAAAAAACTTACTAGAAAAAAGACTACGTCCCAAACAAATCTATTGGATATATGTGATGATTGTTAGACCAATGATCACATATGGAGCCATTGCTTGGTGGTCAAAAGCTTTACTGAAAACGGCCCAAGCAAAGTTCTCTGGTATACGGAGATAGGCTTGTATGGCTATTACTGGAGCCATCAGTACCACACCGTCAGCAGCCATGGAAATCCTCCTGGACCTACCTCCTCTACATATATTTCTGCAGTAGGAGGCCAGAAGGACAGCATATAGAATTGTGCATATTTCTAAATGCACAAAACATGCTTATACAGTACAAAGCAGAATGCTAGCGGACACTGAAACTCATAGTGTTCTGGGAATGACCTCTGATATAATGCCTCCAACAGTAAACTACAATCTGCCTTATTCCGTCCTATTTTCAAATAGAGATGAATGGGTCCTCCGTAAGGATGAACTTTTAAGAGCAGACATCTGTTGGTACACCGATGGTTCAAAGACACCCTCAGGCTCTGACGCGGGTGTATACGGACGCAAACCTAAGACAGAAATATCAACCTCTCTATGATCTTATGCAACCGTATTTCAGGCAGAAATGTAAGCCATTGCTTCATGTGTGGAGTGTTTGGAGCAATACAACCACACACATAGATCAATAAAAAAATTCACGGCCAGCCAAGCGGCTTTGAAAGCACTTAGCTCCATCTGATGTTTGGCAGGGTCTCTCTCTCGCCCTCGGATTCGAATGATCATTCACCGAACAAATTAATCGGCTTAGTTAAGAAGCTGAAGTTGTTTGGTGAAATCTGAATAGGTATGAGCCACAATAAACTCTTACGATTCGCAGTGGAGGGTCTTACAGACCCACTCACTACAAACCTAACTTAACCTAACCTACTTCTCGAATTTATTATTTATTTTTTCATATAAATTGTATTAGATGTATCATTAAAATACATTGAATAAAAATGATATTATATTTACTGGCAGTTCCATTTTTTCTTGCCATACGGAACATTCTTAAAACCATCGATGATTAGAAAAATCGATATTTTCAAGCCAATGTTTTTACAACATCGATAGTGCATATTCGAGGTATCATTTGATGTCAACATCGATGTTTTCAAAATTTTGCGCAAAGCATTGTCTTTTTGCTCATAACTGGTACACACTGGTCCACTATTGGTACATGATGTATTTTCAGAGTAATTCATTTTTTTACGAAATTGTATGTATACTTATATGAAAATGAACAATACCATTTCGTTATAAATACGATATAAAAATACATAAAAAAACATCATTAGTCCAACCTTAACAATTTTGTTATATAAACCTTCTTTTCTCAATCCTTTTGTTAAGCTGTCCATAATTGGGACACTTACCTTACAAGTTCTTATATTTTTCTCAACACATTTGTTTTTGTTTAGGGTGTTTTAAGAAATTAATGAGGTAATATTTACGATACGTAACACTAGAATTTTTAGTGTTTTAAATGAAACTCACTGTTTCTAGCTAATTCCACAATATAATGAAAATTCTAAAAAATTGACAATTGTTTCGATAAATCAATATCATCGACAGAATGACAGAAGTTACATTTCATTTGATGCCTACCTGACGTTTAGTAGTTGTTTTTGGCTAGACCAAGAAGTGACCTAACTTGTGATTGACTTAATATATGTTAATAGAAAAAAGAAGATGTGATACTACAAATATTGAAGCTTAGCTATTATTAGCCCTATGGTGATATCCTGGATATCATTTTTCCAATTATGATCAGTATAACTGTGCAATGATAAGGAAAACTATATCTGCTGATATTTACAATTATCACTTAAGAAGACAGTTTAAAAGTGGAGAACTCCCTAGATTTATCTGTTCATTGACGACTTCATATTGTGGGTTTCTTAAATGTCTTCTAATTTCCAAGTCTTCAAGGAAATCCAGTTCTTGTTTCTTTTCAGAAATATGCAGCACTTCTAGTTCTGTGTTAGGTGTCAATGAATGTTTGGTGTCAAGTAGATGTTTTGCGTAGTGGGATTTATCTGGTTGTTTTAATCTGTATGCTAGTAAGTGTAGATGTATTAGATTTCAAAATTTCTAAGGGTCTGACCCAAATAGACAGCATCACATTCTGGACATTTGAGTTTATATATACCTGATTTCTTTAATGATGGTATTTTTGTTTTTACATTTAACAATTTTGTACTTACGTTACTTTCTGTTTTAAAAGAAATTGTTGTATTCGTTGCTAAAGATATTATCTTTGAAATATTATTAGAAATATTTCCTGCATATGTGATGGTTTTATAAGTTTTTATTTCATCAGTTTGTTTAGGAAATATTAGTTGTAATGCCACTTCTTCCTCTTTTTTAATAATTAGCTTATTTATCATATGTAATGGTTAACCGTTGGATGTTGCTATTTGTCTAATTGTATTAATCTCTCTATCAAAATTACATTTGTTCATAGGAACTGAAAAAGTTCTATGTATCATTGAATTATATTCCGCTAGCTTATGTGAGATTGGGTGAATGGAAATATATGGAATTGTCACATCAGTGTGTGTTGGTTTTCGGTAAATTGAATAATCAAGTACATTATTAACTCTGAATTTTTAAATCAAGAAAATTGATTGAGCTATTTTCTTCAATTTCTAATGTAAATTTAATTTTTGGGTGTGAATTATTATGTGTTTGAAAAATACATCTAATTGTCGTTCACTACCCATAAAACAAGCTAATATGTCATCTACATATCTATACCAAAATAAAACATTTTTCGAAATATTACTTTCAAAGATCTTTCTTTCTAAACTGTCCATAAAAATGTTTGCCAAAATAGGTGATATAGGGCTTCCCATTGGTAAACCTTCATTTTGAATATATCTCTTATTGTCAAAAGTAAAATTAATCTGATTAATACATACATCAAATAAATTAAGTATATCTGATATAATTCCTGGATTAATATTTTTAGCTTCTAGTAATTTTCTTACAAGTATTAGACATTCTTTAGGAGGAATTTTAGTGAATATATTAGTAACATCAAAGTTGATTGCCTTTAATTTTTTTATTAGTTCTATTGAATTTCTAATTGAGTATATAGATGCATATCCGTAACTATTAAGTATATTGTTAAGCCTCTTTGCCAATATATCATTAGGAGTATTAACATAAGAAACTACAGGTCTAACTGGTTTCGTTATTTTATGTAATTTAACGGTTCCACATAATTGTGGACAATGAGGATTCTTATGTATGATAGACCTCTTTTCGTAATCCCTTGAAACATAATTTGAATTATTAACAATATCCCTTACATTATTTGAAAACTTTTTTGTTAGGTCTGATCTAAGAACTTTTACATCGCTAGATTCTATAAAGTTATATATCTTTGAATTATAATCTTCAGTTGTCAATATGACAGTTGTGTTCCCATTGTCAGATTTTGTAACTGTTAGGTTATTATCTTCTACTTTCTTTTTGATTGCATTCAAAACACCTAATACAGAACTAGAAGTGCTGCATATTTGTGAAAAAAAAACAAGAACTGGATTTCCTTGAAGAATTGGAAATTAGAAGACATTTAAGAAACGACATTTAAGAAACCCACAATATGAAGTCGTCAATGAACAGATGAATCTAGGGAGTTCTGTCTTCTTAAGTGATAATTGTAAAGATCAGCAAATATAGTTTTCCTGGTTTTCTATATCATTGCACAGTTATACTGATCTTAATTGGAAAAATGATGTGCAGGATATCACCATAGGGCTAATAATATCTAAGCTTCAATATTTGTAATATCACATCTTCTTTTTTCTATTAACATATATTAAGTCAATCACAAGTCAGGTCACTTTTTGGTCTAGCCAAAAATAACTACTAAACATCAGGTAGGCATCAAATGACGATGATATTGATTTATCGAAACAATTGTCATTTTTTTAGAATTTTCAACAATTTTCATTATATCGTGGAATAAGCTAGAAACAGTGAGTTTCATTTAAAACACTAATATGAGTAGATTCCACGGAGTAAGGGTCGAGACAGCTAATTTCACTAGAATTATTGCTTACAATGTCAAGATACACTAATCACGCATTATATTAGTATTGAATCTATATATTATAGGTATTCGGTAGAATAAAACCAAACTAATCCAATAATCTTTATAACTCTTTCTTTCACTTTCAGTACTCCACGGTTAAGCCTCCTAGGAGCCATGAATGCATAATAAACAAGTCTTCGTTCAAGTACTTTTAATAGATAAAAAGTCTCTGAATACCAATGAAATTGAAACCACTACTGGGCCAAAGTAAATGTTAAGGTCGAAGAAAGTGGTTATTGAACTTTAGTCTAAACATGTGTAGTGCAGGCGACGGGGAACACATTAAATCTGTGTTGCCTAAGAATTTACGCTATTTGATTAATAACAAACTGTAAAATATATTATTTTATTATGTTTATCAGGTTTAGCGATGACAGGATATAAATGAAAAGAAATGGATATAACGGAACTAAAGACGTAATATCAACCAATTATTACATGTTATTCAAAAATTATGATCTACTGACTGATTCAATTTAGAATTTCTGTAAGAGAAACAAAATAATTGAGTTTGGTTTTTGGACTGTATTTTGTTCTCCTAGTTCTGTAACCGCTTACTTGCTCAATAATATTACCAGGTCACAGAATTAAGCTGTCTAGATTGACAGTTTATAGCCAGCGGCTAGTTCTCATGTGGAGACGGTGTGAGTTCACTCACGTGCTAAGCAAGTGATCAGCACATCAACTTTATTTAGGTGTAAAAGGGCGCCAAGTAGATTTGCCGCTAATTTGATGAAAGTCCACTCCTAAAAATCTACTAAAAGGGAATGGAATAAAAAACAAACCCACTTCTAGTTACTCGTAAGTATATTGAACTTTCTGTACAAGAATGAGTAAAGGCGTCGACAAATTTTGATAGTAGTTTCAGTGGTCTACTCGGGTAATGTTGAAAAGTTTCATTGTTATAAAAAGCTTAAATAAAATCCGTTAATCAACTACCAGTTGTTTCTAAATTTAAAATGAGATAATTAGGTGACCTGCTAGGTCAGATAAAATTCGTGAACGCTGAATAATAAGTACTATTTCTCAACATACCCCCTTGCTAAACCCATGAACAAAACATAATTGACACTATCACATACGCACAATTTCTTTTATCTGTATATATATTATATAGTCAGAATTGAAAAAAAAGGCTTACTCAAGCTTACAACGAGAAGTATGACTAGGCGTTGGATCCAATGCGCAAGTGAAGGTATAAATATTTTAAAAAATACGGAAAGTACCCAAGCAGCGTAGTGAACATATTACGGATCAATTCTAAGCGTACAAAGTATCATCTAAAGTTGTTCAACAATAATATCATTGTCAGAAACACATTAATACGCTATGACATATAACAACAAAAACGGGAAATAGATCCGCACCCTAAATTAAGTGTCCATAATTTATAAATTAAGTAAAAAATGAAAAAAAGTCACCTAGCTCGGTGCAGTTGCAACTGAGCTCTTCGGATTCCTAGTTGGTGTTCGATGGATCGTAAATCCGATTGAATCCCTCCTGGTATGCGGAGTGTGCTTCTCCCAAAAGTCCTTGTCTTAAAGTTGTTCCTTACACCATACTCTAGATTAAAATTATGTGGTGAAAATCCAATAGCCGTGAATAAAAACCCTAGGGAGAATAAATTCGTATAAGATTTTATACCATACCGAAATTTATCAACAGCCCCCCGTAGTAATAAAATCTTCGAACTAAAATTCCTGTTAAATGCAACTCGTACATGAATTTAGTTTTATAAGGGTCATGAAGCACAAATTTTGCCTTAACCCCAGGTATAATAAAATGAAATAATAAAATAAATAAATGATCGAAATATATAGATAACCCTAGACATATTGTATACTACTCGTACAATAACTTTTATTTATCTTAATACGGATCAATTCTATTTAGTTGCAATAAAGTAATGATAATTTTTATCAGAAAAAATAAACCAATAAGCCCCCGTACTAATACCCATAAACTCTTTTATATTAAAAAACATATATTATATCCTATATTCCTACATATTGAAGTTGGAACTACAATGTAAAATTGTTCAATCCCCCAAAAAAGGTAACAAAAATAGTACAACCATGAAGTTTTCATACGTAAAATTTCCCAATGAAAATACGTATTAGCTTTCAACTATCATTATAGGAAAATATACAAAATTAATTGCTTGACCGCTTACTGAATTTTCAATAAATTATGAAACATATGTCAAATAGCTTTCCCTTAGACAAAAATGCACTGGATTACTAAATAAATGAATCTTCACATACTTAACATCAAATCAAAACGGAATGCTAACTCTTATTTTCCGCAACTAACTTCATTGTATATTCCCTGAACAACAGTCGATATAAATTAAATAATGGATATACCTTCGCAATCCATTTTTAGTTTATTGACTACTGCCCGAAAAAAATTAGAATCCGCAGTTGTTAACCAGTCCTCAAAAGGTATGAAAATTACTAGCTAGATAGATCCAACCGTTGAAACAACAGCTTTCAATATCACAATCATAATTGTGCAAACTATTTCATAGTGCATTTTAACTAAACTAAAAAAAAATTACTGAAGATATCCCTATGCTTCTATCATACAAGGCATCAGATTACTATGAGCAAAAAACAATTTAATATATTTTTTACAATCATTTTCCATAATATTTTTTTGCTTAACAAACACAATATAGTGTAAACTTACCTTTTAACTTGTAAAAGGGTTATCCTTTAAACGGCCAAAGACATTCTAGCTGAACACTTATATAAAATAACTAACTCTGTTGATATATTTCGTCAATAATAATTTGGTATTTTCGCCAAAATCGGTAATTTAAAACCTCTTCGTCACAAAACCTAGTCTGAACACATCAAATCTATCACATCAACAACGTTCAGAACTACAGGTAACGCCCTAAGGATAGAACAGTGAAAGTTATTTTTTTCCACAAAAAAAATCATTTTTTGTGATATAAAAAATACGACAGACGCCAATAGTTACCATGTAGTGTTAACCCGGCATCACCCAGGTGGGGTCTACCGCGCCACCCGTAAACTTAATTATGTTGTAACTTTTGTTTTCTATCAGGCATGTTATTATGGTGCCTATAGCTTCCTAAAATATGAATATGAAGACGGACGATATGCGCTTTTAGTGTTGACTTGGCCAGCAATAGAGAAACATCGCGATACATTGAGACGAGGTTTGACAGACCCCACCTGGGTTGTAACGTATATAGTATTAACATTTTGAATTTGAAACATTTTCGTTGCAAAACTGTAAGTGTACACAGTAAGGTGAGTGTTAATATAAGTTGAAAATATACCATTTACAATAATGTAATGTAATTTACAGCATGTCCCATTATGAAAAAGAGCAAGCAAAACTTATGGCGCTTTGGGAGGAATGCAAGGATGATGAGGAGGAATTTCCAGACTCTGAAGATGATGATGAAATGGATCACGTAAGTGTCAACAGTTATCATTCTGATAGTGAAATGATCGAAAATGATACCGAAAATGCCGAGGAAGAAGTAACTGATCACAGAGGTAAATATTATATGGGTAAAGACGCTATTACAAAATGGCTCAAGCATTGTAGCAAAAAAATAGTACGAACTAGGGCAGAAAACATAATTACAAAATTACCAGGATGTAAACCCTATGCTAAGGGTGCGAAAACTCCCTTGGATTGCTGGCTATTGTTTTTTGACTCAACAATTCTTGATGGCATTATACATTGCACAAATATTATGATAGCCAAAAAAGCTGTAGGCTATAAACATAAAGAGTACTATGGAAATACCAATATAACTGAAATAAAGGCTTTATTTGGTATCCTGTACCTTGCTGGTGTATACAAAAACAGCCGTAGAGGACAAATGGAACAGGCGTTGATATATTTCGTTCAGTAATGGCTTTCAATAGCTTTTCTTCTAGTTATAAGTATGAAAATAACACTTTTGCACAAAAATATCAATAAAAACTAAAAAAAACTTTGTTTTTCTTATAATGAAAGTCAGGTCCATTAGACCCCACCTGGGTGATGATGCACAAAATTTTCACCTGGGTGATGCCGGGTTAAGAAAATCCTCAGAGATGTGGAAATAGCCAACTCAAAACAACATCAAATCTTAAAATCCGCAACAAGGCTTAAATTTTCCACTTTCATATGTTCGGAAAAATATATCTCCGTAATGGGATGTCTCAAGGACACATTTCATAAATTTCGAACCACTCAACCACTACCAAGGAAAGTCGACGTCGTAAAAGACGAAAATATTTCGAACTAATCCCGATTAGACAAAAATCTCTTCCAAGTTAAGTTAAAAATGTTTCTATCTCCGTCAGTTTCACTATGAAAACGAAATCTAAATTAGTATTAACGACAAAACAATTCTTCCAGTTTCTTATCGCGCGCAAAAAGCACGAAACGAATAATACCAAAAAGTCGATTTATACTTTGCTAAAAATTAACAATAAGGTGTAATAAAATGTATACGACCACAAGTGTATCAAATGGGGCAATTGGACCTATTAACACAAAATATGTTAATGTCAAATAAAAACGTTACAGTCGTAGTCTGTCCACATTCGGAATACCTGTTATAGCCCCTGGGGACACATGCAAGCATACATTAAAGAGGATTGAGTCCTTCATTGAAGGACTTGGCTTCATGGAAGCATGAGTAGCAGGAATGGTACAATGGGCCGGCCAGTGGCCTCAGTGCCGAAACCTTGGATGCAGCTTGACTTGGCAGATGTTCTCCTTCACCAAGTAGTAGTAGCTGTTGCATAATCCTGTGGCGTAACTAGGATGAAGTTCGGAGGGGGGATGAACTACCGGGGGGTTTGGGTACTGGAATTTTTTTCAAATTTTAAGCCCCTAAAACTGCAGCCTAGAATTCCTAGCTTTTATTACATTTCAATCAAGTAGACTTGCTGTGGTTGTTTTAGATTTTTTTATTTTTAGCGCTCTGGGGGTTCTATCCCCCTCGCAGCCTCCCCCTCCCGGCTCACCCATAGTTACCTGATGTCTACAGAGAATCCCCCTATCTGTGAATCCTCTGATAATACAAGGCTTACAATTGAGCATATAGTTACAGATTGCAGACACTACACCCCAACTCGTCGCAAACACAAGCTCAGTAGAAGTCTCGAAAATATTCTCGGATTACCTAACCAGTTTAGTGCTGTGATTTAGTTCCTCAAAGACTGTCGACTGTCTAATCTAATTTGATTTCTATTTGTAACAAAATGTATCACAGATCCCGTAATAGTGACCGCTGGATACCGAGACGTGTTAATTTTAATAAAAAAAAATATTTTTTATTCCAAATAAAAATGGAAATTTGAATTCATCCATTAATTGTGTCCGACAAACTTTCATCTTAGTTTTTTTTCAAATTCTGTAAATCCAACTTTCTTGGTTACCCATCAGTATTAAAGAGAGTGGTTTGAATTTTTTTTACATTCAGGACGATTCAGCAATAAATCAATATTTGATACATGTTCAAATATTTTGACAAGTGTTTTTATGTTATCTCCGAATATGTAATTGAATCGATGTCCGCAAAATGGACTTTTATATCTGAGTAATAGAGGTATTCTAAAATAATTCAGTTTAATGAAATGCAATGCTTCTGTTCCAGAGTAATCTTCATTTAATATTGAATTGTTACAAAATGGGGTATATAGGTGGACGTGTATGTTAGCCACTTATTGAAATCTGAACTCATCTATTTTCACATTCACTCAGAGTGTTTGGTGCCTCTAAACTATGAGAGGATATTCTACAGTTCTAAGAGAAGACCAAGTATTTGAGAGTCAATTTGTTGCGTAATTAATTTTGTTGAAACTTCATATTTTTGACATTTTGTAATAAGTAGTATGATTGAATTTGAAGTGACAAGTTGCACTTTGTAAACGATAATTCATTCAAAATTAAAGTTTTCTGGTATTTTTACTGTATTCAGATCCAAGTATTGTCCTTTTATTTGACGTATTCAGTCACCGGGTAGGTGCATCTCGAATATTTAACATTTGGCGACCGTGACAGGACAGACTATGGAGAAGGTGGAAAAAGTACTTGCGGTTCAAAGGAGTTCTTTTGACCGAGTCTTCGATGGAATTATGATACTGTTCGAAAAAACTGATTTAGATAAGGTAGAAATACATAGTAATATCCCAGCAAACATGAATGAGCGGTAGATAGACGGGCCATAGCTGTTAACTGCGGTTAGATGTCGGCAGCGGCACAGCGATGTCGGTAAATAATTGGAATGATATCAGTTTTGCCGCCTTGGCTGAACATACGCATATTTATGGTGGATGTTTGTAATTTAGCCACAAATTACCCGTTGAAAATTTGCGATAGTCGCGCCGATGTCGTTTTGACACAGTATGCATGCCGGCATGCGACCTGTAATGAGAATAAAACATTGGCATTACTGAATATCACCTTGACACTACTGCTTATTTGCTAGCCGTTGTGTTGAACACGTGTTGAAGATCAACCTAATCTAGTTGTGTTGTGGTAATTAATAATTAATCACTGTAGCGACAATTTTATTAGATTTGTGTGTTGTATCCAATCTATTCGGAGCAAAGGCACGAGCAGATATGTCCGGAAACACAGAAACGTAAGTACATACATCATTTGTTGCATCATATACCATCATAATATGTTTTCCTCTAGAAAACCCCTGCATAATATCTCAAAGAGCACTCGTCAAAAACAGCGTCTTGCGAAAAATGCTGTTAAGGATATAATCTCTCCACTGTAGAGGCTGAGATTATAATAGACAATATATCTCGTAGAAGTAATAATCTCTGTGTTGATAGTGAACCCGGAACCAGTAAAGCTATTGGCGAACATATTTTTTTATATTTATATATAATTTTTATATGGAATATTTTTTTATTTTTCATTATATTTCTTTGTTTTAGTCATCATGTTAAACCTATAAGTATATATATATATATATATATATATATATATATATATATATATATATATATATATATATTATATATCTTATCTTATTTTAGTTATTTTTATTTATAATTTATCTATGGTTTTATACTGTTTATGAATTGTTGAATTGACTAGCTCAGGTTATATGATTTATATTTTTACTTATTAGTTTAATATTTTAACGGTGAGTATGAGAAACTTACTCTCGTTGGGTTCATGATAATTAAAATATATGAAATTTGTATTTATCAAATCTTACCTTACCATTGTTTCCTACAAAAATAGAGTAAGTGTTAGCGCGGAACATACCCATTCAACCTCTATATCATACCTTTGTCTTCCATCAATATATGACATAAATAAAATTCAGAAGAGTCAAAATTTAGTATATATAATTATGAATCATCAAATTGAAAAACATTATCACTATTAAGGAAAAACTTCAGTTAAACAAATTATTATTACAAACTACTATACAAATTGAATATTCTTATACTTAAAAAAATTGTTATCCGTTAAATTTGGCCAAATTAGTTATATATATGTCTGAATTGTTTTAAATGGTACCATATAAATTATATATACACTGACCTGTACATAACACTTGGAAGTCTCTTTATGTGCACTCTATTCCTGTTCTCCCCTCCTGGAATGAAGCTGGACTCTCTTCAAATTGTGGAAATAAGTTCACTAGTTTGTATCGCAGGTAAGTCAATATTATTTATTAAATTGTTCTTCTCACTTGACTTAAAATGTTTTGCGATGATCCTAAATGCTTTTAATCAAATACATGAGACTATCATGTAGGAATTTACTTAAAATTTACGCATAGCGTCCCTTCTCAAATTCAATAGTTGAAAATTTCCACAAATAATTGTTATTTAGAAATATTTTCTGTTCTAAATGTTTCTTAGGTTATAATTTATCATTTATATTCAGTTTTTACTTAAATTTCAAACAATTTTCACTTATTTTAGTCAAATTTTTAGAAAGATTCTCTTACATGTCCATTTTCCTAAACATCACACCACACACTCCTTTGTTTTTCAAATCAACAAACTTTTGTTGCTAGTCTTGTTATTTGAAACAAAACACTACTGAGTTGCTAGATATTTCATAGTCTTTTTTATTGAATGTTTAATAGTTAATTTAATTGTCTTCTTCTTATTCCTATTGTTATTAATTATATGTGTGAAATTTCAAAATAATTCATTATACCTATTTACATGTGAACAATTTCCAAAATATATCTTATATTTATTTACAATGATAGTATCTATCCCACTTTAAATTTTAAATATCAATGAATTTACAATCATTACGTCCTTAAAATCTTTCATAAGGCCTTTCAATTCATTTCTTATATATAATTTACCAATTATCTCCTATGAACTTGTCCTATCATTTAATACAATTACATATTTTTAAACATTCCATCCGCTTTGCAAATATTCAATATTTCAAAATTCTAACTTACTTCTGTGGTTGAATACATTTCTATGTTTTAGTTCTATGCTACATGACGTGACGTTGTATGTAGTGACAGTTCAATGATTTCATTTCAACAAATGTGATAACTTGTCTGTATATGAGTATCAAATATCCTGTTTATTATCATCTCATAATAATCATTTCATGTTCTTTTCAGATTCATTTTGATATTCTAGATAAAATATACAGATGATCAAATATGCTGCTAATAAAACAATATGAATTTATAATTTACCAGCGATGGATTAAAATTTATGACTCATTGTTTACAACTGAAATCTAAGGTAACGATTTTCAATATTATTGATGTATTTATATAGTTATAAAGGATAATTGATATCATAGGTGTTTGATTTGGTATGAGATATATTTCTTACTTATAATTATACGTATAAATGATAATTCTATCTGTCTGAAGAAATTAATCTCTATTCACCATCTGAAAAAGTTCAAATTTCATATATTTGTGTCTCATTCTCTTTAATATTTACTACGATAAGTTCAATATATATATATATATATATATATATATATATATATGTAGATTTGCATAAATCATTGATTAAGCCCCAACAGTGGGATGCCGGCGGTTGATTAGTAGGATACCCGCAATCACGCCATAATCTGTACAATGCAATATTAGTTCACCCTAACTTAGTCAATCCGCTAAAGTCCCGCTATGTAACGAAGCGGGTGGTAGTCTGGAGGCCTACTGGTGGCCATCGCGACACGGGCTAGCCGGGCCGGCGACGTATCATGATTGTGGCCCACTTATGTTGTCCGTCGGTTGTTTTTAAGGTGCCTCTAGAGGCCCACGTGTAACATGTTTGCTGGGATACGCCTTTTGGAACAGAAATTTGAAATCCTGATGGATTTGCACAAGCAAGTTTTGGATTACCTCACAGACGATGATGAGGCTTTGAGTTTTGAGATTTCAACTGCCGATGAGTATTCTACGAAATATTATAAGGTGAAGCTGTTGGCTGACAATATTTCGAATAAAGATTATGTAGCAGATAGTATTTCTCAGTATTCCAGCAACACCAAAAGGAAACTCAAGTTACCAACCATTGAGTTCAAGAAGTTTGGTGGTGAAATTAAAGATTGTCTTCCCTTCTGGAGCCAATTCAAACGAATTGATGACGATGAGGACATTGCTCCAGAGGATAAATTTCAATATTTAGTTCAAGCAACCATTCCAAATACAAGATCTCGTCAACTGGTTGAAAGTTACCCACCGAGTGCGGAAAATTACCCGAAAGCGATTGAAAGCCTCAAGAGCAGATTTGGAAGGAAAGATCTTCTGTTGGAGTTTTATGTACGAGAATTATTGAAGCTGGTGTTGAACAATCTTTCGAATAATAATAAACTCAGTTTTCTCTATGATAAAATGGAATCCCAGCTGCAATCGTTAGAAACTCTTGATGTTACTTCTGATACTTGCGCGGCTATGTTGTATCCGTTGATGGAGTCCTGCCTTCCTGAAGATCTTATACGAGTATGGCAAAGGAGTAGCCTTTACGATAGTCAATCTACTCTCAAAGATCGATTGGATAAATTGATGTCATTTGTCCGGAAAGAAGTAGAGAACGAGGAAAGAATTAATTTGGCTGTATCAGGATTCGACATGCATAGCAAACCAAAAAAGAAGTTTGATTCTTCAAAAACTCATGTTTTGCCGACAACTTCTGGATTAATGAATAATAAAATGCAAAAGAAATGTCATTTTTGTAGCGGAGCCCACTCTAGTGAGATTTGTGCAGATGCCAAGAAGTTGACTTTGTTTGAACGCAAAAAGAAGCTTATCGAAAGAGGATGTTGTCATCAGTGTCTGCAATACGGCCACATTTCCAGAAAATGTCGTGCTAATGTAGTGTGTACTGAGTGTAATGGTAGACATTTTGCTATTATGTGTCCCAAAAACGAAGAAACAGACTCGAAACTTCCCGAAACAGCAAAAACAAACATAGAAAACAACTTCAAGTCAAGAACAGCTCGTGTGATCATTGACACTGGTTCTCAGAAGTCATATGTGACAAAGTCTGCAGCTATAGAGATGGGTTACGAATGCTTGAGACAAGAAGAGATCATTCACGTCTTATTTGGTGGCACTAAAACGAACGCTTTGAAACGCAACTGCTATCGAATAAGGTTGAGCAGTTTGAAGAATGAATATTCTTGTAATTTTGAAGCATTAGATCAACCTCTGATATGTACCAATGTAGCATGTATTCGAGAAGGTCCATGGATGAGCAAATTACAATCAGTTGGTATTGAAATCTCTGACATTCGAGAAGGACCTATTGATATCCTTATTGGAGCTGATATCGCAGGTAAACTGTTCACTGGAAACCGTTATCAACTGGAAAGTGGTCTTGTAGCACTAGAAACTCTTCTGGGTTGGACATTAATGGGCAAAGTTGACGACTGTTGCAATAGAAAACCTGAAACATTGATTGCACTGCCTATGTTTTCGAGGAATGAATGCATTTCTGATTCGTGGAATTTAGATGTCCTTGGAATATCTGATCCTGTACAGAAAAGGACCCAGAAAGAAATCGAGGAAGACGTCATGAATCATCTTCGCAATTCTGTTCGGAGAAACGATGATGGCAGATATGAAGTATGTATGCCTTGGATAGAAGATCACCCCCCTTTGCCGAGTAATTATGGGATAGCTTCTAAAATACTTGTTTCCTTGGTAAAGAAGCTTGATTCAGATGGTTTACGTGACCAATACAACGACGTATTGAAAGAATGGTTACATGAGGGTATCATTGAAGATGTTCCAGAAATAGACTTAGAAAGAGAGGGACATTATCTACCCCACCGACATGTAGTGAAAAAAGGCAATGCGACTACAAAAATACGACCAGTTTTCGATGTCTCTGCTAGAGAGAAAAATCAGCCATCTCTCAATCAATGTCTGGAGAAAGGCATCAATTTAATTGAGTTGATACCGTCTTTATTGATCAGATTTCGCCTATCAAAAAATGGGGTTATATCTGACATAAGAAAAGCTTTCTTGCAAATTAGTTTGAGTGTTCAAGAAAGGGATTTTTTGCGTTTTTTGTGGTTTGAAAACACAGGAAAATTGAAATCATACCGCCATGCAAGAGTAGTTTTTGGAGTCATTTGCAGTCCCTTCCTGTTGGGAGCAGTAATTGAATGCCACCTAAGAAATATCTTGGAAAGCACGGACAATTCTGAAACGAAATCAACAATAATTCAACTACTCGAGAGTTTTTATGTAGATAACTGTGTAACGAGTGTTAACAGTAAGGAAGAACTGAAGAATTTCATTGAAGTTTCCACAGAGTTATTTGCCTCTGCCAATTCGATTTCAGAGGGTGGGAGCACACAGTTTTGGACAAGCCCCCAGTAATTTCGAATGTTTCTCCAGTATTGGGACTTCATTGGGATAGAAACTCGGATACTTTACAGTTGAATTCAGATTGGTTCCAAGAACTTGATACCGAAATAATTACGAAAAGAGTGATTTTATCAACAGCCCATCGACTCTTCGATCCAATTGGCTTTTCATGTCCGGTTTCCCTGTGCCCCAAATTTTTGTTGCAGCAGACTTGGGAGTCTAAGATTGGATGGGATACACAGGTACCAGAAGAAGTCAAGAAAAGTTTTTTGAATTAGGTGGCTGATATTTCAATCCTCATGACCTGAAAATCCCTAGATGGTTGTTGAATTCATCCGAAGGAAGAAATCATTGTAGTCTGCACGTGTTCTGTGATGCCAGTCAACATGCCTACGCCACAGCTATATTTTTGAGATCCGAAACATGTTATGGCGTACATATACAACTCGTCCAGGCAAAATCCGGAGTTTCTCCAGTGAAACGATTAACTATTCCTCGGCTTGTGTTGTTAGCAGCTACAATAGATGCCAGATTATCTCAAACCATTACTAAAACTATCGACCCGGCTCTATTAGTTTATTGGTGGTCTGATTCGACAACAGTTTTGTCGTGGATAAAGGATGACGAAAATTGGAAACATTTTGTCTGGAACCGTGTGAAAGAAATTCGAAGCTTAACGAATAAGAATGCTTGGTTTCATGTTCCTGGAGACCTGAATCCAGCCGATCTACCTTCCCGTGGCTGTTCACCGAAAAGACTGATCGAATCAAAATGGTGGGAGGGGCCTCAATGGCTGAGACAATCCCCAAAGAACTGGCCGAACCAAAACTTTATCAGGGATGAAGAATCAATAAATTCTGAAATGGGAAAACGTACAATATCTTCGAACTTATCTACGAAAATAGATTTTTCCTGGTATCATGAACGAATTTCAAAATTTAAAAAAAATTATTCGAGTTTTTGGTTGGATAAGAAGATTTCTCTCAAACTGCCGATGTCTTCAAACAAATGAAAGATTGATGGAGAAAGAATTATCTATCGCAGAAATCCTCGTAGCTGAGAAATGCGTTATTAAGTTGGTGCAGAATGAATCTTTTGATGGACTTGATGATCCAAAGCTGAAAAGTTTGTGTCCCTTCATTGATGATGATAATATCATCAGATTGAAAACAAAAATATCTGAACGGAATGATTCCATGGACTTTTGCTATCCAATTGTTTTGCCATCCAAGCATCCTGTAGTTAGTAAACTTGTATTTGATGAACACGTGAAAGCTTCGCATGTCGGTGTTCAATGTTTACTCAGCTTACTAAGAGAAAGGTTTGGGATACTAAAAGGAAGGAAAACCTTAAGATCTGTCGTTTCTCGATGCACAATTTGCTGAAGATTTAATGCAAAACATGTGGAAGTACCACCTGTTCCACTACCATTGGATAGAGTTCGACAAGCTCACATATTCGAAGTAATTGGTGTGGATTTAGCCGGTCCACTGTTTATTCGAACAGGAGCAAAAGTATGGATTTGTCTCTATACATGTGCCATTTATCGAGCTGTGCATTTGGAACTTTTGTCTTCACTTTCTACGGATGTTTTTCTACAATCATTTAGACGATTTGTGGCAAGAAGGGTAAGACCGACAACTGTCTACAGCGACAATGGCACACATTTTATTGATGCGGCAAATGAATTCGCTAAGTTGGACTGGAAAATTATTAAATCTTTTAGTACTGCGGAGAGCATAGAATGGAAGTTCAATCCTCCAACAGCTGCCTGGTGGGGTGGTTGGTGGGAGAGGTTAATTGGAATCATCAAAGATCTGCTGCGAAAGGTATTGGCGAAAGCATCTCTGTCATATGAGGAATTATCTACCATTTTATGCGACTGCGAATCGATATTAAATTCCAGACCACTGACGTATATGCACGAAAATCCCAGAGACCTCATTCCATTGACTCCTGCGATGTTTTTGCGAGAAATTCAAGAATCTGGAGTTCCTGATTTGGATGCCGTGGAAAGTGCAGATCTTAGAAAACACTTGAGGTACAGAATGAAATTGAAAAATGATCTTCGTAGGAGATTCAGAAATGAATATTTGGGACAACTGAAATTGTTATCCAAAAAATTCAATGCGAAAGAGGTTAAAGTAGGTGATGTCGTTCTAATAGGGTATGATAATTTGAAACGGCTAGACTGGCCTTTAGCTTATATCGAAGAACTAATTCCTGGACGAGATAATAAAATACGACTTGTGAAATTGAAAACTATCAAAGGATCAATATTGAGACCCCTCCAAAGAGTATACCGGCTTGAACTGAACTGTAGTGATGATTTAGATCTGAACTCCTTATCGAAAACTTTGGAACCTTTAGAGAAGCCAGATCTTGAGAGAGCTGATGTCAATCAAATAGAAAGCGTGGAAGAAATTTACGAGACTCCTGAAGTTCCCTCATCAGTTACCACCAGATATGGGAGAAAAGTAAAACCTCCTCAAAGATTCGCAATGTAGCAACTCGAGCATTGAGTTATTTAACAAGGTTAAATAAACTCAAGGTGGGAGAATGTTGCGGAAAGTTGTCGCTAATGTTGCGGAAAGTTGTCGCATTGTTTTTTTCCGTAATTAATTTTGTTGAAACTTCATATTTTTGACATTTTGTAATAAGTAGTATGATTGAATTTGAAGTGACAAGTTGCACTTTCTAAACTATAATTCATTAAAAATTAAAGTTTTCTGGTATTTTTACTGTATCCAGATCCAAGTATTGTCCTTTTATTTGACGTATTCAGTCACCGGGTAGGTGCACCTCGAATATTTAACACAATTTCTGAAAATGAGTTCATGTTTTGATTGTATTATTCAGGGCATGCTATGAAAGCGATAGGTACGATAAATTTGGTTAAATAATATATATTTTATCTCGGAATTCCTTTAAAGGAAACAACTTTTGTACTGTTGTGCAGAGTTTCAGTGCCGTCATTGTCAATTCACAAGACTAGGATTTTTGAACATTATAGCCTGTTTGATAAACAAACGTTGTTTTTACATTTAAAATAGTTTAAAATTGTTAAAAGATGACATTCGTTTTGAAACATATAAAATTACCAGTATTGAACAACACATTTTGCCAAGTCGTTTCTGAAAGAGAAAGAAAAGTAGAAACGACTTGGCAAAATGGAAAAATGTGTGATTCAGTGCTGGTAATCTTATATATTTTAGATCCAATTTCATCTTTCAACAACTTTAAATGTAAAAACAACGTTGTTTGTTTATCAAACAGGGTATAATGTTCAAAAACCCTAGTCTTGTGAATTGACAATGACGACACTGAAGACGGCATTTGGTCGAAAGCGCTCTGCAAATTAAATTCACTAAACTCTGCGCAACAGTACAAAAGTTGTTTCCTTCAAAGGAATTCCGACATGCTTATTTATCTCTTGTGCACACAGCTTTAAATCTAAAATATATATTTTGTTGTACCTAAATAATTTTGATATATGGTTAGTTTTGATACAAAACTATAATCAGGCCGGAATGGTTTGAAAGATTAATTGATGTGACATTGTACTGATTTTCAACCTATTCCTTCATTTAATCTAAATTGAATCGTAATATATTTCCTATAATTTCTCATCACCCTTTCGAGACAAAATCTATTTTTTATTTTGTTTCAATAGCCCAGACAGCACACAATATCCACTAGATATCCAGTGGATAGCCCAATATCCACTGAATATCCAGTCCATGTAAGATATCTAATGGGTATCCACTGAATGTATTTCATGGATATGAAAAAATAGTATTTTCTATTTTACTGATAAATTGAATAATCACATAAAAAATGATTGAGAAGGATGTTCTAATACATAATACCTTCAATGCATAAATGTCTTAATCTCCTAATATTATATCCATGGATATCTATTATTATTTTCTGTCGCATTTTTTGTCTTTGCTCAATGTATTTTTGGTTTTATTCAAGACGTGAAATTGAAAAATGATAATACCTAAATTGAGTGATCAGTTATGAGTATAATCAACAATACGAATACGGCATAAAACGTGTTCTTAACACATAACAAATATCTCATGACTTAACGTTTAATGGTATAATAGACAATAATGTGTACATCAGTGTATTTCCATATTACATACCCACAAAGCTATGCAACTAACCATACACGATGGTATTTCTTTTCTCTCATTGGGCGATGCCGCGTTTCACCGTTTAGCATCGTCATTTTTGTTGTTAAGTTGTAGGGTATGTTATCATAGTTTTAAACACGTGCAAAAGTGGTTGGTTATTTTTTAACGCTAGTTTGGATTTGGAAAAAATAAGGTATGTATATGTTTCTTACCATAATTTTGAATATTGATACGTCTCCTATATTTTATTGATATTTATGATTGATTACCTACATTAAAAGCGGTTTGTATATTTATACAATGTAAAATAGCATGGTGTGAAAATGTGAAATAGGTTTTACATCAGCTTTTACTTTGTTTCATGATAAACGGTGCTGGGGGCTCGATTGATTTAAAAATCTTTTGAGCTCAATAATAAAATAATAATGGTGTTCAGATGATAAGAGATGTTCTTATTACAGGTATGTGCCCGAATACAAGACGCGGGCCAATGTTCAAAACGTTATTTTACCAAAAAGGTGCATCTTATATTCGGGCGTACCTATACGGTATATAGCTGACCTTGAAAATCTATAATCTTTCTTTTGTCGTTCTTACAGAAAGAACCTTGCAGAGTAGATGAGTTGGGTGGTGAAGAAGATGAATTACTGATGTATATGCAAATATGTATATTATATAAAATAAAGTATTTTCTATTATATTCCATAGTATATCATTTCATCGCGTATGTCAAATAATACTACTATTATGAAGAATGTAATTCCCTTTGTACCTTCTTACTCACAGATGAATATCTGACTAGTACCTGCTGGTGGAAATACAAGATTGCCAACAAAAGTTGTATATATCCACATATCTGGAATAAGATTAACTGGAAATAATAGTTCTGGTCAATCAGTACAAAATATAACAGATATATGTGATGATTATTTGAATATTTTTCACTGGGCCACAATATTCTACAGTCGTTCGCTTAAATACTAGACTATCCACCCTATGTATCTATAATATTTTGTACTGGTTGACTGGCTGAACTATTTTGTGTTGATTTAATTCCAGGTCTGTCGACATAAGAAAATTTTGGTTTGTATTATTTTCGTTGGACCACCTTGTATTTCCACCAGTAGGTACTAGTCATATATTCTCAGATTTTCATTTTGAGGAGGAAGGATATACCAAATGTGAATATAAAATATCCTATTAATATCCATGGGATATACCAAATATGAACATAGGATATCCATGTGATATTAACGAGATATCCAGTAGATATCTCCAAAGACATCCATGAGATAACACATATATCCTAGATATAGGCGGACATATATGTATATCCATTGTATATCTATAGGCTATCCATCTATATCCAGTGGATATACAGGATATCTTGTGGATGTCTAATGGATATTGTGTGCTGTCTGGGAGTTGTCCATCACCAATCTTTTGAAAAATAGGAAAGGACTAGCCTACAAAAATAATCGCAATGTTAAGTTTATAGATTTTCCCGGTTTTTGGTTATATTTAAAAAGAAAAGACTGTGTCAGCCGAGCGCTGTCAACTTGTGGTTATCGTTACAGCAAACTGTTTCACCGACTTTCGAATGTGTTTTGAAAGCAAGTTGTGAAAAAATAAAAGAAAGTTGTTATGTTCTCATAAAAGAGACATAACGTCAAGAAAAACAAATAAATAAAGTAGTTTTGTAGTATAGTAATGGATTTTTCGTCACGAATTCATATCGAATCAATCAGATAAGAGTGTCTTCATCCACACTACCGTTTATTTATTTCTCTTTGAGCTGGTCCTTCGATTACAGCCGTTTTAACAAAAAGTCAATCCACGAATTCTGCAGGCAATATTTATCTGTATAAAATGCGTAAATAGTTTATCTAAATCTTTAAAATCACTGCCCTATGGCTGTGTCTGAGTATTTTAACGAAGACTCAAGTAGCAACGGAAATTATTGTATAAAAAGTTAACAAAGTTTCATGACTGTATAATTTGAATTAAACAGAAAACGTAAGAAACCTGATTTACATATATCACCATGGTTTATACAAGCATGCCCAGCACTGTAGTGTATAAGGTTGGTCACTGAAACCCAAGTGCAAACAGATTAGTTAGTTATTTAGTGAACAATCTTCAAAGGTGATGTTGTATAGTAATTGATCTGTACAATGTCTGACAGGTATACTCATCATAACTGCTTTTATTTTTATAAATCATATAAAATATAATTTCGAGGGTAACTCTTTTGGAGGGCATATATCAATTGATAGCTTGAAAATGAAACAATTTAATTTTTGAACAAAAAATGTTTACTGATTCTCGTAATTTTCGACATTTACATGACAAAGACAGTAGTCTGATCAATTTCATTGGAAATAATCAATGATCCATATTGACACTAGTTTATTTGTTTATAAATAAGAATAACAAAAATTATATTGTTCTCTTTTACTCGGCAGCTTTTACTAAAGCTTCTCCTACTTCTATTGCGATGGCAGCTTCAGCTCTAGCCTAAAACAAAAACCAAACATGATCATCAAAATACGTTTACAAGATCCTCAACATTACAATTTTATACAGTAATGTTAAATAATACATTGACAAGAAGGTTTAGACTAAAATAACAGAAGTCTGCTTATTAAACCAGATTATTTAGAAATATTAAGAACGCAAAGCTTACATTGTATCTAACTGCCACTGAAACCATATTCCTCACACAGGTACAAAGACATTCAAAAATTATAAAGAAATTTTAAACTTAATGTCAGAATCATTGGTAAATATTATTGTTATGTCAAGTTCTAGAACTGTGGCTCTTCATTATAAATATACAATAATTAACAAAGAGAAACAATAATTTTCTTACTAAATAAAGAAAGTAGTGAGTTTTAATATTTTTCACATCTTAACTCCAGTAAATTGTTCAACAAAAAACCAAAAAACTCTGCTCAATTTTTGCCTTTATCAAAATATAAAAAATATTCATCAACAAACATGTGTTGGGGTGATTCTCTGTAAACTCGTAAACGGCTGTCCGACCGAGTTTAAACAAAAATAATAAAACATAGAAATATACCTATGCCTCTTAATATAAATTAAAGTCCGAACTTTATAGTGCTATTGTATTTAAAACAATAAGAAATTTACTTTTTATTACAAAAATGATTGAAGCCCTAAAAACAGTCCCCTGGCTGTTCCATTTCATGGATTACCACTTAGAGATAATTTAAACAAAAAACTAAGAGCTCTAATTAAGTTTTGTAGTTCATATATAAAAATAGAATAATTAATCTATGTTTATGTCATAAAACAAGGTCTAGTTTCTTATTTTTTAAATGTAATAAAGTCATGTTAATGTTGTCGGCATTTTCTTAAACAGTCCCCTGTCAAAAATTTAAAAATAAATTAGAAAAAATCTGTTATGCTTACAAACGTTTTTTAGCATGTAATGAAACACAACTGGTGTAAAGTTAGCAACATTGGCGAGAACGGTATCATCTGCCATTTGTGGTGTGAGTATGGGTGTTGCGACATACAGTCCCCCTGGCAAATGATTTTAATGTTAATTTGATTAAATATTTATATAAATTGTTCATTATGTCTGTAATTTGTGTCCAAATGTGTCAGTAGCTTCATATCGAATCATGTTTCAATAGTTTTGTAAATATTTTGAAACTGAACCAAAATACACAGTCCCCTGTCTGACAATATGACAGGGGACAGGGGAAGAAGAAGCACAGTGAATAAAATGTTTTTATTTTTTTGTACGTTTTCTCGTTTAATAAATATTATTCGAAATTATTATGTGTACCATGTATTTTTTCTTGCCTACTTGGCTTGTGGCCAAAGTTGCTTATATGTATTTTTTGCTCAAACTCACTTCACACTAACAAAGATTTTTTTAATGTGCTTCAAAGATGTTTCAAATATATCTAGTATTATGCCATAATTAAAAAAAACATGTCAGGCCTCTTGCAATTATTCAAATTAGCACAAGATCTAAAGTTTATTTTCTCAGGTAGTCTTAATTGTTGTTTAGGCACATCTGGCACTAGACTACTCAATTATATTCTACAACATTTACCAGAAGCTGCTTGAAAGCTTGTGTTGAAATCGGTTTTGACATGAAAGTTTTTATTTTGCTAGAGAAGTTATGTTTTTTTCTCAAGAATCTTTTGAAATATATTTGTTTTATGTTGATACTTAAATATGGTATAAAAACAATAAATGATTGATATTAATAATATGACTTACTTCTATATAAAACAATCCTCTTTCTCATTGAACAGTGCTATCTCATGATTTATCAGAAAATCTGTAATAACTTTAGAAATACACATAAAATTCAATTGATCCTCTTATGTACTAAGAGTAACAGTTACTTTCCAAAGAAATGCTTCTAAATGTTTATAAAAATGCTAAAAAATATGCCAGGACACAGTTTTTATGAGCCATTACGAGTTTACAGAGAATCGATCGCCCATTGATATAAAGCTATATTAAATTGATATCACTTAATAATTTTGAGCAAATCTAGACATGTCAAAAGGTTACTGTTTTAAAGGCATTTTGAATAATCCAGCAATAGCAGTTGTCAAGAACGAAATTTTAATAATATCATTCATAAATACTTCAGTTGCATGATTGAGGTTCACAAATTAACAATTGATGTTTTTGGCCATATAAACTGTAATTTCTTAACATCTATGTAGTATTAGAAATTTTACCTCATCTGTACTTGCTGAAGACAATTGGCTTTGAGCTGTGCTAAGAATCTCTCTGGCCGCATTTACATCAAGATTTTCTACAGGATGAGCTTCTTCTGCTAAGATCTAAAATTATTTACAAACAAAAAAATGTAAGCAGATACAAAATTTTGAACAGTGTACAATAATAATAAGAACACTTTTTATAGATATGGTAAATTATAAAAGCAATATATTTTATAAATGAAACTGGGAACACTTTAAATGTAACGAGAATTAAAACAGTTTTTTAATTTGTTTCAAAAGTTTCCTGTTAAAGGGATATAATAAAATGACTGGTATTGGCTCAGCTTTGGTATATCTCTGAGTTCCAGATTCATATTTTTTTCAGGTAGGACTCATTATAAGAAATGTTTATACCAAGTCGCAAGTTGTGGAAGCAAATACTTTTGGAGATATAAATTTTCAAATTTAGTAAAATTCGTGGTTCTATTCCAACTTTACAGATACAATAAATTTAGTTAATTTGCTTTGTATATGGTTCAAATAAAATAAATTATGATTTTTAACTCACCTTGGGTGCATAGATATGAAAAAAACTGTATTTAAATATTTTCATGAAATACTTCTTGAAATAGCAAAAAAAATGTAATTAAGTTATTTGACATTTCTCTCCTTAATACTCTTTGTTTAACAATCATTTTATTCTAGTATATTTAGTGAATATTAATTGGAAAAAATTTTATTGTTTAGTATATGCCGACATGGCTTCTGTGTATGGCTGCCAAACCGTGCCCCCTTCCTTGAAATAAAGAAATATAAAAAATTATTATAAATAATTGCTCTTCTAATTAATTTTCTCAAGAAACTCAGAATGATGAGTAGCAATCCAAGCAAGAAACTCAGGATGCAATAAGGTGGCTGTCGGCAAACTGCAGACATGGTTGCTTTGACAATGGCATGCACGGTTGCACTGTATATTCAGTAACATGCATGAGAAACTGTAGTATCTCGGCTGGTCAGATTGTGCGTACCAATGTAATAATAACACAAATGAAGGAGAGATTCTCGTATTGAGGGCACAGCCAAGCGGCTGAACTATTTAACAATGAACATTTTCAGAAATTTTCAACTTCTTTTCCGAGAAATATTTTAGACACTGTTACATCTTCTTTCATGCCCGGACTTAAGGACTTAAAAAATATTCATGGTGCTGTCTATTTATTGTCATTTATATCAGAAAATAATGTATCCGAAACTTTCCTTAAGCAGTAAAATTGCTCAATATAATCGTAACAACTCCGATGACAACAACAGATTCGGAATGTTGCTGTTTGACATTAAAACAAATTAAAACGTTTTTAAGAAATACAATGAATAACAACAGCTTAAATGCCTTAGCTATGATATCTATCAATAAAAATGTAGTACAGGATGTAGACGATTTTAACAATAAAGTGCTAGAATATTGTGTTTCTATCAAAGACCATAGAGCTGATTTTAATTTTAAGAATTACGAGGAGACCATATAAACGTTTTAAATATGTGGGTAGTGTATGCAAATAAATTTAGTTTAATTATTAAAAAAACAGTTTAATAGACAAAATGATAATGGATTGGTCCTGTTGCTTATATCACCATCTGTAAGGTAAAAAGGCATCTTTTAACATACTTTTGTGAATAAACAAATTAGGCCAAGAAAATAAGAATATAAAACCTAAATTAATAGAACACAATAAAAATACAAAATAGTCTATTTTTATAAATTTCAGAGGTTGGTTATCTAAAACGACGTTCTTTTTTCTTTAAAAACTTCACGACTGCTGGTCTAGGATCAAAATGAGCTGTTCCAATTCCGTTCAATGATACTAAAAGTCAATAATTTAATGTGTTTTCATTTAGTGAAATTCTTCCTGGAGTTTTTATTTTGTTGAAATGAGAAATAATCCTCTCAGTAGTCATTGAATGAGGGCTTATTAGCAACGAGATTAATAACTTTTGCAAAATTCCTGTGGTGCAAACAATAAGTTTTCTTAATGTATTACATGTCTGGTGCTTTCATCGGAAATTTCTTGATTAAAGACCAGCAATCTCATACATTATTTGCAAAATTGGTTACTTCCTCAATGCCAAAGAGATTTTCAACTAGAGGCCGCCTTGCAGATATCATTTGAGCTTCGGACTTTGCAGAGATGAGTTTAAGCATATTCTTAATTGTTTCAAATTCTTGAAGATCAAGTCTAACGTCAAGAAAATTTTTAAATGACTTACTGCTGACCAATCTCACCTATACATTGTAACGTATGGGTTTCACACCTTACATGTACCTTCATTCGTCGTAGTAGATGCATCTACTACGATATTTTGATTATTAATCTCAATAACCTCTAAGAGCTGTTCTTTCTTACTACCTGGCCAAGAACCAGTAACCAGCATATCCAGTTTTCTCATAGCCACATCTCTAGCAATTATTACATTGAGCAAAATCAAATTTGATTTCTAAAATTGTTTTTGTAAAGTTTGAAAGATAAGAGTTAAATCAGCCAAAATGCAGCTGTAAGCATCATTTGTTGAGTGTCAATTCTCCATGAATAAGCACCACTTGCAACACTTTTCTCATGCTTTGCGCCATGGCTGCTAGTTTTATATTCTTCCCACACAATTCTACCTGGGTAGATTATTTAAAATAGATAGTATACGATTTCTAAAGTGTTCAGAAAATCTAACATCAAAATCGCCAGGAACAGCTTTGTAGTCTGAACATGTTGAAGTTGTTTTAATTTGGAGGGAGAGGTTCGAAAATAGGAAGATACTGATTTCAAATTTGTGAGCCAAATATTTAATCCTGGAACAGTGGAAAATGCAGATTCCATTGACAAGGTCAGAACAATGACAATAGCACCAGACTGTTATACAATGACCCAAGTGATCCGGTAATATTTTCCATAGAATGTTTTTGTTCCTGTGTTTGTGGACTCTCCATGGTAATTCCTATCAGTGTTTTAAGGACATTGCAGCAGCACCTGTAAGTGTTTTTATAGTTTGCAAGAAACCTTGTGCCCCATGTTCTTCAGTTTGCGTTATGCCAACAAAAGCATTATGTATTTCAGCTGGATTTTCAAGTAAGGCATACCTGCAGGTTAAAAACTTGACGTCCTTATTCCGTCTATCTATACTGCCATCAATTTGAATGGAATAACACACCAAACGAGAAATTACTAGTTTTTCTTTCCATACCTCCAATAATGTGCAGCATTTCTGCATAAACCATGGGATCTCTATTAGTGCAATTTGGATCGTGGTGATTGAAAATGGTTATCTCTGCATCCCAATTTTCTTGAAGCTGCTCTTGGATGGAGAGTGCCTCCATATTTGCTAACGAATGCCAAGACCTTGCACTCACAGTATCAGTCATTGAATCATTATAACCATCAATACAAAGATGTATTAACTGGTTTATGACTGGTGAACAATGATTTTTAAGGGATTTACCCAGGGATGTTTTTCGGACTGGGCATCAGATACCTTTGCTTGAGAAGCCGCAATATGGGATTTAGACAAAATTTTATCCACAGGATAACACAGCCACTCCAGTTTTGAAAATTGTGCAGCGACTTCTTCATATTTTTTGCAAATTTGACACATTATATAAGGCCTGTTTCTGGATCCTACTTTTTCTGTTGACTTAACAAGAAATCCGTACTTATTTAGTAACCAATTCATATCCCAGTTATTTCCATTGTATCATAAGGGTTTGTCAATTTTTGGACATATTTCAGAGGTTGAAGCTGAAGCAGTATTAGTAAGAGAATCCAGATTTGTTTGATCTTGTAACAAGACTGCTTCACACCTTTTTTATTATCTTTTTCTATCTATTTGTCCCAGCCGCCAACATTCTCATGCTTCATTGTTAACTAGAAAAAATCACACAAGATTCTTTTATTAATTCCACATCACGTGGTGAGATTTTTCTAAAAATATTAGGATGAGAGTTACAGAAAGAAGGAAGTGAAAAATTCTCCTCTCTTCCCAATATTAAAATGCAAATGTGGCACCATGGCTGGCATCACTCCCGTGCTTGTTCTGCTTGCATCTGATTGGTGTAGAGACTCCATGCACCTTCTTCCTTTATAATGATGGACTGGTACGGTGTGCCTGTTAGTGCTTTAGTATAAGAACAATAGTTTATCAATGGAAGGTAGGGTTTAATGTATTCTAATAATATGTAAGTATGTACTTCTGCACCAAAATCATCATTAAAATATCGGCTCAATTGTAGACTGTACTGTATGTACAACCCCATCTCAAATAATAATGCAAGGTTAGGTTATCAGTTTTACAGTTATCATCAGTAAATAGAATGTTTTAGTTTTTATATAAATACTATACTACTATTAGTAAACCTACCTTTTATTCATTTGCAAAATATAGTCCACTCTGTTACACTTTCACTCAATCTTACTTGTCACATTGCAAGCAACTGGCTAGACAAATAGCAAGTCATAAACGAAAAACAATAGATGTACTGTGTAACAGCCTAGAGGGGTTGCCAAATTAGACTATGCAAGTATGATGTATTATTGTAATGTGTGTTGTGTGATGACAGGTGACTGGGTATTTTAAAATGAAAAATCTAATTCTTTGTAGTATTTGTGGATATTTCAAACTAGGTACCAAATTAGCCAAGAAAAATATAAAATAGGGCTGCCAGTGGTGGCTTTAAGATTTGGTAATTGGGGGGAGGTCGCCTCTTTCACCAAGGGATCAAGAAGGCTTTTTGGAACAAAAGATACGGCAGTAAAAGATCTCTAAAAGATGAATGGTAAGGTAAGACTTTATATTGTACATTATACTAGTTATTTAGCAAAAGTGTCCTCCAGAAAAAATTCAGGAACTACAACCGAGTATATGTATAATTCTTGTTTCTGTTTCTTTTCTTTTTTCAGCCATCTTCTATCCATTGGATCTCATGTTTGACCATACACTTCTATTTTCTGTTCTCTGGTACCAGTTCAGCCCAGCGACTTTTTTCAGATAATCGTACCAACTGTGTTGTGGTCTGCCAGTACTTCTTCGTTCTCCCCAAGGTCTCCATCTAGTGATGTGACCACTCCAATTTTCTATGTCTTGCAACATGTCCTGCCCATTGCCACTTTAAGGAACTGATTCTCTGTATGATGTCAGTTACTTTTGTCCTTTCTCATAACCACTGGTTTGTTTTGTGGTCTCTCAGTGATATTCCCAGTATTCTTCTCTCTATGGCCCTCTGATGTATTCTTAGTTTGTTAATAATCCTTTTAGTCAGGACCCAGGTCTCGGATCCGTATGTAGTGACTGGAAGAATGCATTAATTGTAGATTTTTGTTTTTAAAGCCATGGGGATTTTCATGTTCAAAGCGTATTTTAATTCACCATAGGCAGCCCATCCCAATTTGACTCTCATATCGATCTCAATTTCTTGGTTTTGTTTACTTAGTGTCAGTGATTGAATCGTAATGGTTTGGTCTACATCAGGAAAGTTTGTCATTCATTGTGTTTTTGCATTATTCATATGTAGTCCAATTTTGGACCATTCTTGTTTACATTTTTGTAATTTTGTAAAAAAAATATGAACCCTTAACTCGACAGGAGACATACTAAAGTCTAGCCCTGCTATTAAGCAGTTATATACAGATAAAAATAATTAAGCAATAAAAATCTACTTGTAAATTGTATGTACATACTTGTACAGATGAATCATCATTTATCGTTACAGTTCCACTGGAAACAAATATTTTCTTTACGTTGCCGCTGTCTTCATATACTGTAACTACTCCGGGTTTAAGGACAGCTAATGTAGGTACGTGTGCAGGTAAAATACCAAAACTTCCAGAGAAAGAGGGTACATCTACTTGTTTTACGGAGGATGCATTATAATACACCTAAAATTATTAGTTTCAGAATTGTTTGGTACATCAATTTTTCATTTGAAGTAAATAATATATTAATGTCGGGTAATTTTTACACAATCTCTACAAACTATGTTACCTGGTTCCCAGCGGCAAAGGTGAAGTTCATTTGATCAGCGTAAGTCCTTCTTACAGTAGTTTGAATTGTTCTACTAGATAGAAGACGAGACATAGATCGAATTGCAGACATTTTTCTGAAAATTAAGAATTAATTCAATTAGGAAGCGGTATTATTATTTTATCAAAAGAACAATTATTTCTCAGCAGGTCACATAACCTCCCATTACATAATAGTTTATCATTATCAAATGTATCGTTTACCTACTCCTTAATTAAAAACTAAGTATTAATGTTAAAGTAAAATGTAAATTTACCTTCAGTTTATATTTGTAAATTTTATTGTACAAAAAACCTTAGTTTTATTCAGAAATAAAACCCAGAATGTCCTAAAAAAATTTACGAGAATGACATATGTATTAATTGTCACTTGTCACTTTATTTTTAGATGTGGCTGCTAAAAAATTTGATATTCTATGTGTTGGACATTTGACTATTCGGGAAGTTGATCATTTCATATTTTGATATATATATATATATAACAAGTGACAAGTGAGTTATCTGTGACCAAGGTCATAGCGAGCACTGTCCGAAGTTCAAATAAATGTTTATAACATTCATGATTCAATATGTATCAGTTAATTTCAATTAGAGAGTAGAGTGGTATGCAATACGTATATTACTCAAAAGATTCTTTTAGTGAATGAAATAATTATTATGGTGGTTTACAAGGCTTAATACTCACTATTATATAACACGAAATATGAAGGAATGGATAAAGATTTCCTTAGCGCTCAGCGTTTTTGGATTTCTAAAAGAAATAAGACCTTCCGAACCATTTATTTACGAATTTTTGATTGACCACAGATGGAGAAATCTTACTGAAGAAGAAGTAACTCAAAAAGTATACCCTGTTGGTACTTACAGTTATTTGGCGCTATTAGTTGTAGTATTTTTAATTACGGACTTATGTAGATATAAACCACTTATTATATTGTTAGGAGCGTGTGGAATTGTTATATGGAGCTTATTGTTATGGACGAAAAGCCTTTTTGAAGTACAAATTCTAGAGGTATGTATTTGTATATTATATAAACTTAACACTTATTAAGAAACTAATGGATCTACAAGTAGCTTTTGTTTAAGCATTTAACAATTTTTTTATAATTCACGTATACAATATACTATTGTTTTACTAGTTAAAAATATTGGAATCTCCTAGACAATAGTAGGTATAAGTGGAAAGTAAGTTTATGATTTAATATTTTACTTCCTTGTTAAATGATGTTTGTTACTAACACAATATATATTAAAACAACAATGCTTACAATTCATTTTGTTTAACAATGCATTTTTTTAAATTAATATTACAAACTCACGCATTTATTTTTAAAACTATTGAGAAACTTTAATTGTTGTGGGTCACTGGATGCCACAATTTATTATTTGGCTCTTTTTCGTAGGTAGGTATCTAAAAACATTAATTGGGAATATACATAGCAAATTGGTTTTCTACGAGGTTTCTTATTATGTTTTCAAAAGTAACACCAAAAACAATTTTTGACTGAAAAGGAGCGGTCCTGTTATATTATATTGAAAGAATATTTTTATAACTAGGCAAAACAATATGTTTATTTGTTATCTTTTTGAAAAAAAAATGTATTTTAGTAAAGGTGTGTTGATTATGCCATAGCTTGTTTTGTAACTTCATGAATAATTAATATAAATAACTCAAATCTTGAAATAGGTATATTATTTTTATTTTACAATTAAAAAATTAATTTGCAGAATCAATCTACAAAAAGTCTAATCATATAAATATTCCAAGTACCGTATTATTAATAGATTAGCTGCATATCATATGCTATATATGAAACATTCACAACTACAATAATAATTTTAAAAAATATAAAAAAAATGAATCTAGTTATATTTCCAAGACTGAAAACAAGTTAATAAATGTAAATGCATTACATTTTTTCCAAATTAGATATCAAATTCTATAAATAAAACAGGGAGAACTTCACAAATTTTTAGATTCTGAGATTTTTCGACTATGATATTTGTCTTTCCACACACAATTTTTATTTAAATGAAAAATAGAATGCTATAAATTATATCACTGGTTCCAATTATTAAAGCTTTATAATTTTCCTGATGTTAATTACTGCTATCTCTTTGGCCAGGCTCTCGCTCCATAGAACAAAGAACATATAATAATACAAAAGACTTATCTTAGTATACAATGTCATGTGAACAGATTTTTCATTTTGTTCTTCTACCATAGTTTCGAGATAAGTAGTACTGTTCACTCGATCTATTGGTTTTTGGTTGATTTTTGGGAACCTTATTTTCAAGAAAATTTAGACATTAAATTCATATTGGGTATCCTATAGGTGTATCAAGTTCATAATAATATCAGCCATTTCTTCACTGTGTAGATTCCATTTATATTATATTAAGTATATTTAAGTGAACTTTTACCTAAGTACTTGATTTCACAAAGTAAGGATTTAGACAATAACTCTAATCTATAACGGTTGTTTATACACATTTTATTGGTAATATAATTATTGTAAACAACAAAAGGTAAATGTTGATGCTAACATATTTAATATGTATCATAAAAATTAATTTTCCTGAGCATTTATAAGTAGCCTTAAATTTGAAGCAATAACAGTGGTGCATGTATTATACTCATTGTCAACAATAAATACATCACAACGTTATCAATGTAGATAATTATTTATATTTTTTCTAAATAATCAAACTATTAAGTCTAGTCATTCAAGTTGTCTCATGTGAACACGTCAACACTGCATGGCATTTGGATAGTGAAAGCCATTCATTTATATATACAATAATTAAAGCTCTTGAGGCTTGTGGAATTTCCAAGATTAATGAAATTAGAATACTTGCCAATAATGCAAAATGAATTTACACAATGATCAAAAATTTCAGAAAATAAATAAAAATGGAATTTAATTCATATATTCCCCAAGCTAGAACACATTCCTAAACCTAAATATATTCATTCAGAGTTTAAAAAGTTGTAGTATAAGAATGTAATGTAAGAGTAATGTTCAAAAAAGTAAAATTGCATGGTGCGACCGACAACTGCTAATAATAATACCTATAAGAAAGGAATACTCCAACAAAACCAGCTGAAGTTTGCTAAAATCTAAGTCGCCACCTACGACCGTAGGCGTTGCCGCCAGCTCTCGCGGAGATGGGAGAGGTTCAAAATTGTATTCAAATAAAAATAGATCTTAATAAGGGCGCCAGGTAAGTTTGCCTCGGACAACTACCTGATTTTCATCCAACACCTCTAAACTTACCAAATAAGTGCCAATACAAAAATAATAAAAGTCGTGAATCTCTTAACTAGGTTTATTCGACAGTAGCAGTAGTAATGCATGTGAAATAACCAAAAGTCATGAGCGCTAGTAAGCAATTAAAAAAAGTAAGCGATAACGCTAACTATTAAGCAATTATAGAACCCAGATAATGTTACACAAGGAAAAAAATAGTAGCTGTTCCCAAATAGAAAGCATAATATCGTACTTAAGTCAAACAATACCAGTTGAGTCTAGAAAAATTTGATTAAGCATCTACAAGCGTGTACTTGACTTTATAGACTAATTATAAGTTATAAATTATTGGTTATAATTATAAGTTATAGTTAAACAAAGATCAAGTAACTCTACAATTACGAAACTACTAACCAAATTTACTAGAGGCAATATTAATGCATACTTTGAAAAATAAGATCAAAAAACGTCGCTTTAGTTCAGGCGCATGCGCAAAATCTATGTAATCACCAGTATGTGGAGTAATATTTAATTGATAAGAAAAGAAATCCGTAGCATTAATTAACGCTTAACAATTAATAAAAGTATACATCCTAAAATGCAGAAATAATTAAACACCTTTATATTTATTTCTTAGAATTAATAGGTTTTTTTATGGTTTAGTTTAATTGAATAAAGAATTGACCCTATTATGCTAGGTGATAAAAGAAAATAATGAAAACTTGCGTAGTGATGATCCCTGACGAAGTACACTACTGATTCCTCGTATTCAACTTCCAATGTTTGAAATACCAATCCAAATAGGAAAGAGCAAGGTATGCCAAGAGTATCAGCCTCTAACATGAACCCTAAAGAAAATTTTTATTTTGTCAGGTATTTAAAAGACAACAACAAAAATTATAATTCCCAGTTTGATCATTAGTTAGCACTTTATCCTATGCCATTAAAACCTAAATCTTGAATAATTATTTACTAATTACTTATCGATAACTAAAAGGTTAAAGTTATATCAAAATTAATATGAAACTTTGCTAATTTTTCCCCGTTAAGTACAAATGAAAATAAATATTTAAAATCGAATTAAACTCTATTTAAACGCATGGATTGACCTTTTTACCCTATTTTAACTCAATAAAATATAAAAAAAGGATAGAAAAAAACTGATAACAACAAAACATGTATTTGCTGTTGAAATGAAAGTTGTGAATAATAAACAATCATTTACCCTTATGCACAGGGTTACTTGTGAAAAACAATCTAAAGCGACTCCAATTTCCAGGTCTGATGTACTATACTTCAAAGTCCGTGAGCTCCTTTAGAGAATCTAGAATCTAGAGTTAGTAATAAACTTATAGCCAAAGAAAAATAGTTTTGGTAGCAGGAATAAGAGAATAAGATAACCAGTACATACCTATTATGAACAGTTCTGATCCAAAATGGTGTTTGATAAAAGTATATATTCAAAATCCCTTAAAACAGGTTTATAAGTCTGACACACCAAAAATATACAATTCATCGAAAACTACGATGGTCAGACTTATCAAAGTGGTTTCAAAATAATTCCCACGAATGAATGATTCTTCAAAATCAAAATTTTATAACCACTGTGGGTGTTGCACACCATCTACTACCAGACTACCATTGAGAATGAGTCACGGATGTGTGTTTTCTGCCCTCACGCGAAAGATTTGGTAGGTACTGCCTAGTATTATGCTTCGAGGTAGCTACAAGCGAGCTTCCAGTTTTAGTAGATCGATTCTACTAATTCGGTACCTTGAGCCAAGGTGGCATTGGATGTATCAAATTTAATAGTACCATATAAGAATAACGGTCAGATAGGTCATACGGAATGTCCCAAGAGAATTTTTTTAAGGAAATATCAGTTGGTATGTAGTAACTATAGGAAAAATAAATAAATGATAATAATTAAATTACAACATTTATAACCATTAAGGATAATTTAAGATTTGTTACCAAAGAAAAGTCTCAATTAAAAAGAAACCGTTGCAAGGACATCAATAGCCTCATATTTATGAAGTAGAGCTACAGAGATGTCAAGTATAGAATTAAAGATAAATGGTAGGGTATAAAAGTAATTATGGCATAATTTTGAATGCAGTGACAAATAATATCAGGAACGAAGAGTCAATTTGGTTTAAACCAAACCCAACAAACCCTAAAATGACAACTGATATTAGAATACAGAACATGCAGTAGTAGATTTATTTTTCAATTCATAACCATAACATTTAATATTGTCAAGAAATTTAAAAGTAAATTTCAAATATATACTGTGTGTCCCACGAGGATTTGGCCAGTGTATATCTCGAATAGTTATTTGTGTAACTAGTGCAAAAAGTGCATATTTGTTGCACGATGCATGGAAGTTTGCAGCTCGAGACGAAGTCGAGATCTGCAACCATGCTGAGTGCAACAAATATGCTTTTTGCACATGTTACACACATTTTTTCTACGATCGAAATAAATATGTTTTTAAATCAAATTTTATTTTACAATAGGTACAACTAAAATTACCAATAATTTTACTTTTTTGAAATAATTTCAATTTTTATATCGCGATTATTAGTTATGTACAGGGTTATTGATTATAATTTGACCACCCCTTTATTTCTCTTATACATACAGATCCAAAAAAAGTTTCAAATAAAAGTTGTAGGAGTATAAATGAATTTTAATAAAATACACTTTGTACACCAGTAGCGTTTTTGCATTAGGGGGTATAAAATAAGAATATATATTTTTAAATAGAACACCCTGTATATTATGACATATTCGGAGAGGGCTTTTTTTTCTCATAACAAAAATATACACTTTTATAGGTCTAACTTATATACTTTCCAAAATAATGGACAGTAAATTCCTAAAGTAGTTAAGTTGGTGTCTAGCTAAAAAACGTAGTTGGCTATGCATGTCTTACTGCAATATTGTTGATGTTATCTGTCAGAATTATAAACTAACGTAACAAATACAACTAAGTGCTAGCTATATTTCTCAAAAATGGATTATATGGCTTCTGAAAAAGTAGAAATATTTTCTGTTTATGTCAAAAACAACAATAATAAACGTGCTGCAAGACGAGAATATCTACAGGTGTATCCAAATCGACGATGTCCTAGTCTAAACACATTTGTAAATATTTACTATCACGTCAATGTCTATCATAACTTTTTGAGAAAGAAACGTATTGCCATAGTAAATGAAGAAGAACAGTTGGATAAACTGTTACACTTTGAAGGTAAAATAATACTTATATTCAATTAATATTAAATTACCTAAAAATATATTATTAGGATAATACACATCAAAATATCAATTATTTTTATTTTAGAGAATACAGAGAGTAGTATAAAAAAGTTTCCGGCGAATTACAGACAAGTTACCTACTATAAAGTTCAAACAACGCTAAGAAATAATAACTATCTTCCTTACAAAATTTTACCAGTACAGGAACTATGTGAAGAACATAAGAGAAAACGATTGGAATTCTGTCAATAAATGATAAGAAATTTAGACGACAACGAAATTTACTTTAAACAAATTATTTGGACGGATGAATCAAGTTTCTCTACATCAGGCCTGTTTAACAAAAAAAATAGATGTTCGTGGGAACGAAAAAGTTTTAGGAAATACAAAATTAAACAAATTAAAAAATCAAGTCGAAAATCTATTCCTGTCTGATGTGAAATTTTTCGGGGTAAAGTAGTTGGGCCAATATTCTATAATTTCACTTTAACGGGTCAATTATATTTCGATGACATTCTGCCACAAGTTAACGATTTACTTCAGGAATTTCCAGAAGATGCGCTTAATGTCATAATATGGCAACAAGACGGAGCACCTCCGCATAATGTAAGAGAAGGGCGAGAACACTTAAATAATGAGTTAGCAACTTGGGTAGGTAATGGTGGCACGATTCAATGGCCGCCAAATAGTCCTGATTTAACACCTTTAGATGGCTTTTTATGGGACTATTTAAAAGAAAAAGTTTATTCCGCTACCAGTAACAGTATTGCAATAATTAGAGAGAACATTGAAGCTGAAATTGAACTTTTTAACCATCGAAATAGTAATAAAATTTTAAACTGTATAGAAAATTTAAGAAGGTATGAACTTTGTATTGAAACTAACGGCGGTCATTTTGAGAACTTACTTTAGTTTGCTTAAAATTTATAAACACTATTGCTTTTTATGTTGTTTGCTGTTGTATTGTATTTCGTAATAAACAATGTATTGTTTTTTATGTTCTTTGTTAGTGTCACCCCAGTCGCCTATTTTTTAAACATTTACTATCTATTACTTTAGAAGTTACTTAGTTTTGACAGATAATATCAACAAGTGCAGTAAGCCATGCATAGCCAACTACTTTTTTTAGCTAAATACTAACTTAACTACTTTAGGAGTTTACTGTCCATTATTTTGGAAAGTATAAAAGCTAGACCTATAAAAGTATATATTTTTGTTATGAGAAAAAAAAGCCCTATCCGAATATGTCATAATATACAGGGCGTTCTATTTAAAAAAATATATTTTTATATTATACCCCGTAATTCAAAAACGCTATTGGTGTGCCAAGTACATTTTATTAAAATTCATTTATAATCCTACAGCTTTTATATAAAACTTTTTTTTGTATCTGTACGCATAAGAGAAATAAAGGGGTGGTCAAATTATAACCAATAGCCCTTGATTTTTTGTTTTATTTTTGCTTGTGGATGTCTCATCATTTTCTTTACTTAAAACAACTCTTTTTCGGATTGTGAAGCTTCCGGTACTGGTACTTGCTTCACCTTCTAGAATTTGAGCTGTTATTCCTTTTTTTTTAGATATTTACTCCTCAATGTAATCCAAGTCATTGACAATTCGAACGGTTTTTACACTAGTGCAAAAAAGTTAAAGTTTTGGCACAGTACATAGTTTATAAAATAGTCAGTTTTTGCACGATCGTAGATAAAACTATTCAAAATTTGGCAGAGGTATTACACATTTTAAGCAAGCATCTACTTTGTTACGTCCTCGGTTACGTCACATTTCAGGTCACGCAGTATCAATTTTAGAAACGTTAATGAGACACCCTGTATATTGTTCCTCTGCTGTAAAGGTCTATTTTATACTAATTCAGCGATACCTATTTTTTTTGTGGTAGATACTTAGAAGCGACAAACAAATTTTTATAGAGGCTTTTTGTTTGAAAAACAAAGAGAGCTGAGAAACACAATTAATTGGAATACAATAACACTTTTACTACAGTTGACGCTCAATTTGATATCCACCTTCATTAATGTGTAATACTACCCATTGCTTATAACTGCCAAATTTCAATATCTTAGTTCAAATAGTTTTCGAGATATATACTGGCAAAACCTCATGGGACACCCCTTATATAAAACTGATGCAAATGTGTATTTGCTGTCAAATTATAGCAAATCTAATATTTATTACTCCACCCACAGTTGCCCCAAAAATAGGAAGGTAACCTTGACAACATGATTCACTTTATGTAATAACCATTTAAAAAGTTATAGCTATCAATACTACAAATCTTGACTGAAAATTGGCAAGGCCAAGGACATATTAATCTAATAATTGAACCTGAAATCTATATGCATATTTATAACTATAACATTCCAATTCACATGATTTGCAACTGTCTTTTCCTCACATTTTTAAGTATATTACCATTTATTAATAGCCACTTAAACATTTTTATTAGTATTTCTTTAATGATGGGTGTGAGAAATAGCCAGTTTATGTTTTGTGTTGATCTATCTAAATCATGCTTTCGATTTTTTCTGAACTCACATTTAAAATTTAATTAAAATAGTCATTTTGATAATATAAATTATTTTCCAATAACATTTCAAAAAGTCCTCTTTTTGCTGAACGTTTTACAAGAGTGATAATAATAAAATATAATTGTGAAACTTGATGGATAATCAGTATAAAAATTCCACCAACATATTTTGAATGAGGTTCTGTAGACTAGTATACAACGAATTGCTTCAACCAATGCAAAACTTTACTTCAAAGTCAGCAAAATACATATACCGGGTGTTCGGAATTCATATTCCTTAAAAGAAAAATAATAATAAACATATTCATTTTCACGCCGTCATTTCAGTGGATCGTAACAATTAGCGACAACTGTCATCGGTATGTTCGATTAGAAAAAGTGACAAAAAAGAGAAAAAGTCAGTGTGAAATTTATTTCCAATTCTCATTAAGAGAAATTTCCCATTCTTAATTAATTTCTGTTCCTTCCACGGATCAACGGCATACGCTATTTTAGTGCAACGGACAGTGACCGTAGAAATTATATCGCAAATATATTCTATTCATACAAGTGCAAAAAGCAGTGTCGGTTTTCGTCTAGCTAGAAAGCTGAATATTCTGTAATTGTATGTAGTCGTATATTATTGTGTTTTTAAAGAAGTGTTTTGTAATAATTTGAACTTTATAATGGCAAGTAGCCGGTAGTGATTGCATGCTGTGGCCTTACAACCCACTGTTGTAATAGGAATAGATACTCCTTGTTGAATATAGTATTATTGCACCCTATTACTTTTCCGCCCAACCTATCTATATGCGAGAAAAGTATTGGTTTACCCCAAAAAAAGTTGGAAATTTTTTTTTTGAGTTATTTTCACGTTTTCCATCAACAACACGAAAAAACGGTTTTTAGAAAAAAAATCCTGTGTGTATGTCGTCGTCGGCCACTTTTCCTTACATGTCTTGTTAGCACGATACAGCCTCCGGAGTGCAATAAGTCACCAATTTTATGATTGAATATTGTTAAGGACATGTCACAGATGAACCCTATTGATTTTCAGCTCACCACAGCCAGTACAACGGGTGCTATGGCACTTGAAGTACGACATTTTGTCATTTTTTGAGAAATTTCAGTTTGTTAGCACCATACAGCCTCCGGAGCTCAACAAGTCACCAATTTTATGATTGAATATCATTCAAGACATGTTACTGATGAACGCTATTGATTTTCAGCTCACCAGAGCCAATACAACAGGTACCTACTACAGTACTTTAAGTACGATATTTTTGTCATTTTTGGAGAAGTTTCAGTTTGTTAGCACGATACAGCCTCTGGAGTAAATACAAGTGACCAATTTTATGATTGGATATTATTCAGAGCATCTCAAAGATGAACCCTATTGATATTCAGCTCACTAAATCCAGTACAACGTGTGCTATGGTACTTGAGGTAGCAAATTTTTGTCATTTTTGGAGAATTTTCAGTTTGTTAGCACGATACAGCCTCCAGAGAGTATACGATTGATCAATTTTATGATTGAATTTTGTTCAAGGTGTCTCGCAGATGTACCGTCAAACGGGGTGACTTCGGCCATTTGGGGTCTCTTCGGACAACAGGTAGATTTTTTGAATATGCATTCACAGCGGCAACAGTGTAAAAGATAGCCCATATTAGTATGTTACCCAAATGTTTACAACTTAGTTGCCGTTAGATGATGGTGTGTTGAGGTCGCACGTCGTGATCAGTTTTCCGTTTCACGTAATTTTTGTTTTGGTTAGAATTTCTTAATTCAAAAGATACTGAAAAGTAAGTTGTGCCCACCTCATTTGCATATTTTAGTACAATTTTTGTTTATACTAGTAGGAAGGGTGATGTTTTGAGAATATTTTAGCCAGAAGTTCGTTTGTTTATCTTTACACACATTTCATATACAGGGGTGATAACAAAATTATACGTTTTTAAGGGGCGACTTCGGACATGGGCCGAATTTATAAGAAAGTGGTAGGTGGTAGATGCTACCAAAATTATAAACCAGAAAAACTAGAAAATGTCATCCGTGATGTGAAAACCCACAGGAAAACCATACGGCAATCTGATGAATATTATGGTATACCTAAATCGACTATTAGCGACAGAATTAAGAATGTTAATGTCAAAAAAGTCGGCGGCCAGACAATACTATCGTAAGAAGAAGAAGGAAGGCTGGTTGTGGCCATTAACCTGGCGGCAGAATGGGGATTTCCTCTTTCTCCGTACGATGTCCGAATGATAGTCAAACAATATCTAGACAGGAGATAGGTGAATATAAAAAAATTCCGAGATAACCTTCCGGGACACGATTGGGTAAATTCATTTTTATCCCGACACCGTAATCTTACGACAAGATTTTGTCAAAATATAAAGAGATGTAGGGCACAAGTAAGTGAAGGCACTTTAATGGAATATTTTCGTGAGCTCCGAACATCCCTGGAAAATGTTGACCCATCGCTAATAATTAACTATGACGAAACTAAATTTAGTGATGACCCGGGTAAAGTCAAGGTGATTTGTAAAAGAGGATCGAAACATTGCGATTGAATAATGGATTCGTCTAAATCTAGCGTAAGTGTAATGATGTCGGCTTCAGCAAGTGGCGACCTTCTTCCACCCTTCGTGGTGTATAAGGCTAAGCATCGGTATCAAGAATGGGAAGAAGATGGACCGAATGGATGTGGTTACAGTGTGAGCAGCTCAGGATGGTTCGATTCAACAACTTCTTTGGAATGGTTTCGCCAGATAGCTTTACCTTATTTCAGAAAAAAGGATGGGCCAAAAATTTTAATTGGTGATAACTTGTCCACTCACTTAACAGTAGAAGTTATTGAGGAATGTGCACGTCAGAATATAAAATTCATCCTACTTCCAGCAAATGCCACCCACCTTTGCCAGCCACTGGATGTTGCTTTTTTTGCGCCCCTTAAGAAAACATGGAGGAGAATTCTGACTGAGTGGAAGTCCAAAAGAAAAGGTCCATTTCAGAAGAAGGATTTTCCAAAACTTCTCAGGAAATCTTTAGAAGCAATTGAAGCAAATTCAAAGAAAAGCGTGTTGTCCGGATTTCGCGCATCGGGTATTTGGCCCAACAATCCACAGGAAGTTCTAAAACGTCTGCCTCAAAGACTTATGACTGAAGATAATCCCCCAGACGGTGAAATAGATAAATCGCTACTGGCATTTCTTAAAGAAAACAAAAAAGAACAAACAGGCGCAAACGAGTCAATGTTACACCAGGAAGGCCAGTCATCCTTGCAGATATGAATGTTGAATTCGAAAACGAACCGCCAGAAAATATTCCTTCCACGTCTGGAGTACAAAAATCTAGAAAGTTCCAGAACAATCCATCTAATTCCGATTTATTTGATGAACATTTTTCACCAGCTGACGCATCTGGTTCGGAAGAAGAAATGACTTCCGAGAAACCAAGAGACCATTCTTCAAATGAAGATATTAAGATAAATGATTTTACCCTCGTTAAACTTCCCATAGAAAATTCTTTAAAAAGCAAATTCCTTGTTGCACAAATTTTAAACGTAGAAGGTGGAAATTACCTGGTAAAATTTCTTCGACAAAAAAAATTTGGGGCTGATGTTTTCTTTTCTTCTCCAAACGTGTCTGATTAGAGCATTATTGGAAAATTTGAAATTGTTCAAACGGTTTTTCCTTCACATTTTCGAAGAGGTTGTTATACGTTTTTCAATTTACCTGATGTTGTTATAGAGTAGATTACAGTTGTATTTATGACATAAAAATTCACTTTTCTGGAATAACCTGTTTAGTTTTCTTATATAAGAATTATTATGTTTGATTTTTAAAATAAATGAATCTTTTTTATGATAAAATGATGTTTCTCTTATAACAAACAATTTTCCTACTAGTGTAGACGATTAAAAAAAGAAAATGTTTGTCCTAAGTAACCCCTGCAACCGTTAAACATCGGTTTTACGTAGTTTTATATGACCGTCCGAAGTCACCCCACTCGATGGGGTGACTTCGGACAGTTTTTGATAAAAAAAATATAATAACTGGAAAAAAATTAGAAACATTTGACATTGTTAAAATGTAACTAGATGTTAGGGGCATCTTAGCCGAAATTTGCAGAATTTTAGTTCTCTTGGTTTTTAGTTTGTTATTAAGAAAGTTGCAAAAAGTGTCCGAAGTCACCCCGTTTGACGGTACCCTATTGATTTTCAGTTGAATAGAGCGAGTACAGCGGGTCCTATAAATCCAGATATACTAGATTTTTGCAGAAATTTCGGTTTGTTAGCACGATACATACCCCGAAGTGTATACAAGTAACAATTTTATCATAGAATATTGTTCAGGGCCACAGATGCGAAAAAGTTAGTTTTAATCTTCAAAACCGTTTTACTTTTTTTCATTTGGTTTTGATCAGGATAAAAAAACTTTACTACAGTCCACCGTCTTTCACAACAGCACGTTTGTTCAAGTCGTCGCTGCGCACGTTGGTAAAGCGTGGCTCCAAAGTGGATTAATACATCAAATTACTTCAACGGGACTAAAGGGAAAAAAGTCGGGATCGTATAGTATGAGCCAAAATAATGTGTACTTCATATAAACTTTTTCAATACAGGCACTCGTTTTCGAATTATACCTAGGTCTCCAAAATTTGAATTTTGAATTAGTTTTTTAATTATAATTCTCGTATAGTTCTTTCAAAATTTTCAGCTTATTTATAATGTGTATGCTTATTTTGGTAAGGTAAAGATATTTACAGTAGTACCTTGAAGCCAGAGATGAACTACTTGTAATGGTTAGTGATCCAAAAATTTTGCAGGGATGACACACCCAGTATGAAAATAACGAAAATGACTTCTCCATACCGTAAGCTAATGTAAAGGTACTCTTGTTGGAATATGATATAATAAGCCGTTTGGCTGCTACTTACCACTTTATGAGGATATCCTATATAACGAGTTAAAAGTAATTTATTGATACCATGTTCAAGACTCACCTACTGTAGTAGAAATTAATAACTTGACAATAGTCGATAATAAAAATATTGACAATTCATTCCATTAAATTAAATAAGTATGCAAAGAACGTATTTAGTTGTTTTGAATCAAAATTACAAACACGATGTCGACGAGGTCTTCTTCAGTGGTCACTGTGATCAGTTAACATCAATCCTATGAATTTATTTTTCTGGAGTCATCTCAGAAATAAAGTGTACGCAACACCTGTGCATACAAGGCAAGATTTAATAGACACGATTGTGTTACACTGCAGTTTATTGTACTAGACATAATATGGTATGCAAAGACTTAGATGTAGACTTAGAAAGTGCGTGCAAGTGGGAGGAGCTCATATTGAACATTTATTAGATTAGCGTTAGTTGTTAGTTTTTTTTTTGTTGGTTAGGGATTAGTTTTAGTATTATGTTTTATAACTTGTATTTCTGACAGTTTCTTAATAGTTCAATTTGCGTTTGTAATGTTGATTCAAAGCTATTTACCTATTTAATTTCCTTGGAATGAGTTGTCAATATTTTTATTATCGACTTTTGCTAAGTTATGCATTTCTACTACAGTAGATGAATCTTGAACATGGTATCAATAAATTACTTTTAGCTCATAAAATGGCGAATGCGTAAATCGGTACGAAGGGCATTAATAAAATGGTAAATAGCAGCCAAACGGCTTATTTTATCAAACAAACAAGCATATCTTTTCGTCAGATTAAGGTGTGGAGAAGTCATTTTCGATACTGTCATACAGGGTGTGTCATCCCTGCAAACATTTTGGATCACTAACTATTACGAATAGTTTCTCCTTGGCTTCAAAGCACTACTGCAAATCTCTTTACCTTACCAAAATAAACATACACATACATTATAAATATGGTGAAAATTTTATAAAGATCAAATGTACTGTATGAGAATTAAAAATAAAAAACAAATTCAAAATTCAAACTTTGAAGGCCTATAATTCTAAAACGAGGGCGAGTATTGAAAACGTTTATATGAAGTGCTAATGTTATTTTGGCTCGTACTATACGGTCCCGACGTTTTCCCATTAGTCCCGGGACACCCTGTATTTTTGTTTCTAATTGAAAATAGGTATGAGGAAAGTCCGACCGAACTTACACATTCACAATTAAAAAGGGTTGTATTACGTCTAGCGTTCAGGTATGCTTCGCTGGTGTTGCTCTATCATCATGTGCTTTTTATCTAGTGAGTTATAACATAACTGAAAATAATTCTACCACAAGCATATAAAATATGTTCCCTGATAACGAGAGAATTAGTCGCATCTTATCTACTTTTTATTCATTAATATGTTATTAACAAGTTCAACTGATCCCAGTCGTAAAAATAACTGTATGAAAATACTTTGTTATTGACCTAGATCGGAAAGTTTTCATAATGTCTCGTTAAGTATCTTAAGTACTTTTGTTCACAATAATATAATTTATAAATATATTTTAAAAGCTAAAAATTGAACCTCGCCCGCCTCGGTGTGTTAGTACTCACTTCGCAACCTCTTTTTATTTGTTTTTGCTAATCAGAATAGTTGATTATACTGATATGCGAAACTCTACCTACTAAGTTTTTTCTGTATGACGATGATTTGAAAATATGTCACTCAATTTCATGTACTAATGATAGAGTTTGATTGCAAGATGACAATTTATCCGACTATTGGGAAATAATGTGTTTTCAAATGTATCAAAATGTAATTACAGTCGACTCTCGTTAATTCGAAACTCGAGGGACTCTTAAAATATTTCGAATTATCGAATGTTTGAAATATCAAATGGTTCGAAATTTGTGAGAGAAAATCAATAAAACTTCGAATTACCAAGTATTGATCAATATGTAATGTATTTATTAACTGCTATTCTATAACAATGAAAAAAGTTTAGAGTGTACATACATAATTGTCAATTTTTTAGAATTTTCAATAACTTGTATTATATTGTGGAATTAACTAGAGACCTTGAGTTTAATTTAAAAACACTAATACATAAATCTACTCATAATGTGAATTAATTAATGTTTCGAAAGAACTCTGTTATACTGGTTTGCTTCAAAACACATTGCTGCTGCTCAGACTGCTCAATAACTTTTTTTAAGAAAAAAAGTGCCTGAAATGTTTTTTCATCACTTTCGTTTTGTAGACAGAAGCGTTGTAAGGTATCGAAGGAAAATCGTGCTTCCTTAACTGACACCTCTGTTACAGGTTCTGATGTATCGTCCTCATATTCATCGTTGCTTTTTTCATTCATATCTGTCGCAGATAAAATTTCGCTATCAGTTAGTGCACCTGAGACAGCGACATCTTCATCCACTTGAACAATGTCAGAAAAACTCACACCGCTGATGTCTCCTAATGGTTCTACTGCTGATTCTTCATAATCCATAAGTATTAGAAGATTTTCTTTTAAGGAACCGGATTTTTTGAAGCAGTTGAGAATCGTTAGGGGTGTTACAGCTCTCCATGCCTTGTCAATCAGTAAAATAGCTGTCAGAACCGTAATATTCGCAGTTGGCTGCTTGTCAAGAGATTCTAAAACGATCTTAACAATTTCTTTGCGATAGAACGTCTTAAAATTATGAATAATCCCTTGATCCAATGGTTGCAATTTCGAAGTTGTATTCGGCGGAAAGAAGTAGAGTTCCACGTTGGACAATGTAGGAGGACTGTTGTGTACAGTGCAATTATCTAAAAATAGTAAAATTTTCCGCTTTTGTCGTTTCATGTCCCCATTAACTGTTAAAAGCCAATTGTTAAAAAGTTCTGTCGTCATCCAAGCTTTTCTATTAGCACGATAATCAGTGGGCAACGATTTCACTCCTTTGAAACATCGCGGTTTCATTGCTTTTCCTATCACTAAGGGCTTAAGTTTTTCGGATCCGTCCATATTTACTGCAAATAAAACTGTCAACCTCTCTTTACTATGTTTACCCCCGTGACATTTTTCATCTTTAAAAGTAAGCGTCTTGTCCGGTAAACATTTGAAAAATAGACCAGTTTCATCAGTATTAAAAATGTCTCGGGCATCATAGTTTTCAATCAAGGTCTTCAATTTACAGTGCCAATCTAAGCAAACTGCATTGTCAACACTTCCACTTTCTCCACAAACTTTTTTAAACACAACTCCATTTCTATTTTTGAAATTCGTAAGCCACCCTTCACTTGCCGCAAAGTTTTTGATACTTAGAGTAGACGCGAACTCTTTTGCTTTTTCCATCAACAAGTTTTCACTAATAGACACTTTTTGTCCTCTACACTGTCTTAGCCAAATGACCAGGCTTTCTTCTAGACGAGGAAATTCACCTTTAGTTGTTCTTTTCCGTACTCCAGCAGTTTGAGCAGAATTAATTTTCTCCTTGTGCTTTATTATGGTTGAGAGAGTACTCAGAGGAATCTTAAATTCTTTTGCAACATCACTTTTCTTCTCACCTTCCTCTACTTTTTCGATTAACTTCTTCTTTTCAGCAATCGTCAAACATTTATACCTTCTACGACTCATAATTAACACAAACTTTTGCTCTGCATACCAACGAAAGACTAACAGTAACACAACTACACAAACCAATTCGTGCGGAAGTGTGAACTAAACTATTCATAACAAAAACAAAGGCTCGTGTATGTTGATACAAGTTTGAACTTGTCGCCGCAAAATGTACTTACATTACAATCTTCGACCTCTTTCTTCTCTCTGCAACTTTGAATTGTCGAGTGTTGGACGCCGATGAGTTCGAATTAACGCGTCGTTTTATTATATAGCAATGATTTTTTCGTTCGAATTACCAAGTGCATAAAAATGTATTGATTTAGTTCGAAATATAAAGAGATTTTGTAGGGCACTCGTGATAACTTTGAATTATAGAGAGGTTCGAATTATCGCAGGTTGGAATTAACGAGAGTCGACTGTATATGCAGTTTTCTCATAGTAATTCAGACATGAAATACAATTCATATGATATTTCTAATAACGTATTACACATGGTAGATAGTGGTAAATATTTTGGTACCTATTCTTTAAGGGTCTGAATTACTTTTCGATCAGCAGTTTGAAATATAACTAACCAATTAGCAGTTGGGCTTCATGTACGAAAGTTGTTTCGAACTCCAAAATCCCCTTACCATTAGATCATTATATATGGGTATATTAACGTTTGGTTCTACTATTTGGAACCCGCGTTACTTGGTCTACATTTCAAAATTAGTAGCAGACCAAAACAAGTTTATTTTATATTGTAAATGAAAATGTTATCCTGATGTGGATAGGCAATGTATTCGCTCTAACTTGGAAATAATTTCACTCGAGCATGGTAGAAAAATTGTGGATGTAGGTACTGGTTATTCTCAAAATCCTCAATAACAATATAAATCACTTGAACCTTACAAACTTCATAATACTTTGTATTCCCAGCCACTCAACTAGAAATAATTAATATACCTTTATTACACATCAAGCATTCACCAATTATTTTCTAAATTCTACTGCCGACAGAATAACAAATACTTATAATATATGTTGTGTTATTGAAATGAATATTTTCTTTCACAGGGCAAATTTGATTGAAAAACTACTGAAAGACTATTTTTTGCAAATTTAATTTTTGCTGTGGTGAATTCATATATGTTTTATTTCTTTAGCTCGTGTTTTCTCTTTATTCTTGTATATACTCGTATTTACTTTTATTTAATGTTATTAGATGAATATATTTATCGTTTCTTTTTTACCTAATTTGTAAATTTATGTGTAATTATTAGTGGATAATTTTATGGGTTTGTCCTGTTTATATCTCAAATAAAATAAATAAATACATGGTCTTGACTATGATATGAGTTTGATTTTGATAGTGATGACAAATTATACATTCAAGAAAAAATTGTTTACTAATGTAATCAAATATATTTCAACCGTGCAGAAATAAAATTATTTTGATATGTTCTGAGATTGCTAATTGACTGAGGTAACTAACAAAACACTTTCTACATTGCAAGCTCCTACGTTATAAATTAATAAAACAATTAGGTATGTTAAAATCGTTGCAACGAAATTAAACTGCCGCCAAATATATTGTTATTGTAAAGTACTATTTTTCCAATTTTTTTGTCTTAATTTTCAAACTAGCTGTATATGACAAGTTTGTTTTGTTCCAGGTTTTTTACGGAGCGTTCTGTGCAGCAGAAGTAGCTTACTACAGTTATATATATGCCAAAGTTGATAAGGGGTATTTTCAACAAGTTACCTCACACACAAGAGCTGCTATTTTGGCTGGTCGTGCTCTCTCTGGAATAGTAGCTCAATTATTGATATCGTTTAGTCTGACTAATTATAGAGATCTCAATTATATCACATTCACTGGTAAGTAAAAGTATATAAATTTTTAAGCTTCCGAGGTGACTAACTTACAAGTGAAGAATTGAAAACTCGTTTTATATAAAAAGCATTTCAATAAAAACTATCCACCTTATATAAATCTGAAGGTGCCACTTTTATAAAAAAAAATATGGAAAAGTATCTCTCCTATAAAGGGAGAGTCCAAAAATGTGTAATACCTAAAGTAAAAAGTAAATAATTTTGGGAGTTACGGATAATTTTAAATAATCTGTTAATTTTTATGCCTGCTATATAAGTACTCAACCAATTAAAATATGTTTAGATTGAGTCAAAAACATATAGTGACCGAAAAACGATTTTTAAACAAAGTGTCAAATGGGTAGCTTAGTTTACCTTAGAATATTAACATTCATATGTACCTAGTACATCTACCGTGAAAAGGGTGTATACTTTGCAAGAAATAATTGAAATTGTAAGTTTATATTATGAGAATTATAATCTTGTAAGAGCCACAGCTAGACTGTTTAACAGAACTGCCACACATAAGTACCTACGTAACTGGACTTTAGGACAACTTAGGTTACAAGAACAACAGTCAATTGCGTTATCCAACGAACTGTCACAATGAAATCAATATGGTTGCTGCAGGAGAAACAGATGTATTGTTTACCACTCAATCATATCAGAATTTGAAGGATCGTCATATATATTGAATTTTGTGTGTTAAAATGCCTGCATTTTGCTGTGTAGTGAATTGTGGCAGTGCTGCATAACGGGACAAAGTGAGATTTTTCAAAATTCCTAGTATTCGACACTTTCAACGCAAGCCTCGTTTAAATGAGCTCTCCCAAATCAGAAGACAAAAGTGGATAGATGCTATAAATAGAGAAGATCTGACAGAAACCAAATTTAAAGATGCTACATTGTGTTAAAGACACTTTATTACAGGTAAATTAGTCATATTAATGAGTTTTGAACTTTAAATATGAGCTTTTTCAGCATAAACATATAAATACTGTATACATATGACTATGATCTTTAATAATATTTTAGGAGAACCAGCAAAGTTGGAAGATGACTTACATCCAGACCATCAATAAATACGGGTTATAATAAATCGGGTGCATCTTCAGGCTCAAAACTTTCCAAGTTTGGCAGAAAAAGCAAAAGACTCCAATATGATGTGCAAGAAAGTGTTGAACAGGTATTTATTCCACAGTAATTTCAGTTGGTTTGCACAGTTGTCAAATGAGTTATTGTTATGAACGCTTTGGTCATTGTTAATATTTAAATAAATTCTCTGATGCATGTACTCTTGTTCAATGTATCTTTGACAGTAATTGGACAGATTTTAGAAAATGGTTTGTTAATTTTTTTAGGTGTCTGAAGTATCAAATGTGGAAGAACCCATTGATGGAGCAGAGGAAACTGTTTCTTCTAACAGCGAACTGCAGACAGATATGAATATTACGGATCTTAGTTTACTATTTGTGAAGCTAGCTAAAATTTCTGATGACTTCAAAACATTCCAGGAAAGAAGTCTTTGCCGCGCAAATTTAAAAAATGATGATTCTAAGATAAAGTATTACACTGGTCATATAAATTACAAATTTTTTGAAAATGTAGCAAAATGTACAACACCATTCAGAAAAATACATGGCAAAAACAGTTTAGAACCACAAGACCACATTCTTTTGACACTGGTTGAACTTGGATTTTAAAGATATTTCTTACATATTTGAAATAAGCCCTTCAACTGCATCTACCTATTTTAAAAATATAATAAGAATTATGTACCTAAAGTTAAAGACTTCAATAATTTGGCCAAAACGATCTGCTCGTTTGAAGAATATGCCCCAGTGCTTCAAAAAGTCATTGCAGGACAAGGCTACTGTGATAATAGATTGTTTTGAAATTCGGTGTGAGACACCATCAGATTTGCTTCTTGCACCTCAAGCATGGTCTAATTATATTCAGAAACAATTAAATATCTGATTGATATTACACCACAAGGGTCCTTATCATTTATTAGCGAAGGATGGGGTGCTAGAATTTCAGACAAATTTTTTACTCAAAATTCAAAAATTTTAAATAATTTGTGTCCTGGCGATGTTGTTTTGGCAGACCCTGAGGCTTTTTAATTAAAGAGTTTGTAGATCTTTTTCAATCTACTATCAAAATTCCTGCTTTTACTAGAGGTAAACATCATATAGGCCCAGTGGATTTAGAGAACACCAGAGCTGTTACACATGTAAGAATACACGTGTAAATAATTATTGGTATGATTAGGCAGAAGTATAGAATAATGTGTGGTCCTGTTTCAGTATCATTACTCTCTACTCGTGGAGAAGAAGCCCTCTTAGACGAAGCCAACCTTTGTCCAGCAATTGTGTCCTTACAATAATAGCAGCATATTTTGAAACGTTCACTTTTTCTATTTTTGTTTAATAATTGCCTGTATTAAAGATTACCTAGCCGATGGTTATTACATTTACCCATTGTAAGGCTTCTTGACATGGGAGCTATGACTTTAACTTTTCACTTAATAAAAAAAAACAACTGTACAAAATGAGTTTTATTTCAGTACTATTATTATAATACATATACCATCTGTAATTGGCTCAGCTGCTGTTGATACTTTGAATGAATATATAAATATTGATAGGAACTAATGTAAATGACATTTCATAGAGTGAAAAGAAAAGCCTTGGATGAAGTTAACTTTATTTTTTTTTTTCATAAACATTGGGTTGAAGATTTCTCTTGCAAGAGAAAACTAATAATTTGTTAATAGTGGCACTGAAAAAATTATATGATTATGTACCATAAACCTATAGGGACTTTCGAAAGGCCAATACAATTCTTGTGATACCACTGAACATCACAACATATCATGGGTTGTCCATCATCACCTGTCTTACAAACACAGTACAACTTGACAGCTACACGATTTGTTGTAAAAAACTTCCCTAAAAGTTCAGGCAAAATAACATTTTTGTGGAAATTTGCACTTTTTTGGAGTTCTAGGAGCCACAATTCCTCATTGAACATAATTCGCTCAATAAACAATTCAATATATTGTCCCTGTAAGAGTCATTTGTTGTTGCGTTTGGTAGTAATATGCATGTTCTTTCTTCAACTATGTACCTTCCTCACATGTTATTAAACAAGAAGCTTTTTGGCTGGAATACTCTACAATAGAACAGTCTTTCAGCAAATAAAGACATTTCACCTCCACACATCCCTTCCTACAACAACTTCAGGATACCAATCAGTCTGGCGATGCTCTTAAATATGGGCATTCTGGATCAATGCATAATCCGACAGCGTTCACCTCAAGATTCTCGAGATTTTCTGTTGTTCATATGTAAGTAGAGCATCTTTTTCATGATCGTTTCCCCATATTGTTGCTTTAGAATTAAATTTATATTTTAATGGATATAAAATAGTCTTTAACAAAAGTTTATAAAGTGAAGTTCTGGAAACTCTCTTTAAGTTTGATGTTGTCTCCATTCCAATTCGTTGCCGGAACCAACTTTCAGAATTAACCTGACTAACTGTGGATTCTTTTAAGATGTCACAGTCATCTTGGGTCATCGTTACACTAATATTTGATGCTACTTGTATAAGTTCTTCAAGGCTAAAGGCTCTTCTTTATACATTTTTCATATTGGTTGACAATCTGTAATTGAGTTTGACTGTTTGCCTCTGCGATTATTGTTGCGAAAGGTTCAACTACCCTCATCACAACAGATGAACTACCTGCTCCTTCAATAATTCAACAATTTCTACTTCTGTCAAATCTTGCACATCTTTTCTACTTGCAGAACTAAAAATTCTTCCGAAACTCATTGCATTGAGGAGTGTATACTCCACCTTTGAAATAGTAGGGACTTTCCACATTGCATGAACATCTGTACAAGAGGTACTATATCTCGTGAAATCACAATATACGGTATGGCATAAAGTAAGGCTCCAATGTGATTACAGAGTTCACCAAGTCCTGCCATGCAAGTACAATGGGCTGTATCTACACTGCCGTCCTCTTGACACATAATCCATACATGTAGTGGTGGCAGCTTCATCCTTTGGGAATGTTTTACCTGTAATTAAGAAAATAAAAGTGTTAAGGACAAAATTGATATAAATATTTCTTATAGTCTTTTTAATGAAGTAGAACTGAGTAAGTACTTGATATTAATCCAGTAAGATGTCTAATTTGTTAAATACATAATGTAGAAAGAAGAATTGGCTTTACGTTTCCCACAACAACCATTTTGTCAAGTTTTAGAGCTCCATATGCACTAACAAACCCAGCATCAAAATATTTGAAAGCATTTAAACTTTTGAATGCTTTCATTTGTTGCAGAGTGTAGTAACTTGTTGTCAGGACTAAGTAAGCGATAATATCCATATTAGTCACTGGTGGAATATCTGACGGATTTGTGCTGAACTTTGAATCATCTGAAGCAAATAGATCCACGTTATTAATACTGCAAAGTTTCTGTTTGTATCGCTCAGCAACTACGGGGTTCTCGACTTCTAATTGAATATAATAATCACTCATTGTTTATATTTACACGTTCGTTGTAGCACAAATATATAAATAAATCACTTCAAAATATACAAAACGCAATAAAACCATTACGATATAATTTAAAACACTTCAAAACACGATTAAATACCACGGAAGTATGCGGACTGCTTAGCCTGTTTCTCCTGCAGACGCCATATTGAAATCGATCAGCTGTTGTGTTGGACCGCTCTATATCACAAATTTCCAGTGCAGTGGGTGTTTCTTGCAGCAGTGTGTTCAGAATGTTATACAAACACAAATTTCATCCTTACAAAATGAAATTAATTCCAAGAGCTACATGAAGACGATTTCGACCGGGGTTTACAGTTTTGTGAATTGATGAGTGAACGGCCGAACGACAATCCACATATTCGTACAATATATGCTCCGACGAATGTTGAACTAAATGGTGTAGTAATTAGACACTATTGTAGAATGTGGGCAGAAAATGACCCCCATGTAAGGGTACGACCAAAGTGTACCATTTTCAACCTCCCGCTTTATCGCAACAATTGAGTGGGGAGAAAAAGTAGCGAAAACTGAATTTGCGTGAGTATAATGCAACTACTTCCACCTGTTCAAACCGCTTTAACCCGAATGAATAGACCTTTTAATAGTTTGCTCAGCGTACACGCGTCCGCCATGTTTAACAGCAGGCAATATGAAAGTTTTGGGCACTTTTTATAATTTTATGGCCGGGCAACAAGCATTGTCACCTCTGTTACCAGTAAAATTAAATGAAAAATTGATTGATGGTGCATCATTAGTACATCCACGGTAAAAGCCCATAATTGTGTTCAGTTACGACGTTGGTCGAAGTATCATGGAGATAATAAAACAGAATTAGTTAAGAGGTTAAGATGAAATTTTAATGTCAAATAAACCTAAATTTTTATATCAGTTAATTCAAACCTTTAAAGTTATTATTGACAATCAGTTTAAATAATTTGTTTCCTTAATTTTTGATGCAGCGAGGTCCTTGTGATTTTTATCTAAAAGCAAATTTATTATTTGAGGTTAAAGTACTACCTGTTACGTTAGTAACTAATGGCGAGTGTATACAACATTTGGATAATCATAATCACAGTCATAATCATAAGAGTTAAACTAATAATTTCTTATAGGTCCGTTTATACAATTGTCACAATCATAGGCATAATTACACTGACCTTGAAGTTCGTAACTTTTATGTTAATGAAATACGCATGCGTCGAAACCGACAGGTGACATTGACAAGGAGACGTCTCGGACACAGAATGAGTTTTGTTGCCAGCCTTCTTTAAAGCTGACTTACATCCACCGCCGAAATTGCAGTAAAACTCAAAAATAAATAAGATATACTTATTGTTTTCAACAACTCCTGACTAATTTTCATTTTTTGAGAAAGTCTAGCCCCACTGAGGAAAAATACACAAAAACTAGCAAAACAATTCCAAACAAAACAAATACCAATAACAGAAATGACGTTTGACGTTTGTTTGGCTTATCTATGGCTGTTGGCTAACTTCATTTATATGAACTTTATGCTTATAACTGTAACTATTAAAATTGTATAAACGCCTTTTAGAATTGTGCTTAAGTTCATAATTCTGACTATGATTATGACTATATTGTATTATTTTTCTTATGTATTTAAACATTTTTATTACTGGTAGGATAAATTTATACACACACGTTATGGCTACTAACTTAATTTATATAAACACTTCACTAATTTATATTCACTTATTTACTGTTTATCTCACGATGTCAAATTATAAACTAAACTCTCTCACTGGTCGGTCCTTTATATATTATAGTGCCTTTTCACTAGATAATTCTCAATTGCGGCTTACACAAAAACAATTGGGTTTCTGGCATTCTCTAGATAAGACTGGTCACAAAAATAATGTCTAGATAAGATAGTCACAATCGTAAACAGTTCTAAGAAATCCCTGCGCATCCGCCATAATTTTAACTTTCATACATGGCTTAGACAGAGTCGGATTCAGGGTCTACACTAGTGTGCTACCTCGTAACAATATGTATGTTGGATAAACCCGCCTTAAATGTATTTTAATTACCTTATTATAATATTAGTTTTTTACACAACTAATGGGTTCGGTTATTCTGCTGTTGGGCCTATTCCTTTACTTTACATCCCTTCTTTCCTCAACTCCTGTCGTAAGGGGAGTGTCATCCGTCACATCAATTAATCAGTTTTTAGCGTAACTCAACACTTGGCACCACTGAAGTCGATTTCTTCGATGTTCCAGAGTTAAATATAACATCAACTGAAATCGGTATGAAAAAAGTCCAAACCTTTTTATCCCTCTATAAACACTTCGCATTCTATGCTCTGCAAATCACTGAGTTGCTATTGCCCTTGTCGACGAGAAACGATCTAACAACTTTAGGCGACGATATTGGCCCTATTTTGTCTTGTTCACTCGTTCTGTGCATCTGGCTCTTTGCGTTCGGCCTTCTTAGTGTCACGTTTAAAGCTTACACAAGCAGTTATTTCACTCGTTGTCGGCGCCTTTGATCTCTATATTCCAATTTTTCACTGCACAACCTGCGATTACGCGCATGGAGGTAGAGCTAACTGATACAATGATGATTTGAAAACTTATTAAACAGCCAAGCACTGTGCGTAATAAGTGACAAATCTTCTGCGCATCTTGAATTTATTTCCCAGGAGTGGATGTGAGTGAGAGAAGAGATGGGAACTGTAAAATCGGCAGAGCGATCTAACTGCTTCTAAAAGCAATAATCTGTGGTCCTGTCTGATAACATCTGACAACCGTATCCACACTCCTGTTTATGCTATCAGTACTTTCTCGGAACGACAGCCCAGCTTCCCGAAGACCTCTCTTGAATTCAGTTAGCCGCCGATAATGTGCATTTCTTCGCACTCCACTCATGATAAACGCTTGTGAATTCTAGTAACGCGACGTTTAAAATATCTGTATAATACTCGAATAAATTCTGTATTCTTTGATATCGAAATGGGCCGGTTCGTCCAGTACTTACAGCAAAAAAATAATTGAATAAAAACAGGAATGTTCAACTGGTAACGCTCAAATTCTAGTGGTGTATTAAGACGTGTATGATAAACATGTACGTGAAATATTTTTGATATAACATAATATTTACTGGTTTCTATGTCACTGAGTATATTTTTTTCCCGTCTAAAAAAATGCATCTACCTATTTGAGTGTAGTTACTATATTTTGCAAGGCAGATTGAAACAAACTAAAAAAATTGTAAATTACAAAGTAACCTAATCACTTTAAACGGTCCATTATCCATACAATCTTTTCTAATAATGATAATTACACATTTTTAGGAAGTATTATAATTAGAGATGTATGTTATCAAGGTTTCAATAGAAGCATACAATTGATAAACAATAATAAACTTATATTTAAATTGTCAATTATATAAAAATTCTGTAATAGCCTATTACGGTCATACCAATTAATATTTTTGCGTTTTGTATTGAGGATGAAAATATTTGCATAAATTCTATATATTTTTAGAATAAAAATACTTATAAATACGATATAAGGATGAACTTGTGTATATTTGTGATCCTATTTTTCGTATTTTGATTCTACTTTAACTGGTTTACAAGGAGATTATTGTGTCAATTATAAACAAGTTCACTTTCAATACCACAATTAAAGACTATAAATAAAATTAAATGTTGCATGTCACGACAGTTTGTAGTCACTTGTAGAGTCTTTCAAAAAATCATTCGACGCAGTAAACTCCAGCCACTCCTTTGCGAAATAATAATATAGACTAATATTATACAGTGTGTTCAAAAAGTAACGTAACGCTTATTTCGATAGTATTACAAAAAAATCTTGAAAACAAAAGACTAATGTTACAGGCTGTTTTTTCATTTTCTGCCTTAAGTTACAAATACAACTAAAGTAAAACTCTTGGAGTTCAATTTCATTGCATGTTTATTCAAAAGTTGAACAATAATTATATATAAAATATAATGTATGAAAAATGTGCTGCAATTATTTTGTAATTAATAAAGAAACCAATAACAATATTCTGCAAGCAAGTCAGATTCCGAGGAGCGAATCTAGGTTAAGACTGTTAATACTTTTTATTTAAATATTTCATAAAATTTTTATTAAAACGTAATGTAAACAAAAGACATTGAACAACAGTGAAAACCGTGCGTTTCTCTTTATTAGTTTGAAAGCTATGGAGACATGAAACAAACGAAAAATAAATGGTTTTAAAGATTAAAGCCAACTTTTTCGCATCTGTGGCCCTGAACAATATTCTATCTTAAAATTGTTACTTGTATTCACTTCGGGGGATGTATCGAACTAACAAACCAAAATTTCTCCAAAAATAACCAAAAATTTAGTATATCTGGATTTATAGGACACTCTTTATTCGCTCTAGTCAACTGAAAATCATAAGGGTACATCTGTGAGACACCTTGAACAATATTCAATCATAAAATTGATCAATCGTATACTCTTTGGAGGCTGTATCGTGCTAACAAACTGAAAATTCTACAAAAATGACAAAAATTTGGTACTTCAAGTACCATAGCACCTGTTTTATTAGCTCTGGTGATCTGAAAATCAATAGGGTTCATCAGTGAGATGTCCTGAATAATATTAAATCATAAAATTGGTGACATGTTGAACTCCCAAGGCTGTATCGTGCTAACAAACTGAAATTTCTCAAAAAATGACAAAATGTCGTTCTTCAAGTACCATAGCACCTGTTGTACTGGCTCTGGTGAGCTGAAAATCAATAGGGTTCATCTGTGACATGTCCTTAACAATATTCAATCATAAAATTGCTGACTTATTGCACTCCGGAGGCTGTATCGTGCTAACAAGACATGTAAGGAAAAGTGGCCGACGACGACGGCATACACACAGGATTGTTTTTCTAAAAACCGTTTTTTTCTGTTGTTTTTTGGGGTAAACCAATACTTTTCTCGCATATAGATAGGTTGGGCGGAAAAGTAATAAATGTATTAAAATATTGTTTTGGTACCTAATCATTTAATTAGATGTTCAAAATGTCCTCCACCTTTTATTTGGCAACATCAAAGTGTTTTATAAAATGCTGATATGACATTGCCCCATTTTTAGTCTATTTGTTGCATAAATGCCATTACTTTACTTCTAAGATCATTCAAATTATCAGATTTTGTTTAGTATATAATTTTTCAAGTATTCCCTTAAAAATTAATCTAAAGATGAAATATCTAGAGATTTAAATTATTTCCAGCTATCTGCCTGATTGCAGGAAGTACTTGATTTTGTTTTATTTGTAAATATTGTCTTCTACTTAAATTGCCTTCAATAAAAAATTGACCCATAAAACCTGCCCATACATTCCCTTTTGAAGATCTTTATGTTCTATGTTCCCACATCTATATGAGATTATGATATGATTGTGTTATTTTATCTTTTGTGTTTATTGAATGACAAAAAGTCGGCGCTTCTGATTTATAGGCATATTTTTGACATATAAATAAATGGTGTCAGTTATATTTGCTCGTACTTATTTTAATTAAATATTAGTTTTACAACACAATAGTAGCGACGAGGAAAAGAAATGTCGGAAGAGGGAGATTTACAGAAACTTAAGAAGACATGGGCTGTAATTAAAGGCCAATTCACAAAGGCCAAACGATATTGAATGAGCTTAGTGTCAAGCTAAATGCTATTGCAGAATACTGGGATCATTATAAACGAATTCAGGATAGTGTCGATTCTCTAACTGATGAAAACGAGTTAGAGAACGAAATAGAATGTAGATGCAATGTTGTAGATGAATACTTACAACTTACAGCTAAATTACAGGACTTAATGCAGAATCTAAAACCTGCTAGTTCAATTACTATACCTTACTCATCTTACGATCAAACTGTTTGTACCTCACATGGTTTTACACCAGGCAGCATCAATTTTATTCCTTATACTCCTGATGAAACGATTACAAATTTTATTAGAAGAATAGAGGTATTTCTACATCTAAAAGGTCAACTCATTGATGATAAAAGTAAGGTTTACACATTCCTGCACGCCCTTACTCCCCAGTTGCATCAGCAGCTTTATGATATCTGTGCTCCTGAAAATCCATTATCAAAAAACTATAATGAGTTAGAACATCCACTACAGGATTTTGTTGACCAATAGCCAAGCCAATTTACTATACAACACAAATTTATTTATAGAACACAACACGAATATGAATCTGTAAACGATTTTTCAGTAGCTCTCCAGAAAATGACTATTAACTGTGACTTTAATTGTGGACGTGGAAAGTCCGTGGCAGAAATGTTTCTCAAATTACAGTTTATTCGTGGGATTAATGACATTAACATTCGAACGAGATTGCTTCAAGATCGAGAGAAACGCTCATACCAAGATATAGTTAACATAGCTTCGGCTATAGAGTTGGCAAAGTCAGAAAGTATGAGTATATACATAATAAAACTACAGAACCAGTTGGTTTAAATAAAATCGACACCATAAATGTCAGTGACAGTAGGAATAACAAAACAAGGGACGACACGAATAGACAAACGCCTCTTAGCCCACAATCTTCATGGTCAGGAATCGACAAACTTAGAGGCAAATGTTATAGATGTGGTTCATCTTCACACAGGTCTAATGAATGTCGATTTATAGATACAGAATGTGGAAAGTGTAGAAAAGTTGGACACATTGCAAGTGTATGTTTACAGAAAAAATCTCAACTATTGGTACCCAAAAATGTAAGACAACATCAAACTGAAAATGGATCTGAAAATAGTGAAAACGAATATGAAATCAACGTTCTTAGTGACAAGTGCAATGACAAATTTATGTTGAGATTGGCATAGCAGGAAAGCCTGTACCCATGGAATTAGATACGGGAGCAGCCCTTAGTACAACGTCTTACAGTGAGTTTAAAAAACTGAATATACCTCTGAAAATGTTTTCAACAAATATTGAACTTCGCACTTATACTGGAGAAGTTATCAAATCAAGAGCGATCACATTTGCTAAATGCATGTACAAGACACAGACATTTGTGGGAAAACTGTATCTTATTGATCAAAATATAGATGCAATATTCGGAAGGGACTGGCTACGAGAGGTCAGGTTAGACTGGGGTGAAATCAAAAGTCTGAAAACAACTCAACCTTCAAATATGACAAACATTTTAAGTGAATTTTGTGATATCTTTGATAAAAAAAATCGGTGAAATACCTGAGTATTTGGGACAGTTTAGGCTTATCGATGATGCTACACCAATTTTTATTAAGCCAAGACAGGTACCATTTTCCCTCAAAACTAAAGTAGAAAACGAACTTAAAAGACTTGAAGAATGTGGCATAATAACAAAAGTTAAACACTCTGACTGGGGCCGAATGGCCAAGTGCGGATTTGTGCTGACTATAAAGTTACAGTGAACAAAGTCATAAAGGACGAAAACTATCCGATACCTAGAATAGAAGAGATTTACTCACAAATGAATGGAGGAAAACTATTTTGCACCTTGGATATTAGCAACGCGTACCTTTACATGAAAATGAATGAAGAAAATGCACTCATGCAAACATTAAGTACACACAAAGGACTGTACAAAGTGAACCGTCTTATGTTTGGGGTAAAAGTAGCACCTTCTCTTTGGTAACAGTTTGTGGACAAGACCTTACAAGGAATAGAGGGAATACAATGCTTCTTTGACGACATTATATTACAGGGTAAAACGTCTGACGAATTAATGACAAAATTACGTATCGTTCTACAACGCTTAAGAAACGCCAACCTAAGACTGAACCAGGATAAGTGCAAATTCTTTCAAACCAGTTTACAGTATCTTGGACACGTTATTGACGCTCAGGGCCTCCACAAAACAAAAGATAAAGTAGCATCCATTATGATCGGTAAGAAACCAGAGAATATTAATGAACTTCGGAAATTCCTTGGTCTAGCAAACTATTATAATAAATTCATAAAAAACTTAGCCACGATCCTTCACCCACTCAACAATCTACTTCAAAAGGACAAACCGTATATATGGACATCCAAATGTGAAGAAAGTTTCCACAGGGTATAATCAGAGATAGCAAGTGATAATGTTCTCGTTCACTACAACCCAGATTTGCCCTTAGTACTTGTAATCGACGCATTCCCAGTAGGTCTTGGAGCTATAATTTCTCATCGTTACAGTGATGGAAGTGAAAGACCAATTAGTTTTGCCTCGCGCAGTTTAACAAAATGTGAGCTGTTCTACAGTCGTAAGGCCGTAAATTTTCCTTGATTACAGACCATAAACCGTTAGTGTCCATATTCAACCCTACAAAGACACTTCCATCGATATCTGCTACCAGACTATTCAACTACGCACACTTTCTGTCTGGTTTTGATTATAACATCGAATACAGAAGAACCTCTGATCATGCTAACGTTGATTTTTTATCTCGTTTTCCTACAGAACACACTTCTCGTAACCTGATGGATAGCTGCAGCTTGTTTCAACTTAGTCAGCTTGATTCACTGCTAGTTGATAGTAAAGTGATTTGTGGAACAACTGCTCAGGACAAGAATCTACAACAAGTTTTACATGCACTCAAAAAGGGAGAATCAATAGAACAGTTTGGTTTTCACGACAACGAACTTACCCTGCAATATGGATGTATTTTTAAAGGCAGTAGGGTGGTAATTCCAGAAGATCTTCAACATACTGTGCTTAAGGAATTACATGTCGGACATCTAGGCATAGAGAAAAGCACTAGCTAGAAGCTATTATACATGGAAAAATATCGATCGAGATATGGAACATATGGTGAAAACATACAAACAATGTCGACTAAAACAAAATCAACCCAGCAAGGAAGAAAACCATCCGTGGTTAACTCCTTGAGGTCCTTGGGAGAGAATCCATATTGACTTTGCAGGATCAATGCAAGGACAATGGTACTTTATTGTTGTTGACGCATTTACGAAGTGGGTTGAAGTAATTCCCACCAAAAACACTTCTTCAGATTGGTGCGTGAGAGAACTCAGAAAAATGTTTGCTACATTTGGCCTTCCATTGGTTTTAGTTTCAGACAATGGAAGCCAATTCACATCGGGCACGTTTCGACAGTTTTTATGTGCAAATGCTGTAGCACACAAAACTACAGCACCATACCACCCGTCAACGAACGGACAAGCGGAACGATTCATTCAGACAGTGAAAAAGTCATTTACAGCAATGAGAGCGGAGGGAGGAAAGCTAGACATCAAAATTTTAGGCTCTTCATGCAGTTGCGACAAATCCCAAATACCACCGGATCGAATGCATACCACTTAATGTACGGAAGGAAGATTCGAAGTGACTTGAGCTTAATGCATCCCAAAATCGATCAAGAAACAACTACTACAAAGGAGGTAAAAAAGGCACTTTGATGTCGGGGACAGAGTTCAAGCACAGAATTACACAAATCCAAAACATAAATGGGACTTTGGGAACATTGTAGAGAAAGAGAGTACTTTAATTTACAAGATTAGAATGGACGATGGCAGTATTTGGCGAAGACATATTGACCAGCTTCTGAAATGTAAAGTGTTCCTGTCCTAACAAATTAGAGGGGAGAGTTGATACGATTGTGTTTATTGAATGACACAAAGTCCGCTGACAGCGCTTCTGATTTATTGGCATATTTTTGACATATAAATAAATGATGTCAGTTATATTTGCCCGTGCTTATTTTAATTAAATAGTAGTTTTACAACACAATAGATTATGGTTTCATATAATTCCAATATGTGACCAATATAACTTCAGACAATTCTTTTAAAATATGTAGTTACTTTGTATGGATGACATGTATGTTGTTTTAAAATACTACTAACAGAGTCCATACCATTATCACATTCCAATGCAGTATGCCAAATCGATGTGTCTGAATTTTCTATGAAAATTTGCCAATCTAAGGATTTGTCATAGTTAGGTGCAGTCTTTGGCAAGTCACTTTTAAGACGTTTTGCAATTAGACCTGTTTATTATTCAAAGCGATTTACAATTTTCCAAACTGCTTTTGTAATTTGGTTGCAATTTGGAAAACTCTCCATAACTTTCAAACTAATAATAACATATTCAATGCTGACAAACCAACATATTTCCCATACGCAAACTACACCCCCAGTTCCAGGGCCGGATTTACGAATTGGCTGTCCATGGGCCGAAAGCATTTCGCCGCTCCTCCCTTCCCTCCAAAACTCGACAATTTGCCAGACCTAAAGTAATAGTATTTGAACAACAATATCTTAAAAATAAATGTAAATAACATCATAACATCACTAACTATGATCTAGTAATAATGTCAATTTTAGTACTTTGTTATGTGGAATATTTGCAGAGAATCTATGATTTCCTTTTAAACCTCAAGATATCGTTTTAACTGTTAAATTAAACATAATACAATTATTATCATAATTAAGGAAAATATGGATTAAAGGAAAAGTTACATGTTTCGTCACTTGTCGCCGACGATTTTTTAATCCCATTAATTAATTAAAATAAATTTACTCAATAAGTAGTTTTAGTGTGAAGTATTTTGAAATATTCAATACACAATCCTACATCTGAATCCGAAATAAAAACTCTCATAACAACTATTGAATTGGTGTGTAAGTGCTCTTGTTTAGCGATAGTGTCCTATTTAATAGTGTAACGAAACGCCACTGGTTTTCTTCGAGTTCGAGAAAATCTTGATACAAGTGAGGAATATACGGGAACTGGCGATGCGAATGTTCTGGCAATTTCTAGGCTCAAAAGGGCATATAAAGTTAGTTGCCTATCCGGCGCGAAGACAGACAGTACAGTACATAGTGCAGGGTACGTTGTTGCATACGGCGAATGGAAAGCGAGGCACGAGAAACAAGAGGGAAAATACGTAACAATAGTTTTACCAGATAATAAAGAGACAGAAAATACAATATGGATATAAGAAATTACTTACATAAAGGTAAGTTAAATAATTTCAGTATAAAATTAAATTTTTAATTAAAACATTCTATTAGAAATGGTCCAAAAATTTGAAAATTGGTTGCTCGACCAGCACCAAATAAAACAAAACTACCATGTAATGGTAGCTTATAATGTAGATATGTTATATCCGATGTTAATTTTTGTTCTAAATTTTTTTTAATCGTCGGCCGTTTTTGTATCGCAACGTTTGGAAAAAAACTTCAATTGCAGCCCTTTACAAAATTGCCAATTGCTCTTTGCTTGTATCCTTGTGAAACAATTTTTATTAGCTTCAGCAAAAGATTTTGTGCATTATTATTATAATTTTATATATTTTTCATTATTATGATGTTGACTTTTTTGTATTCTAATCTAATTATAACGAATATTCCAATAATGCACCGATTTTGACAGCTGATATCTCAAATGGAACTAAATATAAAAACTTGAAACATATTAAAGATCAAACAGCACTTTATACGTGCTATTAATTTCATTTTGTGTTTTTAATCTAGAGAAAAAATATTAACATCAGATATAGTATATCCACGCCACATTATAAGCTATCATTACATGGTAGTTTTGTTTTATACTAATTTTTATACTAGGGACTAAGAACAAGAATGATATTAGGTTATTATTTTTAGGTCAAAAATCTCTAAAACGGAAAAATGTTCATGATGACAGTAGTGGAAGTGGAAGCAACGATGGTGATGAAAATAAAATGGTCGGAACATCAAAATCGGACTCTATTTTTGAAGGAGTCTCAAGTAGTTCTTCAAATCTACATGAAGCTGTCTCTGGAACCTCTAAACAAACTGAAGAACGCGATGGCTAGCATGAAAATGACATTGGTCGTTATGTTAGTTGTGTCAATACCTTACCTTCTAAAAAATGAAGGAATTGTTGAAAAGTGCTCTATTTTTGTATTGTGTTTTATTTCCGCCAAGAATTGCTACAGTTAAAGGAGTTTTGGGGTCATTTATGGTAAGGCCTTACATGAAGTTTAAGGATGTACATGAAGATTGTAGAAAGCACGTTGGCAGCCATTACCACAAATCTTCAACAGCTGCTGAAAAAGCATTTCTTGAAAATGCTCCTGTTTATGCCCAGTTGCAAATAGGGCACCATAAGACGATTGAAAAAAATAAACAAATATTGTCAGCAATTATTTCATGCATAATTTGTGGAATTCGTGATTTGCCGCTTAGCGGAAAAGAAGGAAATGAGGGAGTTTTCTTTGACCTTTTAAATTTGAGGATTGACTCTTGAGATGAGAAGCTAAAGAGCCACTTGGATAAATGCCAAAAAAACGCAGTCTATACATCACCAACAAATCAAAATGAGATTATACTGTAAACGGGAAAAATCTTATGCTGTACTGGCTGATGAAACAGCAGATATCGCTGGAAAAGAGCAGCTTTCTAATGGATTAAGGTTCTATGATGAAAGCCAAAAAATAATCAGGGAGGACTTTGTAGGCTTCATTGAGTTGTCAAGATGATTCTACAGTCGCTGGCGCAATTCGAAGTTTTTTAGAAGATAATAATTTTTCCGCCGATAATTGTGTGGGATTCGGATTTGACGGGTATTCCACGATGGCCGGCAAAGAAGGTGGTGTACAGGCCATTCTTAAAAAAAAGTACGCTAAATCTTTATTTTTCCATTGCTCCAGCCACAGACTAAATCTTGTGGTCAATGATACTAGCAAGCTACCAGAAATAAGAAACACAATTGCAACGGTTAAAGACACAATAACCTTCTTTCGTGAATCGCCAGCCCGTAGGAAATCGGTTCCAAATCTTTCAAGGCTCTGTGAGACCAGATTTTCGGAAAAAGATTAGAACATAAAATTTTTTTCAGATAGCTTCACTGACATTGTTAAAGCACTAGAACACCAATCTGTCGAAGGAAACTATGCAACAAGAAAATCTGCCTACCAATTGCACTGTACAGTTACTAAACCAATATTAATCTAGGCTTAAACATAATTGCAACATACTCTGCAATTTTGAAACCCGTTGTAAACGTTTTACAAGGTAAAAATATGGATTTGATTATGGCGAAGAAACATATTGATGATATTCTAGATGTAATCAAAGAAAATCGACAAGATGTTGAAAATGTTTCTTATGATTTATTTAAAAAATCACTTGATATCGCAGAGAAAGTATGGGTTGAGTAGTCAGTACTACGAGTCATTCAAAAGCAAGTACATAGAAGTAATCCACCACCTGAGTCTGCAGTTGAATACTGGAAGCGGTCAATAATCATCTCCTATCTTGATTCTTTAACTTCGTCTTTGGATGCTAGATTCTCTAACGAAAATACACCTGCTTTTGCTTTAACTTATCTTTATCCTTCAAGCATGCTCAAATTGGCTTCAAAAGATTTCAAAAATAATGCAGAATCTTTCATGGAATTTTATAAGTTGGGTGGTCTCTGCAGAATAAGATTTGTGTCCACTACTGCTACCGTGGAAAGATCGTTCAGTACCCTACGAAGGGTAAAAACCTGGCTCAGGAGTATAATGGGTGATGACAGACTGGGTTGTGTTTGATGAGTGTGCATCGAAAATTTTTGTAGACAAATCGGGACTGCATAGTGAAGAAAGTTTTGGATAAATTTAGTTTAAACCCAAGAAAAATGTTATTAGTTAAATTTAATTATAATTAAAATCTCAAAGTTTTATTTTCAGTTGCCTTTTCTTTTTATCCTAAAATTTAACATTTTGGGCGACCGTGGATCATGGTTTACCACCGCCCCCTATTATAAATTCTGGCTTACCCCCGCCCCCTATTATAAATTCTGGCTTACCCCCGCCCCCTATTATAAATCCTGGCTACGCCCTTGCTCATAATTCTAAAATATATGACTACAGCACTACAAGTTGGATAAAGTTTAGAAGACAGATAAACGAGAACATCACTATAACAGATACAATAGAAAATACAATACCTAACAAAAACAAGAGAAAGTCTCCAAAGCTTAATTATCAACGTAAGAAATCGCTCAACTACGCTAAAACCAAAAACAGAAATCCGAAACACTCTCCCAGTTCACATCATTTAAACAAAACACGAAAAAGATGGCAACAAACAAGGCATGACAACGAACATTCACTACTAAAACATTATCAACACACAATAAATAACTTACTCAAAGAACATAAAAACAACGATTGGTCCAAATTTGTAAACACTTTAAGCAATGGACAAATTATAACAAATAGGTCCGAAATCTCAGAAAAATTCGGAGAGTACTTCCTAAGCAGTTGAATAAATTATACAACACACACAACACCATCAAAATATAACACACTCAGTTCAATAACACCTAATTTCATTAAATCCAAATAATTTAACAACATGCACAGAAATATAACACAATACAACAATTAAAAAATAAAACAACTCCTGGATCAGATGGAATACATAACACTCTAATTAAAAACATACCCAAAAAAGCAATCGTGCAATTAACATATATTACAAACTATATTATCAAAACTGGCCAATGCCCTGATAGGCTCAAGATTGCCAACATCATACCTATTATCGAAGCTAACAAACAACCATGGTATGTGGACAGCTACAGATCAATATCCGTTATGAACAACATAGCAAAGGTGGTAGATAAAATAATTTTAAAAAGACTCCAAAACTTTATAGATAATCATAACACTATACCCCTGGGCAATACAGATTCAGAAGTGGTCATAGCACAGTAGCTCAAATTATTAGAGTACTAAACCACATTAGAGAAGGTTTTCAAAATGAAAACAAAGCAATCATGGTCATAATAGACATAAAAAATTCCTTAGACTCCGTATGGCCCGAGGGATTACTTTACAAATTAATCAAGTTAGAAATTCCTAACTTTTTGATTAAAATACTAAACTCTTATTTAACAAATAGAAATTTTTATACCAAAATAACCAATCACAGAGCTGGACCATTCTCGACCCAAGCTGGAGTACCGCAAGGCTCTACGTTATCACATTTGATTTATTCCATATTCATCCACGATCTCCCAACTTCTTCACAAATACTAACCGCTATGTAAGCCGACGACACTTGTTTTGTAGCAACGACAAATAATCAAGATCACGCATTGGAAGTCGCACAAACACACATAAACACGAAAAGAATACCTTATTTACATGAACACAAGCTATTAATGCATCCAAAACCGAGTATCTATAACTCAGGACAATATCTAGAAAAAATAGCTTTGCAATCACAGCTTTATGTAGACGGATATCACATTACGCCCAGCAATACTTTAAAATATTTAGGAAATACGAATGCAAATGCGCATATTATGCAACAAGTACATAAAGCCAAGATTGCAATGGGTAGATTGTAGCCACTCATATGTAGATACAGCAATCTCTCATGCCAAAACAAAATACTCACATCATTAGACCTATACTCACATATGCAGCTCCAGTCTACTATACAGGTACTAAACACAACTTCTACTCCCTGCAGTTCGAACAGAATAAGTGTTTGTGGATGGCGATTAAACATACATGTTATCCTAAACTACCCAGAAACTTGGTTACGTGACAAAGCCGATATACCCACCATCAAAGACTTTATAATCCAAATTACATCAAACTTTTATAACTACTGACTGTCAAAAGATCTTCTTAAGAGTCTCATAGACGCAAATCCGCGATAGTGGGTGTAGGCTTCTACTTGGCTCGTTATCACTAACAAGCTTGTTTAACCAGCAAACCTATATTCTTCACACAAGGTGTAAATTACTTCGGATAAACAAATAATCAAATATAGCTAAACTGATGTCAGTCATGTTGAATCACCGAAAACTACTACCCCGATCAAGATCAATTTTGAGACCCTATTTTCCAGTTGCTTTTCAGGGACAACCCAGGGACAGAGTTATATAAATAAACAAATTGTATGGATAATGCTGGACCAGCAAGCCATGTGTCTACCTCAGACACACAATATTTTTAAAAATCGCCAGTACATTGGCTTATACTTGTTATTTTGTAATTATTTTAAATATTGTAATTAGAGAATTTAAACTATCCAATAAAGAACATTTTTAACAAAATAATAATGACACTGACAACTAACTGTTGTATTTACAAATTAATAGAGTATTAGAAAAATACATACTGGGTAGCTATTTAAGTTTTATTTCCAAAGAAATGGATCACCCTGTGTGGCTAACATAAATATGAACTTATAGAATACATTTTCAACTGAAGCTATTAGTAGGCAACTACATGACTTTTTGAACATACTGTAGAAATTACTACTATAGTTAATTCTCATTTGTTTTCAGCCATGATTGTTGCTACAGTGTGGAGTTTGTTCTTGCCTTCAGTTGAAAAAACTATATATTTTCACCCAGAAGACCTCAGAACCAAACCTATAACAACAAGAATATCTAATGCTTTCAAATTGATGATTTCCCATTTTACAACATCATTTTCAAATACATACGTTTTAAAATGGTCTCTCTGGTACGCCTTATCTACCTGCGGTTTCATACAGGTAAATCTATTATTCCTGGTAGAAGACATTATTTTTTTGTATTATAATGAAAAAAAGCAAAAAGCTATCTTTTTCCATTTTTTTAATTCATTTGTTTTGTGATCTTCTAGGTTCAAACTTACATGCAACCTCTTTGGACTGCTATAGTAGACGACCGTTCAAAACCAATTTACAACGGTGCAGTGGAGGCAGTATTAACAGTATTAGGTTTCCTGGGTGCGTTAATAGCAGGAATTGTCAAAACGAATTGGAGAATAAAAGGAGAACTTACTTTGACAATATGTTCTATATTACAAGCATTTGTAATAATATACTCTTCGAGAACGGAAAAGGTGTTCTTGAGTTACGTTTGTTATGTTATATTTGGAGGGATGTATCATTTTATGATAACAGTTACTTGCAGCGAAGTTGCCAAATATATCAAAGATGATAGCTACGGCTTAGTCTTAGGTGTTAATACATTCGTCGCTTTAATTTTTCAGACTATTTTAACAGCGGTTTTTGTTACCGATGGTATAGGTTTTGCGCTTAAGCCAAAAGATCAGTATTTTGTGTATGGTTGCTTTCATCTCCTAATAGCGGTGATTTTTATTTGTATAGGATTAATAGTGTGGATGAAAAGGGAAAAAGAATACAGGAAAACAGTATCATTTTAACTTCCAGGGGATCAGAATTGTATTCCAGTAAAGCATTTTAAAAATTTAATAGAAAAAAGTGTATTTGATGCATTATTTTCACACAATGTAGTGGTACAAGCAATTACCCATAATTCTGGACAACATTTTTTTTATAACTTAATGAAATTGTTTCTCCAAATCTGCTGGATCGCAATTTCAATGACGCAAAGCTTACTCAAATAGCACATCTAAATGTGATTTCTTACGTTTTCCTATATTTTATGACTTATTTTATGGAACTAAGACTGAGATTAAAGAAAATTAGTTAAATTTAATCCCATATATTTAAATTCACCATATTTTATGAGCTAATATATTCTATATCTTTTTCGCTTCATTGTCTTCTGCAGTTGCTCGAATCATTATCAAAATATTTCGTTCCAGTATTTGAAGTTAACGGTCTGACTATATTTTCACCAAAAGGAGTTCACAGATTGACGTTTGATAGCAGATCCCGGATTTATATTCTATAATACAACAGTATCTCTAATCCTATGACATATGTTTGTACAGAAGTACTGAAATTTAAGTCTAATAATACTACAAAATTGTTTTCTCCTATTGTTATAGTATTACTAATTTTAGGTCACTGTTTTGTTTTATTTCATATTTTATGGAAACTTTATTGTGATGTGTGGTTGTATATTATTCGAATGTTTTTAATAAACTTTTTAGCATTTTAATTTTCCAAAAAATAACTCCTAAAATTATAATTTTTTTAAATAAAATTTGATATTTTACCAAAACTTTACACAGCTCTCTTGCTGCTGTGTCCTGTTCAAACACTTGATTTATTCTAACATTTTCAGGTCGTAATAACAATCTCATAGAAAATAGTAATTACGTTTTTGGGTCTATTTACATCAGTGGTTCCCGAACTTATTTGGCATCAGGGAGGTATTTAAGTATCTGCCGCCTCTAGACAGCGAAGTTTGCCGCCCCCCTTGTCAGCGCCTTCCCGATGTCACTAAGATCACTCCAATTGATTGATTTTCAACAGTCAGAGAGGTATATTTGCTTATTTATACCTCAGAAATAATTTCCATAGGTCGTAAAATAAAATCCAATGTAATTTCTAAAGACAACTGTATTCTAAATCTTTTTCGAATGACCAGTGGGTTTTTAATTCACAAATAACATATTATACAATAATTGGAATAGTAATCTTCTTAATTGGCGCACATAATACACACTGGACAATGACATCTCTTTCAACAAACTCAGATAAACAAACTTCACTTTTTTCTTTACTGCTTGATTAATAAAAATAAAATTGAAAGGAATAATTGTCAAAAATATTAAAGAATGTTTTAACTGATTTCAAACATTCTCCCTCCCATTAAGCTTCTTAGCTTCGATAAAGGAAAAATAAAAAAAACTCAACTATCAAGAACGTACTATTTTTTTGGCAATGGACACGTTTGTCCTTCAGCCACACACAAATTGAAGAAATTCATTTTAAAACGTACTATTTAAAAACCCAGAAATTAGTTTTCTTATTAATCTTCTTTTGGTAAAGGACATAGTTTTGTAATGTTTCTAATATAAGTTCCAGTTTTCGTTTTAATTTTAACTAAATGTACTTTATCATCTTTACTAGGAATAATTTCAACAACTCTAGCAAGGGGGCATTCTAACAATTTTCTTCCTTGAGCAATACAATATCATTTTCTTTTAAATTTGGATGAGGGATGAGCCATTTTGGTCCATTTTGCAATTGGTTTAAATATTCCGTTGTCCAACGTTTCCAAAAAATCTGTTGAACACGAGTACATCTTTCAAAACGAGTTAAGCGATTTTCAGAATTCTCTGACAAATCAGGTTCAGGAAAGGACTATCACCAATCAAGAAATGTCCAGGAGTTAAACAAGATAAGCCATTTGCATGATTTGAAAGAGGTTGGAGAGGTCTCGAATTCAAGACTGTTTCTATTTGTGCTAAAATAATGCTGAACTCTTCAAATGTGAAATAGCCATTTCCATCTATTTTGTATAAATGATGCTTTGTACTCTTTACTGCAGCCTCCCAAATACCGCCCCAATGAGGACTCATGAGTGGAATAAATCTTTTTACTAGCCAAAAATTCTATAATGGAATTGCTATTACCTTTAACCTTGAAAAAGTCATAGTTGAATTTTTGCCCCAAGAAAATTAGTTCCATTATCACTGAATATGATCGAAGGATTACCTCTTCTTGAGATAAATATTTTCAATGTAATTATAAAAGCATTTTCTGATAATTCTTTTGATTTCTACAAGACCATTTAAAGGCCAATATTTTAAACGAAAAGTTGATTTTTTAATTCTGAAATTTCTTTAAAAAAGCACTGCATTTGGAGAAATTTTATTATAAAAACTTGTGCATTTTTTAATTCATCTATGGTTAAAGGACCTAAATTCTTCTGAGAGTTGATTTTGATATTATTCAAGAATCTTAAACAATCTTAAACAATCAAGGAATATTTTGAAAATATGGCATTCCAAAAATCTAACAAAGTATCCTGTTTAATATTAAGTAACGAAACGTTAATATTTCTTTCTTCAGGAATGTTATCTTTCATTTCATTTGATGAAAATTCATTTAAATCTACATGTGGATTTTCTAGAAATTGTGGTCCATGCCACCACAACGACCTGTTAATTATGTCCTTTAGAGGAATGCCTCTAGTAATCAAGGATTAATTTTTGAATCTATGTGCTGCCACTGACAGTTTGAAGTTAAATTTTGAATTTCAGAAACTCTATTTCACACAAAAATTGTCCACCTAGAAGGATGTGATGTAAGCCAACACAAGACTGTTTGAGAATCTGTCCACAAATTCGTAGTAAATGTAGGAATTTTATTTTTAAAAATTGAAATTATTTTTGTAATCAAATTTGCTAATATGACTGCAGCACATAACTTAAGATGTGCTAGTGTAATAGTTTTTAGAGGAGTTACTCTACTTTTTGAAGCTATAAAATTACAAGAGATCAAATCATTGTCACAGAATGCACGAATATAAACAACAGCACCATATGCCTTTAAGCTACTATCGGAAAATCCATGAAATTCAATTTTCACAATATTATTTTTGAAGAAAATATGTCTAGGAATTAATAACTGAGGAAGTTCATGAATATGTGAAACGAAATTTGTCCACTGATGTAGAAGTTCAGAGTTTAATTCATCATCCCAACCTAATTTTGACAACCAAATATTTTGCTACTACAAGGACAGGAGATATAAACCCTACAGGATCAAACATCTGTGCAATTTGGGATAGGACAACACGGTTTAGTGATCCAAATTTTAGAAAGTGTGGATCATTACAAGCACACTTATGCTATGAAAAATTTGCTGACTGTAACAACTTTACTAACTGATTATAAGTTTTTGTCAAATTATCTATAGAATCACTACCTGATAAAATATCTACATAACACTGAGAATGAATGGTATTAGAAGCTAAGGGAAATTTTTCTTTATTTATATAAGCTAACTCGTTCAGTGTACGAGTAGCTAAATATGGAGCACTATTTGTGCCATATATAACAGTTAGTAGTTCTAAGCATCTTAGACGATCTGCAGGATTTTCTCGCCATATATTTTGTAGGAATGTCTGATTTGGATTTAATCTAATCATTCGATACATTTTTTGTATATCACAAGTAAGCACAAAATTAAACATACGAAAACGACAAAGAATATCGAATAGTTCTGGTTAAACTGTGAAACCCTTTAACATGATATTATTTAACGAAACATTGGACGAACTTTTCATGCTAGCATCAAACACTACTCTCAACTTAGTCGAACTACTATCTTCTCGAATCACACAATGGTGAGGAAGGAAATATTTATTTTCTTGGAACTCATTCATCAATTTCAAAGGAACATATCTAGCATGATTTAATAAAACATATTCGTGTATAAAGGATTTATAATCTTTGAATAAACTACGGTAAGCCGCCAACTCAATATGAACATTTCTATCAGCAAAACCAAATGTATGACAATCGCGAAGGATCCGCTCAGATGTAAGCTGGTGGTGGAGGACAATCCCATAGAACAGGTGATGCAATTCAGATATCTGGGTATAGATATATCAAGTACCCACGACCCAGTTAAAGACCTAAGAAGCCAGATTAACAAAGCATCCGCACTATCAGGATCCCTACGAGATATAGTCTGGTCCAACCCGTACATGCGCAAGGATAGCAAAATTAGAATCTACAAGACTTGTATCAGACCCATCATGACGTACGGCACGCGAGGACACCAACAAGACGAAACAAATACTAAGGGTGGCCGATATGAAAACACAGAACAATAGTGGGGAAAACAAGAAGAGACAGAGTAAGAAACACAGATGCCAGAGAGCAGTGCGGGATACAGGATATTGTGAGATGGGGAAGACAACGTAAGAGGCAGTGGTACAACCATGTAACACGGATGGACGAGAACAGACTTCCGAGAATAGTCCTAGAAAACAAACCGCCCGACTCAAGACCTAAAAGGTGGAAAGATAGCTGGCAATCCACCTCCCAGGAAATGATGCATAGGCAGCTTCAGAAGTAACAGATCGACAGATATCCAAGAAATAGAAGAAGAATAAACTAAGATTTTTCACAAAACGCCTTTCTAAATTGTGAAATATATTTTTTGTCATGGATTAGGAATTACCTAACTTTAAATGTTCATTTGAATTTTTTAAAGGCAAATCGACCTGAGAGGAACCATTTTCTAGAATTTGTATACTATTTGTGAAATTATTCTCAGCTAACTCTTCATCAGGACTAAGAATTTTATTTTTTAGGGAAATTTCTTCTATTTCCCAGAATTTTTGCAACAGCTCATCAGTATCAGAACTGTGAAGAAAGAAACAACAACTATTATTTGAACTATCACCTTGTGAAACATATGAAATAACTTCTCTAGGAATAGGACCACCTACTATATAACCTAACTTGGTATCTACTAGTGTCAAGAGTTTTTTTTTAATTTTTATTATACCACCATTTATCAGATTATAATAAATATCAGCTCCTAAAAGTATGTCAATTTCAGAGGAATGTGGAAATTAGGATCTCCGAATTTCACATTTGAAGGAATTACATTTTTTTCTCTACGCAATGAAAATTGTGGCAATTTTTTTGTAATTAGATTAATAACCAAACAATTTGTGTTAAAACTAACATTTCTTGCAATATTGGAATGAACGTTAATATTTACCATTTTATTAGAATTTGTAACTATGCCATCAACACCATGTATTCGAATAACCTTTGATTGTGGAGTAAGTTGGAGACTATCTGTTGAGGTTTCTGTAATTAATGAAACTATACTATAAGGATATAAAACAGCTTTTACTTGAATATGCTTGTTTTTTTAATTATATACTGTAACAAGTGCAGTTGCTAGGAGTGCTTCTTCACTAGAGGATGAAGTGGAGAGAGTAATACCATTATCTATACTTGAAGAATGATTTTCTAATTGTGGATTTGAAGGATTTCCTTCAAGGTTTCTACTAGAACTGGGAATGTGTGAGTTATCAATACTATTTTGAAGTGATCTATGAACATTTGACGTATTCTGTAAATTTCTATGAGAATTTACCAAATTATTTGACTGATTATTATTATCAAAGGTAGAACCATATCGATTCAAATTGTTTAAATTTTGGGAATTAAACTTTATCTGTCTATTTTGACTATTATTATTAGTATTTTGCAAATTTCTATGAAGCCTTTCAGAGTTGGGTGAATACCTGGAATTGAAATTTCTATTATTAGAAGTTTGTTTACATAACAAAGTATGATGATAGTTTTGACATTTTAAACACCCAGTAGAGTCCAATTTATGAAGAAAACATCTGGAGTGCACTACAATGATGCGATTCAGTGCGTCAAACTTGGAGTATTGAATAATATGTTTCGAGGGAGAGATAGACCAAAAATATGTTTTTCTACTTTCACTACTAAAACCACACTTTGAACACGGGTTTGACATGTACAAAACGACTCTTTAAACATTAGTGTTTAAAATGCGAAAAGTCACATCTCGTTTATCTTTTGTTTTTTAAACGTCAAATCAAGTGTATCTTTAGTATGTTAAATTTCATGTTCCGTGATAATTTTGTTATTCTGCGTCATTTGATTTGTCAGTCAGCTGTCAGCCATCGTCCGTCATGTAATGAATATTATTCAAATATAATATAATTTTTTCCTTTCCGCGGGCGAAGAAAAAGTATAGTAAGCACCTCGTGTTAAAAACGTCTTTAGTCACTCGTTCAACTTCGCTCCACTCGTGCCTAGTAAAACTCATGACTAAAGTAACCTTTTTGACACTTGGTACTTAATATACTATTTTGGAAAAATGCGAAAAATGCAGTGTTTTCAGGTACATATTTGTCGGAAAATATTTTTGCTCTCAAAAAATATTGAAATCATCAGAAATGGGTTTCTATGTTCCGACAAATCGACTGGTACTGTCCATTTTTCGAAAAAGTAAATGTTTCAAATTTTAGCAGAAGATTCAAATTAAAAGAAAACATGCATTCATATAAAAAATCGCATAGACCAAAATAATGAAAATATTCATTTAATTTCCTAGGAAAGTACTGACAAAGGTCCAATCTATGACAAAAAAAATCTGGAGTGCACTATAATGATGCGATTCAGAAGTATAATGCGTCAAACATAGAGTATCGAATAATATGTTTCGAGGGAGAGATAGGTCAAAAATATGTTTTTGGAAAATTGCGAAAAATGCAGTATTCTCCATATTTGTCGGAAAATATTTTTCCTCTCGAAAAATATTGAAATCATGAGAAATGGGGTTCTATGGTCCGACAAATCGACTGGTATTGCCCATTTTTCCAGAAAATAAATGTTTCAAATTTTAGTAGAGGATTCAAATTAAAAGAAAACATGGATATCAAAAATTGCACACACCAAAATAATCAAAATATTAATTTAATTTTCTAGAAAAGTACCGTGTTAGGTTGCAATTTGAATTGAGAGGTGAAGTTGTGTGATAGTCTCTAATTGAAAATATTCGTAGTTCAAATTCCCCCAAAATCTACGTCTCCTATAACCCATCGATAGTGAGTTTTTTCCCAAAATCGTTTTTCATCATTTTTTATGTTTAATAAAAATTATTGATGGTTCCAATGGCGTACTCATTTTCTTCCTACTACCTATTGACTCTTTTCCACTCATACTTTCCTACCAATCCTCATTCAATCATAGTCAAAACTATCTCCGTTTGATTACAATATTTTCGAAATAAAAATTATTATCTAAACAAATCCAATTTAGTGTAACAAGAGCAACTATCTTCGAATGACCTTTTTTTTAAAATATAACTAATTTGGAGACACCTATGTTACTGACTTCGGCTAGTAAATTATTGATTTTTCTGGTTTCTGAACAGTAGACAACTAACAATACTACTTGTTATCTGTGTAGTATATCATTAAACAACGAATTTAACAATTAAGTGAAATTTGAACTTCGAATATTTACAATTACAGGCTATCAGACAACTTCACCTCTCAAGTAAAGAGAAAACATGCCTTCATTTCAAAAATCGCACAGACCAAAGTACTGAATATATTCATTTAATTTTTTAGGATAATACTGACTAAGGTCCAATCTATGATGAAAAAATCAGAAGTCCACTACAATGATGCGATTCAGAAGTATAGTGCGTCAAACTTAGAGTAGGTATCGAATAAAGAAGGGTAAAATCAAATATCTATAGTTACTCAAAAATTAATAGAATTAGGACACTAACAAAGTCACCCATCGATTTGGGACGAAATTGTATCTAATCGAACATGTTTCGTGAGGGACATAGGCCAAAAATGTGTTTTTGGAAAATTGCGAAACATGCAATGTTTTCCATACTAGTTCAGGTACATATTTGTTGGAAAATATTTTTCCTCTCAAAAAATACTAAAATCATGAGAAATGGGGTTCTTTGGTACGACAAATCGACTGGTGTTGTCCAATCAGAAGTGCACTACAATGACGAGATTCAGAAGTATATAGCGTTAAACATGAAGTATCGAATAAAGAGGAGTAAAATCAAATATCCATAGTTATTCAAAAATTAATGGAGTTAGGACATTAACAAAGTCACCCATCGATTTTGGACAAAATTTTATCTAATCGAACATGTTTCGAGAGGGACATGGGCCAAAAATATGTTTTTGGAGAATTGCGAAAAATGCAATGTTTTCCATACAGGTGGATCATTGTCGGAAAGTATTTTTCCTCTCAAAAAATATTGAAATCATGAGAAATGCGGTTCTTTGGTTCAACAAATCGACTGGTATCGTCCATTTTTCGAAAAAATAAACGTTTCAAATTGTATCAGAGAATTCAAATTAAATGAAAACATGCCTTCATATAAAAAATCGCACAGACCAAAATAATGAAAATATTTATTTAATTTTCTAGGAAAGTACTGACAAAGGTCCAATCTATGATGAAAGAAATCAGGAGTGCATTATAATGATGCGATTCAGAAGTATAGTGCGTCAAACTTAGAATATCTAATAAAGAAGGGTAAAATTAAATATTCATAGTTATTCAAAAATTAATAGAATTAGGACACTAACAAAGTCACCCCTCGATTTAGGACGAAATTTTATCTAATCGAACATGTTTCGAGAAGGAGGTAGACCACAAATGTTTTTTGGAAAATGGCGAAAAATGCAATGTTATAGTTCAGGTACATATTTGTCGGAAAATGTTGTTCCTTTCAAAAAATACTGAAATCATGAGAAATAAGGTTCTTTGGTACGACAAATCGACTGGTGTTGTCCATTTTTTGTAGAGGGAATGTTTCAAATTTTAGCAGTGGATTTAAATTAAAAGAAAACATGCCTTCATATAAAAAATCGCACAGACCAAAATTATGAAAATATTCATTTAATTTACTAGGAAAGTACTGTGAAAGGTCCAATCCATGACGAAAGAAATCAGGAGTGCACTACAATGATGCGATTCAGAAGTATAACGAGTCAAACTTAGAGTCTCGAATAAAGAGGGGTAAAATCAAATATTCATAGTTACTCAAAAAGGCATCCATCGATTTTGGACGAAATTTTATCTGATCGAACATGTTTCGAGAAGGGGGTAGGTCAAAAATATGTTTTTGGAAAATGGCGAAAAATGCAATGTTCTCCTTACAGGTACATATTTGTCGGAAAATATTTTTCCTCTCAAAAATAACTGATATCATTAGAAATGGGGTTCTTTGGTACGACAAATCGACTGGTGTTGTCTATTTTTCGATAAAATAAGTGTTTCTAATTTTGGCTGAGGATTTAAATTAAAAGAAAACATACCTTCATATGAAAAATCGCACAGAGCAAAATAATAAAAATACTCATTCAATTTTCTAGGAAAGTACTGACCAAGGTCCAATCTACGACGAAAAAAATCAGGAGTGCACTACAATGATGCGGTTCAGAAGTAAGTGCGTCAAACTTAGAGTATCGAATAATATGTTTCGAGGGAGAGATAAAGTATTTATTTATGTTGTAAAATGTTTGTAGAGTTTAAAATTATACCTATGAAAGAACTTTAAAATGAGAAAAAAGGTATTAAAACATTTAAAAGGACTAATTTTAAATGTTTTTGATATAGTGAGCATAATGAAATATATAAAAAAGGAACATAAGACGTTTCTGTTAATAATTATATAATTTAGAACATTTATTTGATATGACAGTCGATCATTGTTAAACCAAAATAATATCAAGCAACATGTGAATATCCGGTATTACTTTGTTTGGAAAAGCATATGAGTGTCGTCGGGGAGATTTGAAACGAGAACTGCATGTAGTTGAGCTCCACAAAATGTTGGTGAAATTATATATTCAATTTACAAGTAAAGACACAACAAAAAGTTTAAACCAGTTTCCCAATCAAGAAATACGGATACAGGAAGAACATACAGACAATTAGTGATCCATAGCAGTCCATAAGTGACGCCACGGTGCAGACCTTTTGAAATTTGAAATCTTCATCAAAAAGGTCAGTGGAATTCCTTCTTTGGATCCCAAAGCAAACTCTATAATAAAATTATCATTTCTTAATAAAAAACAAATAAATATAAAGGCCTTATTAGGTAATTAAAAGACTAAAATTCAAAATCAAACTAGCGCTAATTTATAATTAAAATTAATTAATAAGAATTTACTTACCTATTTGAAGATTGCCCATATATATAGTAGCGTATAAGTAAATTATAAACAATTTTCTACAATTTATTTGTAAGATCCATATATGTAATTTTATCCTGTCTCTCAATATTAAATAATTTTTTTATTAAACAAATGTAAATATCTTGTATAATCTTAGTTCAATCATACATATAGAAAACGTTTAACTATTTCTCGTTAATGTTTAAGCTTGCAACCAAATATCGATTTACGCAAGTGTTGTTTCTCAAGGTTATATGTATTTCTTCTAGAATATCGTATGCGCCAGCGGCGTGACATAATTTGATTTCTTTAAAAAATGTTTTGAATAAATAAAAAAAATTTAAAATCAATTTAAAATATATATCAACATTGATTCAAATAATCTATTTATTAAATCCCTATACAAAATATTAGTTAATTCCTCACATATCTTAGCGCCTGAACCCAAAGAGAGAGAGAGAGTACTTCATGCCCCGGTTTGTATCTATATATGAGCTGCTGAAGGTAAGTTAATTACAGTTTGTTATAAATTATATAATAAACAAATTTAGAACAATATATATTTACATGGAAAGATCTAAAACGCAAAATAACGCAGTGTGAATACAAATAACGTAGGATGACCTAAACAGTATCCAAATGAGGAAATCCCATACAGTGCAACCATGGGTATATTATTTGCTAACATCGCCAACTTGTTAGATATGTGTGATTATAGGTGCGTTCTTTTTGACTGAGATCTCAGATAATCTCAACTCACATCAGTAATGTGAGCGTTCTTTTTGTTTTACTCACTTCTAAGTGAACTGTGATTTTTCCTCCCCCTTTATCTATGCTGAATATGTTGTAAGGGGGTATCAGTTCGAATTGAGTCGGAAATAAAGTGGAGGGGATGAAGAAATATTTGATTTGCTTGGTTTATTTGTAGTTTTAACCAAGGTTACTTATGCTCTAACCATTGACATATAAGCAATAAATACACATAATCTATTTTTCTTTTGTTACAAATTATGGATACAATAACATTATTAGGTGCTGATACGAATCTGTCGTATAGTTTAAATCTATCCCTTGAAGATGCACAGAGGGCGAAGGAAGGTAACAACTAATAATGTTGGAATATTAGCCATAATACAAATCTTAACTGGAAGAACTATTTGAAACTAAAAATAACAATATCAAGCGTGGTTATCAGAGATATTGAGATAGGTTATGTTTATATGTTTTGTCTTAGACTAGGAAAGAGAGGGGACGCGTAACTCTCTATGCAAGCTGTGTAGTCAGTTTGAATACCTATTTTAAAACCGACGCCATTTTTTGGTGGGCAACGTTGTAGGCAACACCAGAGAGTTTTTTGCGATTAAAGTGATTTTAAAGTGGACTTTTGATTTTGTTAAGATGGTTAATTGTTGTGCTTACCAGTGCAAGAGTTCTAGCAGAAAGAAAGAACCTGAAATTTCGTTTCATAGGTAAGTTACCTCTAACTTATTTTTTTGGTAGCTACTTTTTTCTTTATATCTTAAAAAATAAGCTTTTAATCATAAAACCCCACTACTGAGTTAAAACGTATTTCATAATAAATTCAATTATGTTAGTAGAAAAGACATTACGAAACTTTTTCATTGAAAATGAACTAATTTATTGTTCAGATTCTCGGAATTCCTAACCCCAAAAGATCATAAATACTAATGCCTACAATTTTGATATAAGTTAAATAAATCAATATAGTTTTATTTTTAAATTTCCCATGTATAAAGATTAATTTATAAAATAAAAATTTTAGTCTTTTAGAACTATCATAACGACAATGCAGTTTATGACTTGTTGGGCATTGGTATCACAATAGTTGACAGCGTTACGAGTCCCCTCTCTTTCCTAGTCTAAGTGTTTTGTTTCTTATTCACGTATGCATCGACAGATCGCGCGCTTCAAATGAGAGATGTCGTTCTTTTTGGTGCTTACTCACATCACTTTATCTCAGATCACCTTAACTGAAGTGATCTGAAATCTCAGTCAAAAAGAATATATATTGCACTAAAGTATATTAGTTTCATCAAAATATGAGCTATGCCTAAAACTACATGTAATGCACTTTATTTGTCATTCATTTGTTTAATAAAAGTATGTTTTGTATTTTCACATGTACTTTATTTTTAATCCTAAAACAACTTTGTAACTGACATGAATATAAAAGTTATTTGATTGAAATGAGAAAAAATATGCTCATAAATCACAATTATGTATGTGGTCAAGTCTGCAATGCTTACCATATCGTAAGTTCATTTGGGTAGTTACATCAGGCCCATATTAACTTTATTTTGATAAAGCAATCACTAGTATTTCGGTTTTTTTCCGATTTGCCAAAAAACAACATCTGTTGTTTACATTGTTGTTCCAGCAAAGCATTCAATTGTATAATTTTAACAATAACGACAAAAATAAGTTGATGGATTTGTGATCAGTATCAAGAATCCAACTGAAAAAATAAAGAATGTATATTTCCCTACATTTCATATTTTTATGAAAAAGATAAAAATTATTTGAATAGTATATATATATAAATATGAATTAATATACTTAATAAACTTAATTTATTTTTTTAAAAACCCTATCCTTCTTAAATATCTTACGATGAAAGGTACTGCTGCTAGAGTTATAGTAATTCTCACTGGAGCAAAAACTTTATGAATAGCATAAGCAACAGCAAAAGTTCCTGCATTTGCTGCTATGTTACTATTAGAAAACCAGTCCTTTAATCCTATACTCTCAAGTAGGGACATTACATCTAATCCCCTGAAAAGAAGTAACAATTAATATTTAACATCTAGCTGGTCTCAAAAATAAATGTTTTGTTAAAGGTTGGCAGATTTAAGACAAAATTCGTTAGTGCTTACAAGTTTTAAATGGAAAGCAATCAACTAAAGCCTAGGTTAGCCAGCAAATAGTGTACAGTCAATTATTTTAATTCATGGATAATGATTCATTTCATCATAAAAATTAGGCGTGTGAAAATTTTACAAATCAATAACGTTGCACTTGTGTGTTAGCATTTTGTGCATAATCATAATGTATGAAGTTGACACACTGTGGCACTGTTACTAGTTGATAGGGTGGTTGCGGAACAAGTTTTTATTTTGAAATTTATATTGGGGTTCTGTACCAACAGTTTTTGTTTTTTTTATTTTTGTCCAACTTTATTGTATTACCGGTATTTTTCAATGTTCTTTATATTAAAGACCTAGGTTGACTTAAATCTGCCATCATGCAATAATTATTATCCACTGCTAGCATACAAGTCAAGTACACAACACAAAGAGATAACTAAATAAAATATATGCAATTATTATGTTTTTAACTAATACCATCTGTGAACTGGTGGCAACACTAACCAATGAAACTAATAGCCTGTGCAAGTGGTGGTCACTTTGATATAGGGGTATTTACCGCTGTTTTTATTTACCTTGTGTGCGGTCTAGAGGATTTGTTCAGTTAAATTTTCACTATTTCAATTTGTTTTTCAGTGTTGAGTATTGATTTGCCATTTACAAACTTAACTACTGCAGTTTTAGTTAATGTGCCATAAACAAATGTCAATTATCACATCTGTCAACTGATATAAATCTGCTCCCGGCAGGGTTACTGGTGGTTTTAACATGACGCAATTTAACATTAAACGATGATGTCATAGTTAATACCAATCCTTGCTAGGGCACTACGGTATTTACTTTTGTTATTAACCAACCCTCGCTTGGACATGCTATAAGGTTGCTTCCTTATCTAGCTGTATGAGGATAAAATGTTGTGGACTGAATGTAACTGTGGCTTTTACACAAGACCATTGTTGGAATATGCCACACAAGTGTGCTGCCCACATATGGCTCAACTTCGCCAGGCCATTGACGTGCACTTTCTTCAGAGAAAGGGTTAAAAGTTGGTAACCTTATGAATTATGCACTAAATAAATGTGTATATTTAAATGTTAACTTTCAAAAATTATTTATTGCAAACTATTCCCTGGCTAAACCTTAACACTTTCTCTGTGGGTGTCACTACTCAAGGACACCAGTGATCCTACCAGCTTACGGGTGTACCTATGTAAGGATGCTTCTCTATTACTTTTCCCTCTAGATTCAAAAGGCTTATAAGTGGATGTGATTCACTTTTACAACTCCAGGTAAGGACGTTGTCTTTAGTATTGTTACTGAAAGACACCAGCGGTCCTATCCGCTTACGGGTGTCCCTATGTAAGTACGCTTCTCTATTACTTTTCCCTTTAGATGCAAAAGGATCGTAAGTGTAGGAGATTCACTTTCCATTAATTTTTTTTGTTGCATTACTATGAAAATTATTAAACATGATTAAAAAATGTGTATGAAATATTCAAATAAAAAATGCGTCGGATACTGAGGTATACCCAAAAAATGATAGCAGCAGTGAAAGTGTTAAGTGTGTATAAATATGGTATTCTAAAAAGAACACCATTCATCAAATAAAAAGAGGTTATACCCCTAAAAAACATTGATCTTATGGGTTAGGGTCAAATATGAGTAGGACAAACATTTTGTTATAAAAATAAAATAACTTACATTGATACAAGAGCATATGCTGTTCCCAATGATATCAAAGATATTCCAACATGAAAAACAATAACAGTTGAGCCATATTCTTTAACTGCCTTTTTTAATTTGTCTTTTCTTGATAGTGACTCTGTAATAATTATCTTATCAGGAGCCTGTTTACCAGAAGTAACAGTATCTTCCTTTGCTTCTTTAATTTCTGAACTTTGAAATCTAAAGGTTTGTGTAGGTAAAATATTCTCATGCATTATAGATCTACCTATGTAAGGATTGAGTACTGAAGTTCTGGGTAGACGAGTCAAACTTTGACAATATGATCTATAAAAATTACAGTTTCCTAAAACGATAATCAGCTTTTTTGTATTTTATTATCATTTATTTACATCAAATGAATATCTTACCTAAATTAGGAGTATTTTTTCTTATGGCATTTATTGTTCGTATATAATTTACAGGACCCATTTGGAAGGACTATAAACAAATATGTCTTATTAAATATTTGATGTTATATCATTCTATCTTCAAATAAAAAACGAGCCATGACAATAAACAAGTTTGTTCAAGAAAAAAATATATACATATTAACTTTGCATTCAATTCTGTTTTATTAATCTTTGGTTTTATTCATAGATAAGAGTACATTATACGGAGTTCATTATCATTACCATAAATTTAAATCTAAAGTAGGTATAATTTACAATCAGTAAACTGTCACCTGTCACAATAATTGACAACTAAAGTATTGCCAACTGTAAAATGAGACGTATCACTAGTCACAGCTACAAAAGAATACATAGATAAACTGCGATATATTGTTCAAGTAAGTGTTAAAAATGGATTCCAACAAGCGCAGCATGTAAATAGGTAGTAAAGAGTGTATCAAATTGCTAAAAGATTTTTAATATCTTCTATACATAGTAATTGATTGAATAGATGAGGCTTTTACTTGATGAAGATCCACACTGAACGATGAAATAAAGCATTTTAATTTGTTTAAAACTTCATTATATTTGAACTAATGTTCAATTTAAACTAGTTGACACGTTTCGCTAACCCAGTAGCTTTCTCAAAACGATATGTCTCATATTTCTCTAGGTCTCGTGGAACAACATGAAGAAATGTATTAAACCCATCAAAAAAGAATATGGTGAAAACGGGCATCATGCTATACAAGCGGCCTTGGATGCGATTGTTGGATTGACGAAGAATTAAGCGTGGAATCGGCTGGAGAAGCTCATTGGTGAGCTTCAAGACTTTGTCCATCCGAAGCAAAACATCCACTCATAGATTTAGACCAAGACGACTAGTGTTTCAAAAAGCTTAAATTACTCCCAGCAAACATGCATGAGCGGTAGATAGACGGGCCATAGCTGTTAACTGCGGTTAGATGTCGGCAGCGGCACAGCGATGCCGGTAAATAATTGGAATGATATCAGTTTTGCCGCCTTGGCTGAACATACGCATATCTATGGTGGATGTTTGTAATTTAGCCACAAATTACCCGTTGAAAATTTGAGATAGTTGCGCCGATGTCGTTTTGACACAGTATGCATGGCGGCCTGTAATGAAAATAAAACATTGGCATTACTGAATATCACCTTGGCAGTTGGCACTACTGCTTATTTGCTAGACGTTGTGTTGAACACGTGTTGAAAATCAACCTAATCTAGTTGTGTTGTGGTGTGGTAATTAATAATTAATCACTGTAGCGACAATTTTATTAGATTTGGGCGTTGTATCCAATCTATTCGGAGCAAAGGCACGATCAGATATGCCCGGAAACACAGAAACGTAAGTACATACATCATTTATGTTGCATCATATACCATCATAATATATGTTTCCTCTAGAAAACCCCTGCATAATATCTCCAAGAGCACTCGTCAAAAACAGCGTCTTGCGAAAAATGCTGTTAAGGATATAGTCTCCACTGTAGAGGCTGAGGTTATAATAGACAATATATCTCGTAGAAGTAATAATCTTTGTGTTGATAGTGAGCCCGGACCCAGTAAAGCTATTGGCGAACATATTTTTTTATATTTATATATATTTTTTATATGGAATATTTTTTTGATTTTTCATTATATTTCTTTGTTTTAGTCATCATGTTTCATTGTTAAACCTATAAGTTTATATATAGCCTGTAGATTTGCATAAATCATTGATGAAGCCCCAACAGTGGGATGCCGGCGGTTGATTAGTAGGATACCCGCCATAATTTGTACAATGCAATATCAGTTCACCCTAACTTAGTCAATCCGCTAAAGTCCCGCTATGTAACGAAGCGGGTGGTAGTCTGGAGGCCTACTGGTGGCCGTCGCGACACGGGCTAGCCGGGCCGGCGATGTATCATGATTGTGGCCCACTTATGTTGTCCGTCGGTTGTTTTTAAAGTGCCTCTAGAGGCCCACGTGTAACATGTTTGCTGGGTAGTTGCCCTAGCTACTTGTGGACAGAAATCAAAAAAAGATCGGTGAGTACCCAAAGCAAAAAGCGAGGGAACTCGGCAAAGAGAGAACAGGTTCCTAAGGCCGAATGGCAGGGAACATCTGGAGAAATTCCGCAGGCCACAAAGCCAGGATCCTCGAACGACATCTCCCAAGCTGATAGGCCAGGAACTACAAAATCTCTCAAGGTCAAAACAGTAGAAGGGTAGACCGCAAGATAGATGAAGGTATTAATACTGCAAAACCAACCCCAAAGCTAAAATAGGCAAACTGGTAAAGAAAAAACAATATTACATACAAGCCAATAGGGCTGTATTGAAAGCCAACTTTACCAGATCTGTCGAGAAGGCAAAAGAGATACAACTTGAACCGGCAAAACAAACTCCACCGACCAAAGGCCCAAAACGGACCAGGTCAGACGGAAGTACTCCGCCCGAAAGTCACCGCAAAGGGAAAATGCCAAAAACCCAAGGTGTACCTTTCACCGTATTTGTCGCTTCAATCAATGTAGCGGCAGTTCATACAGGTTTCCCGGAGCTGAAGATGAATATGGATAAGCTTAAAGCAATCTAAAGATCTTTTATGGCCGCATATGATGCTATCCCGGAATAAGGACTACGTCCGCTTCTGTAAGCGTGCACATAAACCATGTGGACGTGTGCGGACGAAATAAGCGCAAGATGGGCGAAGGATACCATCCCGACTCTAAACCCTTGGGAAAACGCATCCCTTACGGCACTAGTAGGCAAGAAGATACGGAGGCCCTGTACATGCGTTGTCTTTGCACCAGACGAGGAATAAAGAGAACGGCTAGACTCCAAAAGGATCCTTAACAGATTAAGGATAAGTAACTATGGACTCAGGACGAATCTCTAGAATGTTTGGGGAAGTGAGCCCTCTAATAAGGAACCTTCTCGATGGACCATGAGCCCAAGGAAGAACTTCACAAGATAAACATGAATCCTTTCTTTGGAGTAGGAAGGTTAGGTTAGGGAAGGGAAGACAAAAAATTCAGAGGAAGAGGGTTCCATGAGAGTTAGGAGAATAACCCAAGCACCGAGGCTCAAGAGGAGGAGCAACCTACCGGAAGTGGAGTCAATCCGCCCAAAAGGACATCTGTCCAAGAGCTGACAAGAGCTGAGCCAAAACCAGAGATCTCTTCTCAGTCAAGAGAAAGGTAAGAATCCTGGAGGCGTACCTTCAGCACGCAAAAGCAGCATCAGCTAGGCTTATTAGAAGGCTGAAGTAAGAAGGCATCGATGTGACCCTCCTGCAGGAACCATGTAGGTTAGGCGAAGTTATTGTTGGCTTATCAACCAAACAAGGTAAAGTTTTATATTCACCTAAGGCTATAAAGCTATGAGCGTGTATAACTCAGAGTAATAGGGTAAATTGTATACTAATACCGTCACTTTGTAGGGATGATGTTGTTACAGAGGTATTCTAACAATACCCATGGAAGAGGGAGAGAAGAGATTTGTGGTATGATCATCCTACTTCCCAGGTAACAAGGCCAATGTCCACCTCACATAATAGGCGAGATAATTGCACAGTATGTGAGAAAAGGGTTGCGATTAATCGTAGGAAGCGACGCTAATGTACAACATATCATATGGGGCAGTACGAACATCAATAAAAGAGGTGAGTCCATTTTAAGTTTCATCTTATCTGAGGGTTTAATCATTTCCAATATAGGGAATAAATCTACTTTTGTCAGTGATATACGCAAAGAAGTTCTAGATTTAACACTTTGTACTAACAATGTTAGCGATAGTATAACCAATTGGCATGTGTCTGACGAACCCTCATATTCGGATCACAGACATATCAGATTTGACCTGAATAAATTTCCATCGGAGATTAAATATCGCAACCCAAGAGATACAAACTGGGAAATATTTCCAGAATTCTCGAGGGAGGTATGGCTGCATATCAAGGTAACTACCCCTAGTAAAGGATGGCACAATAAAAAAGAGGTAGGTTTCATTAAGAAAGCAGATGGCTCTTCTTATACAGAAACTGAAGAGGAAAGTCTTAGAGAACTATTAAACACACACTTTCCATCCTCATATCAATTCTGGACGACACAGAAAGGTGTATCAATCGAGACCAAATGCTGAATAGGCCAAGTGTTCTGGATAGGAAGATAGCCACTGAGGGGAGTGGACCAAGCAGGTTTAGATGGACTATAAATAAATTCAAGCCATACAAGTCCCCTGGGATAGATGGTATCTACCTCATACTATTGCAGATGGGAATTGAAGTGTCACTACCACACATATTTAAGATCCTTGAAGTCTGTTTGGAATGGGGGATCGCACCAAGAATATGGCAAAAAGTCAAGGTCATATACTTACCCAAGGTGGACAAAGTGTCAGACCTAAGTTATATAGACCAATAAGCTTATCCTCCTTTCTACATAAAACGCTAAAAAAGCTTCTGGATAGGTATATTAGGGACGAGGTACCAAAATCTAACCCGTTAAGTAACAGTCAATATGTTTACCAACCAGGTAGATCTACTAATTCTGCGTTGGACGATCTAAGCAAGCTGGTCTGAAAGAGATATGGCAACGGTCACTTTCCTGGATATTGAGGGAGCATTCAATAATGTCACCACCAGCTCATTGATCAACGCAATGAGTAGACGCGGCACACCTACTGTAATATGCAGATGTATAGAAGCTAACCTGGAAAATTGGATAGTAGAATCCACTCTGGGTCAAACCACCATCAGAGCAAGAGCCGGTGGAGGATGCCTGTAAGGAGGAGTTCTGTCAGCGTTACTTTGGGCAACCTTAGTTAACTATCCCCTCGCAGAATTATCCACGGCGGATTTCTACTGTCTAGGATATGTAGACGACATAGGAATTGTTATCAGAGGAAACTTCGCAGGGGTAGTGTCTGGAAGAATGTAGGTAGCCCTAAATATTGTTGACAACTGGTGTGAACAAGAGCGACTTACAGTCAATGCTCAGAAAACACATGTGCTCAACTTCACCAAACAAACTGCACTTCCAGGTAAAAAACAACCAGTGCTAGGCGGAACGGAGATTTCATTAGCCAAAGAAATAAAATATATACCTTGGGATATATTTTGATCATAGGCTCACATGGAATACTCACTTATTGAAAACCACACAAAAAGCTGCTATGTCGTTGGGCAGATGCAGAAGAATGCGTGGTAAAAACTGGGGACTCAATCCTAAAATGACCCTATGGATACACACAAGCGTATTTAAGCCAATGGTAACCTATGAGTCGGTGGCGTGGTCGACAAAGACGCAGCGAAGGAAGACTATGAAGCTATTAAGTAACACACAAAGTCTAGCTTACCTGTGTGGTACAGGGGCCATAATAACTTCTCCCACAGCTGCTATGGAGGTCTTGCTGAATTTACACCACTACACATCTTCGTACAAGGCGAGGCTAGATCTGTAATGCAAATAATAATACAAAAGCCAGAAGCATAGTGCAACGAAGAAGATAGTGAAAATGGGCGTCATGCTCAGCAACCAGCCTTCTAAGCAAGTGTGGAATTGAACAGGAATCAAGCGTGGGATCGGCTGGAGCAGCTCATTGGTTAACTTCAAGTCTTCATCCAACTGAAGGAAAACATCCACACAGAGATTAAGACCCAGACGACTAGGGTTTTTAGTGCTTTCCAGAGGCTTAAATCACTGGCTAAGGACGTACAAGTCCCAGCTGATCGAGTCCCGAAAGCTGTGTACATACAGACAACACCACGTATCCAGGCTATAACGGAGATAACATCGGCGATAGACACTGATGTTGAGTTGGTTTCTGAAGGCAAACGTTACACCTATAACGTCAAACGGAAACTACCCAATTAACTCGGATTGGGGAACAAGGAAACCACAAAGAGAAAGGCGATAGGAGCTATTCATATCTTCAAAAATGCGGCACATCCGCATGAAGAGAATACGATGGATTGGTAGGCGGTTAAGTCTAGGAAGAAGAAGAAGCAGGAAACGAAGCAGCCTGTTAAATCATGTCGGCGTAGGAAACTATAAAAAACGAGGAACAGGCAGAATGCCTTAATTGTTTGCCTGAAGGAAAGGGACAATATGCCGATATGCTCAAAAATGTCAAAACGGACCCCAGACTGTCTCGGTCGATAAGGTCCGTAAAACAGGCAGTGGAACCATGCTGATCGTATTGACAAGAGAAAACACAGATGGAGTTCAGTGTCTGAGACAGGCGATAACTAAAATTTTTAAAGATGACGCCCAAGTCATATCAGTAAGGGGCGTTAAGAAGATATTGAAATCCGTGATCTCCATGAGACGACGACGAGAGCCGATGTCGTCGCAGCCCGGCAGAAAGTGGATGGGGAAGAACGAGCAATCACGTTGGACACCGTCCGGTCACTTCGTAAGGCTTATGGAGGAACCCAGACAGCCTCAGTGACGCTGGCGCAGCATCAATGATGGAAAACGTAACAGGCAAACACGGCAAGATCAGTTTTGGCTTGATCAAGAGTGGAGAGAATAACCAAGTGTTACAAGTACTGGCACTATGGGCATATCTCCGCAAAGTGCAAGAGTGAAGTGGACCGGTCCAGAATCTGCACCAAGTGTTGACAAGAAGGCCACCTGCCGAAAAGAAGCTCAATACCCTTTGTGTGAAAAATACGACAAGGAGACGGAGATCGCAAATGCTCAGTTTATAGAGAGGCGCTTCAGAAGGCTAAGAACAAGCGAAGATGAGAATAGTACAGCTTAACCTCAACCAAAGTGAGGCAGCACACGATCTGTTCATGCAGACAGTGCGCGAATTGAAATTAGATATTGCATTAATGTCGAAACCATACAGACAACTTGCCGCTCAACCATGGGAAACAGATAGCACCTTTAAAGCACTCATATGGTACTGCGGCAAGTATCAATTTCAGAATGTTGCTAATGGCACAGAAGCAGGTTTTATGGTGGCGAAGCTATATGCAATCTATTCCTTCAACTGTTATGCTCCTCGGAATTCACCGATTTCCTATACCGACTGACTGAAGGAGCGAAGCAGCACTCTCCCGTGGCAATTGTAGGGGACTTCAACTCCGGAGCAGTGACTGGGGCAGCAAAGAGACAAATGCACGAGGGGAAGCGTTCCTGGGGGCCATGTTGACACTGGATGTAGTGATAAACCAACGTTCGTAAGAGGTGACGCGAGATCCATATTCGATCTTACCTTCGTTAGTAGCACCTTCGTTAAGGGAAACTGCCCAAGGAAGGTTTTGGACACTTACACGGCTACTGACCACTGTGTAATGCTGTGGGAAGTGACTACTGGAAGGGTGCACAGGAAATGTGATACGCTTGGCTAGAAAGTAACCGTCTTTGACAATACTGCTTTCACTGTGGCCCTGGATACGAAGCCATTCAACAGGGGAAATGCTGAAAGTAAGTCGGAAGAGCTGAGTCCGAGGGTCACAGAAGTTCCTGATGCCAGTATGCCCCGACAACGCGGAATAAAACATTTACCATCGGTGCACTGGTAGAACGACCACATTGCTACTCTCAGAAAAGAGTGTCTTATGAAGAGAAGAACATTACAGCGTGGCCGCAAAAAACCGAATTACGAAGAGCTGGTGGCAGAGTACAAAAGCGCACGACTAGGTTTACGCAATGCCATCGGAGATTGTAAACGACAAAGCTGGCGTGAACTGATCGAGGAAGTAGAAAACGACCCTTGGGAAAAACTTTATAAGGTAGACTCACCTTGAAAAACAATGAATGCAATCGTCCACACGCCCGAAACTCCTGGAGGCGATTATTACTACGCTATTTCCTCAACAAAAAAGCTGCACCACCTGACAGAACAACATGAGATAGAAGAGATCTCTCTCATCGCCAAGGACCAGCTAGTGGAAGCCTGTGACAGAGTCGCTAATAAGAAAGCTCCTGGAATAGATGGAATGCCAAACATCGCATTGAAATTGGCTATCAAAACGACCCCTACGCTGTTTCTAGAAGTCTACAACACATTTCATGAGGAAGATACTTTTCCACAAAAATGGAAGCAGAAGAGAATAGTACTTCTCCCAAACGGGAAGAAGCCACCGAACAAACCAACATCATACTGTCCACTCTGCATGTTGGATACAGTCGGCAATATAATAAATCGTACAGTTAACAGGAGAAGCAGCAGTTGAACCGCTGCTTGCCAGCAATCCAAATAGGTTCCGAAAAGATTGCTCCACTCTCGATGCGATTGACCTCGTCGTCAACACAGCCAGGGACACCATCGCAGGCACCAGATGGTATACAAGCACAAAGACAGCAACATTGGAGATCAAGAACGCTTTCGCATTGGGATTGTGTTATGAAACCTATCATTGAAATGAACGTACCACGGTATCTACGACGGATGGTAACAAGTTACTGTACTGATAGGATCCTGAAATATGATACGAAGAATTATCCGAAAAGGAACACTGAGTCACTAAAGGAGTACCCCAACCTCAAAGTTCGGTACTAGAACCTCTGTTGTGGAATATTATGTACGGCGGGTTACTAAAACTAGCATTGCCAAGGAAAGCTAAACTCGTGGCGTATGTGGACGATGTTGCCATAGTGATAGTAGCAAAGCATCAGGAAGAGATACATTTTGTCTTTGAGACAATTATTGAGAAGATCAGACACTGGATGGAGACAGAGTTGTCTGCTTTAAAATACGATGATTCCCCATATTGTCCAGAGTGACCAACTCGCTATGCGATACCCTGGAGATTGTCCTCAAACAGACTATTCAACCGGAGACACTACTAGACTCGATGCTTTCATCGAAAACGGCTTGGAACGCGACTAGTACTTTCGCAACGAAGGTACTCCAAGAACTCCGTTCAATAGAAAGGAAGTGAGCAAAAAATAATCACGGGTAGAAGGAAAGAAGCAGTGACTTCAATCGTCAGAAGGAAAAGAGCAATAGCTACGTCCTCCCCCCGTATAATGATGCCTGATGGCGGTTTCCGTGGGGGAAACACGCTGGAGACAGAGGAGGTTTTTAGTCGGTATTGAATATGTTGAGTCCGACATACTAGACTGAACAAGTAGCCCTGGTGATACATAAAAGTGTCCTACTAACTCTGTATAAAAAACTCACACACGAACATGCGTGCGTGGGCGTGCGTGTTTGCGCGTGCGTGTGTTATTTGACTGGGTTTGTTTGAAATAAGTGCAGCATGAAAATACTAAAATTTATTTTTGAACAAAATACAAAAACTTTGACATTTGCATATCAAATACAATTTCAGAACATCACACTTATTCTATTACAACTGTTTGAAATTTTACACAGCAATTTTCTATACTTAACTATAAATCAGTCAAGGACTTATAATATAATGAGTATTATTTACACTGTACACTTTATTAACATACATGACAAGATACATAGAAAATTTTGATATTAAAAATATACTTATCAATCTCTTGTGCAATTTTTCGTTTTCTTTGGAAGCTTTATTTATTAATTATTGCATAGTTAAAATTACTAAAAAATTAATACACAGGACAAATATAGGTATAAATAATACTTAACAAAGCTGAGTAGAATATAATTTGAAAAGGCACATATATTTTTAACATTTTTGAATATTTACTGAGGGACTCCGAATATATTTTTTGTTTTCTATGTAAAACTTTTATCTGACAAAGACACAGATTTTTTATTTATTTTCTATTACATTTGAAACAGTGAGTTAATACTAAAAAATGTGGGCCTATATTTCGCTAGTTGGAAAAATTCTCAATTTTTTTGTATAATTGACAAGCAACTGCTTTTACTTTAATTTGATTGAAGATCAGTCTTCCCCTCATCATAAAAATATATGCAACTGCCTTGATGTATAAAAATAGGCGATCATGTTATTTATTATTTAGAATTCATAGAGGTAGACAATAATATTACCAGAAATACAACCACAATTATTTATGCTATATGTATAATTGTTACTTTAGAAAAATAGTGTATAATTTGCAAGTAATAAAATATGTATATACATTTAGAAGAACTTGAAATTCACAAAAATTTAAGAAGATTCTCAACAATATGTTAAATCTTATTATAAATTTCTTCACAAATCCAAATACAAAATACCTATATTCAATAATATGAATTTGTGTGCAATATTAATTGTATTACTAATACACAAAATTATCATTTTAAACGTCTGTTAGTTAGCCAAAAACTAATCATCAAAAAGGATTGATTCACTGAAAATATCATTTAATAGATATTTTACTGATTCGAAAATTTTGATAAATATGCAAGATAAGATGTAGGTATTCTTTTAGTGAATTGTTTCTGGTCGACGCTCAGATTTTTATGGTTGAGAATCTTGTTATGTTTCAAATATATAAATTTCAGTATATTTAAAACAATGAAAATATTGATTCTCCGAGAAAAATAGTACAGTACAATTCAATAAATATACGACGATAGTTTATTATATAAATATAATTAAATCAATATATATATCCATAATGTCGAAGTAAAATACCTACTGCTGACTTACCGGTATTAAAAATTTACTACACATTAAATAATATTAATAGGGACGACATTAAACTGCCAAACAATTTATAAAAGTTCATTTTTGTGTCCAAAGTTATTACAAACACATTTTCGATAATTATATCAGTGATAATTTATTGAGCAAATTTGATTTTACATCGGAGCTAAACTAAGTTATATCATATTGTAAAAAAATCAAATATATAAAGCAACAAAAACAAATATAAACAGAAGAAGAAAGAAAGGGTTAAATGAGAAATATGAATAATTGGTCAGATGAAAACATAAATAATCTGAAAAGTGGTATAGAAAATTTATAAAACGAATGATAACATGGAAAATGTAATGACAAAATGATAAGGGACAGAATTGACAATAGAACATCAGAGAAATCACTGAAATCAAATAAAAATTAGACCTCTAAAATGATATGGGCGCATAGGAAAAATTAATTCAAGGAAAATGTAAAGAGAAGTATTTAATGAAAAGAAATCAGGGAAGGAAACACAATAAGAGCATTAGGGACAATATGTAACAATAGGGCTAGCATGAAGAAATCATCAAAGACAACATGAAGGTTACTAAAGGAGTAGGAAATTTTGCAAATTTATATATGGAAAAAAATATTAGTATGGAAGGTTAATTTCCAAATAAAATTAACACATATATGAAGATAAATAGCACAAAAGCATCATTATAGTAAAACTTATAAACATAATTAATGAAATAAATACTTAATGTAGTTTTCGAAACCCAAAAAGTGTGTAACTCCTCATTTTGTCAAATTTTAGATTCTAGTGTCATCTATTAGCTTAAAGTAAAAGCTATTACTGTAGGTTGCATAAAACTGAATTTTAATAAATTTACAAAACAGAAATCTACCCATCTCCAAGCATCTGTTATTTGAAAATGAAATATGTGTAACTGTGCGCTGTAACTCCACTAGTTCACATTGTTGTTCTCTAACCCTACTTGTGGTTGTTAGCTTTAGTCGGTTTTTTTGTACAAATTTTTGAAAAAAATTAAGTATTGCGTGTTTAAATCTAAGGTAACTGTATTGACAATAGCTTAAACTTGATATGAAATCGAAATTTAATCTAGATAGATACTTGCTCAAATATTACACTGGAGTTACACCATTTTCTTCCAATAATATTTTCCTTTATAAGTACAAAAACAGTGTACTCCACAATGGCTAAAAATCAATCGAAAGTGAAAGACTAATATTGGACATTAACACATTGTGTATGTTCCAAATTTTAAAAAATCCGTTTTCTTATATCTTTTAGATTCTAACCATGTCAAGGAGAAAGAAATTAGTTGGCATGTTTTTAAAATTAAATGAAACAAAAAAATAATGACAATCAATGTAATACAGACAGTATTATTGATGAGTATATTGTAACAAATAATGGTTTTACAAATGACCGATCAATTGCTAACGACGTTATTATCATGGGGTAGGAAATGGTAAGTAAAATATTTCCAGAGGATGGAGATGAAAGTGACGAGCATGGAATTGGAAATCTTGAATATAATCAGATAGAGTCTGAAATTCAGGCAACGGAAATTGAAGAGGAAATTCAGTACTGAAGAAAAGGAAATATTACCACAAGAATCAAATTATGAACTATGAACTGACTTGGATGGGAATCCTATCAGATAAGAGACCAAATTGGAAATTCTACTGAAACTGTAGAATATGTAGAAATTAAAGAAAATAACAATGGAGAATGGAGGACTACCCAGAAAAAGAAGACGTAAGTATTTATCTAAGTCAAGATTCAAAATACTTGCAAAATAAAAAAGAGCAGGTAACTTGGTAAGGCTTATCTGGGCAAAAGAAATGTAGACTCTAAGTGAGACTACCAAGTTAAAAAACCAGAAAAAATATTGAAAAATAGATGTTTGTGTAATTAGGAAAAACAAATTCAGTTTTAAAATGTTCCGAAGTCATTCAGCAATATCGTATATATATCGTAATCATTTTTAGAAAATGACATGGCCAAAGAAAAAGCAATATGCAGTAGGTGTAGTTTAAATACAGGAGGTGAAAAGACGACACGGCACAACTCAAAATAGTAGAAGAAATCATTCATTAAAGTACCACTTAAACTGTAACAAGTTAAAATCTTACTGAGTATGCAAAAAGATCTTCACAAGAACTTTATTGATATCACAAAATGTTATAGGGCTACGGTTAGAAAAGGAAAACCACATGAGTGGAAATGACAGTGAACGTTGAAAGACATTGAAGAGAAGATGAAAAGACAAAATTGATTAATCAGCTAAACTTATTTTTTACTTCTATTTCTAAGATGGAATCGCATTATTGTCGCGTTTCGGCTAGCAAATTATATTAAGAAGCATTATGGCAGAGCAAAAGGGCGATGTCCGCATGGGCTATAAAATTAAAAACATCTTCGATGAAATATACCAAGAACACTTGGTCTTAAGGGAAGAAGCTAGAAGTGAAAAAATCAAGGACTCGATCTCCGAGTATGACAGAAGTCTTTTTTATTATTACGAAATGGATTATTAGCTCAGACTTCATGCTCATACTCAAGAGTATAATATGCTATGAGTTTAAACTCAGTTTCTATTCATACCACCCAAATCGAAAAACGCATTTACAGGATACGAAATCTGACTATAAAATGGTAGAGCTTCATCCTATATGAATATCGGTATTTTTGCGACAAATCAGTATTGCTGTAATAAAATGTAATATCTTCTTCTTATGATCTTTGACTTTTAGAGAAGATCTTTGATCATTTCCGGCAACTACCCAGTTCAGTGAATTGAGTAAAATGTCATAAAATACTATAAAATTATCACTATTACTATTACCCATTACACAAACAATAATTCTATAAAAAGAAGCGAAAACATTTTTAGGTTGGCTGAAAAAATATTCACATTATTATGAAAAAAGTTTCACAAAATAGACTAGATATAAACGATAGAAACAATGCAATTGGATTAAATATATACAAAATCTTCAAAATACAAATTTGGACGGATCTAAGAAGAAAAAAAAATTATTTTCCAATTTATTTACAAATTTACTGTGTGTATTTCTAACCTGTTTTGCACAGAATTAGCATCCAGTTCTAGTATTGTGCCTCTTTATTCATGATAGAATATATCAAAAGAATGCTAGGCGGATATAATTTAATATCTATACTTATAAACGACAAAAACATCACGGACTATGAAATTGTTAAAAATAAGCTATAGGTATGTGAGTTGCTACTTGTAATTTTTTAAAACTATTCACCTACTGACAAAAGTAGTGATTTGTGATTATCAAAAATAAAAAAGCCTTAACCAATATAGAGTTGTCAATAATAATGAAAATAACCTTGACGAAATAATCGGCAAATTAGTCTGAATAAAGAGATTTTACAATAAATGAAAGGTAGGATTAATAATAGCTTGATGAAATTATGTAGTTCTAAATCTTAAGAATACTATTGTGATACTTTTTCACCAACTCATAAATATAGTTTTCATAGAAATACTGCAGTCTCGTTTATTTCTCTAAAACAAATATACAATTATAAAATATAAAGTTCAAAAGGTAGATTCACCAAACCTTCCAATATTTCGAGCGTTTTGCAAGTTACTTGGTTATTTCAATGTAGATGGTACAGAAATTTCCGCATAACCCAGCTTAATATATAATATAATACATTCTCATTTGTATATAAATGATTTATTTAACTGAGGGTTCAAAAAATTCCATCTGAACAAATTTTGCAATGCGTTCGGAATACAATCCATATAACTTTTCGGAAAGAAAGTTAAAGAATTGTTAACTAATCACACAGTCGATCTACCACTCTATACAAAATATTATTTCCTTTGTTGATTTTAATTTTAACATATGCATGTAACTGATGTTTATAAACAATTCCAACTATCTCTTTAATATGGTTTCGGTAATAATAATGATGAAATTAGTCTAAGATCTGAACTTAAAACTACACCCCTCATCCTTTTTCCAGCTGAAATATTTTGGTAGCAATCGAAATCAAAAAGCATAAGTACCTATTGAAAATGTGATGTGCGAATAAGATCTTTTAAAATTGAACGGAAAAAAATTGAAAGTTAACTTTGTATCCTTACAAGGACCGCTTAAATTTGTTATCAGTGAGGTTGTTAATTGTGGAAGGAATTGTTGAATCTATCTTTTTAAAAACTTCAACATAACATTCAGGTAACATTTTATAAATTAATATTTTACACGTACGCTTCAACATGCCTACCTTCTATTCTATTGAAAAAAACTTTCCAGCTATGTACAGTTTTACTCGACCAGATCCACACACTGGATGTTATTCCGACTATCATGGTCATCAGATACTTAACCATGAATACTTCAAACCTAGGATGAGTTTTTTCTTTTAAATCCCTAGGACAGGGAATGGCATATTTCGATTTTTCACACATATCTTGATTCCATGTCTAAAACAAAAATATAAAGAGCTGATATAAAAAATAAATTATTTCTAATTGTGCATATCCATGCTCGACAATTATTTATTGTTTGAATAGTTTAGCATTTTAAAAAGTGCAGATATGTGGTCAGGAGAAGAATAGTGGACAAAATATTGCTAAAAATGTCCATAAAATAAACGGTTTTACGGATTAAAACTAACTTTTCCACATATGTGGCCCTGAACAATGTTCTATCATAAAATTGTTACTTGTATACACTTCGAGGGACGTATCGTGCTAACAAACCGAAATTTCTCCAAAAATAACCAAACATTTTTTATATCTGGATTTAGAGGACCCGCTGTACTCGCTCTAGTCAACTAAAAATCAATAAGGTACATCTGTGAGACACCTTGAACAATATGCAATCCTAAAATTGATCAATCGTATACTCTCTGGAGGCTGTATCGTGCTAACAAACTGAAAATTCTCCAAAAATGACGAAAATTTGGTACTTCGAGTACCATAGCACCCGTTGTACTGGCTTTACTGAGTTGAATATTAATAGGGTTCATCTTTGAGACGCTCTGAATAATATCCAATCATAAAATTAGTCACTTGTATATACTCCGGAGGCTGTATCGTGCTAACAAACTGAAACTTCTTCATAAATGACAAAAATATCGTACATAAAGTACTGTATCACTAGTTGTTCATCAGTGAGAAGCCCTGAAAATTATTCAATCATAAAATTGGTGACTTGTTGAACTGCGCAGGCTGTATCGTGCTAACAAACTGAAATTTCTCAAAAAATTACAAAATGTCGTACTTCAAGTACCATAACAACCGTTGTACTGACTCTGGTGAACTGAAAATCAATAGGGATCATCTGTGACATGTCCTTAACAATATTCAATCATAAAATTGCTGACTTATCGCACTCCGGAGACTGTATCGTGCTAACAAGACATGTAAGGAAAAGTGGCCGACGACAACGACGACGACGACATACACACAGGATTTTTTTTCTAAAAACCGTTTTTTCGTGTTGTTGTTGATGGAAAACGTAAAAATAACTCAAAAAAAAATTTCAAAATTTCAACTTTTTTGGGAGTAAACCAATACTTTTCTCGCATATAGAAAGGTTGGGCGGAAAAGTAACAACTGTTGGGTCTAGCCGCATAAGTAGCTTTCGAAAATACCCAATAAAGGTAGGAGTTTTGAGCCTCTAACAATCCTCGTTACCAGCCATTTAAAATAGTTTTTTAGGCAAAACTGAAGATACGATTCTAGTACGAGAGTAGATATTATTTTTATATTGACAGATCCATACTTTATAGTTACTTTACATATACTGCGAAATGTTACGGTTTTTCCGAATCGGCAATTTTTTCGAATCAGTGCTTACTGTATGCATATTTTACACGTTTACGGTTTTTGTTCCAAATCGATATTTTTTACTATCCCGTCTTGCAGTACATCACTAAACTACGAACGAGATGGATGTGAAAACTTTTGTGATTATGTACTGCTATCAAGGCCGTCACTATCGCAAAATTAATAACAGGAGATATTGGGTGCATCCAATTTTAAGACAGCGATTTAATTTGGGATCCTTTCAAACATTTATGGGTGAGCTGATGATGGATGAGTCAAGTTTTTAATTATTTTCGAATGACAATATCAACTTTTAAAGATGTCTTATAAAGGGCCGAACAAATTTTGTCTCATATAACGGGTACTGACCCTTTCCTCAACTATAAGCTTTTTAGTCCAAGCTACAGAGATTTGGAGTGAGCATTTTGTGTAAAAAGTGTTAATAGAAAACCAGCTACGTTATTGTTTGGAGAATAGTTTCATATGATATAGTAAGATGTTCTTCACTTGACTTTGTTATTCATAACTTTGTTATTAACAATTGTATGCTAGAAATCGCTTTTTTTATTTTTTTAGTTATAAAACTGGTGAACAGCTCGGTCGGGCGGTTAGTTTAGGTGAAAATTGGGAAAAACGGGCCAAAGTACAATTTATTCAAAAATTCATAACTTGGTTATTTTTTGAGTTATAGCGTAGATACTGCGGCCAGTATTAGTTTTTACCATAAACTTTATATGTGCAAAACTTGGGAATTGTCCGATGTATAGTTTTCGACCTATGGCCATTTGAATTTTTTACTATGCAATTTTCAGACAGGCCTGAATACGACAGGTATGATCCGATTTCAATTTACAAAAACAATTTCAAAGGTAAAGTTTTCATTCTTCAAATTGTTTATCTTGGTTTTGCGATATTCTAGAGATGGCTACGGTTAATGGAAATATAAGAATAATCGATTATTTTATAACAACTCAACGATTAATCAAATGAAACCAAACTATACTTTTAGGTGTTGGCATATTTTTAATATTATTCATTAAAATTTCGTCTACATTTTAAAACAATACCCCAAAGAAACCATAAAAATAGCCATTTTTAGAAAGCTGTACATGTATTTTATTTGCATTTTATAATTTTCAGGTTATATTAATGTATATCACTTTCAAATACACAAATATAATAATTAATCGATTGCTTTTAGATTAATCGAGATACTGTATATCATTTGATTAATCGTTAAATTGTCGTAATTTGCTAATGTTGCCCGTGCGTGATTTCATGATCTTTTCATTTGAATATCTCAGCAACAAATAAGAATATCGTAAAACCAAGATGCACCGTGTGATATGCAAATACTTAAAGAATTAGAAATTGAAGAACTAGGAGACCCCTACAATTACTAACGCAAAATTACAAAACAAAACACTAAAATGAAACAGTCGGTGCCTGCAATAGAACGATTAATTTCCACGCTGAGATATTTATCTACAGGTAGTATGCAGACACGAAATTCACTTGTGCGATATCTCAACTACTAGGAAATTTTATACCGGTGAATTGCAGGGAATTGTTTATAGAATTAAAAGACGAATTTATTAATATGTTTGGATGAATTTATATGCTTTGTAGGCAGCTAAAAATTCTTCCCAGAAAATTTTATTATCGTTAAAACCAAAAACGTTCGAATGTTTTTGGCTAAAACTCATTCTACAATTCGTCAAATAAAATTAAATAGACGTCTGCATTGTTGCTGTCTGTCGTGTGTCTGTAAACAGGCAGCTTGCGGTAAGCATTTACGTTCGGACATGTCTGGGCCCGCACAGACAAAATGAAAGGGCATGTGCTTGCAACGTCAGTCCGCGTTCTTCCAGACTGTCTGCGATGGACGCCACACTCAGGCATAAGGACAAACTTCTTGTAAAGTTACTCGCCCGGACTACCCGCGGGCATGCCTACGGGCATATATGTTAGTGAATGCCCCGTTTTAGCAACCAACTCAGATTTATTATTGTATTCGGAATGTAGTGTCAAAACTGAAGGTTAAAAACCACCGAATCGGACTTTTTACTGTATACGGAGTTTCGCCGAGTCGTGTGAACGTAGAGATTGTGAAGTACATTCCACACACAAAAATAAACGGTTTTAAGGATTAAAACTAACTTTTCCGCATCTGCGAGATACCTTGAACAATATTCTATCATAAAATTGTCACTTGTGTACAATTCGGACAATTCGGGGGATGTATCGTGCTAACAAAGCGAAATTTCTCCAAAAATAACCAAAAATGTAGTATATCTAGATGTATAGGACCCGCTGTACTCGCTCCAGTCAGCTGAAAATCAATAGGTTACATCTGTGAGTCACCTTGAAAAATATACAATTATAAAATTGGTCACTTGTATACACTCCGGAGGCTGTATCGTCCTAACAACCCGAGATTTCTCCAAAAATTACCAAAAATGTGGCAATTTAGGTACCATAGCATCCGTTGTACTAGCTCTGGTGAGATAAAAATCAATAAGATTAATCTCTAAGACGCCCTGAACAATATTCAATCATAAAATTGGTCGCTTGTATACACTCTGGAGGCTGTATCGTGTTAACAAACTGAAACTTCCTCAAAAATGACAAAAATTTGGTACTTCAAGTACCGTTGTACTGGCTTTAGTGAGCTGAATATCAATAGGGTTTATCTTTGAGACGCTCTAAATAATATTCAATCATAAAATCGGTCACTTGTATATACTCCGGAGGCTGTATCGTGCTAACAAACTGAAATTTCTCCAAAAATGTCGTACTTAAAGTTCTATAGCACTTATTGTACTGGCTCTGGTGAGCTGAAAATCACTAAGGTTCGTCTGTGAGATTTCCTGAACAATATTCAATCATAAAATTGGCGACTTGTTGCACCCCGGAGGCTGTATCGTGCTAAGAAGACATGTAACGAGAATTGGCCGACGACAACGACGACATACACACAGGATTTTTTTTCTAAAAACCGTTTTTTCCTGTTGTTCTTGATGAAAAACGTAAAAATAACTAAAAAAATGCTTTTTTTAGGGTAAACCAATACTTTTCTCGCATATTAGATAGGTTAGGCGGAAAAGTAATATAGTAAGATAACCGAATCGTTAAAACCTTGGACGATTCGTCCAAAGGTAAAACCACCGATTCGGTACTGTGTGAAGTAGCTATTACAGCGCACTATCCTCTGCTGTCATAATGATCAGTCCAAAAACCTATTGACGAGGTAAAAATAGGTGACGCAAGTAAAAACCCTTACAAAAGATGTGATATCCAATTATACGATGTACAATTTATATCTACTTATAATCTTTTTAACGACCTATTCCACTCAGATGGTCGGTACACCTGTAATATACACCAGAAACCCGGAATATTCGATCTATGCCCTTATAAAGATCTTGAATAGAGCTACAAAAAACATATAGGGTGTTTTTCCTCTATCTGTTCTTGAAAACGGTATAAATAGGAAAAACTTGAAAGAACGAAAAAAAAATTAAAGGGTGGACCACATATTTGGTTATAATTCCACAAGGCTACACCTAAAATCTCAAATATTACACACTATTAGACAGGTCTTGAATAGACCTACAAAAAACATAAAAGGTGTTTCTATTCTCTCTATCTGGGGTCAAAAACCGTATAAATTGGAAAAAATTATAAAAACAAAGGGTGGACCACTTATTTTATCTATAACTCCACAAGGGTACACCGAATATCTAAAATATTATATACTGTTGGAAACGTCTTGAATAGAGCTACAAAAACCATTTAGGGTATTTTTTCTCTATCTGAGGTAAAAAACTTAACATACAAATGTTTTAGAAATTTTGGTTGGCCATTAAGACCCCTTAAGGATTTTTTCAGAGATCGTGGTATGGTGCGATCGTAATAATTTCTCGAGCTCTATCATCCTGCAAAATTTCATCGAAATCGTTAAATCCATTACAGAGTTGCCACAGGTTGTCTGGGGCCCCCTATTTCTTTGGCGCATCTTAGGATAGTTTCCATTATTTCTGTGTTGTCCTCCTGTTCTTGCAGCATATCGTGGAGCCGCGCCTGGTATTGATCGGAATTCTCTTTTAGCTTGTTGATATCTATTCCTGTTGCTGTTGGCTTACTTATCAGCTTCAGTCTTTCCAGTCTTGTGTTGAGAACAACTTTAGCTCTGATTACTCTGTGGTCACTACCCACCCTGAATTTGTTGAGAACATTTACATATTTGATAGTGTTGATTTTATTAGTTAGAACAAAGTCGATTTCATTTCTAGTGGTTCCATTTGGGGATTGCCATGTACATTTTTGGTTGGTGTTTTTCTTGAAGAATGTGTCAGCTATTGACATAGTGTGTTGATGTGCTTGTTGTATTAATCTCTCCCCTCTTTCATTTCTGTTCTCAATTCCAAAGTTCATAGCTTGTTCTTGATTATTTCTTTTCCCCGCTTTGGCGTTGAAGTCGCCTATTATGTATTTGAAATGGCTGTTGTCATCGTCTAGTGCTTGTGTGATTGCGTTGTAGAATTCTCTTCTGAGTGGCTTGTTTCTGGGGCGTAGACCTGTATGATTTGTATGGTATATCTTTCGGATAGTCGTTATGTTATACTCGCTACCCGATCTGATATACTTGACATATTTAGGAATCTGTCTTTCCATGTTTTCTTTATTAGGAATCCAACGCCACTTGTTCCACCGTTTGGTGTTCCTTGGTAGTAGAGGATGTTGCCTGACTCTAGTTCCAATAACTCTTCACCTATTCGTCTTACCTCACTGATACCTATGATGTCCCACTTAATATTTTCTGCCTCTTTTTCCAGTTCCACTATTTTGGTCTGGTTAGAAAGTGTGCGGCAGTTATAGCTGGCTATGGATAGCGATGTAGTTTTACATTGGTAGTGGTTTAGACTCCGCGTATTCTTAGCACCCTCTGCCATCCTGTTTGCGCCCCTGGAACTATCCATCCCAGGGCCATTCGGGCCTACGGAGAATGAGGGCCGTGGTTTATCCTTACCACGCTGCCCCAGTGCGGGTTGGTAAGGGGCGAGGGATGCCATCCGCCAGTTTTCGCCATTTACTGACGGACCTTGTGCCCCCATATTTTTTAGTGGAACTTTTTAGTTATTGAAAAAGTCCTTACTAGAGTGGGATTCGAACCTCCGTCCTTCAGGTTGAGAAACCCAAGTTTCGGCGCTCTAACCCACTCTGCCATCTGGGGGTCATATATATATATATATATATATATATATATATACCGACAAACTACCTAAAGCGAGGTATCTCAGCTTTGAGTACAGTTAGGAGGCTTAAACTTTTACTATAGCATAACCTCAGCGCCCCGAGTCAACTGACAGATTATCGTAATCAGTGAACACAACTGACATTTTGTATGAAAAAAAATTACTGTATATATAGAGTGACTTTTCATGTTTTTTCGGTGTGGTGGTTTTTGTGGGGGTTTACTTGCGTCACTCTGCCTGTAATTGTCTATTCGAGTGTCAGGAAACAGATAGATCTAATCAGGAGTTGATATATTTTGTAAGAAATCTAGACAAAGTCCTCCTGTCAAATTTTCAGAAACCAATATGACCAATAATTATATTTCTCCCAATATCAGCTCTACACATTGACCTTTTATGGTCGTTGCCTCATCTGAAAATAAAACATTAACAATGACATTGTTATTCCATTTATTTCGGTTCATCAAATACTCTCAGTTCTTGGGTTAACGTCGTCTTGAGTTAACTAATTCATGGATAAGACTTCATAAGTATATTATTTTACCTTTTTAAAAATGTTTGATACTAAAGACAATAATCACATTTTATATACTCAATGCACGATAATGTGTGGATTTTCTCTGCCAACAAAATTACTTGTCACATGTACTAAATTTCTGTATTCTAGGTCAACACTTTGTAATTTTGGTATTGTTGCGCTCTGTATCAATTTAATGCAACTTATGATACATTTTTGAAATCTGCTCAATAAGAAAAATCGTCATTATTGGAAGATAGATAGTTGTATTATTAAAGTGATATTTCAAAGAACACATTAAAATTCAAAATGAATTTATACGTTATTTTATGGGCATATAATATAAATTAATTTTAAATTGTTAAATAGTTGACTAATAATAATTAATTGTTTTTATCAATTTGTGAAAAAATTAACTTACCAGCATCCATTCGTCGAAATAACTGTGTTCGTAGATTAAACAGGAAATTACTACAAGAGCAGGAAGCGTGTAGAGAACAGAAAACACACCAATTCTAATCATTAGTTTTTCTAATTTGTCCGTCTTTGTGCCGTCATGTTTCATCACTGTTCGAATGCGGAATAAGGAAACGAATCCTGATGTAAGGAAGATGGTACCAATCACTAGGTACACGACGAGAGGAATCAGGACGAACGTACGCATTGCGTCCACGTTCCATATACCAACGTAACAAACGCCACTAAGTATATCACCTAAAACAAAACAAAAAATAAATATATTGCTAAATATTGTAATTAGAATGTTTATTATTTCAATTAAAATATCATATTGGAATTCAAGATAAATGTCAAATACTTATAAAAATTAAGTAGAAAATGCTTGTCATAAAAATATTTATAAACAAGCTATATTGGAATCAACAAAAACAGTTTATACATTTCTCAATTCTATGTTCGAGGTGTAAAGTAATTGGATCTCTTGAAATAGTTTTTTCTCGTTATAAGCATGTTCATTTGTATTTATATGCATATACAAATTACAATAAATTAGTATTTTATGCACACGATCATGTAATCTATTAATACACGAGCACGAGTTAGGTTATGTGCCAGTGTATTATTACTTGATCATTGCATACACTATTTTTTCTACGACCAATAAAAATCGTGAAATAAAAACAAGAATTCATTTCAAACTAATTATATTTCAACATATACCAACATTTTTACTAAACTGAAAATATATCATTAGTATTATCAATAGTGTGTCCCAAACTTGGGGATTTCAGTTTATTTGAATGTTCTTAATAATAAATTAACAACTCATTTTCCAAAATAGATGAAATATCTTTTGTAATTTTCCAGTCCATAAATTCTCTGTATAATTAGTCACAGATTTTATTTTATTTCTTCGGAACCAAATTTTCACAGAATATTTTTGGCTCTCTCGGAAATTTCTGGTGCTGTACAAGATATTTCTTCACTACTCAACATATTTATACATATATTTATTGAATGTCGATTAAAATTAAACGTCAAACAAGTATGTTGACACATACCACATGATTATCCCCAAGTACGTGTTTCTATAGGCCGAAAATCTGTTTCATTAAGAAAAGTACGTGTTTTAATTGGCCAAAATCTGTATCGAAATGAAAATCCGTAGGTAGCAGATATATAATTTGCGTATTATAGTGATACAGGAGTAGAAAAAAAATATATTATTGGTCCACAGTTAAGATCGGAAGATGCGTGGAAATGAACCTAGAAAGAAATTATCAGAAATGTGACATACCGATTCAAGCCAGTAACAGTAACTTACATCAACGCAACTTTAGTTAGTGATAGATATTTCTTGGCCATTTTTCGCCTCATCTGATTTAGGAAAGATTGTAGCTATAAGGTTAAGTAAATATAATCAACATGGCCCTAAAATAAATACGTTGAAAAATGAAATTACGATCTAACCAAGACAGCAGCTTGTAAAGCTTAAGCAACTGTAATAAATATCACCGTTCTAAAACAGTTTCAGAAGAACAAAACTAAAAAATGAACCGATATTGACAAAACTAAAATGCTAAACGTTCAAGAGCATTCCTAATACTAATACGGTCCAAAGCACAAACTACAACAAACCTGTATATTGTATACTGGAAGTTATTGATGAGTTGCCTATAAATCAATGTTTTTGTGTCGAATAAATAGAGAATTGTTCTCATCATTTGTGTTTGCAGAGAAGTAAAGAGAATCTCATTAACAAAAATTCCGCATTCTAAATCTTCTTTAATCTATCTATCTGTAAGAAAGCCAGAGAGAGGATATCGTCTTTCGTTGATTATCTGATCGGATGAATTATAGGCGATACAAGATCTTAATCTGGATTTTAAAACTTCCATTAATTTATAGTATTCATGAAAAACGTGACGTTGTCTTAATTTAAACAGCCGCGATGAAGAATAGGACACGGTATCAGAGTCGGAACTACATCAGGGTAAGGAAATCTGAGAAGGTATTATGATGTAACAGTTATTTGTTTTCTTTTGGTCCTAATTATCAGGGACTCTTCTTATAATGCGGCTGATTTTCATTGAAGTTTTTACACCTATTGTTGTTTAAAGGCGCCTTCACACTTGCTATATAACATTGTTATAAAACGATGTTATATAACATGTTATAGAAAATTTTACAAAATATCACAAAAATTTCGATTTTCAACAAGTTATATGTTATCGGTAAACATCAAAAAATGTTAGATAACTTTGTTTATAAATATGTCCACAATCGTACGTTGGAAATAAAATAACAATTGGGATCAGTGCGTGGTTGTCACTTGCACGAGAACGTTGTGTGCTGTTTGTGAATATGGAGTGTACGAAAGAAGGTACTGTTACGAACTCGCACACCGAAGCAGATACTAAGTACGGTCCTGTAACCTTATGTTAACCGAGTTAAAAAAAATGGCGAGCGCGCTGAATTCTGAGAAGGTCTATTGGGATTTATTGTGACAGTTTTTATAGACATGTTCTCGGAAGGTCTTTTAAGGATTGAGCCGGCAATCGAGAAATATCGCGAAAGGCATTTGTGTTGTGTAAGCCGCAGTCCAGAATTCTCTAGTAAAAAAGGCACTAGTATATAAAAAGGATCGATCAGCGGACCAGGGCAGTTGATAAAGTGATCTTGACAAATAAACAGTAAATAAGTGAATATAAAAGTGTTGATATAAATTAATAATTAAGTTTGTGTGCATATAAATTAAATTTAAGTGATTAGTTAAGCACATATAAATTAAGTGTTAGTGAGTTAATGTTTAAATAAATTAGTACGTAGCCATATCGTGTGTTTAAAATTTATCCCACCCGTTTATTGTTTAAATAAATAACAAAAACATTACAGTACTATCAAAATAATTGATCTCTTTAGAGAGAGATAAAAACTAGACAAGAAAAACCCTGGCAGGGCGAATTCAGGAAAGAAATTATTACAGAGTATTCTTTTATCATAGTATAGGTATTGCCTAGTAGAAAACAAATATTTATTTAAAGTTTATGTTGCGATGACACTTTTCTTTTATCCGAAATGAAATATACACTGAACTCATGTCGAATCGATTGAGCATCCAATGTTGATTTTCTTGCAGCTTTTTGAAGAGGAAGTAGTGATGTTTGAGTTGAATTAGTAGTTCTCCATTGTCCTGGTACAATTATGCCAGAGTCGGTATCTTCTGAGTCAAAAGTGCCTGGAGGAGTATACATATTGCTACGAAACAGCACACTGGTATAGTCCCTAAATCCGACTCTGTCTAAGCCATGTATGAAAGTTAAAATGATGGGGGATGCGCAGGGATTTCTTAGAATTGTTTACGATTTGACTATCTTATCTAGACATTGTTTTTGTGACCAGTCTTATCTAGAAAATGCCAGAAAGCCAATTGTTTTTGTGTAAGCCGCAATCTAGAATTGTCTAGTGAAAAAGGCACTAATATATAAGGGACCGACCAGGAAGAGTTTTTTTTAGTTGATAAATGATCTCGACAAATAAACAAGAATACACCGAAATAGCGAACAGTGAAGTGTTGATATAAATTAATAATTAAGTTTGTGTGCATATATATTAAGTCTTAGTGAGTAGTTTAGTGTTTAAATAAAAGTTTATCCCACACGTAATATAAACGTTTACTGTCTAAAATAAATGAGAAAAACATTACAATATATTTCGAAGAAAATTATGCAAATGGACATAAGTAAATTCAACTTTTGACACTTTGTTTGCATCGAGAAGAGTAGGTTTTCTCAAAACTCTAAAAACGGCGGAAATGATTCCAAAGACATTTTCAACAATTCGTCTAGCTCTGCTCAGACGATAATAAAAAAATCGTTGTCTTGATCATTTTACCTGTCCGCCCGCATATGGTTTCATTATATGAGATTGTAAAGGGAATGCATCGTTTGCGACAAATACATAAGGTAAATTACGTGCTTTCCGGTCAGAAAGAACTGTTTCAATTGGTAAATTAAATGCGCAATGCTCTAACATTGATTTGAATATTGAATTTGCAAATACTCCTCCATCTGAAATGCGACCCTGACATCCGACATTAACGTAAATAAATCGATACTGAGCATCAACGACTTCGAATAATACAATACTAAAGAATCCTTTGTAGTTGAAAAACTCGCTTCCACTGTTTATAGGGGCTTGTAAAATAATGTGTTTTCCGTCCATTGAGCCCAACCCAAGCAGTGAGAGAAATTCCAGCAATGATTGAAGTCACTGGCTATATCATACCATTCCTTTGCATTTCGTGGTACCTAAATGATCACGGAAATGTTTTTGCCTGGGCAAAAACGTTATGATAGACACGCCATAATAGCCAGGGTTTTTCACGTCAAAATTAAGAAAATAATGGCACTTCTAACCAAGGGAAACATATTTGGAGAGGTACCATGTTCTCTACCGAATGTCAGAAACGGGGTCTGTCTCACATACACATATTGTTGTGAATGTTTGCTGAGATACCAAATCCAAATGAATATTCTATTCTATACAACATAATTAAAAACAATATGATACACTGTCCATTTGGGAACATTAATAATAATTATCCCTGCATGCAAGATAATAAATGTAGCAAAAAATATCCCAGACAATTTACACTTAAATTAAAAGACATTGAAGTAGACAATATGTGGGTAGTCCCCGATAATACGGTTCTGTCACGGACATTCAAAGCACATATTAATATAGAGTGTAAGTACATTAATAAGGGCAGTGATCATAGATGAAAGGTTTACCGCATTCATATATTCAGATCCACCTTGAAAATGACCAACAAGTCTATTTTAATTCCGATAACCTCCCCGACAAAGTTAATAGCCTACCAAAAACGACACTATTAGTATTATGCCAAGCAAATGCTTTTGCTTGTCAAGCAAATGCTTTTGCTAAAATGCGAAAGAGCCTTCATATTTTTTGTATGGCAAAAAAATAAATTTGTGAGAAGGAAGAGAGGAAAACTCGTAGATGGCTGGCCAGGAATATTGAATGATCACGTTCTAGGTAGAGTGTACAGGGTTCACCCGAATAACACAGAGTGTTGCCATCTTCGCTTACCTCTAAACGAGGTTAGGGGTACATCATCCTTCGAGTACTTGAAGATTGTCAACGGTGTCCTCCAACCAACTTTTCAATTAGCTTGCATGAAACTTGGCTTGCTAGAGGACGACAAACATTGGGATTCTGCCCTAGAGGAAGCATCCTTATGCGAGTCGTCATTTAAAATGCGTTAACTTTTTCTATAATACTGGTATTCTGTCAGATTACAGACGCATTATGTCTTTGGGTATAGCCTATTAGAAGATTACAAACGACAAGTGGAAAGGCTTTCTGGCATTATAGACACACATCTCACAGATGCAATCTACAATAAATGTCTGGTCATAATAGGAGATGTATTAGCATTAGGAGGACACAAGTTACGATGTCAATTCCTTAGCAGTACTCGTGCCAAGTAGAGAAGGCTATCTAACCAATGAACAAAGTCATATCTATTATAAAAGGCTTTCCAGTATCGACTTTTTTTGGATGCTCCAGGTGGAAGGGGCAATACTTTTCTATTAAATTGACTATTGGCTAAAGTGAGAACCAATTGTGATATCGCCTTAGCGGTTGCATCATTCGGAATTGCTGCCACTCTGCTGGAAGAAGGTAAAACTGCACATCCCGCCTTTAAAATTATTCTCGATTTGAGGCAAACCGAAACCCCACTCTGCAATATACCCAAACAAAGTAATATGGCAGAAGTACTCCGCAAAACGAAATTAATTGTTTGAGAAAAGAGTACTATGGCTTATAAAAGGGGTTTCGAAGCCCTAAATAGATCTCTACAAGATATTAGGAATAATATTTGTCAAATAGGAGGAGTTACTGTATTGTTAGCAGGCGATTGCAGGCAGACATTACCAGTAGTGCCCAGAGGAACGCGAGCGAACAATGTTAAAGCATGCGTGCCCTTTAGTGACAAAACTGAGCCTTACCAACAATATGAGAGTCCATCTTAGGGGAGATGTTACTGCCGGACAATTCTCAGATTTGTAGCTTAAAACAGGAAATGATGATTTCTCTGAACAAGAAAATAATATAATTCTCCCTACAGAGTTAGGTACAATTGTTTCCACTGTAGAAGAGCTTATAGCTAAAGTTTACCCAAAACTTAATATTAGCTAAATTTTACCCAAAACCTAATAATTTTCACGATAAACCTGCATAATGTTTATACTAGCGTTCCATCTTTACGAAAAAACGAACAAGCTTCAGTCATAAATTAAATACGGGTATTCTGACAGGTCACTGCCACCTACGAAAACACCTCCACAGCCTGGGCCTCTCTGACACCCCACTTTGTAGAGGATGTGAGCAAGAAGATGAGACTGTCGAGCACATTCTTTGTGAATGTCAGCAACTCTCTCATCTTAGGTTTCATGTATTCGGCGAGCACAGGCTAACACACGCCAATATGAGGGAACTTAATTTAGGCGACGTTATCGCCTACTTCAGAGAAGTAGGATGGATGACGAGCTAGAATGAAGTTTTGGATCTCAGAAGGATGCACAATGGGCCAATTGTGCTGTGGGGTCTACCCACCCTTCCAACCTTTACAGATACAGATATATACATTATTCAGTCGAGTTCCTGAATACACTGCAGTCTCCGGGTCTCCCAACTGACATATTAAAATTGAGAGTTGGCGCGCCATTTATGTTGCTGTGCAATATAAATCCACCAAAATTATGCAAGTGAAAACATTACATCGCAATGTAATCGAGGAAACTCTATACTGACAGATTGTTCTCTAGGAGAGTCTGTACTTATTCCTAGGACTCCCCTAACACCATCAAATTACCCCTTCGAATTCAAGAGAGTGGAGTTTCCTATCAAAGTCTGCTTCGCCATAACCATAAACAAAGCTCAAGGTCAAGTTCTTAAGGTAGCGGGAATTGAGTTGAGAGAAAGCTGTTTCTCCCACGGCCAGTTGTCTGTGGCATGCTCCAGAGTAGCCTGGTGATTCTAGCACCCGAAGGCAAAACAAAAATATTATTTACAAAGAAATATAATAAAAAATTTATTTTACTTGCATGTTTATTTAACCTTTAAATCACTACACTATAATAATGTTAGTTATACTTCATAAGTATTCAAACATTTTAACATAATAATTTATATGTTGTAACAAAATTAATAACGTAAAAAACCAATTAAAAATCCTACTAGGGCATGAGACTCGTAATCTCAGGGTCTTGTGTGCTTACCAAAAGCTCTTTGGCGCCCTACTAGTGGAAACTTACTTACATTTTAAAGAATCCACCCCTTCTTCGACGAGAAGCTAGTCGACTAGCGAGCACGGATTGTTCTGCGGGACAATTCAACCATCTTTAACGCGTTTATCTTAATTTTTGCGTTTTCTCGTTAAAGAAATCTGGCGCCCAACGTGGGGCAGCTTAAAGGATTTTCCAGCAGTATATATTGTTGGGTTTGGACCTTGAAAATTTGATATTTTTTTTTGTTGTGAACTTTGATAAATTTTCGATTTACTTTCGAAACTTAGAGTCATTGTAGATTCAACTTCAGTTTATTGTTGCATTATTATTAATTGATTGCACCAGATTTAATTGGGTTTTGTAGTAAATCTAGGGCTTGATTCAACTTGAAGGTAATTGTTTTAATTGGAGCGTAACCTGGAAACAATTTCCCTTAATTATGTATTGATTGTGCCAGATTTAAGTGGTTTTGAAGTAAATCTGGGGTTTGAGTTGAATTAGAAAGGAATGGTTTTATTGAGCGTAAGTTGCTGTATTTTGTTGAACAGAATTAGATATTAAACTGAAGATTTCATAGTAGAAACAAACAAATTGTTCATTGGTTTGTGTGCCTTTGTTATTTTCTTTTTCAGATAGTAGTTAATAAGAAGATTTTTGATATTTTAATATTGATTGATACTTGTAATTTTGAAAAATTTATTTGGTAATCTATTGTAATACATTTGTAATCCATATATATTTGTTGTAAATTTTAAGGTGAGTTACATATAAATTTAAAGGTGCAGATCAGTAGTCGAATTCTTGTGTATTTTTTTACTTCATTGTAAGTTTATCTGACTTTCGACGATTGTAAATTGCATTGTGGGTTCGAACCTTAGCAGGTTGGTGTTTTGGTACTGGTACCTTGGGCTCGCGGACTCCTGTACTTTGGAATCGCTTATTGAGGAAGGAACGTTGTGTTGGTTGTTTCAGTTGGAAAGAGGTTACTTACTAGAGGTACAGGTCCGTCTAGGAAGAATTATTGATCGGATAGGTTGGAGACTAGTTTTGTCGTTTGGGTTGTTTGCCAGTTAAACTTTGAACTTTATCTCGTAGGTTTGCAGTTAATCGATTAGTACATGACAAACTCATTTCTGAGTTAACAATACGAGGTATTGCGAGTGATTCGCTTTCTGAGATGCGACGTAATTTAGCTTTAGCGTTGCAGGTGGAGAAGGAAGATGATATTATAGATCCGCCAGAATATCCGTATACAGCTGCTGAAGATTTGAGCGCAGTTGAAAATAAATTATATCAGTGTTTTAAATGAAACTCACTGTTTCTAGCTAATTCCACAATATAATGAAAATTGTTGAAAATTCTAAAAAATTGACAATTGTTTCGATAAATCAATATCGTGTGAGTTTCATTCAAAACACTAACACTCCATCGGGCGGGCGGATAGGTAGTTACATTAGCGGACGGGTTAAGCCTATCAGAAACAAATTTCAAAAAGTTCATTTTTTGATTTTTTTTTCAACGAAATCTTCTCAGATTGGTTAAATTGATACTCATTCTCATTTTCATTATATTTATTGTAGGCGATTTAACAAAAAAAAATTGCAGATTATAAAGAAAAACACAGTTATAACACATCATTTTATTTATGACATTGTTTCACATGAAAAAACTAAAATCAGCTATATTCAACGGGTACACATGAATAAAACAGGTATAAATAAGTATATAAAATAAAATATAAATTAAAAAATAAATCGACAAAAAAAATTTGATGCCTTTCAAAGTTGATTCCGTTTGGCGCATTTACCACAGCAGGCAGTAATGTGCTCCATGCAAAGCCAAGATTTGCAAAACTTACAAAAGTATCTTGTTTGCCATTTTTTACAATATTTACAGTATCCTCGTTTGTTTGGAGGTGGATCCTGTGGTGGTACCATATTCAGTCCTGCAAATTTAGCGGCCGTCTGTCGAATATTTCTTGGCAAATTTAGCATAGTTGCTCTTTTTGCTATGTTTACTTTCACCAACTCTAACCCTAACTGTTTTAAAAATAATCTTCGATTTATTTGGGATTCAGGTTCATTATTACTTCTATGAATGATAAATGCGTTGATACCCGCTAGATTCAGCATGCCATAAAATATCACTAACGGCCATCTTCTTGTATTTCTCGCCACACTATATGACGAAATCACTTTATCAACAACATCGACCCCGCATTTGGTGGTGTTGTAGAATGTAATTATTTCAGGTTTTTGTGCATCACCCGTGCTTTCATCTATTACACCTTCTCGATGGAAAGAAGATATCATTAGAATATTTTTATTTTTTTAGGAAAATGAGATGCTAAAGTCATATATGTTCCAAATCCAAAAACAGTCGAAGGAATAGGTCGCTTATTTTTCTCTCTAAATTCCTGTGGTATACCTTTTGCTCGGGAATTTAGTGTTCCGACAATTGTTAGTCTATGTTGTGTAAAAGCTTCTTCAGTCAGGGCAAAACTGTTGAACCACCTATCCATAGTGATATTTCGTCCCGAATTCGAAATATGTTCAAACATTCTAAGAGACACTGCTTTAGTTGAATTGTCTACCTGAAATGGCCCTTCTGGTTGCACACCAGCATAAATTTCCAATTTTGATGTATAATAAGTGCGAGCATCAACTAGTGAAAAAAACTTACTTACTGGGTTTCTTAGGCATAAACATGCGGAAGGCACATCGACCGCGAAAAGGCAACATCATTTCGTCTAATGTGGCGTACTCCCCTATCGAATAATAACGCTGGCAATTGTTATTGAATATTTCAAATATTTCCCTTATGGGCGCCAATTTATCTATAGATTGCCTCTCTGCTCTCGTTGTCGTATCATCAAATCTGATGACTCTCAAAAGAAATCGGAATCTTCTTTGTGACATTGCTGCTACGAATATTTCCGATCCCATTCCATCATTAGGTACTCCAATACTCCTCCAAAATTCGTCTAGCTGCTCGTTCAGTGCCGGAAAGATAAAGCAAGCCAAAAAAGCACTTCATCTCTTCTTTTGACGTCACAACTGCATCGTTTGGATCCTGGTACTTGCATGCTATTTTTTGAATATATAAATTTGTATACCTCACAACAATATCCAAGATGTCATCAAAAAAGAGATGCCAAATATCAAGAGGCCCAGGTAAATGCGTGACAATATTCTCTCTTCTTATGCGAACATTGCGTGCACCGCCAAATTTTCTCAATTTGCGCCCATCCTTTGCATGATAATACAAACGCCGATCCTCTGTTGGCTCATCAGTGTCTGCATGTGTTGCTTCTATTTCATTTTGTTTCCTCTCATTATTTTCAGTCTCAGAGTCAGTGTCATGTTCACTAAATTCTACATGATCTGAGTCCACTATTGAACTGTCTGAATCTGCAGCCCCTTCCTCGTCAGTTGGAATATCTTCATAAAGTTTCATCAAACGTTCAATTTGCTTTTCATAGGTATCCATTTTAATTGAGCACTATAATAAAACATTTATGTTCTAAAAATATTATAGATATAACAATATGAAAATCACTTACCATGTAACAAGAAGAAATGTTCAGTATTATTGTGCACAAATCACAGTATAACATGTATCTGTATACACAAACTAACAGAAACGGGACATGAATTATAATTGAGAGAATCCCCCAAGCACTATCGCATCTCGTATATAGATTCTAAAGTACAATAATTCAATTTCTGTACCATAGATGGTGCCTAGAGTATGCTACGTAATTGAATACACGTTTGAACAAGTTAAGCCTGTGAGTGCAAACACCGCTATAACGCAAAACATTGGATTCCTTTTTTAACACAATTTAGGCTGTAAACTTCATTTTAAATAGTAAAAAGGTATATAGGATATAAATATCCCAACGCCATAAATTAAAAAGTTATTGCTAATTTTCAAAACCTTATGCACTGATAGGCTTAGCTCGTCCGATGGAGTGCTAATATGAGTAGATTCCACGAAGTAAAGGTCGAGACAGTTAATTTCATTAAATTATATCAGATTGAGCCCAGTGTAGAAGCGTTTAATAAAACACGTGCGAGTTGTAATTTCCATAAATTACAGAGTAAGCTAGTGCATGTCATAGGTCGGTTGGAACGTGTCACTAATTTTGAAGCAGATGTCTAAGGCACTTTCTTTACTTGAATAATTGGGCAGTAAAGCTTCCAGACAGGAGCGTTTTCGTCAAACTCAACCACCTCAGTTGGAAATTCTCTCTCAACCTGGACCATCTTTTGCAAATGTGTTAACTATTCGTGGATCGACTCTCAACAATGTAAGGTAACCTTCTAATATTGGTAATGTGTCAAGAAATATGTCTAATATTAAGACGATCTTGCCTAGTAAGTGGGGTTTAGTGTTTTCTGTCGACTCCAAAGGGATCTCATTATCAAGCTTTCTGGAAAATGTGGAAGAGTATCGGGTTTCGCGTGATGTAGATAAGGAAATTTTGTTAGCTAGCGGTATCGATTTACTTTCTGGTAGGGCTTACCAATTTTATTTACCTTGCAGAGAAGATGTTAAGTCTTGGGATGAATTCGTGGATCTATTGTGGGAAGAATACTTATCAGGGGATTATAATGAGAAATTGTTCGAGGAAATTAAGAGTAGAACTCAGGGTCCTGATGAAAGTGTGGAAATTTACTTGGCTGTGATGTCTGGTTATTTCAAAAGGTTGACTTGTCCCATTTTGGAGGAAACGAAACTTAAAATATTGTTAAGGAATATTACGCCTTACTACCAACATCATCTCCTCTCCGGCTTGTGGCAATTAAAAGCGTGCGTGAGTTATTGACTCTGGGTCGTAAATTGGAGAGTAGGCTATCGAGAATTATAGTGTACCATCGAGGGAATTAAATTGTCTGGAGCCAGACCTAGCTTAGTTAGTTACAGTTTATGTGTCATCGTATGTAGAACCTCTGTCTGACGTTGGAACTCTACTCCTCCCTACTTCGGTATCTATTCGTAAAGATAATAAAATCGTTTGTTTCCGTTGTAAGCAGCCAGGTTAATCGGGTCGTAGGGTGTCGTAGTAGCAAGAAATTTAGCTTTAGATGTAAGAAAGAAGGGTTCACGGTTAGGATTTGTCCTGATCGCTCTTCCAGAACTAGCCAGTGTAAACGAACCAAGACGTGCTTGAAGGATCGGGTAGAATACGTCAGTGGAAACCCCCGGTCAGTAATTTTCGTGCCGTTATAGACTACGTGTCAGATCATGCTATTAATGATGAATGCCTTTATCCTAGGTAAAAAAAATATTAAGAAAAGAAACACAAGGTCCAATCATTAAACATCAATCAAGGGATACTTGCTGACTTTTATTTCAAAACTTACCGGACAATTTACCCTTTTCAAGTGTGGAGATAGACTCGATAACCCACTGAGGAGTTGTGGGCTAACTTAAAGAAGTCTTGGGTGCTTGCCAAAATTTCTCTGGCGCCCCTTCTTTGACTAGAAGCTAGTCGACTGGCGAGCACGCATTGTTCTGCGAGAAAATCCGACCATCTTTAACGGACACCGAGGGGTTTCTTGTTATTTTTGCGTTTTCTCGTTAACGATGTACCCAGTCTATCAGCCAAAATTTCTTAAAATATACTGATGTTTACTAGGTGCTGCATTTTCAGGGTCACATAGTATATTTTTAAAACGAATGTTCAGCAATTCAACTACTTGATGTTTATTTATTCAGAGTATCGAATATTTGTACAAACGTTTCCCCATTATATCAGATAATGAGTAGTTTTCATGACAGGTGAAGGAATGTACAATGCTGATATGGCATGGACATAAAATAAGCTATTTACGAAGCAGACACCACTGGGTTTATGATGGAAATTTTTAGTGACACAGAAATTTTTAAAAAGAAATATCTTGAAAAATAGTTTGTAGTGCTGTCAACTTTTTAAAATTATTGCTATAATATCCCTACTGCAATTTATGGATAGATAGATGGTTGATGCGCTCCTGGTTGCATCCTATGTTTATAGCTGAGAGACCAGATTAACTGTATTGTATTTTTTAACGGCTATTTGGATTACGTCTTTATACTTAATGAAGAAAATTTTAATCGCTACATAAAAATAGAAAGCTTTTAGTAAACACTTAACCTCAAACAGGAGCGAGTATCGACTTCGCTATATACAAACTTCCTTTGAAAATTAGGATCTTGTGTTATCAGTTGTTGTTCAAATAAACCAGGTGGGTGTTGAAAATGGAATTAATAATAACAAAATAGTGAATCTACATAGTGCAAGTCATTGTCTATCACAAAATTTAAGAAAATATAAATGTACAAAATAAGATAAGGATGCTAAGTGATTTAATTAATCCAACGAAATTAAATTGAATTAAATATATTTTCATACATTGGAAACTCTCCAAAAAGGTTCACTGACTTTTGTACATCAGGCAAAAATAGTCGCATCATTTTTCATTTAATTTAAACGTAAATGATGCTTTTTTATTTGGATGACCTAGTTCACAATTTCATTTTAACTGCGCTATTTGCCATTTTGTACGTTCATAAAATATCTCAATGCCATTAACTATCATAATGTTACGAAATTGCATACTAGTGTAGTCCTCAAAGCGAAACATTATCGAAAGTTGAAATTTTGGCGAATACGCAATATTTCTAGGAAGGGCGGGGACTTCTAGGAAGGACATACTTTTGTGATTGTTTTTAGGGGGGCACTTCTAAGAAGGATGGTAGTTTTTTATGGGGAACCGAATCCTAGAAATTCTAAAACTAATTTTTGTGGAAGGGAATTTTAATATATAAAGGCGAGGATAAAGCGGCCCGCTAGTCAGTTTACAATTTAATCAAGTAGTGAGCACAAAAGTGAACATTGTATTTAATATGAATTATTGTTTAATGTGTACATAAATGAAGTATAAGTGATTCGTTAAGTGTGTAAATAAATTAAGAGTAAGTAGATATACCGTGTTTATAAATTTATTCCACTCGTCAGGATAAGCTGTTTAAATAAATAAGAAAAGCATTACATTAGTGTCAGAAGTGGGATAATATAAATAGTTACTTAAAAATGGCTAAGAGACTAAGTAACCTAAAAGTGGTGGAAACGTCCGGAAAGAAGAATGAATTCGTAGAAGGACTCAAAGTGGCAATGGGAAGTGACGGCTTGGATCCAGAAACATTTTATTCAAAGACGAAGCTTTCACCTTAAACTCAACAATTTCTGCTAATATGAAGAACGATATTTCTGCTATGAGGGACGATATTTCTGCTACAAGGAACAATATTTCTGCCGATATCTCATCAATGAAAAATAACATTGTCGCTGACGTCGACAATAAAATTTCGTATATAATCATATATTGAAAATAAGATGACAACGATGGAAAATTACACGGACAAAAAAATCAAGAAGTAAGAGAGAAATATGGCAGATTTAAGAACACAAGACACGCCAGCAGAAGAAAAGAAGATCGAACATATTAAAACCTTGCAAACCAGAAACACATTTGAAGATAGAAGATATTGGCAGTTTTGCCCGAGTCAGGACCTCAACGTTCGACGGAAAGACGTCGTGGAACAATTTTGTGAATAAAACAGTTTGAAGCAGCAGCTAGAGCGAATAATTGGTCCGATAAGGAGGAGGCAGTGAAGAAACGGATCAACTGAAGAAGAGGTTAAACATGCGATATGGTCACGAACATCTAGAACATAATTCCAGCTGAAGAACCGAAGGCGGAAACCTGACGAATCCCTTCAAGGGTATGAAGTGGATATTGCCACACGATGGAATGTTTGGACAGCCAGGCCTTTATTAAGTGCTTACGTGACCACGATATGTAGAGGATGCATCATTTAAATCATTCCAAAATATTGGTCGATGCATTGATTGCTGCTCTTGAATATGAAGCTGCCACGGAGGGTTGGGGATATAACAAAGTTAGGACAATCCAAGAAGAAGGTGACGAAGACAAATTTGACCGACGAAGATAAGATATGGGAGTTATCGCGAGTTAGGGATTGTATACAGTTCATGTAAGCACCCCAGGACTCCTGAATTGCAAGAACCCCAGTCACAGGGAAAACTGGTCAGGGCCGAACATCGAGCTGGTGTGAGTCACCGAAATGCCACTTCCCTGTGTTCAAGAATGCCAATTCTTTTATTTTTCAATATATTACTGTAGTGTTTTAAATGAAACTCAATGTTTCTAGCTACTTCCACAATATAATGAAAAATGTTGAAAATTCTAAAAAATTGACAATTGTTTCGATAAACGAATATCATCGTCAGAATGACAGAAGTTACATTTCATTTGATGCCTACCTGATGTTTAGTAGTTATTTTTGGCTAGACCAAGAAGTGACCTACCTTGTGATTGACTCAATATATGTTAATAGAAAAAAGAAGATGTGATATTACAAATATTGAAGCTTAGATATTTTTAGCCCTATGGTGATATCCTGGATATCATTTTTCCAATTACGATCAGTATAACTGTGCAATGATATAAAAAACCAGGAAAACTATATCTGCTGAGCTTTATGAATAAATGTAATTTTGATAGGGAGATTAATACAATTAGACAAATAGCAACATCCAACGGTTATCCATTACATATGATAAATAAGCTAATTAATAAAAAAGAGGAAAAAGTGGTATTACAACTTATATTTCCTAAACAAACTGAAGAAAAAAAAACTTATAAAACCATCACATATGCAGGAAATATTTCTAATAATATTTCAAAGATAATATCTTTAGCAACAAATGCAACAATTTCTTTTAAAACATAAAGTAACGTGAGTACAAAATTGTTAAATGTTAAAACAAAAATACCAACATTAAAGAAATCAGGTATATATAAACTCAAATGTCCAGAATGTAATGCTGTCTATTTGGGTCAGACCCTTAGAAATTTTGAAATCCGATACAGTGAACACTTACGAGCATACAGATTAAAACAACCAGATAAATCCCATTACGCAAAACATCTACTTGACACCAACCATTCATTGACACCTACCACAGAACTAGAAGTACATTTGTGACAAGAAACAAGAACTGGATTTCCTTGAAGAGTTGGAAATTAGAAGACACGTAAGAAACCCACAATATGAAGTCGTCAATGAACAGATAAATCTAGGGAGTTCTCCACTATTAAACTGTCTTTTTAAGTGATAATTGTAAGATCAGCAGGTATAGTTTTCCTGGTTTTCTATATCATTGCACATTTATACTGATCTTAATTGGAAAAATGATATCCAGGATATCACCATAGGGCTAATAATATCTAAGCTTCAATATTTGTAATATCACATCTTCTTTTTTCTATAAACATATATTAAGTCACAAGGTAGGTCACTTTTTGGTCTAGCCAAAAATAACTACTAAACATCAGGTAGGCATCAAATGAAATGTAACTTCTGTCATTATGACGATGATATTGAGTTATCGAAACAATAGTCAATTTTTTAGAATTTTCAACATTTTTCATTATATTGTGGAATTAGCTAGAAACATTTAGTTTCATTTAAAGCACTAGTATGAGTAGATTCCACGAAGTAAGGGTCGAGACAGTTAATTTCATATTACTGTAGGTTCAAGAATGTCAAATATTGTTAGTCTGTCGGCAATCTATTTGAGAATATAAATTCTTTTTGTATCCTCTTAATATTGTTGTGAATTTAAAGGTATAATTCCTTTAATGCTAGTGACATTGTTATATGTTTAGAAAAATATCACGTTTTCATAATACCATTTTCATTTTATTGTTGTTAAAGTTGTGACATTAGACAATAGAATTATTTCCACTAGAAATACCTTAAAATATTATGTATCTTTTTTGCATATCTTATTGTAATGTTTGTTTGATGAACTTCCACTGTGTTAATAGACTTGGAATCTTTGAACCAAAGAAAGGCGTCGGAATGCCTTTAATAAAACCATATCATACCGATGAAATTGTCTCAATAGCAATTTATGCTTCATCTTTTCAATAGGACGGTCATACCTTTGAAATATTTTTCAATAGCAATTGAAAACCTAATGACTGTATTCCATCTTAATACCGTCGAAGTTCACACACTAATCCATTTTTACGATTCATTTGTAAATTTGTATATAGTAAACTATTAATTTCGATATTAACGTTGTCAAATTAAGATTACTAATATAATTGAATACGTTTACTATATTCCACAAAGTTCAACTCAGATTTTCACCGACATTCAAGACATATTGAGAAAATTACACGACTGTCCATCAGGAGGTCATCTGGGATTGAAGAAAAACCTTCAGGGAGTCCGTGAAAGGTTTTATTGGATGTACAGCTCCGAGGATGTGAAGGACCGGTGTAAGAAATGTGCTACGAGTAATAGACCACATCGGAAGAGAAAGGCGCTCATGAAACAATATAATGTTGGAAGTCTTCTCAAAAGGATTGCTTTAGATGTCGCTGGACCATTTCCGACGACAGAAAATGGTGGTAATACATTCTGGTTGTAATGGATTATTTCACAATCTGGGTGGAAATGTACGCGATCCCGAATCAAGAGGCCACAACTTCATTACATTGTGGCTTTATTTAGAAACAGTCAGTTTCATTTATAACAGTAACATGAGTAGATTCCATACTTTAAGAGTCGTAACAGTAGACCGCAAATTATTATTATAAGCCTTCTAATAATACAAATTATTTCATTTTCATGAAGTTACAATAATCTCTAAGACTTTTGACACACTCTCTAAAAATCGACTTTCTTGAAATTCGGGAATCATTTTACTAATAATATCTACCAACTTTGATTTTAAAATCAGTTCTCAGCTTCTTTAACCTAAAGTTTTCCTAAAGTCACAGGAGATACTAAACTTATCGAACAAGCCCTGACGAATCACCCTACATATCTTCTATTACTATAAGTAAAAAGTCAAATTTCTGAGCGAATGCAGACACTAGTGTTTACGATGATGATGATGATCATAAATAATAGCGACGCCGCAGCGAAGAATGCTTAGCACCTTCATTAAAAATATTGGTATATTACAGGTACTTAAACAAGAAATTTAATGATTGTTTCTTTAGGATACCTAACATTCTTTTCAATTTCTTAATGATTGGCGATTAATGGCAAGTAAAGAAGCCGAATGGCAACTCAAAGCCAGTTTGTAACTTTCAATAAAGGTTAATAATTTAATGATAAAATAAGAAAAAATGTAATTTCGATATATACAGGGTAAAAAACTTTTAGAATGACAAGTACGATAATTGGTTTACTCCTTAGAGTAATAATAAACATAGAGAGGGCTGTTCATTCATAAACACGTTTATTTTTGCGGCCAACAATTCTAAACGCCAGTAATGAAATAATGAATGAATTACAAAAAGTGGGGATGGTATTGTAGATACATGGCCTTGGTAATTTCGGCTGTTTTTCTGACAAACTGGCACGAACCATGATAATCCAAAAACATTAAATTAATTAACTTTAAAAGTTTATTTTGTAACTAAAAGTTTTGAAAAACACATCAAAACGAAAGAGCTAAATGTTTACTCTCTAGTCGTAATAACGCTCGTATAAACAAACCACGTTCGACATTATTTAGTACAATACTACGGCGTATTTAAAATGATCGTCGATCACACTCTGACGATATTTGCATCTCTCTTTATATGGTAATTAAACAAGGACAAAACTACTAAATAGATTACTATTGACACATTAACCGGTACTGAAATTTTGAGCAATGTTGCCATTTTTAGTTATAACCATAAATATATCTAGGGATACAACAAATTCTTGTTTAAAATTTATATAAGAATATGCATTTATTAAATAAAATTCAAGTATTATTAATTAATTTCAAAAGCATTGACTCAAATACAGAAATTAGTATGATTTTTTTTTATTTGCATAACTTTTTAACAAATTTTCAATTAAACGTCTAATTTCTTTTTTCCCGCAACTAAAGAGGATTTGTAAATATGGCAAAGCAGTGGAAGTGTCCCGCAAGTGAGCTTAGAATGTCACTCAATATTTGGGGCAGGAAAAAGTCAAAACAAACATATCTTTTTTATTTGTTAATCTGAGGTTTACTCACGGGTTAATAGCAAAATGTTTCTGAAAGACTAATTTATAGTAGAATTAAATCTTCACAATTTTATAGCTGTGAAACAAACTATTGTATATAAAGACATTTTAAAATAAACAAACTAATACTTCCAACTTTAACTAGTGTGAAATTTTCATTTTCAAGTGATTATTTGTTAACCTTCATAGGACTGGCCGGGGTCCGTTTGTACCCCATGACGTATGTTTTTGCTGTATCTTTGCAAACGCAAATTTTTAAACATTGATCTTTCATCTAGCTGCAGTTTATGAATTATTTTGATACAATATGATGTATTTAGTAGTTTTTATTGGGTGGTATAAACAAAAAATAGTTTTATATTCCAGGGATCTCTTCAGACCCCGGTCAGCCTTTTACGTCCGATAAAATAAACCCGGTAACTGTTAGTAAAATCGGGGAATCCCATACATTTAACGTTTGTTTACTCACAGAGAATTTACTCATATTATTGTAAAATGTAAATTACCAGTTCAAATGGGGGATTCCCCGCACTGCGATATAATTTTTAGACTTGAATATTCGGGTTAGTCTCTTGTGATATTGCGAGTAGGGTACATCGTTTTGAAAATGAGTCAGTTTTTATTTAGAAACAATCGCAAGGGGCTTACTGACGATGAGATGTTACGTATACTTGAAAGTGATGATCCAGAGTTTGATGGTGTTCTCAATGAGGAAACATCGAGTGACTTAGAAGATGAAGACATTATCACAGAAGTAGAGAAAGAAAATGATGTAATAGTTGCTGATCAAAGTATAGAGAAAACGAACCCAGAGGAACCAACAGCTAGTAACAGCCAGGGCATTCCAGTATATAAATCTAAAGATGGAACTGAGTGGTAAAAAATTCCAGGAAACACAAAAGTTAGACGTTCAAAAGCCAATATTCGGAGACATGCTCTAGGCCTTACAAATTACAGTTCTGATATCTCAAGTATAAAAGACGCTTTTCTTCTTTTCCTATCTCCGGATATTCTGAACATAATAGTAACTGAAACAAAGAGAAAGGCACAAACATATTATGATAAATGGAATATAGAAAATCCGAATGAAATTAAAGTTTTTGTATCTGTTGATTCTACAGAGACTGAAGCTTATATTGGACTGTTGCTTATTCTTGGCGCACTTCACAGATCGAAAGAGGCTATCGATATGCTCTGGTGTCAAGATATTTCTTACTGTCGTCCTATAATTCCTGCTGCAATGTCAAGAGACAGATTCAAACAAATTACTTCATTTTTACGCTTTGATAATTTTCAAACAAGACAAGAACGAAAATTAGTAGATAAGCTAGCTCCGATAAGAGATATATTCGATATTTTCACTTCTAATTGTAAAAAATCACTTAATTCTGGCGACCATCTATGTGTAGGTGAGCAGCTTGTACCATTTAGGGGTAAGGCACCATTCCGAGTCTATATGAAGAGTAAACCTGATAAGTATGGAATCAAAATATGGGCTCTTGTGGACTGCACCACTTCTTATATTGCAAATATGCAAGTTTATTTGGGTAAGTTATTTGAAAAGCAATATAGGCAAACTTTATATTCCTATGTATCTATTAATTTTTAGAAAAACATGGTAACAAAGCGGAAAAGGGTCAAGGTCAAAGGGTTGTCCTAGATTTGACAGACCATTTGGAAGGCGGATTTGGAATAACGACCGATAACTTTTTTACAAGTTTAGAACTTGCTGACAAGTTGTGGAAAAAAAATATTACTTTATGTGGAACCCTCCGTAAAAATAAAACATTTATTCCCAGGGAACTTCTACCGGCATCGTACTAGAAAGAGTTTTCAAGTATGTTTGCTCTTAGAAATCAAAGAACGCTAGTATCCTATGTTCCAAAACAAAAACATGCTGTCATCTTACTTTCAAGTGAGCATACTGATAGTAAAGTAGCTGGAGAAGAACAGCACTATAAACCAGAAATTATTTTTCATTACAACAAAACAAAAGGTGCTGTCGACACTTCAGATAGGTTGGCCAAAGAATATACAGTGCAGAGAAAGTTAAACCGCTGGCCAATGGCAATATTTTCGCATCTTATAGATATCGCAGGAATAAATGCTTATAAATTGTGGTTACTGCAAAACCCGGATTGGCGAAAACACAGTTTGGATAAACGTAAAATGTACATTTTGGGACTAGGAAAAGAACTTATAAAGAAAAACGTTTTCCGACGATATAATAATAAATACATTCAGACGATTAGAAAACGGCATATGACAGACGTTTTTCCCGAACTACTGGATACAACAGAACATAGAGTTGAACAACAAAACATTACCAGGGGGCGCTGCCATATGTGTCAAAGAGGAAAAGACAGAAAATCCAGAAAAATATGTATTAGGTGTAATAACTTTGTGTGCCTAGACATACAAAATCGGAGATAGTTTGTAAAAAATGTTAAAATGATATGTAGCTAGTAGTATTAGTGATTAGGGTATTTTGTATTTTTTCGTGATGATTTTTGACTAATAAATGGTTAATAGTAAAACTTTAATAAAACTTCTTCTCTATATATTTAATTTAAAGAAAAACACAGCATTTCTGCAATTTTACGCATGGGGTCTTCTCGGACCCCAGTTAGTCCTTTTCGTAAAATTTTGATGTCCGTCCCATGAAGGTTAAATAAAATTCTGAAACAGTAAACGTTAAAGTTATCGATGGGTCTTCTAACCTTACGCTCACCCTCAATTACGGGGACTCCATACCCTACTGAGTACATCCGTAGATTAGGAGAAAAAATTGAAAAACTCAACAATAACTAAAACTCTTTGTGGCAGTGAAAATTTAATTAGTGATTGGTATGTGTGTGTGAAAAAACCCTTTGTGCCTGTGAAACTCTCCCCAAAAACCACAATTAAAGGTACGTCTAAACAGAAAAAAATAAATAAAAGGACTAACGAAAGTGAACAAAAAAATATGTCAGTAAAAAAGTGACTATAATCCAAAAATAAAGACTTTCTTAAACTTGTATATATTGATACTGGTTGTTGATAAAACATTCAAAACGACTCCTAGTGCTATAAATATTGTAGAAACAATAATAAGGATTCTAGAGTCTAGAACACGAGAAAAAGTGTCTAGAAGACAAAGAAAAGTGTATAGGGAGGAACAAAAAGTGTCTAGGAGAAGACAATAAAAAGTGTCTAGAACACCCTACCACATAGAGTATAGAGAATAAAAACGATACGCTAGACAGCGAATGAATTAACTCCAAATCTAACTACTCACAATTATCTATCCCAATTTGTCGTGGAAATAACACCAACAACACCTCGACGCCGGATAGATACATAATAAATATTCAACACACTAAAACTCAAATGGAGGATGATATAATAGGATCCAGAAGTAACGGGAACACAACAGCTGAATCGGAGAACAGCCAATAGTCATCTTGAACCAACAAAACAAAAACAACCGCCCATGTCCAAATCCACAGACCTACAAATATCTCATGGGTGCAGGCAATGGAAGATGTGGAAAATATGAATGCTCAAACTACAGATAGTTTCACTTCACAATATGCAAAATTGATTAGTAAAAGTGAACCGATAATCGCAATGCAATTAAAAATGGGACACGCAAAGAAAGCACGACACAAAAACTATCATATCAATGCGATACAAATAGCCTCACAGATAGTACCACCAGGTTTTGTAAAACCAAAAGAATTCACATCTTTTAACAAAATATTAAATCAAACCAATAAACAACATGAAATTGATACTCACAACAAATACGACTCACTAAGAGAATTATCAGAGGACGAAGCACAAAAACCTAAAAACATACAAAAAATGACTCAGTTCAGGAAATTAAACGCATCAGATCCCAGCTCAGACGATGGCAACATTGACAAACAAAACACTAAAAGAACAAAAGCGACTCCAAACATAAAAAAATGTAATGTTTTTGTTATTTATTTAAACAATAAACGGGTGGGATAAATTTTAAACACTCGGTATTGCTACTTACTAATTTATTTAAACACTAACTCACTAACACTAATTTATATGTACTTAACCAGGCACTTAAATTTAATTTATATGCACACTAACTTATTAATTTATAACACTCTTATATTCACTTAATTACTGTTTAACTCACTATGGCAAATTATAAACTGCCCTCATCCGCTGATCGGTCCTGTATTTATATCAAAAACTTTCTTTACAAAACATTCGGGATGGGACATGCCTTTCGCGATATTTCTTAAAATGCCTTTCGAGAACATGTCTATAAAAACTGTCACAATAAATCCCAATAGACCTTCTCACAATTCGGCGCGCTCGCCTTTTTCTCAATTCCGTTAACATAAGGTTACAGGGCCGTACTTAGTATCTGCTTCGGTGTGCGAGTTCGTAACAAAAATAATAATATGTGCCCATAAATCGTGATCGACTGCAACGTATCCGCACACAAAGAAATTGTACTAAAACTAAAAGAGGAAATTTGTAACCCCTTCGAAATTAAGTACACGAATGGTTCCTCGATCCTATTCAAGAAGGACGTGGATGATTTTGAGAAACTCAGACTTACTCGAGACGAGAGAAGTCACATGCGTTCGTTCTCCGCGGCCTTACTGAGGGACATCAAATTACTGATATACAAGAAGAACTCCAAAACACATACAAACTAGAAACCAAATATAGCTACACGATGGCGACTAAGGGAAGACCATTATATTTGGTTATAACAAATTCAAAAATAACATTAGATCTTCTTAACAAAAATGTAAGAATAATCGAACATACCCGAGTGCAATGGGAGTACAGAAGACGAAGTAAGCCAATCACACAATGCCATTATTTGTCAACTGTGGGGTCATGCTACTTCTAATTGTAGCAGAACTCCCAGATGCCACAAGTGTGCTGGACAACACTTGACAGCGGAATGTACAAAGGAGAGAACTATCTCAGCTAGACGTGTGAACTGTAAAGAAGACCACCCGGCAAACGCTGAAATTTGCCCAGAATTTGTTAAAAGAAAAATATGTCTCGAAGAAAGAAGAGCAACAACGCAAAAATCCAATCCTACCCCGTCAAAACATATTCCTGCTCCAATACCAACAATAAATCCATGGACACAAAAAAAACAATAATTCAGATTTCCTTTGCCCCTCTACCAAAAATACTGCTCAAACGACCCCTCAAAACTCTCACTCTCAAACTCAAATATCGCCGTTAACAAATTCACAGAACTCAACAACATGTTTAAGGAGATAAAATCGTTGGTGAATCTTGACGAACTGGCAAGAGATGAGAAGAGCTTCTTAGAGAATCGAGAAATTTGTAATTTATAATAACTTTGTGGAACAGGATTTCAAAAAAATATAACCTCAAAATAATTTTCTGCAATGTACAAGGAGTTTTTAACAATCTCCACTGAATCAGACATTTTCTCGACATCCATAAACCTGATATATTCTTTCTAGTCGAGACGTTGATGATGTCAGAGGTGGCGGTATCGCATTATTAATCAGAAAAGGCATAAATTTCAAACTCATGCATTAAAATAATTCATCAATTGAGCATATCGCTATACTCTGAAAATAAGGTCAAAATAGTAGGTACATAGAATCCTCTCGGCAACAAATTAAAAGAGGAAGACTTTTTTAACAAAATCAAAGCACACAAAAAAGTATTGACAGTAGGCGATCCAAACTGTAAACATTCACAGTGGGATCCATACTTGAAACACCCTAACACACATGGAAGTACTCTACTGAAACTCTGCGATAATTCGAACTGTAATATATTCTACACTGACACCCCGATATATTTCCCATACATAAACCACACCCACAATACCCTAGACATTGCAATAGGCAAAAACATTAACAACTTAATTAAATTAAAAACATTAACCGATTTCAATTCCGATCACGATCACGATCACGATCCCATTCTCATCCTCCTTTAGCTTTCCCTCAACATACAAAAACCAGATCATAAAACATATGACTACAGTACCACTAGTTGGATAAAATTCAGAAAATACGCAAACACAAATCATTTAATTAAATCAATAGAAACCCTTCAAAACAAAATCATCTCGGCTAGAAATCACACAACCACATTAACACCTAACACATAAAACCTCAACACCCTTCCTGACCACATCATGCAAATATTACAGGAGGAAAATAAAATTCTAAAAACATGGCAACAAACAAGACATGACGATGAACACACACTATTAAACCATTATCAACGCAAAATTAATAACTTAATAAAAAAATACAAAAACAACGATTGGTCAAAATTTATAAATGATTTAATACGAGATGATAATTCGCTCTGGAAAATCACCAGACGATTTCGAAACCAACACAAAGATGTAACAAAAATTGATGACAACGGAGAAACAATAACTAACATGACCGATATCGCAGATAAATTCGGAGAGTACTTCCTAAACAACTTTATTAACAACTCACGTCACACACAACACCATCAGAATATAACATAAATTGTTCAACAACACTTACAATCATTAAGCACACTAATTTCAAATAACAGAAATATAAAACACAATACAACAATTGAAAGCAAAAAGTCCCGAATTATACGGTATCCAAAATATATTAATCAAAATCCTTCCGAAAAAAGCAATTGTTCAGTTAATTTACATCGCAAATTACATCATCAAAACTGGACATTACCCCGATATGCAAAGGATATCCAATATCAAACCATAGCCAAAGCTAACAAACAACCATGCTACATGGATAGCTGCAGACCAATATACGTACTTAATAACATAGCAAAGGTGATAGATACAATAATATTAAAAAGACAAAAATAATATCCCCCCAGAGCAATACGGTTTCAGCAGCGGTCACAGTACCGTAGCTCAAATTAAATTATAAGAGTTATAAATCACATTCGGGAAGAATTTCAGAAGAAAACCAAAGCTATTATGGCCACAATATATATTCAAAAGGCCTTAGATTCCATATGGCTCGAGGAATTAATTTACAAACCAATTAAATTACAAATACCTAATTATCTTATTAAACTTTTCAAGTCGTATCTCACCAACAGAAAATTTTATGCAAAAATATACGATCACACAGCAAGCCCATTTCCAATCCAAGCTGGAGTACTTCAAGGTTTTGTATTATCACCTTTGCTATACTCTATATTCGTCCACAACATCCCAACCTCCCCACAAATCTTAACCGCTATGTACGCTGACGACACGTGTTTTGTATTATCAGCAAAGAATCCCGAACATGCATTAGATACGTTACAAGCACACATTAACACAAAAATCATACCGTATTTCAAATAACAGAAACTAGCTATCCAAAATAGAGTATTTATTACTCAGGAAAATAGATAGGAAGACTGATCCATTGCAATCACATATTTGCGATGACGTACATAACATTGCCCCAAGTACCTATTTAAAATATTTAGGTTGCACTAGGCAAAGTAACACTAATGCAAATGCCCATACCTCACAACAATTACAAAAAGCCAGGATTGCAATGGGCAGATTATATCGATTCATATGCAGCCACAGTAGCCTCAGAAGTCAAAATAAAATATTATTATATAAACAAATCATTAGACCCATACTTACTTACGCAACTCCAATATACTACACACAAAAAATAACTTTAACTCCCTGCAGGTGATACAAAACAAGTGTCTCAGAATGGCAACAAAACATAATATGTACATTCTACCCTAATCTACCAAGAAACTCTTGGTTGCATAGCCAATTTACCCACCATCAAAGACTTCATAAATAAAATTTCTTCAAACTTTTATAACTATTGTCTGCCACAAGATCTTCGGATAAATCTCAAAGCAGCCGCAAATCGCGCAGATCACATCCGCGATTGTGGGTGTAGGCTTCTGCATGGATCGGTAATCACATAACTTGGTTGTTTAATCCCAAATCCATATTCTTCACATAGGAAGTAATTTCAGTCTAATCCTACAACCGATACTGAAATACACCACATATTCATTCATTAAATAACGACATAACCAATATCAGTCATGTTGCTCTCTCGAAATCCACTAACCCGATCCATTTGGAAACCCTGTTTTTCAGCTACTTCTCATGGATATCTCAGCCGAAAGATTATATGAATCACAACTATATACTAGAAACAAAGTTATTTAAATAGTCAAAACATATGGATAATGTTAACAAAGTAAGGAGCCATGATGCCATTCAAGACACACATAACGAAATATTTTAATCTAATTTAATCTGTGAAACAAAGCAGTGATTGATCTTCCCTCCCAAAAGCAACTGATAACAACAGAACAATACTGATATTGAAGTGAATGGAAAAGAAAATAGTCACGTAAAGCAAAAAGATAATGAGAAATGAAGCAATTGCAGCCTCAATAAGAAAATCCTCCAGAAACAAAATTAAGAAGTGCTAAGTCTAGCATATACCAAGAGCATGAAAGTTTTTTGGGGACAAAGAACAAAGAGGAGGATAAAGAGGGCATAGTTCACTGATATTAGAGTCTAATCTGAATCTAAATCAGATATTTCAGAAACGCACATTTGAATTCAAAATTTGTGCCCCAATTTTGTTCTTTGTTTTGAAATTATTTTATAATTTGTTAAAAAGACGTATAAGAATGCTTCAAGAATTGCGTTTAAATATATTAAAAAGCTATGATTTTCGAAGACTGCGTGATGAAACTAAAATGGAATGCAAAGAAAATGAGTGGTAATCGCGTGAGACTGACTAGAGATCGTTAAGAGTCGTGTATCTATTACGTGCACATCAAAAAAGATTGAAAATACAGACAAACGATGAATAAATTGATAGACACAAAGAAAATTTTGAAGACAATATATAAAATAACACAAAAAATTACTGTTAGAAATTATTGAATACTGTCAGTATTTGTATACAAAAACATATATGCATATGATGCGTGTTTAATTAGCCAACCCGTTTTTACTAATAATTGTCATTTAAAATGCAAAAATTCTCAGAGAAAATTAAAACTTGATTGGGAATAATAACCAAGCTATTACCAAGTCGAAGACTGAAAACGAGCAACTGCAATTTGCATTTTGTTATATTCGTTTACTTCAAGTACATCCTGTGACACAAGTACTAATTAAGTACGTGGTTTCAATAATTATTAATTTCAGTAATCATCACATCGAGAATATATTCCTCCTGGAGGTAGAACGTTTTAATAAATTGTAAACTACAAGGAGCGTTCACCAGTAATTTAAAAGATATTTAACTCATAAAATATGGAAAAGTTAGTAACAATCTGAATTAGTACCTACCACGAATTATTGATAGATTTCAACTAGCATTAAACGTTGTGATTAGAAAATTGTGTATCATTATATGTTTGTGTTAAAACTAATTGAATTCAATAATTATAAGTGAATTAATATTCAAAAAAATATATTACTCTTTAGACTGACGTATATACATTTTACTAGCATATAGAACGACTAAACAACTAAACTCGTAACTATTAACTACGATCTTCATATGATTAACATTTAAGATAAATATATTTTCTCTAATTTGCCCTACGTTGGGCCGACATTTTATTGTGGATAGAATTGGTATGAGAGAATATTTAAAATGTTATTATTATTGTTTAGTTTTTATTTGCCCGGTATATTATAAAATTTTTAAAATAGTTTGTAAAGTAATTATACCCTTTGCATGAAAGACTCCACAATCTCAAAGTAGGGTTCTAATGTTAAAAACAAAACAATTTTAATTTCAAATATGAGCGCCAAAGTTAAATAAAATCCTTACATTTTCATAAAGAAATTTTGTTAATCAAAAAATATACTTGCTTTTATTATTTTTAAATACATTCTAGAGACGGTCCTGTCTGCTTAATTTCGAACCTCTCCACGATTCACAGACGTCAGGTCAATACTGCTAACTGTTGAACATAGATGGAGCAATCACCAAGAAATGATAAGTCTCAACAATATAATTTCAAAATGTTTTTCAAAGGGAAAAACGTTATTTAATGTTGTGGAAACAAATACATCAGTCTTTTAGAAATAACTTGTGAAAACAAACTATCTAGGATGGTCATTCATTCAAACAAACCGTACACTCAGGTGAAGTATTATTTCTATGTGCAATTACAAAATAGGCAACATTTTATACAAATTTGAAAATACGAATTCCGTTATAAAACGTCCATGACAGAAAATGGCGAAAAACAATGCTGATGAGCGTCTATGTAATATCAAAGTTCATTTCTTTGCACAAAACAAGTAAGTTCATTTAACCTTTTTATATATATAAATAAAATAGTTTTAAATACCTGTTCACTGTATCGTTCTAGTACACTTCAATGATTGGTTTTTTTTATTTTATTTTAGGTTACCTTCTGGAAAACCGAATAATCCGTCTAGCCTGGACAAAAGCTATAATTGATGCCACATTCCATCCACATCAAAACATTTTAGATGAATCCCAAAATCCAGTGCTTTCTGAAAAGTATTGTGGAGACAGTTTCCACAATACAATATTTCACTTGGTTATATTGATGAATTTTATGGTCAGTACATTATTATATTTACCAATTTTCTTGTTAAATTATGTTTATCTACTTGATTAATTACATTACTGAGTTGCTTTTAATGATAATGTATTCATTTCTATAATTACCAATCCAAATTGTTGTTATTCAAAAAGTTTAAATAATTTTTCTCAAAAATTTTGCTTCTTCCCCATTCACAGCTACCGAAAAAGAAAACTACCTAGTGAATAGTGTCCATTATCAACAAATTGTTTTATTCAATTTTTTAATTATTAATCTGCTTATCGCTGATGAAAATATTTCAAGTGTATTCCACCAATCAAAATTGGCTATAAAAATTCTTATTAAAAAGTGTCACTTCAAGTTGTAGATCGTCCATCTAACCTTTTAAAACATTCTGTTTTAAGTTTTTAAATGATTAAAACCCATATATTATTCCCTTTAAATTGTACTCCAAAATATGTATAAATGACAGTTCTTAATTTCAATAATATTTATACGGGATGACAATTGATTTCCTTTATCATGACGTAAAAAACCTACTTAACATTGAACAGCATGGCTTCATGAAAAAACGTTCGGTAGATACAAATTTATTCCTATACGTTGAATACATACTTAAAAGTCTAAATGATAGGCAAATCGTTGATTCTGTGTATACTGATTTCAGTAAGGCCTTCGACAAAATAAATCATTCCGTCCTTGTCTCAAAACTTTCTGAAGTAGGTATACATGGTAATTTATTAGGATGGTTCGACTCATATGTCAGAAATAGGTCTCAACAAGTAACTTTAGGTGCTCTTAAATCTAAGGCTGTGGTAACTACTTCAGGAGTACCTCAGGGGTCCCATTTAGGTCCTTTACTTTTTAATTTATATATAAATGACATCTCTAGTTGCTTTCAATTTGCTAAGTTTGTTATGTATGCCGATGATTTGAAAATATATCACTCAATTTCATGTACTTACGACAGAGTTCGATTGCAAGAAGACTTAGACAATTTATCCGACTACTGTGTGAGGAATAATTTGTTTTTAAATGTCACAAAGTGTAATTATATACAATTTTCTCGCTGTAATTCAGACTTGAACTACAACACATATGAAGTTTCTAATAGCGTATTACACGCTGTAGATACACTTAGGGATCTTGGTATTCTTTTAGACTCTAAATTACTTTTCGATCGGCATATTTGTAATATAACTAGAAAAGCTAATCAGCAGTTGGGCTTCATATATAGAACATGCTTCGAGCTTCAAAACCCTTTTACCGTTAGATCATTATATATGGCATACGTAAATAGTATATTAACGTTTGGTTCTACTATTTGGAACCCGCGTTATTCAGTCTATATTTCAAAATTAGAATCAGTCCAGAACAAGTTTATTTCATATTGTAAAAGAAAATTTTATCCCGATGTGGATAGGCAACGTATTCGTTCTAATTTAAAGATAATTTCACTAGATCATGGTAGGCTAATTGCGGATGTACTGTTTATTCACAAAATCCTCAATAACAATATAGATTGCCTTGAACTTACAAATTTCATAACACTTCGTATTCCCAGCCACTCAACTAGAAACAATTATACCTTTATAACACATCAGGCACTCACCAATTATTTTCTAAATTCTCCTGCTCACAGAATAACAAATACTTACAATAAATTGTCCAGTATTGTTGAAATGGATATTTTTCACCACAATGCAGGTTCGATTAAAAAACTACTGAAAGACTATTTTTTGCAAATTTAATTTTGTTTTATTACCTACTCTGGTTCTCTCTTTTTTTCTCTTTTCTTTGTATACTTGTATTTATTTTTATTTAATGTAGTTATATGATTGTATTTATATTTTCTTTTTTACCGAACTTGTAAAATTATGTGTAACTATTAGTGGATACTTCTATGGGTTTGTCCTGTTTGTATCCCAAGTAAATAAAATAAAATAAATGTCATGCTCTATAAAATTAATGTTATTATTTGACTTCCTACCTTGACATATATTAAATAATTACATAATCTTATCAGAAAACTTCTTTCAATATCTAATATTTACTTTTTTAAGACAAATCATAATATTATTTTACTTTTACAATGAGAAAAATGGATTGTTATTATTTATATGGAACAACGTTCAAAAATTCTCTCTCAAATATTAAAATCATGTTATTCTATTTCACGTATGTATTTATAAAGCGTATTTAAAATTTCCTCCACAATTCTACAGCTTGACTCTTGTCTACTTTCTCTATTTAATAGTGAATAGTACAGATTGTCTCCTTTTCAAACGATTTTTTTTAAAAAAATCAAATTCTAAAATTTTGTACTTGCTTACAGTGTGTAGTCTTTTATTCCATAATTTAGTATACAGAGTGTTGCAGGTTTCTCTCTATGTTAATATATATATATATATATATATATATATATATATAAAAGATGTACGAATAGTGCGTGACATATGAACAATAAGCAACGAAGAGATTAGTGGGTATTGCTCGCAAATAGAAGAAGGGGCTACTGAAAAGAGTGGTAACTACTCTTTTCAGTAGCCCCTTCTTCTATTTGCGTGCAATACCCACTAATCTCTTCGTTGCTTATTATATATATATATATATATATATTGGTTATTTTCTTGGATTAAAGGTCAAATATACTTAAAAAATATTTAATAACGACGTACGTTTCGACTTATGAAGTCATCTTCTGGTTAATAAAAAATCTAAAATTATTACATGTATAAGTTAAAATTATGTCAATATTTATAAAATAAAATTACACGAAAACAATATAAGTTATTACCATTCTTTCATTATTTCAGATATCACATGAAAGACATAAAACATTTTCTGAACAGGTACATATTTATCACTCATTGCTTGGACATTGACCTTAATACAAATTGGTTTCTTCATAGATTAGTAGTTATTTTTTTATTATAATTAATATTTTTCCTTTTTATAGTTAATCGTTAGTTCGGACAAATTATTATTTTAATGTTGTTAAATTTTATAGCAAAGTGCAAGAGATCATAGCCAATATCATTCTCTCAAAATACCATCATGGATGATGTTTAAATTACTAATATCCCTTCTATTATTTATGCTATTAGGATCTTTTTTAATGTTGATCATTTCTAAAAACGTTCTAACTTTTTCATTTTTTTCCTTGGCCAATATTTTCACATCGTTAAAGTTAAAACTATGTCCAGTATCTTTGCAATGATTTGATAATGCTGTGACATCGGTTTTTGCATATTTGTGTGCTTGAATTCTTTTTTGAAGGTACTGTTTACTTTGACCAACATAGGTGCAATAGCAGTCATTGCATGGCATTTGATAGACTGTGTGCGTTTGCTTGTTTATGGAAATTTTTGGTTTCATTTTTGCAAAGAATTGCTGGTTTGTGTTTTTTAGTTTATAATACCATGAACATATGGTAATGACATATATCTCTTTTTGATTTATTTGTTGACTAGAATTAAAAATAGCATGAACTCTCTTCTTAATATGTTTATTAATAAAAGTTAACGGATAATTATTTTCTAACAATATTTTGCGAATTTTGTTTAAATTTTCTTTTCTAAATTTAGGATGCGCCAACTTAACTGCTCAGTTAAATTTTTCATAACATTTTTTTTCATAGCTTAGTGGAGCATTAGAGTAATAACTTGTGCACCTGTGTGAAGCGAGTGGTTTTGAATACCAATTTGTAAAAATGCACCTTTATTGTCATATGAGACAGACACGTCTAAAAAACTTATTGTATTTTCTGTTTCCATTTCAACGGTAAATTTTAATCTCGAATTATAGGTATTAAATGTATCTAATATTTCATTTACTTTGTCCTTCGGTACACAAGTTATTATGTCATCTACATATCTTTTAAAAAATAATAGAAGAAAAATGGGATCAACTCAAAACATACACTAACTTAGATTTAAATGAGTTTCTTAGTGGTGCTGAATTGTGTTTATCCTCAACATATTTTCAATTTGAGAAAAATTTTTATTCTCAAATATTTGGAATAGCAATGGGCTCTCCCATGGCCGCAACGGTTGCCAACCTTGTTATGGAATGCGTTGAGGAAGAGGTTATTCAATGTAGATGACATAATAATGATATACCCAAATTCATTACACCTTATAAATGCAATCAGCACAGCGACATAGAATGTACAAGAATAAGCTTAATGTATACATGGTATCTGAAATATAATTATTATAATTAGTTATGGATCTTTATTATTTTTGAATATTACAATTAAGTAATATTCCATAACCTATATAAGGAGACATTGATTTATTGATAAGACGGAAATACTTCCTTGTATAATTACATGTTTATATTAGATTATAGAATTTTGCACGAGAGGATATGATGTCCCAAAATGAAACCATTGATAACACAGTTTTTTTAGTTGAAATCGATGAAAATGAAAATAACAGATTTTTTAAGAGTTTATAATTAACAAATGATGAGAAATAAAAATTAAAATGAAACAATTACATAAATGGCATTTAATTAATTAGGTTGTAGAATTATTGTAAATAGAGATTATAATTAAACCTTTAAAAAAACTTTAAATGAAAAAAGGTATTAAGACAATTCAAAGGGACGAATTTTGAAAATTTTGTGAAGAAGTGAACAGAGTGAAGTGTTAAAAGAAAAGTTATATGACACTATTATTAACAATTTGGCAATTTCGAACATTTAATTACATAACAATCGACTATTATTAAATCTAACATTGTAACAAGCAACCTATGAATATCCGGTAAAGAAAGTTTGCTGATAAAACAAAAGAAGATCGTCGAGGGAGAATTGATAGTAAGAACGGTATGTTGGTGAGCTCTGGAAATTTTAACAAAAATTATTGAGAAATTTTGAATTTAGGTAAAAATTATTATCTACATCGGTAACTGGAATTACAGTACAAAGTTGGAACGAGTTTCCCACTCTAGGAGGAGTCTTCAGGAAGAAAGGACAAATAATTGTGGGCCACAGCAGTATCCAGGGGACGCGAAGTAGCAGACATATTGAATTTCGAACTTTTTAACGAATAATGTCGGTGAAATTTTTTCTTGGGGTTCCAAAGCAAAACTATCGATATAAAATGATCATTTTTCCTAATTAATATAAATAAATATAAAGGCCCATAACAATTTAAAGGACAAAATTTCAAATTAAACAAGTGCTGGTTAATTCTAATAATAAGGAATTTGTACTTACCTGTTTTAAATAATATCAAGATCATTTATAATATAAGTAATTAAGAATTTACTCTCAACGCAATTGCATTTTTTTATGAATTGGAATGAATGAATCAATAAATTTAATTTCATCATACAACTATTATTTCACATATTTTATTTATTATCCTCATACAAGAAGGTAGCGGCTAATTTCACTTATCTTCCACACATATACACCAAAGAAATATTACTGTAAAATTGGCGGCTTGAACCTGAAGGGAGAAAGGGTTTCTCGTGCCCCGGCTTTTTGTAAAGAGAGCAGCCGAAGGAAGTCACTATATTCAAAATAAAATTAAATAAAATAATATAATAAAAATAAAAAGATTAATATCATTATAATATATATATATATATATATATATATATATATATATATATAAAACTCAGAAATATTGGGGAATGCAGCAACAGGGAAAAAGAGAATTCTTTATTGGTTTTTATCCAAGCTTTCGAAAACGTTCCTTTTCATCATCAGGGATGCTACGAATAGAGGAAAAAATTATATTATTCTCAACTCCATCAAAGAGACAAAAGTGTACTTACGTCCAATGTGGAATTATTTTCCTTTATGTAAAACATAAGATTGAAGAACTCATCACATGGCATCAGTTAGGGAAAATTGACATTCAAATTAGCAACAATATTAACAACATTGAGGCTGTTATAGTATAATATAATAATAAAAACAATGAAAACACAAAGCTTGCACGAGAATAACGTCGTAAAATCATTTTTCAACAAACAGAGCCGAAAAGGACGCCACCAAGCAGGAATTGGATTGTTGATGTATTGTCGTATACATATTGATTGTAAAAAGGCATTATTAAATTAACAACAATAATAATATAACCATTATTAAAAACAATAATAAAAATATACGTTGAAAACAGTGGAATTGCCCATACTATCACCCTGATAATTAATTGAATGTTAGTAGTGAGGTGTTGTTGTTATGTGTATCTTGGAAAGTGTTCATGATATGTGGTCTGTGATTGTTATCCAATGACAGTAAAAAGGAATAAATCTCACTCAAATGATTGATATCTGTTTTTTTATTTATGCAATTATTTGACTGTGAAATGAAGGCCATCTCTAAGAAGGTTTTCTTGGTTTTATGTGACTCAGTAGCCAACACTTTCACTGATTCAAAGTGTGATCTAAAGTGTTTTGTATTTGTACAAGATGTAAGAGGATCTTTGTCTTTAATCTTTGAATAAATTGATCTGATTGTCAATATAGTTTTATTTGCAATTTTGAAATTGTTAACATTCATAAATAACCTGGAAAGTCTAGGTGTAATGTCTCTTATATAAGGTAGAGAAGTGAAAATTGGGTGAATTGGGTCCTCACCAGAAACTCTTTCCATTGGAGAGATATTAGGATGGCTATCGGTAGTTCGTACATCAATGGTAGCCGAAGTGCTAAATAATAACTTATTGAGTAACGGAATAAGGTTTGTGAGATATGTAAATTTTTATTGTGAAAGTTTGGGTGTGAAATTCTAATTACTCTATTTTTTATCTGTTTGACCAGATTCGCCTTAACGGAGTGTTTGTGATATGAATGAAAATTCAAAAATCTTCCTGAACTGCAAGGTTTCCTATACCAATCTATGACTATCGTATTATCCGTCGTACGAATAAACTTAGTATCGAGAAATGGTAAGGACTTATCGATGTCCTCCTTTTCAATTGTGAACTGGATATAACATTACCCAGTCAGATGAGGGTAATGTAACAGTTATAATGGATAGGGAACAGTACCTTGACCTTTCAAATGATATTATTCTTAACAACTCTTCATATGTTGAATTACCAAGAGGGAAGGGAAATTCTCTAAATAAATCTCTTTTTGACACAAGGCAAATCGATTTAACGATAAAAAAGAAACTCACAAGTTATAACGGTGTTTCACCAAAATTTTATGCGCTCCCCAAAGTACATAAACCTGTTTTAGCAGTAAGACCAATTGTCGCTTCAATAGGAGCACCCACTGAAAATTTAGCACAGTTTCTGACAGGAATACTAACAGATGCATATGATATTGATAACGAATATTTCACTAAAGACTCATTTGAAGTATCTGAGAAATTTAACAATCTCAAAATTCCTCACAATTTTGTATTTGCAAGTCTTGATGTTGTCTCACTGTTTAGTACTGTGTATTTAGACGCTTGTTTGAGAGCAATTGATAAGAATTGGGACCGTATCAGCAACCACTGTTCCATTCAGAAGGAGACTTTTTTACATTTAATATCTTTCCTCTTTGATAGTACATATTTTTCTTTTGATAACAAAATTTATAAACAAACTTTTGGTACACCTATGGGTGCATCATTTTCACCTATCCTAGCGACCTACGTCATGGACGATGTGCTGGATACTGTCAATCCAGTTTTATCTTTTACACCTTCTTTTGTTAAGAAATATGTTGATGATATCATATTAGCTTTACCTAGAGAAGGGTTAAGTGAAGTTCTGAATACATTCAATAGTTATGATCCTTATATCCAGTTCACAATTGAAAAGGAGGACATCGATAATTCCGTACCATTTCTCGATACGAAGTTTATTCGTACGACGGATAATACGATAGTCATAGATTGGTATAGGAAACCTTGCAGTTCAGGAAGATTTTTGAATTTTCATTCATATCACAAACACTCCATTAAGGTGAATCTGGTCAAACAGATGAAAAATAGAGTAATTAGAACTTCACACCCAAACTTTCACAATAAAAATTTACATATTTTACAAACCTTATTCTTGAATAATTCTTATCCCAGATCGTTACTCAATAAGTTATTATTTAGCACTTCGGCTACCATTGATGTACGAACTACCGATAGCCATCCTAATATCTCTCCAATGGAAAGAGTTTCTGGTGAGGACCCAATTCACCCAATTTTCACTTCTCTGCCTTATATAAGAGACATTACACCTAGACTTTCCAGGTTATTTATGAATCTTAACAATTTCAAAATTGCAAATAAAACTATATTGACAATCAGATCAATTTACTAAAAGGTTAAAGACAAAAATCCTCTTACATCTTGTACAAATATTGTCTATAGTATTCCTTGTCGTGATTGTGATAAACACTATATCGGCCAGACTATGAGATCGCTTTCCAACCGTATAGTCTCACATAAGAGTGATTCCAGATTACACCCTGAAAGATGGGCCCTTGCAGAACATGTTAACACTTTAGATCATCGAATGGACTTCGAATCAGTGAAAGTGTTGGCTACTGAGTCACATAAAACCAAGAGAACCTTCTTAGAGATGGCCTTCATTTCACGGTCAAATAATTGCATAAATAAAAAAACAGATATCAATCATTTGAGTGAGATTTATTCCTTTTTACTGTCATTGGATAACAATCACAGACCACATAACATGAACACTTTCCAAGGTACACATAACAACAACACCTCACTACTAACATTCAAGTAATTATCAGGGTGATAGTATGGGCAATTCCACTGTTTTCAACGTATATTTTTATTATTGTTATTATTAATGTTAATATTATTATTGTTGTTACCTTAATAATGCCTTTTTACAATCAATATGTATACGACAATGCATCAACAATCCAATTGTTGACATATTAGCTGTCATGCAATTCATCTTTTCCGAAATACATTGAGAGTCACGTTTGAAAGGAATTCTTCTTCTTGCCGTAAGTTACGGCCTGAACCCTTCCCGCTTAGCGGTTCTATTGGTGTTGGTAGATAGAACCTGCGCGCCCCTCTCACGTTTCGAAAAAATTGCTACCGTGAACTGTTTGAACCAGTGATGTCAAGTGCCCGTTTCCATTTCCGTCTTGGTGGGAAAGATTCCTGCTTGGTGGCGTCCTTTTCGGCTGTGTTTGTTGAAAAATGATTTTACGACGTTAATCTCGTGCAAGTTTTGTGTTTTTATTATTATAACAGCCTCAATGTTGTTAATATTGTTGCTAATTTGAATGTCAATTTTCCCTAACTGACGCCATGTGATGAGTTCTTCAATCTTATGTTTTACATAAAGGAAAATAATTTCACATTGGACGTAAGTACACTTTTGTCTCTTTGATGGAGTTGAGAATAATCCCATTTTTTCCTCTATTTGTAGCATCCCTGATGATGAAAACGAACGTTTTCGAAAGCTTGGATAAAAACCAATAAAGAATTCTCTTTTTCCTTGTTGCTGCATTCCCCAATATTTCTGAGTTTTATTCCTAACTGGTCAGCAAAGACTAGCGTTATATATATATATATATATATATATATAATAACAAGATGTACGAATAGTGCGTGACATATGAACAATAAGCAACGAATAGATTAGTGGGAATTGCACGCAAATAGAAGAAGGGGCTACTGAAAAGAGTGGTAACCGCAGACATGCATGTTTCTGGCTCATTAGCCGTCATCGGTACGGTACAACCAAGAAAAGATGTGAAACATGGGAGCAAAGGTGTTGAATGAAACATGAGAAATTATAACAGAATTCAGCATGTTGTGTTTGACTTGGTTGGACAAACACGCAATCAACTCAACAATCCTATTTCACCTACATCAGGTATTAAGAACTTGTTAACACATCATCAGATGTTTTTTTAGAGGAAAAACTATTATATCTCTTAATTTTTTACTACTAAATATCTTCATTTTCAGCTTGATTTGTCATACTACAAAATTACAGAAACTTCAGTCAAGATAACATTATCATACTTATTTTCAAATTCCGACACTTTGTACTTTAATGTAAAATTCCAAAATTCCTCAACAACATACCCAAATTTGTTCACTAGCTCTCTCTTACTACTACTACCATAATGATCGATAGTATGATCCTTAAAACATAAATATATGTTGTGTTTAACAGTTCTTTATAATACCACTTCCAATTATAACAATCAGGTGTGCTAACTAGATATACTGGTGGCATTTCTAATATTGTGAGCACACTCGCAGTAATTATTCAATTAGTACCGAAGGCAAACCAAGAGAAAGAAGGAAAATCAAAATACCTATAAAAGTTTACTTTTACGTAATAGTAGAAGATAGAAATGCTTCCAGCATATATGGGTAAATAATATAATTAACGGAAAGAAGTTCTATAAAAATCAAGCATTCCTACCGTTTATTAACTTGTCGATGAATTTATAGCTCAGATAATTAAAGATTAAGTTTACTAATTTTATTATTTTATTGCTTCCGAAATCACGATGTGCCGTCACTACAAGGCAAAATTTAGTGCTTGTTAAAATTGCTGGTTTCACCAGTCGAAACAAATCTTATCAAATCATTGTAACACAAAAATAAAACATAAATAATATAGACTCAATGACATAGAAACCTGAACACCCAGTGAAAATTATTTTATTTCGGTAATATTTGGCATACATATCAGGGAATTCGTAAAATGTGAGTGATTAAAATTTTACCTCAATCGGGTGAGGATAATCATAACTTTAATAATTTGTTGAAGCTCCACGATTGGTAAATCATCCGCACTACTACCTGGAACAAAGTTGAACAGATCAGTGAGGCAATAATGGAAGCTTTTCATTCCAGTTGCCCACTGTCAAAAGCTCGTTCAGAAAAGGATGCTCCTTGGTGGAATGAGAACCTGCCAAACCTCAGAAAAGGGGTCCGTCGGCTCTTTAATAAAGCCAAACGTGACGGTAATTGGCAGGGTTACACTGAGAAGCTTACTCAGTACAATCAAGAGATAAGGAAGGCCAAAAGGCTTAATTTTCAAGCCTTTTGCGGAAAGATCACTTCCACTCACACAGCGGCCAGACTACAAAAGGTCATGGCAAATGGGGGAACTAACCCCACAATGGCGCTGAAAAATCCAGACGGATCATACATGGAAGGTGAAGAGGAACGATTGATTCTTCATCTTAGAACTCACTTTCCAGGTAGTGAACCAGCAACAAGCGCTGAAATAGCAATGAATTACACCAAAAAATCCCGCAAGGAAAATTGGGACATTGCTAAGAAAATATTTACCAGACAACGGTTGAAATGGGCAATAAGTACCTGTCCACCATATAAATCACCAGGAGTGTATGGAATATTTCCAGCACTCCTGCAGCAAGGGATAGATGAGATTCTTCCTCACTTGCTGAAGATTACAAGAAGCAGTCTAGCAGTGGGTCTGATACCTATAAATTGGAGTAGGGCAAGGGTAACCTTCATACCGAAAATAGGGAAAAAAGATGGGACTGATCCCCGACCTTTTAGACCCATCTGCACCTGGAAAAAGTAGTGGATAACTACATAAGAACAGAGAATCTGGAGAATATACCACTTCATAAATGTCAGCATGCCTACAGGGCGGGTTGATCAAAGCAGAGTGCTCTGTATTAGCGGACCGAAGTCATCCAGAGAACTCTGCACAACAACGAAATCGCAATGTACACATTACTGGAGCCTGGGGCCATTTGAAAACAGAACTCATGTGTCTGTCAGAGAAGCACTAAAAAGGCGAGTAGTAAATGAAACCATTGGAAAATGAACGTATGAGTTGTTAACGACGAGGAAAACTGAGATACAGGTGGGGAATTAAACCACCTCAGTTAAAGCCACTCATGGGACACAAGAGTAGTGATATCTCCCCTTACATGGAGCCTCGTAGTAGATGAGTTGCTATACAGGCTAACGGAGCTGGGTTTCGAATGTATGTGCTACGCTGAAGACATAGTTTTAATAGTCAGAGGCAAGTTCGAGGGCACCTTGTGTGATTTATTACAAAAGGGCCTCTGAATTTTTGAGCAATGGTACTTGTCAGTGGGACTAAATATTAATCCAAAGAAGAACACAGTATTTCCATATAACCGGAAAAGAACACTTCCAGCTATGAAACCAGTATCGTTGAACGGGGAAATGATGGAATGGAAATCTGAAATATATAGGGATAACCCTAGACAGTAAACTTCTGAGGAATAAGCATGTTGAGATAACTGCTAGGAAAGCCATGACATTTTTGATGGTGTGCAGAAGTCTAGCTAGTAAGTAGTAAGCTGTAACTCAAAAATAATGCGATGTGTGTACGCCATGATTGTGAGACCAGCAACTACGTATGGGGCAAAGCAAGTTAGAACAGTACGAGGAAGATGCTCCACTAAGTTCAAAGGCTTGCCTATGTGTGCATCACTGCAGCTATGAGAACGTGCCCTACTAGGGCACTTAAGATCGTTACAGATCTCACACATCTATATCTGTTGATAGAAATATTAGCCCAAAAGGCAATTCTTTGAATATCTTGGAAAGGTTCAGGCAATGGGAGTATTAAATATCAGGGAGCCTGGTCCTCTCTAACAAAATATATCTCATCAGCGAATCTTCCCAGTGACGAAACACTCATGAAAGTAAGTATTGAAAATAGCTTCACTATGACGCTGATAAGAGAGACCGGGAAAGGGAATACACCACTCAAACTCTCAAAGAAAACACCATTAGATGGTACACAGATTGTTCAAAAACCATCACAGGAGCTGGAGTATTCGGGTCACAGGAAATTAAGAAGCCAATACACTCGTCAAGAAAGGGGCACAAGCACCCTTTATTGGCCCGGAGTCTTTCTATGGTGTAGGAACATGCTCATATAAGATAGAGTTTCGGAAGAAGAAGGAAACCGAAATAGAAGCACTCTTGCGGTGCTTTCCCGGGCTGGATCACTCCAAAAAGTTCCTGCGGAACTTTGACACTGCTAGATCCAAAAATTATTTGGATATCAGTAAAAACAAGCTACATCTCTTCACGGGCTTCCTTACAGGTCACTGTCGCCTTAGGAAGCACTTAATGAGAATAGGTCGAGCATTAAATAATCTGCCTGCTTATAACGTTTTACTGACATTCATTAAAGCATGCAATTTAAAACTGTAATATTATCTAACTCCATCTCCTATGTAAGTGAACCTAACCTGATTATTCCCTATTAGTACCGTGGTCTACCTTTTCTGTGAGTTAGCCACCCTGAAAGACCCCTGGGTGTGAAACGTATATCCTTAACCTATCCAAATTGATTCTTGCAGTTAACATTTTTGGTACCCTTTTTAGTACTGTAGCTCATGGCTAAATGGACTATGTCCTCCGGCCAAAAAAACTAAAAAAAAAGGTCGAGCAGAAATTGACGAGTGTTGATTCTGTTGGCAGAAGGAAGAAACTCCGGATTACCTAGGTATAGAATGCCTCGCCATTGTAAGCCAACGCAAAAAAATTCTTCGGACTATAAACTTTCAACATTGAGGCTCTAACCTCCTTGAAGCCGTCCCAAATACTAGAGTTCATTAGAACCCTGGAAATGGAAGGCAAGCTGTAGTAATAGCGAGAGCATCTCTGATAGGGGGGCACAATATACCTTAGGTTTCAGTGCCTTGTAATCCCGTTTAAATATCATCGAATCTAACGAAAATTCAGCTGCAAACTTTGTTTACATAAAATTTTTATAAAAAAGACAAGCTCACATTTCCACCTAAATCTAGTTTTACATATATTTCATAAAAATATTCGACAATTTTCGTGATTATACAGACACAAAATCGATAGGAATAGCTTTAGAGGTAACCTGTGTGACCTTTACAAAATATGCATTAAACATGAACAAATCACGTTTAAATTTAAAAATATATTTGTATTTAATTTATTACCATTTCAAAACGAGTTAGGTATAATTTCTTTCTATGTCTACTATTACAAAAATCTAAATAACTAGCCCACGTCGCCTGAGGATCAACCTACGTCTCTGTTAATGACCTTAACAATAAGCATTTATTGTTATATATACCAGGGATAAACATAATAAATTTTTGTTCGTAATTTGCTATAAAAATTTCAAATTTTTGGATCTAAAACGGGTAAGCGTTATATAACTGACTCTCTTTAGTTTCCTTACCGACTATAATATTATCATCATATCTCTACAAACTAATTTCATCTTCTCTATTTCCCCTGACCCGACGGCATATTTCATCACGCTTTAGTTACACCAGGAAATTTAGAACACGGTTAATTTCCTAATGGTATTTTCAATGTCTCTGTCATGCCTAACGCGTTCTGTGATTTATAGAATACCGTTGCATTATACTATGGCATCACAATATTTCACGTAGAAAAATATATTAAGATACGTCACGTTATTGCCACTCCTCGAAGAAATATGGATACATACTTTTTTTCAATCTATAAGAGGCCACAAACTTCTCTAATGTGTTCTTAAAAGGGCATGGGCAAGACCAAAACAGGAAACAAAGAAATCACGTTGGATTTATGGTCATTCTAACATTTATTTTGTGCACTTAGTGATCGCAGTTAAATGATTTTTTAAGTTAAATTAACATCTAACCCTACGGAACTTGTATGGCAGATGTCGTGACTTTTAAAGTCAAAGGTCACTTCATGCCTTTGAGAATCGCTACAGGATGGTTTAATTGGCATTGCACGTAGAACGTACGCTATAAAGGGTGTGTCAGTAATTGCATATAAAGAAAATTATAACATGATGAGCGTATTAATTCGAGACTTGATATACGTACTTCTTCTATGTTTATCATAAAATATGGTAATCGTGAAATCTACGTCAGATGTATTAAATTATTGGAGTGATAACTTTAGACAATTGACAGTTATTTTCTCAAAACTAAAAGGTGAAACTACAACTTCATTAAATTCCTTCTTCTTTAAGTTTTCAACTCGGAAAAGGAAAATGTCTTAACAAACCATATGGTTTTCGGAAAAGATCACAGATAACCCACAGAGAAGAGATCTCATGCAACTTGTGGCGACGAGGTCACTGGATTCTTCTTCTCATTTCTTGGAAGAGAATATTGATCTATTCTTATTATTATTCTATAAAATTAAAATAAAGTTGATATTATTATAAATTGTTCAACAGATGCTAGTTATTTTTAGTATAAATAATTACAGAGTCATCAAAAGAAAGGTACTTCAAACTTGATTTGTGTAATGTAATACTATTTATTTATTTTTTATTAACGACTTAAAAATAATTACGCGATCTTGACGATATCAATAAATAATTAATAATTTGTAGGCAATTAAATATTACGAATAAAATTAGCTGTAGCTGACCATTATAGATTATCCAATTAAAATCTCCATTTTTATCTTTTATCGCTATGGAAATATAGCTGTCTGTATGCTCTTCAAATCTGGAAAAAAATAGACACTGTAGTATTATAATGATAGGCGTGATTGCCATTTGAATAAATGAATGCGATTAATTGTAGAATGTCTGTATGCCCCGGAGGGGGTCCGATTCAAAATTCTGAACAGATTTTAAGCAAATAAAAGTAAGTAGTTATGAATGAAACTGCCTGTTTCTTAATAATTCCGCTTTATGGTATACAGGGTGTAAATTAAATGGTTACCACCCCTCTAATTTTTTAGTGGGTCGTTAGATTTTATTAAAGTTTTGATGGGTTATATTACAACGAAATTGGGATTTTTATGTGAAAAAAATGGCCGACTTCCGGTTTTACCGAAAATTACCAATAAACTGAAAATTTAAATAGGTCACCCTGTATATTTTAACATTTGTCTGTCAAATGTCAATTCTGCCGCCATTTTAATTTTATTTTTTTAAAATATCTTTTATCTCTATCACAGCATCTAAATTATAGACAGACAGACTTATAATTACCCCCACAATATTATTTTGCCTAATAAATCATTTTCGTGAAGTTTGTTAACGATTGAACTTACAATTTATAGTTTTTCCACAGGAACTCACTTTTCTCAATGGAAACATATAGGGGTCACCCTGAATATTAAATAGCTCTTTGAAATACCAATAAATTAATATAGATATATTCATATCCTTTAATTCTTAAATAAAACAGTAACACCATCACACATTCCTGAAGCCGACTCTGTTTCAATCAATACTGGAACAGATTTGTAACCTAAGAATATAAATAATAAAACAAAAAATATCTAGACTAAAAGAGTAACGAACATACATTTTTAAATTTTCGCTATAATTAATTAAGTGTTCAAAGTGGCCACCATCCTCTTTCAGCATTGCACTCTCAATAATATTTTTTGAAACATTTCTGATCTACTGTTCCCTACATTTAGATTATCCCCATTATACTTTGTTTTTGGAATAGGCCCACAGAAAAACATTCAGGCAGCTAATGTCTCACGATGTGCTATTTGTCCAAATTTTTCTTTCGTTGTTTTTGATTATATTTCTAGCTGAACTTCGTCAACTCGCGTAGTCATTCAACTAGATAAATAATCTTAATTTGACAACATTATGTCGAAATTAATAATTTATTATATACAAATTTACAAAATGGTACAAAGTTGTGAATGCTGAACTTCGGTGGTTTCAGATCGGAAGACACTTTATGTTTCGATTTGATGAATATTAAAACTAACTTTGTTACAGAGCGTTGAGCTTGATTCGATGAGTGTGTAAAACTCGCGTCGATGAGTGTAAAACTTTGTTATCGAGAGTATTGAAGTCGCTTCGATGAGTGAAAAAAAACTAACTTTATTGTTGAGCGTTGAGATCGATTCGATGAGTCTAAAACTCGCGTCGATAAGTATAGAACTGATGAGTGAGATACTGATTTCTTCACGTTGTGAGACGTGTTAAATAGAAATCTGTGAGGGGCGTGTTTACACGTGGATTGGGTTGACCAAACGAAAATAAATATTTCCTATTGGCTAGTATCATTTGACTTGTCGGGTTCCTAGACAAGAATCAACTATGGGTGCTGTCAATAGATAGTTAAATTTCTATTGAATACTCCAATAGCAATTGTAACCTTTTTACTCAGAAAGGTTATTCAAAAAATGTCTTTCATATCTTCCGACCGTCGACCATAAAATTCACACAGAAGTGACACTAAATTTAGGGTTTTCACAATACAATATATAATAGGGTGAAACGTGACCTTTTCCTAACTTCTTAACTATAGGACAATGCGACAAGATGTCGACTTTCAAAAATGTGCTATTTCAATGCCCAAACAAAACTATTTACAATTATTGTTGCAAAACGTGATATTTTAAAGATATTTAACAAAGGTTGAAAATAAAATGAAACTATCCTTTGAATTTACAACAATATAAAATATCCTATCAATTCTGAAACATATTTTTACAACGCTATTAATTAAAATGAATTAACGCCTTAAATATATACAATGAAGAAAGGAAGCATACAAATATGTTACATATTTTAAAAGTACCGTAAACAATAAAATCCAAGATTTTACAATCTTGGACATTCGTGATATTCTAAATAACTGCATGAATATTAAATTTCGACAAAAATTAAAGTAAATCATTATACTGACTTATAGCCAGTGGCGTAGCAGAGGCCCCCGCAGACCCTGCGGCGTGGGAGACCTCGGCACTAAAGGAGCCCACAATCCTAACGAAAAAGCAGTAAATGGGCCCCCGATAATTTCATTCGGTTGTACTTGTCGATTCGCGATACTTTTCTGATTATACAATGAACAAAACATATAAATTTAAAAGTAACCAATGAAGGTACGATTATACAATTTCTGGAAGCATTTCTTGAAAAAAATTATTGATGTTACTCTAACTCTCAGCACGTGTAATTTGGCTTTTCGAGGGCACATACATAAAGTAGATGAAAAATAGCAGCAAAAATGCATCTTCTTATCTATTATTTTTCTTTTAGCTAAATATGATTCCATTTTAGCGAAACTTGTTGATAAAAAAAATATTTTTTTCCAAAATTGTGAGGAAAATTTCATTCTACTGAAAATAGTGAGCAAAATAGCATATTGAATGACAAGTAAGCAAAGTAATAACTTTCTTCATAGCAAAGTAATAACTTTCTTCATAAGTGAGCAAAATGAATAACTGTCATTACAAGTGAGCGATATAAATACAAGGCCAAATAGCCCTGGTAACTGAAACTGAGGCCTTTAATGGAGGAGAGAAGAAGAAGATATAATTACACAAGCGTATAATTGGTTGCAGACTCTGAGCACAATATGTTCATGGTATTACCATTAAAATATAATTGGACTAATATCAAATTATATAGATAATGAAATAGAAATTTCTAATATACCATCAAGACTTACACTCCAAGAAAAAAATGAAAATATGATTATTAATCCATTTATTCACTAGCCAAATGGACCGACGATCGACGCACCCGCATTTTTGGATTTATTATTATTATTTTTTCACCGCCGACCACCGTTAACAATCCCGATCCACCGAAGGCACGTCACCGCAACTTTCATCAAATTTCAACAAATCATCATATTCTATACACCTTTGAAAAATGTCTCCTATACACTTTTTCTAAAAATCCCAAAAACCAGTAAAAATTTTAAATCTCTAATATTTCACGATATTTCTTCTTAAAACATCGGAGACATCAAATTCAGGAATAACACCCTTTCTCACCAAATAATTTCCGACACCTGGCCAGCCTAACACATAGATCTATGTATCGGCAACGATACATGGTTCGTCTTCTACATTTACGATTCCATTCCAGACACTTTTTGTCACACCACACAACCCCAACCCAGCCCTGAAGAGGAAACCTATCCTACACCAGGGCACCAACAAGAAAATGAACAACACCCAAGAAAACTGCAGTCAACAAAACTCATTAACGAACTTCTCTCTCTCTCTTTAGTATTTAACCATCTTATGAAGAATTTCGCTGTTTTATATAGTTTAACATTTCAAGTATATATTAATATTAATTATGCCTTGTGTATTTACACTTTATATTCATATTTAAGTAAATAGCGTGTAAGATGGAATCTGAACACGTTGTTTGTGTGATTTGCAACCAAGATGTTGATGAAAAAACTATAAAATTTCTTTGGATAAAAGCAAATCAATATAAAAAATCAGAAAAGAACACAACTTAAACTTTAACGACATTTCTTTGCTAGAGGGAGTTAATGATAATACAGGTTATCATGTGAAGTGTTACAAAAACTTTCTTGCTGTAATGAATAATTATCGCCAGAAAAAACCATCGACTTCATCCATCATCAACAGGTATTTTATTATGGGGTTATATATTCGCTTCACATGATAACCTGTATTATCATTAGATTCCTCCGCCAAAGAAATGTCGTTAAATTTTAAATCCTGTTCTTTCGTGATTTTTAATATTGATTTGCTTTTATCCAAAGAACTTGTTGTAAATTTTATAGTTTTTTCATCAACATTTTGGTTGCAAATCACACAAACAACATGTTCAGATTCCATCTTACACGCTATTTAGTTAAATATGAATTTAAAGTGTCAATACACATATACACAAGGGTAACTGCACAATCATTGTTGAAATATAGTTAAACTATCAAACTTTTTAATAATATTCCATATATATTCGCGTGAATAAATCGTTGTCACAACTGACAAACAATGCACAAGAATTGTGATGATCCCGAAAAATACAGTATTGTAAAAAAAGACATTTTTATTAAATTGTGTATATTATATTTTCCAATGTTAATAGCGGCCATCGATCTGATTAAGGTCAGGCGAACACCTAGAAATCACGTTTCTATTAAACGTAAACACTGCGTTCACATACGCGGAAGGTCGAACCTACCGGTGACTGACTTGCATGTTTCCTATAAAAACAAAGTGTAATTAACCAATGATTCATTCATTATTATTATTTGGAATAAGTTAAAAGGTCTATGATATTGTAATCTGTGTTAATTCTAAATATACTAAACCCAGTGATTTTTATAGATGATGTTGTTTATTCAATCCCCGAAGAACGGCTACTAGGTAAGTGTTTTCCTCAAAGATATAATGGCTCTATGGTGAACATAGCTTATACGAGGAGCACTTACTGAGTAACCACTACAGAATAACTGCACAATTAATATCAATATATACTTGAAACTTTAAAATAATTCACTATATAAAACAGCGAAGTTCTTCGAAGATAGTTAAATACTACTTCACGTAGACAAATCGTTGTGACAACTGATGACATTTTTCGTTTAAAATCTTCCTACAGAAGCAGGTATACGATCCACCAATTTTACCTCATTCGCACCCCTAAGTTCACGTTATGTCTCTTCCTCGCACTCCCATAGCATCTTTCCCCTCACCTGTTAAGAACTTATGCTAGCCAGAACCGCCTGTCATTCTACCTACCTTCTTAAAATCGCCTAGAGAAACACATATTTAAATTTCAACTATACAGAATAAAGTTTATTTTAATTCATATACTACACCGGTCCATCTGATAGGCACTTATGCTTAACGCCTGTCAATTTTTTTTTAACGTCTCAATGGATAAACAAAATCATATAAAAATTTCAAACGATATTTCAAAGCAAGGCAAGTTCAACTAAGTATTATTCTCCAATATGTTCATATTACTTATGACGAACAATATTCACCTGTTGAACTCAAAATTCTTGAGTTTCCTTGGATTCATTCGTCTTTAAAATCAGAGTGTCAAGGAAGTATTAGCAGAAGTTCTTAACATTTTGAACAGCTATCACATTCCAATAACTAACTGCAGAGGCCAAAGGTATGATGCAGCGGCAGTGATGAGTGGAATATGTTTTGGAGTGCAAAATATAATAACTAATAAAGAAATCAGTGTCTGGAGTCACAAAGGTACAGAAATTTTATGATATATTTAATAAGGTATACGTATTTTTTAGTGCGAGTATTGAAATGTGGGAGGTTCTTGAGAATGTGGTATCCTTAGATTCTGGAAAACTTCCCACTTTGAAGAGATTCTGTGAAACAAGATGGTCATCACGGTATGACGCACTTCATACCATAAACCGAGCATTTCCACAAATAATAAAAGCTCTCACTAGAATTGTTCTGCCATCCAAAAAGAATGGATCTGATGGGTAGTTTTGAATTCATTATGAATGTAACAATTCAATCGAAAATATTGGACTACACAAACATTGATTCGAAAATTCCTCAGGAAAAACAGTCAGATTTGACAACTGCAGTGGATTTATTATAAAAAACCGTGACAAATCTGAAAGAAATGAGAAAATCATTTCAAACTATAAAAAATGAAGCAGCAGTTTTAGCGCGTAAATGGCAAATTCAACCCTCATTTAGAAACACAAGAGGAAGAAGAGTGAAATTTTTTTTCGACGAAATGAGTTTTGATGAAACGTATAGCTGTCCAGAGAATTTTTTTTAAATTAATGTTTTCAATTGTACCCTGGATCTTTTAATTGCGTATAGGATTGTTTTTAAAGGAAACCGTGAGATGGTCGAATAAAAAGTTTTACAAACATTTTCAGCAAATCCTAGAAAATTATTATTAGCGTAAAAATAATGAATGAAAACAATTCTAGGCTTCTAGAATCTGTTGACGTCTTATTTTGAAAGAAGTCATCACCTTGCTACTCCTTCCAATTTAACTGCTGCCCCCCCTAGATCAAATCCTGAATACGTCCTTGGTAGCCGTGGTATCCTTATGGTAGTCCAAACTTGAATCATGAATGAAATTGACTGGCTCGACCCTTACTTGTGGAATATGCTCATATTAGTGTTTTTAAATGAAACTCAAGGTCTCTAGTTAATTCCACAATATAATACAAGTTATTGAAAATTCTAAAAAATTGACAATTGTTTCGATAAATCAATATCATCGTCAGAATGACAGAAGTTACATTTCATTTTATGCCTACCTGATGATTAGTAGTTAATTTTGGCTAGACCAAGAAGTATTCTAACTTGTGATTGGCTTAATATATGTTTATAGAAAAAAGAAGAAGATGTGATATTACAAATATTGAAGCTTAGATATTATTAGCCCTATGGTGATATCCTGGATATCATTTTTCCAATTAAGATCAGTATAACTGTGCAATGATATAGAAAACCAGGAAAACTATATCTGCTGATCTTTACAATTATCACTTAAGAAGACAGTTTATTAGTGGAGAATTCCCTAGATTTAACTGTTCATTGACAACTTCATATTGTGGGTTTCTTAAATGTCTTCTAATTTCCAGTTCTTCAAGGAAATCCAGTTCTTGTTTCTTTTCACAGAACTAGAAGTACTGCATATTTGTGAAAAGAAACAAGAACTGGATTTCCTTGAAGAACTGGAAATTAGAAGACATTTAAGAAACCCATAATATGAAGTTGTCAATGAACAGTTAAATCTAGGGAATTCTCCACTAATAAACTGTCTTCTTAAGTGATAATTGTATAGATCAGCAGATATAGTTTTCCTGGTTTTCTATATCATTGCACAGTTATACTGATCTTAATTGGAAAAATGATATCCAGGATATCACCATAGGGCTAATAATATCTAAGCTTCAATATTTGTAATATCACATCTTCTTCTTTTTTCTATAAACATATATTAAGCCAATCACAAGTTAGATTACTTCTTGGTCTAGCCAAAATTAACTACTAAACATCAGGTAGGCATAAAATGAAATGTAACTTCTGTCATTCTGACGATGATATTGATTTATCGAAAAAATTGTCAATTTTTTAGAATTTTCAATAACTTGTATTATATTGTGGAATTAACTAGAGACCTTGATTTTCATTTAAAAACACTAATATGAATCATGAATGTTTTTTGCTGATAACAACGCATTTGGAATCCAACATTATTTCGATCCAGCATGAATTATTGTGATGCGTTGTCTTCTATTAGATGGTGCTTTTGTACGACATTCTTTACCCGAATCTACCCAACTTTTATTTCGAGTATCATACATATCATACCATGTCTCATAGCTAATAGATCGATTTTCACTTCTATACTTTTTTTTGTTCAATAAATAATTATGTCGCCACATTCTTAAACGATAAAACTTTTATCGATCTTACATTATTTCAACCCCATCTGCGAGACAATTCTCCTCAGATTTGTACGGCCACATTGGATATTAGTCTTTTCGTCAATTATTTTTTTTAATACAATCAAGGGTCTTATATAATATCTTTCTTCAAATAATATCCTTTTCGAATTCACCTACACATTTAATTATATTGGTATCACTTCTTTTTTTCGGTTACGAATATGTTTCATGGCGATATCTTTTACAGTAGATATTGGTGTTTTTATTAATTGATGTGTTTCTCCAACTGCAGCAGTTGTTCCCAAACCTCGGCACTGAACCGTTTCGTAAACATTTTTTATAATCAATATTGCACCAGGAGTCAAATGCACTAATAGTACTGCTATTATTATTTTGCATTAACAATTTCTATGTAAATATTATTTAAGTAATATAATTATCTCAGTATTTTAGGGCGTCTTAAGTACTTACCTGTACCAGATGATTGGGATTACCAACTACCCACTCAGGGATTATTACAGGTAAGTACCCGATGTTTATTGAAGTCAAAACAAAATATCTTGGAACGAACTATACCTTGTGGTTCATTCTACACTACATTGCCGCTCATAACCCTCGTGCTTAATGCGGCATTAAACATTCAAAAATACATAATTCAGCTGCATAAAGTACCTTTACAAATAGATGTTTATCCATCAATTTTTTCTGCTTTTTATAAGGTGGGAAGTAGTCAGAAATTGCATTTTGATGTTAAATGAAGTTTCATTAGGACAAAAACTTGTTTATGACCCCGTAAATGATAATGTTGTTAGTTATATGAACTAAGGAACTGTTAGCAGAATATGAATAACATTTATTACTTTATACACAGGCTGATTAGTACGATGAAGTTTATCGTCAATGTCCTTTCAGGTACCAAAGTAAACGTTAAAGAGAGCTCCACTTTTTAACATTAAGTACAATGTTATAGAATGTTCTAATATAAGTACTTTACATTAGATTGGGCCTCCATTTATTTGTAAATGGAGATTATGTCGCCTCTAAGCATAAGTCGTCATAAAGTGAGTAGTCCACAAAACCCAAAGGTGCAGGCCGAATTGGCATTCTATGGCAGAAGGGACATTTAGTGATATCGATCAGGATCAAGATGGCGTAAAGTTGGAATATCTATAATAATATATAACAATGTCAAATTCATTACTTTCAAGACAAAATCGCAATGGTAAAACACTTTGAATATTTTTTAAGTACTCTGTAAATTTTTTTTCAATTTTCATAGGCATAGGTTCAAAGTAACCTGCATTGAAAAATTACAATTTAATACAATCTTGGGATGAAACTATGTTGTGAGTTTAAATTTGCAGTAGAAATGATGTGTTTTGATTTCTTTTAATGTTAATATTCAGTCATCACTCCATAAATTATTATCAGACAGCGTTTCAAATGTCACAGGAAGAAACAATTATTATATTAGAGGTTTTTTCGTATTAGCGGAGTCCTTAAAAATAGTATTTCAACAATAAATCAACTTCGAGCGTGTCAAGTTTCCTTAAAATTGTCAATTTTATTTCTTGTATGAAATATTAAACACATATTTTGTTGAACAACGTAAAATAAACTAAATAATCTAACTAGTTTTCCACCTGGATAACTGCCATCTTATTGAAATGGCTTACCGCCAGAGTAGCTTTATATCGTGGTTAAAAGCCGTCTATCAAATTTTCCACCTGTTGGGAAGGTGTGCGTGTACCAACACCGACAAAACACGATCAATAAAATCCTCAAAGTCACCTCAAATCCTAGTGTGTCGTGAATTCCTTTGTCTATAGACGGCAAACGCACTTGAATATCAACTAAGTTATTTTACATAAGTTTAGAGTTTATATCTGAAATAACTACATAATGTATCAATAACGGCCGGATTTTATGCTTAAATGATTATGTTCAGGTATCGTTGCGACGTTACACAGGAAAATGCTTATACTTTTGTTATTTCGATATGATCAGAAAGCTAATTAAGTCTCTCCATTTTAGAAGCAAACAAAACAGGTTTGATGTGTAATTACTGATTCATCGACAAAAGAATATAAGATATTATACTTCGATTGTTGTTAGATATATTCGTATTTACTTTCATATTAATATCGGGTAATTACAATACACTCACTTCTGCAATACCGTATTATGCCTTATTCAACTACTAACCTTTCCCCCTTTGAATTAATTTTCCAGCGACTAATTAAAAGTAGATTAGATATATTTCTACCTACAGATAATGTAATTATGAATTGTGAATGTGAATGATTCAATTACCTGTAAAGAGTTTAACAAAGGGCAGAAAGTATAGTGGGAATAAAAAATGGATTTTTGGTGAAATTGATAAAAGATTAGGCAAATTACATTATTTAATTTGATGATGGACGTCTTTGGAAAAGACAAGTTAATCAAATAATATCAGTTGGAAAACAAATTCCAATTTTGAACCATACAATTGACCATTCCATACTCTGAAAAAATTTCTAATGAAATGGAATTGTATCGAAATACTGATTCTCAGCATTCAGAAGGAAATCCTCAAGTTCTTTCTGAAAAATTTCAAGATAGTCCTGAGTTGACAGAAAATAAGACACCTTGTGTGGACGAATCAGCATTTGAGGTAGCTTGATGATTATATCAGACCTAAATTTCCCTCACATTCAAAAAATTTCCATTTATTTTAAATTCTAAGAGAGAGATTTTATTAGGGTAAGTCCGGGTGAGATGCCCCACCGGGATAGATGGCAAAGTGCAACTATTTGGCTAGGCGATGACAGATGGCGCTGCCGATACGCCGCCTCGTCATTTAATACCATATGTTAATAAGTAGAAGTGTAGTGTGTCAATAGTGTGTCATAAACGTAAGTTATCAAGTTTATAATTTTCCAAACAGGTTTGAAATTGTTTAGATACATATATAAATGTATATTTTTAAAGCAGTTAATTTAACAGGTGATTTTAGTAGAGTTTGTTGTGGTAGTTTAAGGTTATGTAATGGGCTATTCATAAATCCGATAGCTTACGTAGTGTCTTTGTTATAGGGTGGGGCATCTAACCCGGTATTTGGGATAGATGGCACACTGTTAGTCGGGTGAGATGCCTCACTATATTTGATACAAAACTATGCAATAAAATTCAAAATCATGCTCATAGTCTGTAGGCGATGAATATTTATTGATGTATTGTTTCAGATGCCTACGAAATATATTAGAAAACCAGGTTCCACAAGAGGTTCTTGGTCGGAAGATGCTCTTCAGCGAGCGATAACCGCAGTAAGAAATGGTATGGGAATAAACTTGGCTTCCAGAACTTTTAATATACCATCAAGGACATTACGGCGTCGGGTGCAGAATAATGACGCATCAAAAAAGACCCATGGGACCAACAGGAAGTTTAGGAATGGCTGAATGAGTTAGTAGCTCACATTAAAAAGCTACAAAAGAGAGGATTTGCTCCCACTCGAGATGATTTGAGGACCATGGCATATGAATTTGCGGTAGAACTTAAATTAAACCATAGGTTTAACCATGAGGAAGAAAAAGCTGGTTACGATTGGTTAAATTTGTTTTTGTTATGCCACCCAGATTTGTGTGTGAGTTAGGCTGAAGGAGTTTCTGCAGCCCGCGCTGAAGGTATGTCCCGTGAAAAAGTCTTGGCTTATTTTCAACTACTACATGAAATTCTAGAAGGAAACAACTTATTCGAGTTACCGGGATCCATATGGAATTTGGACGAATCAGGTCTACAGCTTAATAATAAAGTGGGTTATGTTATAGCCCAAAAAGGATCAAAAGATGTATCCACAATTACATCTGGAGAAAAGGGGGAAACCATAACGGTTATCGCATGTTGCAATGCAGAAGGCACTTTTCTACCCCCAGATTGTGTGTTTAAAGGCAAGTACAAAAAAGATGAATTCCAAGATGGTATGCCCAACGGATCAAAAATTTACATGAACCAGAAGTCGGCGTATGTGAACTCAGATATTTTTCTGTTGTGGTTGAAAGATCATTTTCTGCCAAGAAAAGGTGTAGGAAAAGCACTGTTGATCGTCGATGGTCATACATCTCACTGCAGTGCCGAAATATTAGAACTTGCGGAAAGAAATGATATTATTTTATTGTGCTTGCCTAGCCACCCTACCCATTACCTTCAGCCTTTAGACCGTGGGGTGTTCAAATCATTAAAATCTGCGTTTAACAAAGCTTGTCACCTTTTTATGAAAACAAATCCAAGCAGAAAAATAACCAGATTGCAATTTGGCAAATTATTGGCCGAAGCATGGACTAAAGCAGCAACTAATGACAATGCAGTTTCTTCATTTAGAGCCACGGGAATTTTTCCGTATAACCCTGAAGCTGTACCAGAACATGCCTATCATGTTTCTGATGCTTCAGCAACTTTTGCAATAGGTGCTCGGCCTATTGAAGATAATGCAATAGGTTCTAATTGTCGATTACCAGAGTCTGAGTCCAATCAATCTTCAGCACTTCAATGTCGATCTTCTAGTCCTCAAGCTAGTTCCTCTTCAGTACCTGATCGTCGATCTAAGGAGCCTCGACCTGGTCCATCTTCAGCACCTGATCTTCAATCTCCTGATCCTCGACCTGGTTCACCATTAGTTCCTCATCAACAGTCACCAAAAATTAGACATTGCTCATCCTCATCATCTGGTCAACCTCCATCTGCTGGAAAAATTCTGGATAATATCTCACCCTTGCCTATAATTCCTTGATCATTGAAAAAGCGAGGTAGAAATGTTGCAACAATATTAACTTCACCAGAAAATATAGAGAAGGCCAAATTATTCAAAGAAAGACTTGCAAAACGTAAAGTTGCAGCAAAAATCAAATCTGTTTTAAAACCAATTAAAAAAGCGAAGAAGACCAAGCCTGAATTGCCTTCCTCTGAGTCAGATGAAGATTTTGAATCCAAAGAAGACAGCGATAGCGACATCAACGAGGAATTTAATGAGAACGAATGTGTTGGATGTTTGGAAGACTACAACAGCACAACTCGTTCAGATGACTGGATCCGTTGCATTAATTGCAATCGGTGGATGCACGAAAATTGCACTAAATTTGAAAATAAGTGTGACTCATGTGCGAAGTTTAGCCGAAAATAATTAAAAGACATTTTTTTGTGTTTTTGTTAACTTTAAGATTTTATTTTAGTTTGTCCCATCTATCCGTTATAAGTCGGGAGAGATGGCAAAGTCGTATTTTTACTAAATAATTATTTTTTCGTTAAATGTGATATAATTTAATTTGTTTGTATTTGTAAAATGCTTAAATAAACTTTGCTTTTACTATTCCGTCATTTATTTTCGACATAGAGATGTTGCATTTTAAAAAAATATTTTTTTTCGAATTGTAGGGCATCTCGCCCGGACTTACCCTAGATATATTCTTATTTTCATTGAAATTGGGTAATTCCAATACACCTTGTAAAAATGTCAAGGAAAATAAAAAGTTTATTGTCAATTGGTTTTTGCATTGTTAAAAAAATAAACAAGTTGAAACATTTTCTGAATTTTATCTTCAACATTTTAGGTACATTTGCAGAATACATAACAATTTGGCGACTGGGATGACGAATTCATAAGGAGATTCAACATCTACTTCATTTACAAACCGTATTCCAGATTTCGAATCTACAACTAAGAACTGGAAGAGATGGCTGCAAAGACTAGATGAAGCATTCAAAGTTTTTCATATTAAAGAAAAATTGAAAGTATCCTACTTATTACCTTGGTAACAAATCTTTCGGAATAATATGTAATACAATTTCACCTCATGATCCACACGTCAAGAAATTCGAAAATTTGACAGCAACTTTAAAACAATTCTGCACCTTTAGAAATTGCGAGAACTTTATATGTTATCAAAGAAATCAGAAGAAAGGTGAAGGTTTACAAGAATTTGTGGTAGAATTACAAAAACTATCCATAAAATAGTAATTTCGGATCATATTTGAAGACTGGTCTACGAAATCAATTCGTTTATGGCATCTCTAGCAAAAAAATTCAATCAAAAGCTTTAGAAACGTCAAGATTTAGATTTTGACAAGGCTGTAAAAATTGTGATCAGTATGGAACTTTCGGAGAAAAATACAATTCAACTACAGGGTGGAAACAAATCTACAAGCCCAGAGGAAGTATAGAAGTATATACAGTGGGAGAAAAATTCAAAAAGAAGAATATACCGAAGAGAAATAATTTTGTCAAGAATTATTCTAATGAGAATATTAAATCTTATACAAATATAAAATGTTACAGATATGGTGATGGTCATTTAGCTACCGAATGCAGATTGACTAGAAATGTTCAGTGTGAACGTTGTGGAGCTCGAGGACATCTGCTTAAGGCGTGTTTGAAGAAAGCAAAAACTCAAACTAACCAGGTGAGGTGGAAGAGATTTTACACATGGAACAGACGGAAATCAAGGGTAAGTATTTGGATATAATTCAAGTAAATGATAAAATGATTGATTTTGGGCTGCTGTAACTTTGAAGTGTAAAAATAATTTTATGTTAGTGTTTTTAAATGAAACTCAAGGTCTCTAGTTAATTCCACAATATAATACAAGTTATTGAAAATTCTAAAAAATTGACAATTGTTTCGATAAATCAATATCATCGTCATGATATTGATTTATCGAAACAATTGTCAATTTTTTAGAATTTTCCATAACTTGTATTATATTGTGGAATTAACTAGAGACCTTGAGTTTCATTTAAAAACACTAATATGAGCATATTCCACGAAGTAAGGGTCGAGACAGTCAATTTCATAATTTTATGTGTTTAAAATTGATAGGATTCGTTGAATTTAGCTATAAAAAAAGTTCAAACAAACTGAACATGTTTCTCACAAATTTAGATAGACATGCAGATCATGGATACGCCAATTAATGTTTCAGCTACATCATGTGAATATTTTTAATTATTCTATTCAAGAAAAACTTGACAACATTTTGAAGAAATTGAAAAGCATTTTTGAATCAGAAATTTCAAATATAAGAGGAATTCAGGCCAAATTTACTTTGAAATCAGATTCAAAATCTATATTTTAAAAAATTCTGTTCCTTTAAAATTTAAACCATTAATTGAGGAAGAAATTATTTGGTTGAGAATAGCATTTTAGAAATCGTAAATTCTTCAGAAAGTGCTACACCTGTAATACCGATTTTAAAGGTACGTATGTGATGATTTTTCAGTTACAATTAATTCACAATTAATTGTAGATGACCACTCACTCATTGCCAACTATTGATGAACTGTTTTCTTCAATGGCTCGATGGAAATACGTTATGAAGTCATGAGTATGAGGTCGTGGGTTCTAACCACGTCGGGAGCCACTTTTTGTAGCCTCTGATTCTTCTGGCTCTTAACAAAAATTTGCGAGGCTGGAAAGCCGAATGTTGCTTTTCGTCAGAGACCATTAAGTTCGTGAGTTTAGCTTAATTTATTTGAGAAGTAGTCCTGGGTTAATTTTTATAGGCGCTACTTGATTATAAGGACTTTCAAGAAACACTTACTGATTAATCAAGAAAATCAATAAGGAGTAAATTAGCTAGTAAAAACTTTTCAAATAATCTAGATATGAGATACTTTTCTTTATGTTAGTGAATTAAATAAAAACTTCAAACCCAATAAATAAGTTTAATCAATTCAATAGATGGATAGGTCTGTATTGATGATATAGTATTGTTTATGTGAAATAATGACTTCAGAAATATAAAATGATGATAAGTAAAAATTGATTAAAGTTAAAAGTGACAGCTACAATATTAGATGTTATCTATGGATTGCATTTATAATAATCATAGGAAAATAAAAAACCTGTGGGAAGTTATCCACGGATTTTTTTAACCATCCCCGAATATTTTTTTACAAAATAAAATGTACTTTTGCAAAAATATTATATAGGAGACATTTTAAAAAGCTACATAATTTTACTACCAAAAATTAAAGATTAACTGAATAAAAAGTTTCCAAATAGTTGTTCTAGTACATATTTCATGATTTTGAATCAAATACCCAAAAATAAAAATAAATTGACTCAACTATTACAAAGAACACCTAATTAGAAACCAATTAACAAAAAATTGTGATGTAAGTATTTTTATAACGTCATAAAAAATCATAAATATTACGATTGTGCGCCGACGCGACGGCATCGTTCGTTTTGAACTCTAAGCCCCAACATTTGTTCAAATTCTCTTTAACTGTTGCAAATGTGACATAATTAGGAACCTATTAACAAAAAATTGTAATGTTAGTGTTTTTTATAAAGTCAAAAACAATTCATAAATGTTACGATTGTGCGCCGACGCGCATCGTTCGTTTTGAACTCGAAGCCCCAAAATTTCTTCAAATTTTCTTTAACTGCTGCAAAGAAAGACATTTTAATTCGTGTTTTTTTCCACCACAATATAGGCAATTATTTGATATGTCATCCGTGCTCGAATGAATTATGCAATTTAAGTACTGGCATTAGTCATTCGGCCTAAAATCCATATCTACATGAATATTTTTAATAACAATTTCAGCGTAATATACTATATACCCTCCACAGTTCCAGGCATCTCTTTGAACGAGATAATTAAAAGGTGTTATTTCTAAATTTAAGATACCTGCCACTTGTTGAACAGGTGCTATTATCCTATCAAAATAATATTTTGCCTTTATACTGCAATTCACCAATAAAAAAACAACTACATTTTCTTTGCTACAGCTAAAGAAAATTTGAACAAATGTTGGTGCTTCGAGTTCAAAACGAACAATGTGCGTCGGCGCACAATCGTAATTTTTATGAATTTTTTTAGCGTTATAAAAAATATTTACTTCACAATTTTTCGTTAATAGATTCCTTATTAAGTGTCTCTTAAAATAGTTGAAGAAAATTTGAAGAAAATTTGGGACTTCGAGTTCAAAACTAACGATGCGCGTTAGCGCACAATCGTAATCATTATGAATTTTTTTGACGTTATAAAAAATACTTTCATTACAATTTGTTGTTAAGAGGTTCTTTACTAGGTGTCCTTCGTAACAGTTGAAGAACATTTAAATACATTTTGGGGCTTCGAGTTTAAAACGAACGATGTACGTCAGCCCGCAATTGTGATCTTTATGAATTATTTTTGACGTTATAAAAATTACTTTCATCGCAATTTTTTGTTAAGAGGTTCCGTACTAAGAGTCCTTTGTAACAGTGAAGAAAATTTAAATACATTTTGGGGCTTCGAGTTTAAAACGAACGATGTACGTCAGCCCGCAATTGTAATCTTTATGAATTATTTTTGACGTTATAAATATTACTTTCATCTCAATTTTTTGTTAATTGGTGTCTAATTAGGTGTTCTTTGTAATAGCTAAATAAATTTTTTTTATTTTTAGGTCTTCGGTTCAGAATTGTGAATTATGTACAAGAAACAACTATTGTGTGTGTGATCGAAATGGATAACAGCGGGAAACTTAAGCTTACCCATTCGCCAAACAACATATGTTCTAGAGATATTTCCTTATTATTGGAATTTTTCATTTAAGAGAACAGTATGTTTACATCATTTGAAATTTAAGTATATTTACAAAGTTTATGCTTGAAATAATAATGTCTAAAACTAATGTACCTTTTTTTTTTCTTTTCTCTCTTTTTTTCTAATTTTTTTTCTCTTGTTTCTTTTTTTTTCTTTTGGGAATAACAGAAACAACTATTGGAACACTTTTTATTCACTTAATCTTTAATGTTTGGTAGTAAAATTATGTAACTTAAGAGAATATCGTTAACTATATCAGGAGTTTCTCAAATCGAATATAATCATAGTGAAATATAATTTCAAGGGTTGAAATATCAAAATATGAAAAGGTGATAATTAATATCCCATTGAAAATATTGAGAATTTCTCAAGTCAAAAGTTACAATAACATATTTATAAACATGTAATAATTGATATGTCATTGAAAATATTGAGAATTTCTCAAGCCAAAAGTTGCAATATGTTTATGAAAATGTAATGATTAATATTGATGAATACAAAATAAAAATATTACTTGCGGTTAATGTCAAAACCATTAGATATCGACAATTTTGAATGACAGATTCCTTCCGACTTCTGGAAATTAAAAATTAGCCATCTTGCTAACAGCAATTATTATATCTCGTACTTCACGACTATCCATGATAAAAAATCTATCCCATAGCAGAATAAGATCAAAAACGATCAAAGATTGAAAGACAAACCGTAATTATTGTCATTCTACACTTCACGTTACAAAGACGCCTTCAGAAAATATTTTTTCATTGGGTTAACGCCATCTGTAAAACGAACGCCTCCGCTATCCTGTCGTGGAGAACTTACGATTTTATTGATCCACCTTGGTAAACATTCCAATGATGCTTACTTGACATTCGAAAACTTGAAGTTTCATAAAAAACGTCAGTAAGAACTTATCATCAGTAAAAACCCATCCGTGTAAAAAAACTCTTGCCACCAGCTTAAGTTTTCACACCATTATTAATATAATCATCCCAAGGGGTAATAAAAGACAACTAATCTACGAATCAACCATTTGAACCAACTTGAACCGGTCGGAAATGAAAAGTATCGGCAGCACATTTGACATCAATAACAGCCGAACAAGATTCCCAACATAAAATGTTTTTTGATTTGTAAATTACAACGTAACAGATTAATAAAAATATTCTACAAGACTAATTTATTTTATAGTAATCCCATTATTACAAAAATTTATCAAGATATAAAGTTAACCCATGTAGACAACCAGCTATACTATACTGATGTATAATCAGTTGCATATGAGTAGTGGACAAAATTATCTGAATTGTTCTATTATCAATAATGTTACGAATTCGCACACCGAAGCAGATACTAAGTACGGTCCTGTAACCTTATGTTAACGGAGTTAAAAAAATGGCGAGCGCGCCGAATTCTGAGAAGGTCTATTGGGATTTATTGTGACCGTTTTTATAGACATCTTCTCGGAAGGTCTTTTGAGGATTAAACCGGCAATCGAGAAATATCTAGTAAAAAAGGCTTTAATATAAATAAAGGACCGATCAGCGGAGGAGTTAGTTGATAATTTGACATCGTGAGGTAAACAAGTCAATAAGTGAATATAAATTAGTGAACTGTTTATATAAATTAGTTTAAGTGAATATACTGAGTATATATAAATTAAGTGTTAGTGATTAGTTTATTGTTTAAATAAATTAAGTAAGTGAACCTACTGTGTGTTTAAAATTTATCCCACCCGTTTATTGTTTAAATTAATTAGAAAAACATTACAATAAATAAAGTTATTGTATTTTTATTATGCTACAATATATGTTGTTTTTGGATACACAAATTATTGACATGAGAGAAATATGAGTATATACCTTCTAAAGTCCTCATCAAGAAACAATCTGCCGATAAATACATAGCAGATACTCATAAGCATAATAAGCACTGTTGTGACTTCATAACAACTGCTTGCGATAGAGTAGGTACCAGACTCAATAACTTAGTAGCAAATTTCGTACAAGACGAAAGTAGTCTCCTATTCAAATAACAGCTATATACGTGTGAGCCATTCAAATGAATTTTTATCAAGTTTGAGCTATTGTATAATATCCGTATCAGTACGTTTTGCCCCTTTTTTACTTGTTTATTTTTGTTCATCCCCTTAAGTAATGTTGGATGTAGAATATTTTGCGAAGATATCAAGGCTTTATATGCTCTTATTTTCTTTTTATGCTAAGAATAACAGAGAGTGCAGGATTACGTTAAAACAAAGTGCGACTACTGCCCGTTTAGATTGATTTCTATTTGTATAGTCCTCTTCACCCTCGGATACCATTTGCACTAAGTAATCATTATGTCGATCGCTGTAGATAGAAACAAAGGTTTAACCGCTAAACTGCCAAGAATTTTATTTTGTATCTATTAAAATAGCAAGTGAAAAGAATACATTTAATCGTCTAAAAGGTTATTACGATGTTCCGTCTTTCCGACTTGTAAATTCTTTTAAAACGACTTAAAACAAAGCCATTAAAAATACTCGTTCACTATTAACATTGTAGGTACTTTGTAAGATAATTATGCCAAGGAATTTCAGATTAAACTCAAATAATTAACTTCTCTATAAAGAAACAAGTAGTTTTATTTGAAAAAAAAACATGTTCATTAGTCAGTATTGTTACGTGCGACGTATTGTAAATTGAAATAATTTCAACTAGATACAATTCTGCAGTCGTCGAACACGTCAAAGATATGCCATCAAACAATTTATTACCTCACTGCTAATTTTTGCAGAATCGCTTATTTTAAACATACCTATTAGACAAAGTGTTCGACAACAGTTTTGGGTAAGTTTGGCTGTCCGATGCCACAAGGTGGGAAGGAGATGGCGGCTTCGAATAGCCACACTGACCCCAAAATGTTGTCGAAAACTTTGTTTAATGTTTAAAATAAGCGATTCTGTAAAAATTAGCAGTGACGCAAAAAAATGTTATGATCTAACTTTGCCATGTTCGGGGTATCGGACCACATTTGTCTCCAGGTCTCCCATGATTTCGGGATCAAAAGTTCTGTCTTCATTGACATCGCTCTGGTATGGTAAAGCTGCGACAAGCTTGCCCATTACAGTAGCCACAAGCTAAATCACTGCAACCCCGGATTCTTGCATCCACATCGCGAACCGCAACCACTCTTGCAGTTGCAGAATATTGTGTTGAGCAATTCCTCTGGAACAGGTGCTAAAATTGTCGTGATAAGGTCCAGAAATTCGTTACGCATTGTCCAATCCCATCCAGTGGTTCCAAATCAGGCCCTAGCTAAGTTTGAACTTGATAATAAACACGATTGAAATGTTGGTGAGCTGCTGCACTTGTTGGTGGAATATTTGATAACTGCACAGGTTTATTCAGTTCAGTATACTTGACGTATTGAGCATAACGAAGATGATCGATACTATCCACATATTTTGGAGCATTATAGACTGCCAACAATATTTGAATTCCATTCTCAAATAATCTTTGAACCGGACAGTTTTCTTCCTCAAACACTGCGGCAAATTGATGAAAATTCTGTATTTCCTTAAATCCCTTTAAAAAGTTGTTTTTCCTTTTTTTTAAAAAGTCGTATCACGGCCACTCAATGCGTGCAGAAACAAAATGTGTTTTTTGAACGAGGATACCTGTCAAAACTTTTGGAAGATATTTTCTGTTTAAAATGTAATTCGTGGAAATGAGAATATAAGTTTGTCCCTTAATTATTTTTTAATTTTAGGTATCGGTTATAAGTGGAATTTGAATGGAATTCAAATCTCCTTGGCGGTCTATAGTGCTCCAAAATATGTGGACAGTATCGATCATCTTCGATATGTACAATTCGTCAAGTCTACAAAACTAAATGAACCTGTGTAGTTAGTGCAGCAGCTCACCAACATTTCAATCGTGTTCATTATTAAGTTCAAACTTGGTTAGGGCATTGGCACGAATGGGGTTGGACAAATCGCAACGAATTCCTGGAACCTATCACGACAATTTTAGCACCTGCTTCAGAGGAATTTCTCAACTCATTATTCTACAACTGCAAGAGTAGTTGAGGTTCGCGATGGGGATGCAGGAAATCGGGGTTGCAGGACTTTGAAATACTATGCTACTCCTGTGAATGTTGGATAAAGATATCTTTTAACTTTTATGCCCAATTACCTATCAGGGAAGGTTACATACAGTTATTTGAGGCTACTAATAAAACAATACGGTTTGGTTGTTTAGCTATATTTGGTTCTGACTTCCATATAATAATAGCAAGGTATTGTGGGTGGCGGCACTTGTGGCGCGATACAAGAGTGCCGAACGTAAGGCCACTAGTGGCTGAATTGTGTAGCCTAGAAGAGGCCGTACACTTTAAATCATTTACCCGAAGAGGCGACGTAAGCTCGATTAGGTTAAGAATCCAAAAAATCACAATTGTTTTTGTAATAATAACAAAAAAGTAAATTAGCTATAACGGAGTGGCGTTACTGAAATGCTCCAACAACTATATTGGTTAAGGAATATCTACCGCAGAGTATACTTTGCGTTTACATAACATAAGTAAGTCACTTTGAAGTTTCGCAAATTGTTCCAATAACTAAAATCTTAAATTTTATTTTTAGACCACGAACTGATGTATCTACAATAAGGAGCCTAGGTCCTAAAGGGTTCCCTAATATGTAATTCAATATAATATATGAGTTCAGTGTTCAATAATTCATTGTGGTTGTTTTTCCCTAAGTGAATGTTAAACTATAAAGCTGGATTTATAAACTCTGTTGTTCCCGTTGTTCGTTGCTTGCCGTCTTTTCCAAGTTGCTGGCGATTCGTTATTCACAGTTGTTCCCGAGTCGATTAATTTATATCGGTTTTTCGTTGTTGGCGTTCTTGAAATTTGATTGGTCACAGCGGTGACGTCATTTCATGCTGCCGAAGTGCATCAATAAATAGTAGCTTATTTAAATGTAGCGCCTCTCTTTACTGACCGTAAAAACAGTAGTGCCAGTTTTGACTTTAAAAATGATTGGTAGAAATCAAGTCCCGTGGGACTAACTTCAGTTTTCATTGGTGGAACTGCGAATCACGAATAACAAGATATAAAATTTGGTTAATTGAGAGCAACGACGAACGACGTGGAAACGACGAACAACACAACAACAACGGTTTATAAACGCATGTATGTGATATCAATGTTTTATTTTCGAGCAGCGGGAATCACGAACAACGAATAACGAACAACAGAGTTTATAAATCCAGCTTATGTGTTAAAACTTTATATGTTGACAAAGAACAAATCCCACTTATGACTACCACTTAGCTGTTAAATTGCTGTGGAATAGTCGTTCAGCATCGCCTCATACAGTTGCTTCTTGAGCCTTTAAAATAATATGAACATGGTAGTCCTCAGACAAACAGCGCTGGTAACTTGTCAGGTATACAGGAATCTGGGGTCCAAGGTATTCCCAGGACTAATTGGAAACAGAGAGTCCAATGATGATTGGTATTCAAAAGAGGTCTAAAAAGAATAATTCTGTATCATCTTTTGCTGACAAGGTGTAGGTAATAATAAAAATATATCCATTTTAAATAGGTGAATCAATTATTGTTCCTAAGATATCTTATATTGATTTGTAATTTTTTTTTTCTTTATATAGCTAAATTTGACTGAAACATGCTAATCTTATAATTGAAACTGACACTATTAATTATGACATACTAAGCATATCCTAATATCTAAATGACCTAACTCTCCTACAGGAAACTGAAGCTTTCTCAAGCAATAATACAGTTAGGTTATCGAAATCTACGGAAAAGTACAACTTTCGCTTAGTAGAGCTAGTTAATAAGTTGGAATCAATATTGAATTTTATTTGCTTCAATATGATGACCAAGTATTACTTAAGCTACTGATTTTATTAAACCGCTAAACTGAATATGTCTGTAAAAGCCGCAATTGAAGACCAGTGGTTCTTTTGACCAGTTCCATAAGAATGTGCTTTGCGTTGTTCGAGTCTTCAGTCTATAGAGTATACAAGTACAGTGAATTACTTGATTTTATAACTAGGTACAAGATATTGGAAGTACATACCTTTCGATGTCGGGTGACCTCAAGGTGAATTGAATTTTCAATTACTACAATTGAATTTCCGCATATATTCAATTCTGATCCCCTCCAGGGTACTTATAGGTGCCTTTATCACCAAAGTAATACTTAAGATTACCTGCGAAAATTCTAAAAAAAACTCCGTAAAATGCGGCAAACGTTTCACTCCATACACATGGATAGCAAAAATAAAGATATTTTTTTTTGTACACTGAAAATTCCCACCTAAATCTATTAGATTCTTAGTCACTTATGCTTATGGGATTTAGGGACATTTATGAAGTAATGATTTTTGAAGTTTGATAGTGAAAATATTGACAATTGATAGATACATGATTAATTATAATTTGTTATCAAAATAAACAATGAATTACTTTTCCGCCAACCTATCTAATATGCGAGAAAAGTATTGGTTTACCCACAAAAAAGTTGGAAATTTGAAATTTTTTTTTGAGTTATTTTTACGTTATCCATCAACAACAACCCAAAAAAACCGGTTTTAGAAAAAAAATCCTGTGTGTATGTCGTCATCGTCGTCGTCGTTGTCGTCGGCCACTTTTCCTTGCAAGTCTTGTTAGCACGATACAGCCTCCGGAGTGCAATAAGTCACCAATTTTATGATTGAATATTATTCAGGGCATCTCACTGATGAACCCTATTGATTTTCAGCTCACCAGAGCCAGTACAACGGGTGCTATGGTACTTGAAGTACGACATTTTGTCGTTTTTCGAGAAACTTCAGTTTGTTAGCACGATACAGCCTCCGGAGTTCAACAAGTCACCAATTTTATGATTGAATATTATTCAGGGCATCTCACTGATGAACCCTATTGATTTTCAGCTCACCAGAGCCAATAGAACCGGTGCTACAGTACTTTAAGTACGATATTTTTGTCATTTTTGGAGAAGTTTCAGTTTGTTAGCACGATACAGCCTCCGGAGTATATACAAGTGATGAATTTTATGATTGGATATTATTCATAGCGTCTTAAAGATGAACCCTATTGATATTGAGCTCACTAAAGCCAGTACAACGGGTGCTGTGGTACTTGAAGTACCAAATTTTTGTCATTTTTGGAGAATTTTCAGTTTGTTAGCACTATACAGCCCCCAGAGAGTATACGATTGATCAACTTTATGAATAAGTATTGTTCAAGGTGTCTCACAGATGTACCCTATTGATTTTCAGTTGACTAGAGCGAGTACAGCGGGTCCTATAAAACTAGATATACTAAATATTTGGTTATTTTTGGAGAAATTTAGGTTTGTTAGCACGATACATCTCCCGGAGTGTATACAACTAACAATTTTATGATAGAATGTTGTTCACGGCAACTCACAGATGCGGAAAAGTTAGTTTTAATCTTTAAAACCGTTTATTTTATATGTATTTTAATTTGAGAATTTGCTTTTATCTCAGTTAGAAAATCATTTTATTTTCATATTTGGTGGTGGGATTTTAGTTTTAATTAGTTATAAATACTTCTGGTCGAAGCGATACACCTGGTAAGATTGTATCTTGTTTTGTTTCTTAAAAGGTTCTTGAAATGATTTTTGTACATTTAAACGATTTTCTCTGAATAATGCTGGTGTACTTGGATTGGTAGCCTAATTCCTAACCTTTGGGGGATATATCTAAATGAGCTTGTAACAACTACGACGATGAAGAAGAAGATAAATAAAATTATAAGTTGTAGTTCTTGTAATTTTTATTCAATATTTTTAATTTCCACAATCATGAATGGATGGAATGATATTTTTTAATAAAAACACTAATCAATAATTTCTTACTTTCTCTTTTTTATTTATTTAAGAAGTTATTAATATAAATTACAGTAGAATTGAAATGTAATTTAAGTATATTCCTTAACAATTCTATAATTACACGGGCAGATAAGTTTTATTAAATTAATTGATACTTAATTAAAAGTAGATACGTAAGTAAACGAAGTATTGAATATAATGTAATAGTTAATAAGAAATGAAAATTATTAATAATTATGTGTTTATCAATAATTAATAAACTTTATATGGCGTGTTTTTCACCGGTTGACCTTAAATGATGCTCTAACCGCGCACTCTCCGCCCTTTGTTTCGAAAACTATTGAACGAATAAAAAAATTTTTGCAACAAAAGCTACAATATTGATAATAAATACAAATAACGAAAACCCCATAGAGAACGAGATATTTGTGCAAAAAAAAGCTATTACTTACTGTAAGTGCTTTTAAATCTTCATAACTCCCTAATGCGTCTAGTTTTCAGTCGATTTTCTTATAATAGCAGGTTAAAATGAGTAATTCAGAAGGGGTTTGACAACAGAAAGACAACCTTTTATAACAGTAATCTTTATATAAAATATATGGTCTCATATAGGGTTAAATAGATTACAAAAATAATTTTCAAAATTAATTCTTCATATGATTTGATTAAGGTCCCGAAAATCATGTTATGATAATTATGTGCCTAAGTAGAACCACTCTACTATAAAAAATTTAGTTAGTTATATAACTGCTTGTATGACAAATGAAAAACAGAATAACGTACCATCCAACAGTTCGGAAGCTGCTTTAAACACAATCCACAACAAATTTGAACTAACTCTAAACGAAATCTATGATTAACAGCACCTCAAATTACCTCAGATTTGTATGAAACGTGACAAACACCCATTTGTTGTTGAAAACTAAAAATTCAACATTAGAAACATAGATTAGAAAAAACGGCAAAAGGACAATATAGAAAAATATCCTTCTGGGTGATGAATCATGGTTCCTCATTTGTTAATGTTTTAAATGAAACTCACGGTTTCTAGTTAATTCCACAATATAATAAAAGTTATTGAAAATTCTAAAAAATTGACAATTGTTTCGATAAATCAATATCATCGTCAGAATGACAGAAGTAACATTTCATTTTATGCCTACCTGATGTTTAGTAGTTATTTTTGGCTAGACCAAGAAGTGACCTAACTTGTGATTGACTTAATATATGTTTATAGAAAAAAGAAGAAGATGTGATATTACAAATATTGAAGCTTAGATATTATTAGCCTTATGGTGATATCCTGGATATCATTTTTCCAATTAAGATCAGTATAACTGTGCAATGATATAGAAAACCAGGAAAACTATATCTGCTGATCTTTACAATTATCACTTAAGAAGACAGTTTATTAGTGGAGAACTCCCTAGATTTAACTGTTCATTGACAACTTCATATTGTGGGTTTCTTAAATGTCTTCTAATTTACAACAAAAATAACGATTTATATATAATTTGTATTCACAGACCACCTCAATCAAATGTTTATTCTTTTTTTGAGAACCTTCTAAATTTACCTGACGCTTTGTCTATTAAGAGCAAGAACGTTTTATGGTGATTTTGATATTGTCTTTACTAATGATTGTGCCACTCGAAGATCTTTGGTAAATATTTTTGAGTCATTTCATCTAAATATGCACGTAGATTCACCAACTCGAACTACTAAAACAACTTCTTCAATTTTAGATTACATAGTTTCCGACTTTCTACCCCATGATGTGAATCAATCAGTAATTAACTCAGGTCTCGCTGAGCATGAAGCAGTTTTCGCCGAATTTGTATTACCTCGTAAATCTCTTAAAAACACTCATTTGGTGAGGATCTTCTCTCAACAAAACCATATTTCATAACTTATGTTTAGCAAATGATTGGATTGATCTTTCTGAAGATATGGATTCTAAATTTTTGGACTTTCTTAATAAAATTATCAGGTGATTCAATATAGCATTTCCTCTTCGCTCTCGTAAAACTAAACATAACAAATCACGGTCTACGAAAGGAACACGTACTTCATCTAAGAATATGAGATCACACATGTACATTAAAAAATTCACAGACAATCCTCATATTCAATCATATAAATAAATAGAAAATATTGTACCGGAAAACTATCAAATCTATTAAACAAAACTATAATAACAATCGCATCTCTAGAGCTAAAAATTCCTCGAGAGAAACTTAGTCTGTTATCAATGATCAATGAACAAAACTCGTTCCTTAAACTTTATTGAACTGTACCCAGACAAACTTAACAATTATTTCGTAAACGTTAGTAAGAATATTTCAAATCAAACTCATGGTTTCTAGTTATTACCACAATATAATAAAAATCGTTGAAATTTCTAAAAAATTGACAATTGTTTCGATAAATCAATATCACCGTCAGAATATTAGCTCTAAAATATATCCAAGTCGTGATGCTCTTTCATTCCTCGTCCCTTCTAAAAGAATCATTGATAGTTTCTTCCTTAGACCAAAAGATGAATTTGAGCTAGTGCAAACCATAATCAGCATTCAAAACAAAACTTCCTGTGGCATTGATGGGTTATCAGCTAACTTATGTTTAGAAAATCCAGATAGATGCGGTGATTAACGTTTTATGTTCTCTAATCAATGAATCAATTGAAAAAGGTCTCTTTCCTAACTGCCTAAAAACAGCTATAATTGTTCCCCTCCACAAGGGTGGCGAGAATCATAATACTAGTAACTATTGTCCTATTGCCTTACCAATCTCATCGAAAGACTAATGAAAAACCGTCTGTTGCCTTTTCTTTTCGAACATAATATCTTGAAATTCCAACAATTCGGTTTCCTAACTAATACATGTACTAATGACGCAATATTTTCTGTTCTTAATGAAATATATACCTCACTTAATAATAAACTTTTCACGGCTTCGGTTTTTTGTGACTTCGCGAAGGCCTTTGATTGTGCTGATCATGAAATTTTGATAAACAAATTAGAATATTATGGCATCCGTGGTTCTCGTTTAAAATTGTTTGAATCTTACCTAGAATGTAGACAACTGGTACGAGCAAAGTTTCGAAAAATTTTCCAGTTAGCAGTGGTGTACTCCAGTGTTCAGTTTTAGTTCCAATTCTTTTTTTGGTATTTATTAACGATGTCACAGACTTACGAGTTAATTGTAAATTCACTTTATTTGCTGATGACACTAGTGTTACCTGGAGCAGTTCAAATATACGAGCTTTACATTCTACCATAGGCAAAGATCTCATTACTATTAAGTCCTGGTCTGACAAGAACGGGCTTTGTTTTAACACTGAGAAAACTTTAGTTTTATCTTACAAAGGAGTTTTGCAATCTCTCAAATTTAGCAATGATTTAATAAGATCTTCAAAATCGATTAAGTTTCTTGGTCTCCATATTTACGGTACCCTTAAATGGTCTGTACATGTAGACACTTTAGCGAAAAAATTATCCTCTGCTTATTTGCCATTAAATCTGTGTCTAAACAGCCTGATTCTTGTACTGCTTTAACAACTCACTACGCTTTGTTCGAATCGCACCTTCGCTATGGTTTGCCTTTCTGGGGCTCTTGTAGTTTACACATCTTCAAATCTACCTTTTAACTACAAAAATAGCTACCCGTTACATTTATGATTTAAGTAGATAAAAAATACAAAATTTTAACTCTTCCCGATCTATTCATTTTGGAATCCGTGTGTTTGGTTCTTCTTTCACAATTGAACTGAGAGACCAATTCATAGTTACCCTGATAGAAGAAAATTTTTCGATATTTACTTAACAATACCCACCTCTGATTTGGTAAAAAATTCCATCACCTTCAATGCCAAAAAAACTATTCAATTAGCTACCTTTAGAATAAAAGTGGCAAATACATTTAATAGGTTCCGGAGATTGACAACGGCGTTTCTGCTTGAGAGACCTTATTATTCAGTGGCAGAATTCTGCAATCTACCCTAGATTTTTGCGTTACATTGGCGTAGTTCAGTATTTGGTTTGATGTACGATGCTAACAATGTATTATAATTATTAATTTAAATTTGTATTTCATGTATTATGTTTTGTATTGTTAGCATAGTCAGTATTTTATATAATTTTTTATATTTTTATCTATTTTTAAATTATGTCGCTTTGTCCATAAAATTGTAAAAAAGTTTCATGACAATAAAGCTTACATCTCTTTCTCTATATATCAATGGATCGAGTCTTATTGGTTTAATTTTTCAATAGGATAAGGATATTCAGCATTTTTGTACACTTCATCAGAACTTTGTGAGTAAGTAACAGTGTATAATATTTAAGAATCATGCAATGATAATATCAATCACCTGAACTTTCTCCCATTAAACATGTTTGGAATGAAGTCGATTTACTGGTGGAAATAAATGTCGATCGAGCTCAGCAAATTTTCAATAGCAATCAGAAAGCGAAACAGTTAAAAAATATTATTCCAAAGAAGTTATTGATAAATAGCATAGAATAATCGAGATTATAATAAAGGGAAAAGGTAGACACTTCCATGAAGCTAACATTCAATTTTAATATTGAATAATATTTTTTATATAATTTGAGAAAAGTATTGGTTTACCCCAAAAAAACTTGAAATTTTGGAATTATTTTTTGATTTATTTCTTAGTTTTTCAGCGAGAAAACCACAAAAAAAGGGTTTATAGAAAAAAATCCTGTGTTTATGTCTTCGTCTTTGTCGTCGGCCACTATTTGTAACATGTTTTGTTAGCACGATATAGCCTCCGGAGTGCAACTAGTTAACAATTACATGGTTAAGTATAGTTCAGGACATCTCAAAGATGAACCCTATTGATTTTCAGCTCACCAGAGCCAGTGTACTTGAAGTACCACATTTTTGGTAATTTTTGGAGATATTTCGGTTTGTTAGTACGATACAGCCTCTGGAGTGCAACAAGTTTACAATTTTATCATTGAGTATTGTTCAGGACATCTCACAGATGAACCCTATTGATTTTGAGCTCACCAGAGCCAGTACAACGAGTATTATGGTACTTGAAGTAGCACATTATTAGAGTTAGTTTTAATCTTTGAAATCGTTTATTTTTGTTTAACTCATCAATAAAATTTGCTTTAGATAGCTATTTTTGTTTGTATTTGATTCTATCTTACTGCTTCTTAACTTTTGAACGGTAGTGTAGTATTACCGTAGAACTCACTACGCATTTTATATTCTTTTCAAAAATGCGCATAGTAGTAAATAATTCTCATTTGCAATTAAGTTTCCCTAGCTAAAATTAGGCTTTTATTCATCTTATATGTTTTAAGTGATATTGGTAAAAATATTCTGGCAAAAGAATACAGCTCTTGAAATACCACGCCTTTGCCAATTTCTATTGTTTACGAACCAAGTATAGGCAGATTCACCCCTTTTTCCAAGCAACAGATATTAATAATGTAGAGAGATTAGACAAGCATTAAACCAGCCCGAGACCTTTTTGGGGGTAAAGTGATGTCTAAATAATTTATTTTCCGTATACAGTGTATTTTTATCTCTACAGGAGGAGATTAAAATTTATTTTTGGTTTTATTGAAAAATACCGTTTTGATATAAAGGGGAAAAAGCCATACCTTACTCCATCTGCTTTTTATTATAGTCATCTTTCCGTAAAATCCAACCTTTAATAATAATCAAATGGGCAAAGAATATGTTGTTATAATATCTCTTAATGAATAAAATTAACTTGTAGCATTGTAAGATACGTATATAGTATATAGTATATAGTAGTATAGTATAGTATATAGCAATTCAAAAGGCGTATCATGAAGAAAATTGTGAAGGTGTTGTGTTAGCATATTCAGTAATGAAAAACCCAGATTTTTCAAAATCCAAGAGCCCTTTTAACCAAAATATATACATTGGGATGTAGTATTCTGAGATTTGATGTTTGTTCATTGGTATTAAATTTATAAGTAAGCAGTTATCTATGTAATAAAGTTTACAACAAATAGAATTGTTTCATCTCAGAACTGGACTAGTCAAAATCCTGATTGTAGATTCTATGTACCACAAAATTTTCGAATAAAGTTAAACAATACAATACAAATGTATTAGAAATTGATTAAATCAGATCAGTAACAGTATATTGGAGACACGAAACTAAGAGACACTCCGTCCTACGTATTTCTCCTAGAGACTTACTGTATTACAGTTTCTGATTTATAGCGGATTTAAGCTTACTGTGACATCTCATGTATTGTCATTAATTTCAGACTTTTTATACAAAATGTAAATGAATATAAATGCCACACGCACGACTCATTTGAACACATGCAAAACGAAATAAGAAACAATGGAAGAGAAACAGTCTTAAAGATTCTAGAGACATCTTCGTTATTTCCTTGGTATATAATGTTGGCATTCCTGAACATATGTGCTCATTTATTTTATGTACTACAGAACTATAAAAGGATCAAGTGATATTCAACGAAATGTTGAGTATACTTCAATGTATCAACAGCGACGTATCAGACATAATTGATTTCACCAATTCCCTCGTGGGTGAACAAATTGCCTTAACTAGTGCCACGTCTATTTTGGGTATCTAGTTATTCCTTAATGGCTATAACCGATAATGTGAACGCTGGAATTTGTTGACTTTATTGCTAATGGCGATCACAATATTAGAATATAGAGTTTTTCTTAATGAATGACTGAATGCATTTAAAGAGTTTCTGAGATTGTCAACTGTCATTGTTAATTATAACGTGAACTTTTTAATAACAGAAAAAATTTATTAATCTTATTTTGACAAAAATAGTTTTTTTTCACTTTGATTTCAAATATTTTGTTGTACTTAATGGCAAACGAATATTGTCAAAGAATATAGGTATTAACTTTATTTTTGTCAATCAATATTAAATTTCAGTGTGCTAAAAGAAATTGATGGAAATTGGTGTGATTTTCATACGTCTAAAGTATTCAATGAAATTGGTGTGATCTAATCAATCAGACGTCTTCAGGATCGTTAACTTCAATTCAAATTACCTTTTCTAGTTAAAAAACAAGTAGGTATAGAGCTACTTTTTGTTTGCTATTAGAATAATTCTTAATTTAAAATATATTCTTATCAACAAGTAAGAAAGACAATACATTAAATACTCTTTTAATAAGAAAGTAAGTAGGTGATAAATTGATAATAAACACACCCTAACGGTGAAATGTATAATGAAAAAGAATTGGACCGCAGAATTTGGAGAAAATACAAAGTAAAGAAGACATCGAAAATATTATTAACAAAAAGAATCCAAACTCAAAATATATGAATAGCCGAAGAAAATATAAAGTAATGAAGTTAATGCTGATCAAGAACCAAAAGATATTAAAGATAAGAAGGGTAATAAATAATAAAATAAACGCACAGAAAAAAAGACAGCAATTTGTGCGAAAAATATACAAAGTAGTGAAGGTAATGAAGTACCGTCATTTGGGGTGGAATTGATAAAAAATAAGTTAGCTTTTTATATTCTGCGCTCGTTATTAGAAAAAATAGGCCAAGGAAGATGTGGATATCCAGTAGATGTTGATAGGAATGGAATTGTAAAATTACACAAACATCAACTTTGTAATATAAAAATGATACAGAAATAAAGTTGTGAACAATCTCATATACGTCTTGGGGTGAGATTGTTCACACACACTATATTGCACAAGCTGCAAGCAGGCTAGACCATAGATGATCAATCCCAACCACGCTGCTCTACGTCAAGTACTTTCGAAGTTATAGCTGTTTATACTGTGGGGGGTGAAATTGGTCAGTGAGGGTGAGATTGATCATGAGAATTATTTATCATACATTACCCTTTTTCACCAAATTAAGATAGATTTATCATTGTTATGAAACCTTTTATTACATTATAAAAATGAAAATACATAAACTTAAAAAAACTGTTTCTCCTGTATTTCAAAAGAAAACTGAACTTGTAAACCTAATTGAAAATCACTAATTCATCTCAAAAACGTCAATTACTTTTTCGAAGAAGTACTTGTCAGTACCATCAAGTTGTTTTATTGTCGGATTTGGTAAAATTGCTAACACATCAGATACATCTGACATGAATTCGTCACCATCTTCAACTGCAAAAATCTTCTTGGATGTGTCCAAAGACTTCATACCCAATAAATCAATTTCCTTTCTTCCTTCTTCATCCACTCTCACCTGCTGTACAATAGCTGTGCACCGATAGATAGTTTTTTCCTTGATCCATCGTAAACCTTAACCAATACAAATTTTCCCGCCGTAACTTCATTGTCATCTGGTTCGAAATACTCTGTTTCTGCTCGCACGTCATCACTCTCATCTTCCAGGGGTTCGTTGTCGGAGTTGTCATTGGTTAATGGATCATCTACATCTGAATCACTAGAATCTGCATCAGTACTTGCTGTAACGCTTTTGCCAGGTTGTACAGATAGTTTTTGTCTTCTAATATTCCTTCTTGATGGTCCTGCTGTAAAACGTTGCTGCTGCAAGTAATTCACAAGAATGTTATTCACAGAGCCATCAGTATCATTGCCAATATCTTCAGTTGGGATTTTCTGCAAGACTCGTTCGGGAGCAAAGGGTACAATTCCTGTCGCTTTAAATGAAGCTATCAGATCTTTTTTTATAGCATTTTCCAATTCGTTATTCATTTCAAGAAGAGTGGAAGCCAGTAAATGGGGAAATTCTTTTTTGTCAATAGAAGTTTGTTGTGAATGTGTATTCTTCCAATTCAGAACACCGATCTCCAAGCTATTTTAAATGGGCGGAAAAATTCAACATCAAGAGGTTGGGTTAGGTGTGTCGAATTTTTTGGAAGGCAAACAAAGGCAATGTCATTTTCTTGGCATTGTTTTAAGAAAGCGTTCGTGAAATGGGACGAGAGTTTATCGCTCAACAGCACTTTTCGACCTGGCAAACGTTTCGCGTGAGGTAAGAATGTCGGCTCAAACCAATCGGTGAAAGTCTGGGCATCCATCTAACCATGGTGTCCTTGCAACAAGGCTCTCCTTTTGGACCCAAGTCTATCCATTGCTGCCACATTTCCTCTGCCTTGTAAGTGACGTAAGGAGGTTCAACCGCACATCATAATTGATATTGATGTCTTGGTAAAGTTGCATATTCGCTCTGGATATTTGGTTCCACGACGAAACAACATTTTTTGCTTGCCAGGGGCATCTTGCATATTTGTTTCATCGTAGTTAAACAGGTTACAGGTTGGTACATTCTGTAGCGTTTTCCTCAGATTATTAAAGTATTCTACCATTATATCTCTTGAAATATTAGCTCGAGATCTTTTAATATTCGCCGACACTTTTTGACTTATTTCTCCTTTGTGTCTTTCTAACAAAGAATGGGCACACTCTATGCCAGGCATATTTGATTTAAACTTGCTGATATTACGACCTTGGCTATCTAAGTAATTTTCTGCCAAGTATCGTAATTCGATAAGTGTAAGAGGGAATCCCCACTCTCCACAGCAGTTTGCTGCCCTTATAAATGCTTTTTCTTGATTGAGTGTAAAAACTGTTTGACCTCCACTTTTTTAATACGGCTACCAATGTACTTATTGCGTAGCGTGCCAAATGGAATTTTATATTCAGCGGAAGCAAGACGAATATACTAATCTTCTTCAGTGATTTTTTGAAGTGCCAATTGAAGGTTGGCGTCTGGATTATCCATGTATGAACGTGCCCCTAACTTTTTTTGGTACTTTCTAGGCATCGCTGAAACAAACAAAAAATATAAGACGAATGAAATAAATTTTAAGTTACCTACAAAAAATAAATAGATATATTCTATTATGTGGGGTGAAATTGATCAACGAGAATGATAAATCTCACCCCATATACATGATCAATCCGACCTCACATAATAAAATGGCAAATATTATGAAATTGGTTGAGCCGACTGTTAACCTCAAAACACACGAGTTTACAAAGCATAAATAAATTAACAAGAACTAGTTGAATTATGACTTACCGGACAAATATCTGAACGTTCACTTTCACAGAAAAACTATTAATGACGCAGTTTTCTCACTATACAGACAGCCGTTATAGTTCACTTGCACATATTGCCGAATGCCATCTTTGTATTGTCAATATTGGTCGAACGTAGCGTGTTCGCACGGTTGATTTAGGCGCTAAATTCAAATATGTAAACGGATGATTTAGTGAACAATCTCGCCCCGGATGATCAATTTCACCCCAAATGACGGTACCGTATCACTAGATTTTTCAAAACCATTTTAAGTAGATCGAAAACGAAACAGGAAACATAGATTTAAATAATATTGATTCAGGCAATATACCATTAGGCCTTAATAGAATTAGAACTGATCACATGAATAATGAAGAAAAGGAAAAAATATTAAAACTTTGTCAAGAATATAGCGAAATATTTTATAAAGAATGTGAACCTCTATCATTTACAAATAAAACTTAACTTAATATACGTACGACGTATGAAATACCCGTATATACAGAAACTTTCGTACATAAACAAGAAGTTACTAATCAAATCCAAAAAATGCTAGATTCCAATATTATACGGCCTTCAAATTCGCCTTGACATTTCTCCATATGGGCGGTATGCAAGAAATTATATGCCAGTTACCAATAAAAATGGAGAGTAGTCATCGACTATAGGAAGCTAAACGAAAATATTATAGAAGATCGATACCCTCTACCAAATATCACATAATTACTTAATAAATTGGGCAATTACCAATATTTATCTACAATAGATTTAGCCAGTGGCATCCACTAAATTGAGATGGAAGAAAGTGACATCGAAAAAACAGCATTTGACACTGAAGATGGCTATTGGGGGCATACCTTTTGTATTGAAAAATGCGCCAGCAACATTCCAGCGTATCGCCGACAACATACTAAGAGGTATACTTAGACAACATTATTATGTATTCAACCTCATTACAAGAACACATAAAGTACTTAAAGACGGTTTTTTAGAAACTCAGAGAAGCAAACTTTAAAGTTCAGTTAGATAAATCTGGGTTCTTAAGGAAAGAAGTGACTTATCTAGGTCAAGTGGTGACCCCAGACGGACATAAACAAAACCCCGAAAAAATGCATGCAATACTCAACTATCCGATACCTAAAACACCCAAGCCAACCAAGGATTGCTTGGATACTACAGACGATTTATAAAAGACTTTGAACGACATTCCACGAAATGTTTGAAGAAGGGTGGAAAAATTGAACTTAAAGACGAATACATAACATGTTTCAAGACCAACGAACCGATATTACAATATCCAGACTTCAATACAACATTTTTTCTACGCCCATGTCTGTAAACGTCAAAAATCGCACTGTCAACATTCCTTGTAAATGACATTTAACAATAACATGCACGTAATGAGATCTCATAACATATACGTGCGTTTTGAGAAGAAAACTTAAACTTCTTGATTTAATTAAATTACAATCAAATTTTTATTTACGTAAGACTTTATTTGGTCTATTTACACACAAATTTAGTCAATTAAAAAATATAAAAACTTTTAGCAGTAGCGAGATATATTTAGGATTGAAAGAGTGATGCCCCTAAATGTAGGCATCACATTATGCAATTTCTTCAAAAATAGGACACGTTTTCTTAAGTAGCATACTATGAAAATAAATGTCATGTCATTTATATTGTCAATTTCTTGAACAAAATATAATACAATTAGAAATAACCGTTCATTACCATTAAATAATAGGGCACAATCGATTTACAATAATTGTTCAATTGTTATTAACAACTATTATAATAAAGTTTAAATGATTACGATGTTTTTTATTTAATGGAAGAAAATGAATGGGCGTAGAAAAAGTATAGTACGTTACACGAGTTGTCAGCCCATTACGCACTCATGAAATTTATTTTTTCATTTCGTGCGTAATGGGTTACTTACAACTCTTGTTACGTAATGTACTATAATCTTACCACCGACGTTTCTAATGCAACACTAGGTGCTATCTTATCCCAAGGTCCCAATGGACAAGATCTGCCTGTACCATATGCTTCGAGAACGCTTAACGGCTTGGAGCAAAATTACTCCACTCAATTGAGAAGGTGTTACTCCCTATAGTTTGGGCAACAAAATATTTCCGTCCATATTTATATGGCTGTCAGTTCAATATAATAACCGATCATAAACCTCTCGTGTGGTTGAACACTTTACGAGAACCAAATTCTAAATTACTACATTGGCGGATTAAATTAAAAGAATTTGACTATATTACTTGATATGACTTGATATTTTACAGAAAAGGACAATCTAATAATGTAGATTGTCTATCGCGAATAGAACTTCACACGAAAGATAAAAATTCATTTTGAAACGATGAGTTATTTTGGAAACGCGTTGATGAAACTTTAGGTATAATATCAAATTATCATAATAACTCAAATACGTCCGAATAAGTATATGAAACTTTAAATGCCCCTGCACACCACGTAGGCTATATGTCGGTTTACAGTAATGACGACGTAGATGATGTTTTTGTTGACTTACAATATGGAAATATACCGGGAAAATTTCATGTTATACCCAGGTGTGTGACGAATTTGAAACGTGGCGGCTACCTGTCGGTTTTATTTTCCTCAGACAACGATCTATGCTACGAAAAAGGTCATCTTTTTGTTACAGGGTGAACGTGTTACGAAGGACTGCAAGATCCTAAAACTGTTATGTCAGCAGAGGTTACGAATTTTCAATTGTTTACTTTTGAAGATATTGAAAATCAAATAAATCCTGATTTACCGAAAATTGATTCTATTAGTTTTTTAAATATTTTAAACGAGTATCGCGACTGGTTTGTCACAGAACTTACAGAGGTTGGCAAAACTAATGTTACGAAAATGAGAATTGACCTAACAGATGATTTGCCTATTATTTGTCTACCTTACAGAATGGTATTTACTGAACTGGAAGGAACTAGAAAGATTGTCCAAGAACTAAAAGACAATGACATAATTCGTGATTCGACTTCCCCGTACTCAAGTCCGATTCTGCTTGTTATGTAATATGTCAAGTAAAAAGGCATGGTAGAGGAAGAGACTCTTCTGTGTCGTCAGCTTAAAGTTGGGTTCAAACTGTAATTAGCGAATATTTGTTGAAAGTTCGATTGGTTTTTGCGGGAAAATTGAAGTGCTAAATATAATAAATGTATTGAGTTGATTTATTTAATATTCAAAATTAAAACATTATTTTTAACTCTCGTTATTGAACCTTTATATATATGAATTGGTGTTCAATGCATTGTAAGACTTTAAACAGTTTTATGTTTTCACTTAACATTGGTAAAATTAAGGGATATGGATATTTTGAAATGCTATTGTTAGTTATGTAGTATCTATGTGATTTATAGTGTGCAGTATTTGGGTCATTGGGTCGGTTATTTATAGGCTTGGGGAATTTAAATATTTATGGTTATTATTATGGTTAAAAGTCAATACCTAAAAATACTTATGTACTATCATGACGAAGTTATAAGCTACTGGTTTCCCGCCATTAGAAAATACGTCAAAAAATATATTATGTCGTGTTTAGGTTGTCTTTACAATAAACCACCATGAGGAAAGCAACCAGGACGGCTGAATCCAATAGAAAAACAAAAGGTTCCTATAGACACGATGCACATCGATCATTTGGGTCAATTTGTTACGAGTATAAAAAGAAACGTCAACTTAATAGTAGTGGTCGATGGTATTACGAAATTTTTATTCATGAAAGCAGTACCAAACACCAAAACTCAGCCTGTTAGAAGATAGATAGAAGATATCTGGAAGAAATTATGTAGACGTTTGTTGTACCTCGTTGACTAATATGCGATCGGGTAACTGCTTTCACCAGCAAGACTTTCACAGACTTTTGTAAAAGTCTGTCTAAACATTAAACGGGTAATCTGCGCCAGCGCTATTCCTCGAGTAAACGGACAAGTCGAGCGAGTGAACCGTTCCATCCTATCATCTATAACAGCTTCAACGGAATATGAGACTCGGTAGGCCGAAACGGCGAGTAAAGTTAAATGGGGAATTAACTCAACGGTTAATTCTACTACTGGTAAGACACCTTGCGAGGTATTCTTTGGGTATCGCCCGAGAGGTGTGAACGATGCATTTATTACGTCCTTTAAAGCAAAGTTAATTAAAATTTTTGAACACTGATTTCAATTTTTCATTTGCTTTTAATCACTTTGCCAGTGCCAATAACTGAAAATGTCCAGTAATTGAATTTTTTGTGCAATAACTAACTTTTTGGAACCATTTCAGATTTTTGCACATTTTCTGATAGATCTGTAATATTAGGAATATTGAAAATTTGTTAAGTTAAAATAGGATATATTATGTGTTAAGATCTGGCATTGGCAGAATAATGTCCGTTGAAAAATACTCAAGAGACAGCGACTTGGAGTTAAAAAAAGCTTAACTTTCAAATAACCCCTAGGTATAAAATAATGAGTGATTTCATACACGTTTGGTTGTGCGTATTTCACAAGTAGTTGTTGAACTTTTTTAGAATATACTAGACTATACACAACTGAAAAGTTAGAATAAAGAAATCGTATTAATTACCACATAATTTTTTTCTTATATATCTATTTTTTCCGAAATAAATTTTTAGACAGGAAGTCATTTTTAATAGCCCAAGGCATCAAATATGTGTACGTTGACATTTACGTTTGTCATAATTCAATATTAGAACTACTTTCTTTTCTTACAAGGCGCGTCTAAACTTTCAATTTTAATATTTTATAAGGATCTGAACAATTATTGACCAAGAAATTAATCTTGTTTAACACCTGTTCGTCACAATTGTCAATGCGATTCCATTTGATAAGGATCTCTTTATTTCTGTTCTTTTGCTAATTCTAGTTAACCAATAAGATAGGCATCGAACTGTCGCTATATAGAAAGTAAGATAATTTAATTTATATGAATGTTTCACTAATAATATAGACGTTTTAGAACGTTAAGGATAAAAGAGATTAATAGCCAATCAACATTAATAGTCAATATGACATGCCTACTGTTTTTCTGTTAAGCAAAATTACAGTGCAGTATTTATAGTAGTTTTTGTCGCGTGACCATTGACGTACAAACATTTTGTTAACTGATTATTTTAAAAATATTGTTCATATTATTATTGAACGAATCCCATATCTTTAACACAGAAAAATTTAGGAACGAAAATACACAAAGTTTCAAAAGTTTTGATGTAAAAGAATTTATAGCATCAACAATTTTTTGTGGGTTTATCAATGTTTATTATTCCGAATATTCACTGCCAGAACCAGATGATCACAGTAGTATTTCTGAGATTCTTGGTTATTGGAATGAATCAATCCAGTTGAATTTTGCGGTATTAAAACAAATATAAATCATCAAATGTAACCTAACGAATTCTTATCTTAGTGTTTTAAATGAAACTCACGGTTTCTAGTTAATTCCACAATATAATAAAAATTGTTGAAAATTCTAAAAAATTGACAATTGTTTCGATAAATCAGTATCAAGAAAACGCTACTAATCAACAGGGAGAACGACGGTAAACATTTAACTTTATACAGAAATCCGATCATAACAATATTATTATTTCAGAGAAAAATTACACATGCCTTGGAAGTTAATATACTGGTTTTCACACTAGGTAAGGAGACTTATATTTGCGACAGAAAGTGTCTTTAACCGATGACGACCTCTCTTTCTCAGGGAGACATGTGAAAAATGAGTCAAAGAAAGCTGCTCAGCTTGTCCATGTTCGGTTTGTGCCATTCTTCGTAGAAGCTGGTGCTATGTTTTCACTGATATTTTATACATGTTGACTGATAATAGATACTTGAAGGAGTTTATATATCTCTAAAGATGCTCCAGTTAACAACTTACTATTGGCGATTCTTTCATTTTAATGGATAATAAAGCGCTTGAAATTGAAGGGATACATCGTCTGATCTCGCTCGCCTTAACTACTAATCCCGGCAAGGGATTAATTGGTAGCACCAAGGATAAACGCCCTAAGAGAAGAACGATAACCAAAATCAACATCTTCAAAATGAGTCCTAGAGGAGCTAATATTATTTATTAAAGATTACAATTCCGTGTTCAATAAATTTATCACAAAATCTTGGACAAACATACATATTATTTACTGATGAAGTTATTTTGATTAAATAAAATGTATATTCGTATCAATACTTTATTGAATCTGGATGTGAAGTGAGAACAAAAGAACGAGCCAAAAAATAGATGGTTAGGACATATTGCCAGAGTACATCTCACAGAGTAGCAGCAAAATAAGAGGGAATGAAATAAGAGGACGTCCAAAGACAATGGAGGAAGGAGAGAAAGATTAAAAGAAGCCAAGAGTATAAAACTGGAAGAAAGAAGCAAAGGATAGAATTCAATATTTGTGTATTTCTATTGGTATTTTTATTTATACGTACTGAAAATATTTGGAAATAAACATAGGCGAGGTAATTTGGCACGAAAATCCCCAAAATCCAGGAAATTTGCACACTAAGACGGATTGAGACGCGGTTTTCTGCATTCTCGTCGTTAGTTCGTTTGTGCACAATTTTTTTTTCAACGGATTGAAAATGTATTTGTGCCTCGAATAGATTGTAAACATTTATAAAAATAATACGTTAACTGTTTAGATTCCATCTGATTTGTGTGATAATTCCGGGTATTTTGGCTTTGTACGATAACATCTGCAGGGGTGCTATTATACTACTATTGTTTAAACCATTTAAATAACTTCTAATATGTAAGTACTTTGTTTATGTTAAACAACAATCATTGTGTAGGTTGACAAATTGCTCGATAACAGATGTTTTTTGGATAAAAGTGATCGATGGTCATTTAGTGCAGTAGGAACGGTGAAAGTAGTCGAAATTTCTGTCTATCATGCGCTCTGTGACTTTACGAGTCGTAGACAAATGTTGTCACTCCATTTTCCTGAATTGGTGGCGCAAATGAATTATGCTTACTTAGAAATTTACGCTCTGATGTGGACTTTTATTGTTAATATTCGTAAGAATTCATATTCATGTATGATTGAAATAATCGAGTATTCATTATGTCATTAAAAAGATTGTCATGTAAGAGATAATACGTCTTGTCAATATAAACGTGAAAAGTAGGAAATGAATAACTACTTGCAAAGTCTTCATTTATTTAAATCAGAACCTAATAAAGTACCGCTTAATAATTCTAACTTACGGGGATTGTAGTTATATGGTTCGTGTTTAAGACGAATTCATGTCAGCTATATTTCTACTGGTTCGAAAACTTACTCTTAGACTGCATTGTAGAAAGAAGTTGAAGGTCGAGCTAGTGTCAGCAGCGTCACTGTAACTTTCTTTCGGATCTAGTTCCAAGATGTGTAGATGATTGCCAGGAAGTGCTGTTTTTAATTTATTTATGGTACTTGACAATTTCAGTTGGGGAGAATAATAAAAACAGTCTTTATTTATTCGGGTAGCTGTTAGTGGCTGTATTTTTGGAAAGTTCGCAAGATTTTGTGGATATTGGCCGATTTTTGGAAACCACGCTAGTTGAGTCTATGGAGAGATTTTTAACTGGAATTATAGCGTCCATTCGATTTGGTTTTCTTCTTTCAATGAGTGCGTTGTATGGAAGAGACAATTGTTGGAATTTCCAGGAATTATTAAGCCCTCAATTGGAGGTATGTAAATGAGGTCTTAAATTATTTTTTTATATTGTATATCTACATAATTTTCACTCATTTTCTATTACAGAAAAGGATTTTGGCTGGGAATAAATTCGTAACTATTAATATATTTCAATTCGTTGTAAATTAGTATATGTTTTTGTACAGTTCAGGGGTATTTTTGTCGTTTTGAACCTAAAAATGTCTGTTTTTTATGGCCAGTTGAGTTCTACTTAATATTGTGTATTTGATACGAGGTTTGTCCGCAAAGAATAAGTAACACATGTCAAGTAGTATTTTATATTGTTTGATTGAGTGATTAGCATTAGGCAGCATGCACTCTGTTTTATATCTCTACGTACTGCAGTAAGGTGTAATCACATATCAGATAATTTCCGACATATAAATGTAATTTTTCATTTTGTCAATCAGTTGCTATGTATAAGAGTAATTTCAAAGTTATGATTTAGATGTGGTTTATCTTTTATTCATATAATAAGTTTTTCAAGTAAAAGTTTAACTCAATTAGTAGAACACTAGGAAAGAAGCATTTTCTGGTTCGATATGTATAGTGTTTCAACCCACAGAGGCAATATTTCAGTATATTAAATAATAATTATTGAGGGAAATCTTCAGTTTCATTTGGGTTAATATTCTCATTTTCATATTTTAATAACACAAAAATATATTTCCTTTATAACATTTCAGTAATTCAATGTTATCTGTACTTTCAAGGAGGCATGCGATTTTTCTTTGGAGGGATACTTTTATTTTGGGAGCCTCATCTTTTCCTGGAGAGGTACGTTTTTCCCCTGAAGGGATTCGTTTGCTTGAAGGACCACTCTTCTCCTCGACGAGATGTTAGGGGGATAATCTATGGGGTGGATTTAAATATTTATTTGTTATGTACCATAACTATAAGTTAGGTTAAATACCTTTTTTTAACTTATCATATTGATTTACAGCCAACAGCATTTATAGTAGATCGCGTTGGTGCCAAAGCTATCACTTGAATAGCGGTTTGTTTACTATTTTCTATTTATGACTTATGTTATATTCTAGCTAAGTGTAGGTACATATATAACCGATAACTTGGTGCTGAATATAGCCCAATTATTTTTCATTTGGTTTTTTTTAATTAGTTCCTGAATAACTGATGACTGGGTGCTTTATATAGCCCAGTTACTTTCCACTTAATGTTTTATTAGTTAATGAATAATTGGTAGTTGTTGTAGGCCAGTAGTTTTTCAATTTTTTTGCATCTTATTAAATTTTGTCAACAATTTTGTCATTTATTATTTTTTTGTTTGTCACCTTTTGTAGCGACAATAAAACACATTGGTAAGCTTAGAAACCTATTTTCTTTATTGTTTCCTATTTATTTGCTAGGTTTAGGATAGGACGAACATTTTGCCCAAGCAAAAACCTGGCTGGCGCCCATTTTTTGTAAGATCCCGGATATTTCATAGTACTTACTCCCACTCACCGACTAAGTGAGCTGAAGGCCCGAAAAGTTGTTACCGGGGATAGCTGGACTTACCTGTAGCCAATAGGGTCCATACTAGTGGAAGCTAGTGACCAATTTGAGTGGTTTTAATGCTGGACGAAAATATTTTACTTTTACACGCAAAACGGAAGGCGACACTGTATCAGCTACTTACTTTCAAGGCAAGGTAAATTTTTTGAAGATGTTTCCTGATCTCCGTCGTCATACTGCACAATTTAAACAAGTTGGACTGTCACCGGATGAACTTCTGGAAAGCGGGTACCGGTTTTCATAAGGCCTGAGTTCGAACTGCTAAGTGGGATTCAACTGGTAGAAATATACCGATAAAGAATGTACATAACGGCAGTTGCTAACGGAAAAATGAACATAGCGAAAGTTATCCCTACTGTAGATGCCCTCAATGAATATTTCAAGCGAGTGTTTCTACAAGTCCAGACTTGTTCGGGAATAGCCTAAATCCAACAGATTGGGGTTGGGAAACTGTCGATGGAAATTTGGTGCCCTCAAGGATGACTCAGCGGCTGGGCCCAGATAACTTCTTAAGACGTATTTTCTGCGGATGTAACGGTTATTGCGATCGTTCTTCTTTGTGCGGCTGCAGGAAGAATGGTCTCGCCTGCAACATCGCATGTACAGTTTGTGCAGGTATGAACTGTACCAATATCGACACGACTTCTGCAAAGATATACTTGCGACCGAAAATAAAATTCTCCGAGAAGAAAATCTTCTAATTGATGATGCGTGCGATATTTAGAATATATCTAAATCAGGGGTTTGTAATTAAAACGTTCAGAAAAGCCCTCGCTCGATGACGTTAGAAGTCAGGTCGTCCGGTGCACATGGTCTTGCAGGGTAAGTTACCGATGGTAAATAAAACGGGGCATAAGCTTTTCTTGATTTATCCGTAAGTTAATTGGGAACTCCAGGTGATGAAGTACCTAGTGCCGTTCCGACATCCAAATGTACATGAGGCTAATTTGGACAGTATATTCAGATTCCGCGACTCGAAAAATCCCTGGGCGCTAAATTTCGCATAGTTCGGGTGTTTTTGTGGCAGAAATGATTTTTTTCTATCCCTTGAAAATATGCAGTTGAAAGAATGAACTTTTCGATCCACAAATGCATTATCAATGTGTTTGAAAAAAATTGTGCACAAAGGTTTTAAACGAGCTAATCAAAGAATGTATGCATCTCAATCCGTCTTATTGCGCGAATTTCCTGTGTTTTGCGCTCAATTTTCTCGGTTAAAATTTTCTAGAAATTATGATATAGACAAGGCGAAACAATGTTCACGATAGATTTCAGTACATCATTGAAATATTTGAAGTATCGGTAATGATGGGATTGGTATAAAAATTCCTCGAAGAGTGCTCAAGTGCTGACTTTGCAGACTAGACCTAGTCGAGAACTTTGTTCAAGACAACAAGCTCAGAGGTAGTAGACGATGGGTCCCATTTGAGTTTCATACCATGGTTAATATGGTAGAAGTAAACAGCCAATATTAAAACTCATTTTTCAAAACTGCACTCACAAAAATTAGGCAATATCGGAACAAGCAATATTTACATAAAATGTGGATCATTCAAGCATCTCTTTCTGGAACATCTGAACAGAAAGTGGGTAAAGAGAATATATCGCTATAAATTTGTTTGATATTATCATTTTATAACTTGTTCTAGCCTATATTGTCACAGCATTACATTGTTTATAAATGGTTTTGAATGTGCGTTTGTTCAAAAGTAAATAGTCACTTACAAGGCCTGTTGGTAGGTATGATTATATTTGTGATGTGGAGTGAAGTGTATTCGAAATATTTAAATGCTCAGTAAAATTTGATTTTTCACTACAAACAAATTTCTATATAACATATCCCTTAAATAACATATCGTAGCTGCGTTTGCCTATATTTCATAGCAAATATCAAACAATGGATCGCCAAGCAGTAGCAGGTAGTTATAAAACATTCAAAATTGTTTTAGTTGTTATACGGTCGCCTTGAAATTGACGGAAACACGTATTAATATATATTTATTGCCATATAAACAGATACAGATTTGAAGTATCAATAAATCAAGCGGTAATAAAAAACAATTTCAATAAATGCCTTTAATATTCTTGAGAAGCGGCTAAGGCTTCATAAATAGAAAGTGGCACAAGGGATCAATAATTGAAATGAAGGAAAATGAATTAATCAAACAAAAACGATTATATCTGTGAAGTCATCATGACTGGAATGAAATTCTTCAGATAATTGTCCTGTCTGGCATATTTTGGTTTAGTCGCGATGATTTTTGAATAAAGGAAGAAAAATTTTACTTCAAATTGCATCTATACATCTATCAAAATTACATAAGAACGTACTACTCTCCAATTAGACTTCATCAGAAGTTTGTTGTATCAACACAAACTATAATTGTATTGAAACTTGAACTCAGTACTTTCAATATATTGGAATATGTTAGAAATTCACACCATCTCAAATTTTTATTAGTAAATTTTGATTCATACATTTCGATTGCTTTGGAAAAAGATTCCTTGAGTTATAGATCTAGAAATTTCTATAAATAAATAAGAATATTATATTACTGTAAATAAGATAATAAATGCAGAGTTAGCTTTGTTTTAATATATAAATTCATATTCATTATTATTCAAGTTGTTGAAAGTTGTTGAGATGAGTTCTTTGGTTTAGGTTGTTATGCTTATAGTTCGTTAGTGGGTAAAAGTCGTTGTTTAATAATAATTAGTCAGTTCATTAGCAAGTATTGTAATTTTAATTATATTGTGAAAATAAAGTTTTTAAAAGTAGTTTTCGTTATTAAAAATATATAATTGGCGCAGTCAGTAGGATCTGTGAGGTCGTGAAAAAACTTTGTCGATTCGTTCGTATAAAGAACTCACGATTTGGTGTTTCAACATCGAACGCGTATTCCAGAATCTACTATTTACGAAGAAAGAAGAAACCGGAGCTCTTCAAACCCATTGTAAGTGTCAAGTTTCCTTATTTACTTCTCCATACCTTTTTAAAAGAGTAGGAGAGATAGTTTTTATTTCAAATATACTTGCTGCCGATTTATTTTATGAACGGATTGGAAAATTTATTGGAAACATTCAATAAATGAAATATTAAAGAAAATAATAAATCTAATAATAATTTTGAGAATTCAATTTAATCTGTGAGTATAAACGAAATGGCTACTGATACTGTAAAAACCCTCAATTGGGATTTATTTAAATTAAAATTAGAGAATATTAAACCATATGATGGTAGTAGTAATACAAAATAAGTATAATTAAGTGTGACAAATTAATTGATACATACGCGATATATAATGACGTCGAAATAAACAAACATATATTGGATTGTATACTTATAGGAAAAATTGAAGCCATGGTGGGCAATAGAATGGAACTCAACACGCAAAAGATTAAGGAAGCCTTGAAACAGTGTTTCTAAAATCGAAGAGATCTGGACTGCATCGGGCAGGAATTAACACGAATAAGGCCTCTTAAAAATGAAAGTCTAATCGATTTCGGGGCTAGACTCCAATTGCTAAAAAGCAAGATCATACAGAGAATCAGTAATGACTTTACTCTTACTGAAAATGATAAGACATGTAACATAAATCATTGTGATAAGACTGCACTGAACACCTTTGTTTCAGGATGTACCCGTGTCCTTAAAAACAATATGCATTTAAGAAAGCCCAACTCTCTAGAATATGCGATGGCTTATGTAGAGGAATTTGAGAATTTTGAAAGATTATGCGATCATTTAAATGCGCCGAGATCCTTCAAAAATTCTAATAGCTACAGGTGATCAAATAATAATTCATACAATTATAATAATAATAATAATCGAAATAAGAATGATAACTATTCAAATTATTTTAAAAATAACTATAACCAATATCAATGTTTCCAACAACGACAAAACTTTCCAAGCCAACCAATTAATATAAAACCACAACCACAACAACCTCGACATTATCCGACTAATGCGCAAGTATTTGGTCCAAAAAGAAATGTTTTCAGGCCACACCAAATACCTGTACATAGTTTACCTAGACCGGAGCCTATGTCGACAACATCGAGAAATTTTACGGATTCTCCAAGGAGAAATAATAATTTTATAAATCGAAATAATAATAATACTGGTAATAATAATAATGATAATAATAGATTCAGAAATACTAATAATAATTACTTCCAAAATAATAATCGAAGATCAAATTTTATATCAGAGGAATTATACAACAATGATTATGATGAAACGGAAGAAGTAGAGGAAATTAAAGAAACAGTTATTCCGTTAGATGAATTTGAAACTTCCATTTTAACAGAAGAAAATGATGATAAAGAACAAAATCAAAATTTTCGGATGACTCATCAGAAAAGAAATCCGAGGTAGCAGAAATTAAAATTATTTCAAATGAACCGTTAGAATACATTAAAATGAAAAATCCAAAATTAAAATATTTTCCAGATAATAAAACATATTTAACTAATGCTAAATTTGCGTCTAAATCTTTATCAAGTATAAAACCAAATTATAATAAGAAAAATGAAATATTAACTTCATGAATTATACCTGATTTGTCAAATCTATTTAATATTTATAATGTTATGGAAAATAACAAAATTGAAAATAATGAAGTAGATTTAATACCTGATTTATCAAATTTATCCAATATTGAGAAAATGATATTAATAAAATTTATAAATCGCATATTCAATCAACAAATAAAAGTTTTGTATTGAATGACATTGATTTCAAAATAAAAAGAAATAGAAGAAAAATGGATAAGGAGATACTGAAAGCAAATGAAAATATACAGGTTCTACTGGAAAAAGAAGTAAGTCAAGTGAACGGAAATGATACGAGAAACGAAAACTTCAACAAGAAGATAGAAGAAAACAATCAAATCATAAATAATGAAATTGATGAAAGAAACGAGAATATAAATGAAACTAAGAATAAGAAAATGAATGAAGATATGAAGAAGAATAGAAATAAGAAAATAGAAGAATTTAACAAGAAAACAAATGAGAATATAAAGAAGAATACAAGTAAGAAAATTGTTAATGGAAATAAGAAAATAGAAGAAGGTAACGAGGAAATAAATGAAAATATAAAAAGGAATAGAAATAAGAAAACTGAGATAGATGAAAGTAACAAGAGCGTAAACAAGAGAAACGAAGAAAGAAATATACATGTAAACAAGAAAATTCAAAATCGTGAAAATAAATTGAGGAGACAAGAGGATATTCAAGGATTGCAAGAGTTTATAAGAATGTATTGGGAACACTTTGCATTAAGGTGGTACTCAATACAAGAAGTTATCAAATGGTTTGAAATGTATGAAAAACGTATGTACATAATATGTAATTAGAATAGATATAAGAATTAATATCATAATAACAATAAGAAAAATCTAAATACTTATTATTTAGTTACAGTAGAACTATAAATGAATAACAATACGATAATTAGACATAGAAATATGTAGATAATGATAATAATTTTCAAAGAAATAATGTGAAATATTCAATTCTTTCGTTTAATGATTTTATTCATTATTATTATTATTTAAGTTCATACTATAAATTAAAAACAATAATATAAGTAGATATAGGAATATGAATATATCATAATAATTTTGAAAATAATAATTCAATTTTTCATTTTAAATTCTATACATTTTGTTAGAATGTAAATTGAGATCTTTTAAATAATTAAATAATTTTCTTTTAATTTAAATGATACTCATTTCATTTAAATAATCTTCCTTTGATTAAAATGATATTTTTTAGTTTTAAATAATTCTATTTGATCTGAACGATCACTTAATACTGTCTCATTATATACAAAATCACAAAGATTTCTCATAATTATACAAACAAAATTTAGATATAAAAATTACCAAAATATAAGAAAGCAGAAATTATTAAAGATGCAAAAATAATTTTAGAAACTAATAAAGGAATTTATCAAAAAAAAGTAATTAAAAAATCAAAAACTAATTCAAACAAATTGTTACAGCAAAATGAAATTGATGATAATGGTAACCCTGTTCCTGGTTCTTCATACCGAATGTAGAACCGAAGACATACAAGTTACCAAATTGAATAACTTAGTATTACGAATTGATTTAGGATTATGTAAGATTATTTATACTAAACATACTTTTATATATCATATAAATTTAAAAGAAATAAGTAACCAAATAGAAACAGTTAAACAATATTTCTACAAATTAAGAAGTATTCTAGTAGAAGCTAATGCAACAAACCCTATTTCATACCATAATTTGGCTGAACAAAAAGTTTTATCAGTACATTGGATAGAATATCAGAAAATATTTATCCACATATTAGAGCAAAAAAAGGATTAATAAATGCTGTTGGAAACATTGATAAATGGCTTTTTGGTACTCTTGATTCAGATGATGAAGAGAGATACGATAACGCGATGAATATATTACAACAAAACCAAAAACAAATAATTCACGAAGTTAATATGCAAATATCCTTAAATAAGAAATTAATCGATCATTATAATAAATCATTAACTACCTTGTGGCATAATCAACAGAAATTACAAGATAATTTGGAAAAGTTTCATATATCGATAGAAAGTAAAATAATAATTTTTTCTCCAAATGACATTAAAAGCGGCCTTTTAATGACACTTGGCAGGCTTAGAAGTTGTACTTTTAATGCCTAGGCAGAAAAAGTCCACTTTCACTGCCTAGGCAGAAAAAGTTCGTTGCTAGGCAACCTTCCAAGTAATAATTTAAATCAAACTGGTTATTAAAATTGACAATGATATTAAGAAAACATTAAATTCCACATATCGCGCCAGGTCTCTTATCTCAGGTGGTGTTAATTGCATCAATTCATCCTCACTTTGCAGTAAATCCATTTCTAACATGACAACTTTTCAAAATTGACAATGACAAAGTAAACAGTAAACAAACATATTCAACAAACGTCATCAGCAGTAAACATAGTAACGCAGGGCCCAGTTACCTTTGATAAAATAATTTAGTTATTTGGATATTGATATTGAAATGCAATTTAAAAATGAAAAAGTCGATTTTGCGTGGAATTGGAATAAATTTGAAGAAAAAATTATATGTTTCACACGGCAGAAAAGCAGAATTAATGCCTTGGCTGGTTTCACACCAGCCGCGGCATTAAATCTTGTGCTTTTATGCCTAGTAAAACAAATAACTATTATCACCTTTTATAGTACAATTTCACAGATTAACTTGGATTGTCAAAGTTTAATCACATTAATTGACAATGTTGAGAATTCCATTACATTTTCCAAATTAAATTCTATTCATAGTTCAGTGATTTCAAATCAAGAAATTGTAGAAATGATAAAGTATTTGCATACAATATACGAAGAAAAACAAATTCCAAAATTCAATAATATTTTAACATACTATCTATTTTTGGGTTCTCAAGTAACTTTTTCAAAGTCCTAAATAATTTTCGCTATCCATGTACCCATCCTGAAATCCAAAACTGCAGAATTTTATCACTTATACCCCATCATTCAAAATCACAAAATATTTATCCCATTACAACCATATTGGCAAAAACTCCGGAAGAAATGATTTCAATGAAAGAAGAATGTCCAATGTTAGAAGAAAAATATTACTGTCAACAAGAAATGAAGTCAAGACACAATTGTACTATGGAAATACTAAACAGCCATTCTCCTACGAACTGCTACGCTAACGACGCTCACCTTCAAGAAACTATAATAGAACAAGTCACTAATAACGAGGTTCTAATTATTCCAAATTCAGCGATACAAATATTAACAAGATGTACTTTTGATCAATATTTGGAAATTAATCATCCGAATTCCAGAAGACTGCAAGATTCAAGTTGGAGACGAGATATTTTCAACCAACATTCAAATTAGAAAAGGAAAATCAATCATATTGCCGAAATTAGATTCAAAATTTTTAGAAATTCAACCATATAATTCACCAAAGTTTACTAAAATAGATTTTGAAAGATTAAATGAAATTCATAAAATTGCTAAAAATATAAAACCTATTCAAGAAATAATAATTCCAAAGTAACATACAACAATTAGTTTATTTTCAATAATTTTAATTATTTGCATAAATATAATGAATATTTTGGTTCATACGAAAATTCCGAAGAAGCAAAAGAAGAAACAAGAAAGATGATATCAAGAAAAAAGAGATCAAGACAGAAGATATTGAATTGGAAGAGATAAATTCGAAATCGAAAAACAGCTCCATTATTTTTCGATCTTAGGGATGGAGGAGTTAAAGATCTAGAAATTTATATAAAGAAATAAGAATATTATATTACTGTAAATAAGATAAGAAATGCAGAGTTAGCTTTGTTTTAATATATAAATGCATATTTATTATTATTCAAGTTGTTGAAATGAGTTGTTTGGTTTAAGTTTATATAGTTACAGTTAGTTAGTTGGTAAAAGTCGTTGTTTAATAATAATTAGTCAGTTCATTAGCAAGTATTGTAATTTTAATTATATTGTGAAAATAAAGTTTTTAAAAATAGTTTTCGGTGTTAAAAATATATAATTCTTGTTATGTTAGCTTGAATAAAGGTATGTGTCATATTTGTAATTGTTATGCTATCGATAGATTACACACTTGTGGCTGGTTTAAATATTGTTTGAATTGTGTTTGATATTGTGTTACTTACCATCTATAACAATCATATAGGGCTAAAGATTGAAAATGTTTCTTACCTGAAACAAAATAGAAAAGTATTAGATATGTGTTATAAAACAGTTTATAACTTTTTTGTTCATTCAATTACCACTACCAGTTAAACGCATTCATCTCTATCAGTAGTGTCTGTGTTCTTTTGATCGTAGATAGTGTGCTTAAAAAATATGTCAGTTCGGTAACAACTGTAACTGTCACTGTCATCCGTTTTTTAAAAAAGAATTCCTTTGCCGATTCAAAAAGTTAAGAAATGCAAGTAATTCAGTGAATTGTCACCTGTTCTATTAAGGTAATAATTTTTTCTATATTAAGAGAGATAATACGAGTTAAAGCAACCAGACGCATACGTTATTTTATTGTTATTGTTGAAATATAGTTCAAAAATTATTCATCAACAATTTATTTCCACTACCTTGAGGAATTTGGGAAGGATTACTTCAGTTCCAGTGCTGGTTATCTACGTCCATGTATATTGAAGGATTGGTATGCAAGTGCATATGATTTAAGTTCTCTAATGTATTGGATTGGGAAGTTAGCCCAACCCGTTCAATATGTATACGACTAAATGATTTGGAATGATATTTTAATGTTTATAACATAACTAATATTATCATCAGGTCTTAAACAAATTTTCTGAAAGTTTAGAAACTAGTGGACCGAATCTTCAAAAAAGCTAATCAATTAAAAAATAAAAATATTCTGTTAATCGACCTTCGCGATTGAATATGTTTTTGGTATGCATATACAGTTATAAATCCGAAAATAAATATCTTTACAACGCCACTACAAACAGAAATTTGACTATCCTTTGAATAATTAATTGGCACCTTTACTGTGGAAATTTTTTATAATGAAAACGTCTGTGTGTCTGTAGTTTTTTATATGTTTTCAGGTAGGTATTGCAGTGCGATTCTAGACGACAAAGAAATTACTTTCTATATCCTACACAAGTACATTCTAATAGAAAAAAATTCCAATAAAGACACTAAAGTTTCTCTAAAGATTTCAGCCATCGCTGCTGACTGAAAACATGTCTGTTATTTTCTTGGAAATAAGTTCGAATAATTTTCTCAAGTTAAGCTGAAATTTGGGACATTTCTTACGAAATATACAGGGTGTAACAAAAAGGTAAGTAGGTCATAAATTGAACCACATTTTCTGGAGTTAGAGATAACTCGATTGAATATAACTTACCTTAATTCACATATGCACACAAAAAAAGTTACTGCCTTTGGGAAGTACAAAATGAAAATCGATTTTTTCCAATATTTCAAGAACTGTTTAACATTTTGTAATGAAAATAGATACATGGCTTTCTTATCGTAAGAGCATCTTTTCCATATAAATTCACCAAATCTGTACAGCTCAAAAAAATTTTAGGGGGGGTTTGAACCCCTAAGTCCCATCAAACGTTTCTATGCGTTACAATTGAATTAGTATTGTAACACCGTTGGTTTAATACATCATCTTTGAAGAATATTTACCTATTAACACTTTTTCGAAATGCCAGTTTCACAAATGTGTAGTATTTACTATAATAAATGTTCAAAATGGCTAACATTTTCCTGAATACACACCGTTTTAAAAAGGAAATTCGAATTTTTTGTAAGATCATTGAGATCTCACGAAATCGATTTGCATTTTTAATGATTCGAGGCCTCACTTGTTGTTCATCAATTATTTCAACAGAATAAACGTCCTCTTTCATAAAACCCCAAAAGCAAAAGTCAATGGGGTTAAGATCTGGACTGGCCATAAAGCATAAAGCGATCAGAGCCCCTTCCAATCCAACGATCAGGGTACATACCGAAAAAATATTCCCTAACTTCGTTATCGAAATACGCTAAAGCTCCAGCTTGTAAATACTCCATATTTTGTCTTATTCTTAAATTTACCTCGTCCTAGTACTCTGGTAAATCATGTTGTAAGAACTGCACAATTTAAATTATTTGGAAGAAATACTGGTCCAATTAAATTATTTTTCACAATGCCTGCCCAAACATTGACTTTAATAGTCCTTTGGTGATGACTCGCTTTTTTGCGTATTTTCTTGGAGCCATATATTCATGTATGTGCATTATAGTCATTCGTAATGCCATTTTTATTGAAGGTAGCTTCATCGGTAAGCAAAATATGATTAATGAAATTGATATTTCGATTTTTTTCTGTTAAGATCCAATCGCAAAATTCTAATCTTTGAGGATAAACTTCATCTAGTAATTCTTGAACGGTTAAGTGGCAGGCACCAAGCTGCTGTTCCTTCTATTTTCTCCAAACCATCATGTGACTAACATCTAATTAAGCAACTATTACCCTTGTACTGCTTCCAGGGTTTTCTTCGACCAATTCTAAAATCTCCTCATAGTTTACATCCATTTTTTGGAAGACCTCTATTACCAGCAAGTTGCGGTCGCAAAGTCTCCCTGTCTCCCATAAACGACGATTAATGGAAATAAGTATCCTGGTGTATTCCGATTGGGATATTTTCCTACATAACGCCTTGCAGCTGCTGCACTATTCCCTTGGTATTCACCTGTCATTACCAGAATTACAGATAATTATCTGAAGCCTTGTTTTAGCCTGACCAAACTTACCCAGAATTAAATGCATTTCTGCAAACGTGTAAACCATTGTAACAGAAAGTTTAATTTTTTAACACTCTTAAAATGCAAAATAATCGAAAGCTTCAATTGACAGTATGTAATTGTTAAAGCAACAGTTTGTTATTTATCCGCGTAAACTAAAAGTGTTAAACAGCCAACTAAAGAATTTTTGGAGGATAATCATAAAAACTGGCTTTTCGAGAAAGTGATGAGGCAAAAAAATTCAGAAATGATATGTATTAGACTAATGGTGTCACAATACTAATTTAATTGTAACGCATAGAAAAGTTTGGGGGTTTTAGGGATTTAAAACCCCCCTAAAAAGATGCTATAATGATAAGAAATCCATGTATCCATTTTCATTACAAAATTTTAAATAGTTCATGAAATATAGAAAAAAATGGATTTTCATTTTGTACTTTCCGAAGAGCTGTAACTTTTGTTTGTGTACATTTGAATTAAGGTAAGTTATGTTCAATCGAGTTATTTTTGACTCCATAATATGTGGTTCAATTTATGACCTACCGTTTTGTTAGATCAAGTATATGTATATCTACAGAATTATAACGACGTGATGTTCCAAAAAAGAGACCAGAATGTAATGTTATGACATTTATCGCGCAAATTAATACCAAGATAGAAAAAATTATTGATATTTTAGAACTAAACATACATGCTAAAAATAAGTACAAGAGCAATTTCATCAACACTGTGTAGGTGTAAATCAAGATGTATTTACGTTTAACTACTTTTAATCCAAAACCAAACTCTGAATAAACAAATCACCCAATGAAAAATAGACTAAAAAGTCATAAACATGACAAAACAGCTGTAAGCAAACGCCCAAAAGGAATGAAACATATGTTCAACAAAAATTCTTGGTACTGAAAACAACACAAATAGCAAAAATGGGAACAATGTGTATACAAAAAACATAAGTCAATTGTGAACTGAAAAACGGATATTTATAAGCACTATGAAAACATCATAATTGAATTGAAAATTTATAAAAATATAAAGTTGCATTCCTAAAAGCATTGACAGTGAAGCCGGGTTGTGCCAATTTCTGAGAGTTCATTTCAAATGATAGTGAACATTGAACGTTGTTCAAAGAAATGACTATTTAAATCAAGCTACTTGAGACAATTCAACGATTTTCTTTGCGGTTATATTGAGGTTATATTTATATATGTCACGTTGAAGTAGACAAATATAAGAATTAATCGATTAATTTTCGATTAATCTAGTTACAGTATATCATTTGATTAATAGTTGAATTGTCCAGTATGAAATATGAAAATTATACTTTCGAAATCGTTTTTGTAAATTGAAATCAGATCATTCCTGAAAAATTGCTAAGTAAAAAATTCTAATGGCCACAGATCGAAAACTGTGCATCGACAGTTCCTGCTTTTAGAGCATATAAAGTTTATATTAAAAACTAGTACTGGCCGGAGGATCTACGCTACAACTCAAAAAATAACAGTGTTATGAATTTTTGAAAAAAACTGCACTTTGGCCGGTTTTCCCGATTTTCTCCTAACCTAGCAATCAAGATTAATCTAACAGTTTTAATTCTATAAGCAAAAGACTAAATAAAAAATTATTTTTTGCATAAAAATGTTAATAACAAAGTTATAAATAATAAAGTCGAATGAAAAACATCTTATTATATTATATGAAACTATTCACCTAACAACGGCGCAGCTGGTTTTTTTTTAAACTTTTTACATGAAAATAAACGGTTTTGTGGATTTAAACTTTTCCGCATCTGTGGCCCTGAACAATATTCTATCATAAAATTGTTACTTGTATACACTTCGAGGGATGTATCGTGCTAACAAACCGAAATTTCTCCAAAAATTACCAAAATTTTTGTATATCTGGATTTATAGGACCCGCTTTACTCGCTCTAGTCAACTGAAAATCAATAGGGTACATCTGTGAGACACCTTGAACAATATTCAATCATAAAATTGATCAATCGTATACTCTTTGGAGGCTGTATCGTGCTAACAAATTGAAAATTCTCCAAAAATGACAAAAATTTCTTACTTCAAGTACCATAGCACCCGTTGTACTGGCTTTAGTGAGCTAAATATCAATAGGGTTATCTTTGAGATGCTCTGAATAATATCCAATCATAAAATTGGTCACTTGTATATACTCCGGAGGCTGTATCGTGCTAACAAAACTTCTCCAAAAATGACAAAAATATCGTACTTAAAGTACTGTAGCACCTGTTGTATTGGCTCTGGTGAGCTGAAAATCAATAGGGTTCATCAGTGAATAATATTCAATCATAAAATTAGTGACTTGTGGAACTCCGGAGGCTGTACCGTGCTAACAAACTGAAATTTCTCAAAAAATGACAAAATGTCGTACTTCAAGTACCATAACACGCGTTGTACTGGCTCTGGTGAACTGAAAATCAATAGGGTTCATCTGTGACATGTCCTTAACAATATTCCATCATAAAATTGGTGACTTATTGCACTCCTGAGGCTGTATCGTGCTAACAAGACATGTAAGGAAAAGTGGCCGACGACAACGACGACATACACACAGGATTTTTTTTCTAATATATATATATATATATATATATATATATATATATATATATATATATGTTATATTCACAAATTCACGTTAAACTTTTTAAAAACAATTTTTATTGAGTTACACAGTTTTATGTTATATAAAAAAGAAGTAATAGGTTGAAATTATAATTGTAACTAACTATTTTACATAAAGTCAAAGAATTTATAGAATTTGTTAAATCAACGTCAGCGTTTATTTTCATGGAGAATTCGATGTAGCGTCGCTCCCATGAAAGTGCAGAAATCATTATTTTTCTGTAACATAATATTTGTGTTACTTAATGTGTTTATTTTATAAAAACGCAACGTAGCATCGTTCTCATGAAAATACGGAAATCGTAATCTGATGTTTGACAATGCGTAACATTACTTAAACATAAGCGTTTTTTCGTATATAACAACTCCCCCCTTAATTAAAATTGTTGTTTAATAAACAACAATTTTGAGAATAAAAACCAAAATACATAAAATATAAAATAGACAATACAATATATACAGAGATTTAAAGATTAAAAGGAAAATACGCAAAATACAAAAAATAAAAATATAAAGGTATACATTAAACCATGAAATTGTCAATTTTCGATTTCCACTTCCTCAGAGGCTTCAGTGTCAAGTTTGGGTCTTCTTTTTGCCAGAATGTTATGAATTTTGATAAAAACATCATTCGGTTGGTCCGGAACAGGCTTTCCTGGCGATTTGTTGAATTTAATATTTCTACACTTATAACAGGTGTAGAGGACGATCAAGGCAACGATGAGTGAGATCGTAGTATATGTGAACCACGAAATATTTTTCTCAACAAACGGTTTGTTTATGAGTTCATCCAAACTTTTTGAGTATTGGTCCAGTTTGTGTTTTGTCACTTGCAGATCATTCAAGTTAATGTTATTAAGATCTAGTGGTTCTATTTTGGGTACTTCTACTTTGTTTGGAATGTCTAGGCAACAGTTGTAATCAACCATTACGGGATGAAGTACATGAGGAATGTTTATAGTTTTTCTGGTACTAGCTTGTATTTTAGTAATGCCAACAAAAGCGGAGCATCCTGAGTATAGCTGTAAAATAGAATTTTCATTTACGGTTAATGTTTTCGTTTTTGTGTCTGGAAGACTTATGGTCACGTGTACCGGTTCGGCAATCGACACTAGCCACACGTTTTCTTCGAGTTTTTGCACATTATAACCTTGTCCGTTGACTACCGCACTTTTACAATTCGCAGGAAATGTCTTATATTGTCTTAACAAACGGGCTTCACATATCGCGTTATCGTCTATAGGGTACGTGTAAACATCGCGACACAACTTTTGATGCGTAGATAACTGTTTACACTTTTGTAAATCGTGGATTGGAATGTAGGATAAAGAATCATCATCTCGCGCTAAATATTTTTGTGAAAATGATAAAATGTGGTGAAATCCAGTTCTATTATCATAAATTGGTATTGGGTATAGGTGGAATAAAGTAAATACTTGTGGTTCAATCAAAGGTATTTTAAGAACGAAAACAAGATCTGAATTTGTTTGATATGCTTCGAGATCGATTATTTCCAAATACTGTGAAATTTCAGAATATTTTATTGGTAGCGGTAAACCTTTTCTTACTGTATTTTCTGATATTTTCTTAAGAGCAGTGATCAAATTTTCTGGTTCAATAATAGAAGTATGAATTATTTGAAGCTGTGCAAAAGTGATAGAGTTTAGAATATCATTAATAGTATTTTCAAGATACGAATAACTCTCCATTAGTTGTTCGCAAATTTCAAAGAAATTTAATTTGGCTTCGATAAGCGCAATTTCGTTTGTTGATTGTCGAATGGTGGTTTCAATTTTTTCTATATCTGAATTAAATATTTTCTCATTTAATTTTAATTGTCCCATGGTACTGTTGAGATTTGTTATGACTGAGCTTGTGATTGATATTTGATTTTTTAATAAGTTTTCTATCTGGTTTTGATCAGTTTTTAATTTATTAATGCAGTCCATATAATATTCACCGTCAGACGCATCGAGATTTCCGGTTATTGATTTAAATATGGTGCCAATACCATTAATTAACCCTCGTTTTTGTCTTTTAACATCGAAAGATATTTCACTGAATTTATCGCCAATAGATTTTGTAATTTGTTGCAATAATGCCAAATGTGATTTTACTTCGGATCGGAAGGACTTCATACTGGAGTAGTTTGAAGTAAAGGTATTTTGAATTGTGTCAAGAATTCTATTATTTCTTTCAAAAGTTTGTTTAAAAGCTGATATATTTTTATGCACTAATAAAGTCCATTCGTCGTTCGAAACCATTATTTTGGTTTCGTCGTGGTAGTAGATTCCAACTGTATTGTTTATGGGTTCGATTTTATATTGACATGTTGCTGTTCCGATCAGCAGCAGAAACCTGAAAATAAGTTAATTTTCAACATAGGGTTTCATAAGATCGAAATTTATTTTTGATTTGTTATTTGTTTCTAAATTTAATACTGTTGCGGAATTTCTGTGTATCTCTAGTATTTCAAAAGGGCCATTAAACTTATTTTCTAACTTGTTTTTTATTTGAGTTTCTTTTACGTAAACTTTGTCACCTACTTCATAATTTGGTTTGTTTTCGGAGACATGTTTGTCAAATCGGTCTTTAGCTTTTTCTTTTTGCTTTATGGTTTTTTCTCTCGCTATTTTATAATAATAGGATATGCGGTTATTTAGATCTCTAATATATTTAGTAATTAATTCTTGTTCATTGTATAATTTTTCGGGAGGTCTACTGGACGTGTGTCCAAATACAAGTTCGTATGGTGTGAATCCGTGTGTTTTGTTTATAGAGTTATTATAAGCGATAATAGCAAATGGTAAAATACTGAAGGGGTGTTCATTGGGGTGGTCTGCTAAATTTAATCGAATCATTTCTAACAGAGTAGCATGTAATCTTTCTAGAGATCCGTTACTTTGCGGATGACCGACACTTGAATATGTTAACTTAATATCGAACATATTACAAAGGTCTTTCATTAACGCATTATTGAATTCGCGACCGGCATCGCAATGAATGCGAAGTGGTGCACCAAAATGCTGAAAATAAGCTAATAATGAAGTGACAACGGATTTGGCACTTTTATCTTCAAGCGGATATGCTTGAGAAAATTTTGTTAGTTCGTCTCTTATTGTAAGAGCGTAATTCTTTTGAGGTACCTCTAAAATATCAATATTAATACGTTCAAAAGGTGTTTTAGGCGTTTCAGTTATAACGAGGGGACTGTCCAAATTTTTGCGACATATTTTTGTCTCTTGGCATGCCCGGCATGACTTAATATAATTTTCGACATCTCGATTGAGGCCGGCCCAATTATATTTTTGTCGTATTCGCCTAATAGTTTCATTAATTCCGCGGTGAAGGTGGCTTTTGCCATTATGGAATTGATCTAAGATGATAGGTATTTGATTTTGTTCTGGCTCTTTAGTAATATTTTGACAAATAGTGAATTTTACGTCAACTTCCGAAAGTAGAAATGATAGTGTTTCTAGTATTGGAAGGTCAGGATTATTTTCGATAAAATATTTTTCTGAAGGTTTAAATAAATCTCGATTTCTGTAAATTGCAGCAAATAAGTATTCACTAATACTGTCTGGATCCCATGGTATAGCAATAATAAGGTATTTTCTATTTTTGACAGTTTTACTGCTAAGTACATTAATTTTTGCATAAGAAAAGTCGGGGTTTTCCTCAAATATATCCTCAATTATTTTTTCATGAAAATCTTGTAAATTGTTTTGTTGAAAAAAGGTTAAAATGTTTTTATTCTGTTTGTCTAGTAGATGATTATTGGAATATTCTATTTTAGAATAGTCAATCAGTGATTTTGTTTTATAAAGTTCCTCAAAAGACAAAAATTCTTCTGCAGCGACATCCCAGTCAATTTCAGGTTTATTTTCAGTTGGTTGGGATGGCCCTGCATCTTCAAGAGCGGGATAAATTGGGTAAGGTAAATATTTAAAGTTTCCTAATTTTGAACGAAATGAATCAAAGTCATTTATGTGGTTAATTTTTATTCGAGAAAGGGCATCGGCATTTTTATTGGATTTGCCAGATTTGAATTCAATTTGATAGTCGTATTCCTCTAATTTGAGGCGCCATCGTGCTAGACGACTACCGGGGTCTTTTATAGAGAATAACCAAGTAAGTGGACGGTGGTCAGTTATAAGGGTAAATTTTCGGCCATATAAATAGGGTCTAAAGTGTTTAACTGCCCACACAATTGCCAAAAGTTCTCTCTCTATCGTAGAGTATTTGGTTTCTGCTTTGCACAATGTCCTGGACGCATAGGCTATCGGTAAATCCTTACCTATTGGGCCTTGTGACAAAACTGCACCGATTGCAAATGCGCTAGCATCGGTAGTTAAAAGAAATCGTTCTTCAAAGTTTGGGTATATCAATATCGGAGTAGAAGTAAGAGCATTTTTTAATTCTTGGAATGACTTTTGACATTCGGAGTCAAAATTAAATGGGACATCCTTTTGTAAAAGTTTTGTCATTGGTTTGGAAATTTTAGCGAAGTTCGGTATAAATCTTCTGTAGTAACCAGCGAGTCCCAAAAAGGATTTTATTTCCTTTTGGTTCGTAGGTTGAGGGAATTTTTGGACGCATTCAATTTTTGCCGGAAACGGCTTAACGCCATCTTCCGTGATTAAATGTCCAAGGTAGGCGACTTCTTTTCTCAAGAATTCACACTTGTCTGGCTGAAGTTTTAAGTTAGCTTTTTGAAGTCTCTTGAATACTTCCGTTAAGCGGGTAATATGTTCTTGAATTGTCGGTGAATAGACGATGATGTCGTCCATATAGACAAGACATCGCTCGTTTTGAATTCCAGCAAGGACATTGTCCATGACCCTCTGGAATGTTGAAGGTGCATTTTTTAGACCGTACGGCATTCTGAGGAATTCGAAATGTCCGTTTTCAACTGTGAAGGCGGTCTTTGGTATATCTTCAGGCATTATTTCAATTTGATGAAAGCCTGATGCAAGATCTAGTGTCGTGAAATATTGACACTTACCAAGCTGGTCCAATAAATCTCCAATGTTTGGTAACGGGTATTTGTCGTCTACGGTAACCTCATTCAGTTTTCTGTAGTCTACGACAACACGCCATTTTTGTTTACCTGATGCGTCGAGCTTCTTGGGCACAACCCACACGGGCAATGACCATGGGGAATTGCTGGGTTGTATAATGTTTTGTGAAAGCATTTTATTGATCTGATCTTTCACCTCTTGTTTATGAATTTGGGGATAGCGATATGATTTTACATAAGTGGGCTTAGAATTTTGCGTATCTATGGAATGTTTTATTTCGTTGGTGAAAGTAAGTATGTCTCCTTCTAAATAAAAAATGTCAGAAAAATCATGACAAAGTTGGGAAATTAAGTCTCGTTCTTCTTCATTAAGATGATCAAGTCTTAGTTGATTTTTTAATTCCGATGTTCTGTCGGTGCACATTTCTTGGGTGGTTAGTTGAATATTATTTACATTATTTATTTCATATGGTTCTAAGTTAAGTTTTGAAAATGTTACAGTTTTAGGTATACAATTAACATTTAATACTGAAACAAAAAATTCTCCTTTTTCATTTATTTTAACTAATGCGTTTGGTAGTTTAACTTTCTCTACTTCTTGACCTACCAGTATAGCATCAGTATTAACTAAATCGCATTTTAGTTTAAATATTTGTTCAGTCCTAGGTTCAATGGAAATTGTATTTTTGTAAATTTGTGGAAATTGGTTTTCAATTGAAATATTGGTAGTTTCATTATCTGTTACTTTAAATAATGGTACAATCTTGAAATCAGTAATAAGTTGTTTATTTTTTAGATCAACTATACAATTATAATGTTCCAAAAAATCCATGCCTAATAATCCATCAAAATCAATATCTAAATTACAAATGAATACTCTGTGTGGATCGTTAGGTTTAAATGGAATAAGGGTTGATTCGTTAACTCTTATTTTTTGGTTCGTTATACCTTGAATAATTACATTTTCAGGGGATCGATTTCTATAATTTTCGCAAGTTTTGGGTTTGAAAATTGATAATCCAGCACCTGTATCAATTAGAATTTTATAAGTGTTTGTTCTGTCTTTAATATAGTATAAGTTTTTAGAATTTACCGGTAAGGTATTTTTTACATGAACATCTGTTCGAGGCAGTCCGATTCTGGACTGTTCAAACTCATGGTTTGAATTTGTGAACTGAGGTCTGGGATCGACAAATTTGAAGTTTGGTCGTTTAGCGGATCTGGGGGTTTCGTTTGTAGAGGGCCTTGTCGAAAATCCTGATAATAATCATGATTTGGATTTAGGAGGTTATCAGAATCAAAGTTATAAACATTTTCATTATTATAATTAAAATTGTCTTGTTCGATATGGCTATAATCGAAAGTTTCGTCTTCATTCGTATTGCAAACTGGTATACCATCATCAGAGTTAGGATCACTATCAGCAGTATAATAGTTCTCCTCTATTTCACTATTAACAGTATAATAGTCAGGAGCACTGGGGTTAATTTCTTGGTAATATTCTTGATAATCAAGTGAATTATCGGAGTATTGTTCTTGATTTTCATAATAATTTTGACTATCATCTGTATAATAGTCATAACTGTTATGAGAGTGTTTGTTAAAATCACGATTTCGATTGAAATGAAAAGTTCTTTGTTGATTAAAATTTGTATTGGGTCGATTTCCCGGTGGTCCTTGAGGTCTAAAACTTGGATTTGGTCTAATTACAGATGGGCGATTTTGATTTTGTTGGTTATTTTGAAATTGTGGCCTTTGTTGAAAATTTTGGCCAGTTTGGTTATGTGAATTAGGAGTTTGATTTGGTCTAAAGGAACCCTGAGCTAAATTTTGAGATTGTCTTTGACGTGTGAGACACTCATTTATAGTATGTCCTATTCTGTGACAAAAATTACATTGTTTTGGTGAATTTTGGCTAAATCTACGAGTAGGTATATTATTTGTATTACGATTAGTCTGAGGTTTGTGGTTTTCATAGTATGTTAATTGAAGTTCTCTTCTGATTCGTGAAATAGCTGATAAAACACTTATTGGATTACTAGCTCTAACAATTTGACCGATTTTTGGATCTAAACCGGTTAATAAAGTATTTAAAGTTAATGATTCTATAAGACGTGTTTGTGCTACTTTTTGATCTATTGTTAAATGCTGTTGTTTACTTATAGCTGAATACATTTTTGCTTCCAGAGTTTGTAATCTCGAAACAAAAATTAAAGGCGATTCGTTTGGTAGTTGTTTCATTCTTTGAAGGTCTTGAATCAACGAATTTAAGTCGCGAGAATCTCCAAAGTGAGTATTTAATAATGTTTTAATTTCTTCCCAATTTGAAGGGTCGCGTGAATTAACTAATTCAGCGGCTCTTCCTTTAAGTTTGTTTTTAATATGAAGAGTTAAAAGTACTTTTTGGTCGTTGTCGGCCATTCTGTAAGCTGTTTGACAAGCATTTATAAAAGTATTTAAGAAAATTTGATTACCGTCATATTCCGGAATTATTGAAAATATTTCTGATAATCTGTAAGGTTCTAGATTCGACGCTTGATCGGTTTGAGCAACTGGAGTATTAGCATTGGCATTAGCGTTTGTTGCACTACGTGTTTCAGGCATTTTGCTTTATATTAAAATGATTGTATTCAAAAAAAAGTAAATTATGACAATAGAACTTGGTAAAAATAAAAAATAAATTGCAAAATATTAAATAAAAATAAAACGAGATGATTCTTACGTAAATATTTTCATTCCTTCCTTGGCAGCTGAAATCCTTATCCGTGAGCTTTGCTACACCTGGTTAGCAGTTTGCGTGTTCCTGGTGCCGGAGAGACCGTCTGCTTCTTGAAGATCTGGAGCTGGTACTTGAAAATTCCTTAAAGGTTTAGGAACCACCACACTTAGTTAGGCAATCCTTGTTCTAAATGTGTTTAGGAATCCTACTGACTGCGCCACTGTTATATTCACAAATTCACGTTAAACTTTTTAAAAACAATTTTTATTGAGTTACACAGTTTTATGTTATATAAAAAAGAAGTAATAGGTTGAAATTATAATTGTAACTAACTATTTTACATAAAGTCAAAGAATTTATAGAATTTGTTAAATCAACGTCAGCGTTTATTTTCATGGAGAATTCGATGTAGCGTCGCTCCCATGAAAGTGCAGAAATCATTATTTTTCTGTAACATAATATTTGTGTTACTTAATGTGTTTATTTTATAAAAACGCAACGTAGCATCGTTCTCATGAAAATACGGAAATCGTAATCTGATGTTTGACATTGCGTAACATTACTTAAACATAAGCGTTTTTTCGTATATAACATATATATATATATATATATATATATATATATATATATATATATATATATATATATATATATATTATTGTGAATATATTATTCTTATTCTATTTCATATTCACAATAAATTATTCTTATTCTATTTCATATTTGCCCAGTATGTTTATGTTCAATAATGCCACACAGCGCACTTACCTTACTGTCTTCTTTGATTATTAAAAATTTTTAAATGAGCACTCAGCCTCTCAGGATGTTGGGTTCATAAGTTGAATATTTATATAATTCTTTTAACAATAAGTGCCAAATTTTAATATTTAATTTTGATAAAAAAAATCTTGTAAACTAAAATATCTGAATTCAATAAATTTTTACGAAACGGTCCTGTAAATTCTGTTTCCAAATCCCCTCTCTAATTACAATAGGCTCTATCAATACTGCCAACCAACTGATAAATTAAACACTAGGAAATATGGTCTACAGCCAATATAATTTATTCTTCCAAATGGGAAGACTTGTTAATTTATATATAAAAAATACATTATCCTTTTTAAACATCAATTAAAAGAAAATGAACTTTCACACAATACACATTTACACAAATGAAATTTATGCTATATACATGCAAATATTCAACTTATTAACTATACGTTATATACATGCAAAAAAAGACAACCTTGAACTTATTATTCTCAGAAGATTCTCGTTACAAATTGCATGGAGACTCCATAATGGATGAACGTCAAAAGACACACGTTTTCAGTATATTTTCAATATCTAGTGTTCAAACACACACGGTAAGTTTTATTTAAAATAAGCAGTTTTTAAATACCTTCTATCCGCTGATTATCAATAATTTGGTCAATTTATTGTATTGTCTCTCTTCTTTTTAGGAAGCTACGAAAATGTCGGGAATTTGATTCAAGAATCCATTCGAATCAATTTAATTTCAAATGCTTTTCAGGCATAGATTCTCTTCAAAGGTCATGGAAATCACTGTTCTCTTGATACGGGATATATGACTCTTCAGGAATGCTTTTTTTAAGGTTAGTATCACTATTTTTAATATTATTTTACTTTAGTTTTAACAATTCTAATATTATTTCTCAAGAATAATGTATTTCTTTTGATTTTCCAATACTACTCGTCAACAACTTTTTTTATCTCCCTAATCAACCACTTTTTTTTAAACAAGAAACCTCATTTTTCATTAGCCCTCTGTTTATTGAAATCATAAAAATATTTGTAACCAATCAAAATAACTCATAGTAGTTCAGTCAAACAATTTCATTTTATTATTTAAAATATTAACTTTTTTAATTATAAAACATACTTTTTAACAATTCTAAACTAACAATTCATCTATTTATCTTTTGCATTTTATTAATTCTTAAAATTTTTTAGATGTCATGGATTTTTCTCTACCCAGCTGACACATACTTCCAGAAGTCAAAGATTTTATAACCCTAATGTTTTTATATGGAATTTCAACTTTGGGTATATTACAAGAAACATTTCTAGGGCTTCTAAATAGTTTAATGGTATCTAATGGGAATTTAAGACATGCACAAATATTTTACGATTTCACCCGAAGAGTGGACTCATTCATTTCATAACAGGTGATGTTATTTTTATAAACTTTTCTCTTAAATAGTTTGAATTCTTATATCGGTGTCATGTACATATGTACAAGGTACATTATAAAGTTTAAAGAAATTTCATTTGTTTAATTTAGTTTAAATTTGATTCTCGAATAGAATTTTTTTTTCAATAATTTTATACTCGATAATATCTTAAGTTGTTATTGATTCGTGTTAGATATTTACAGTGTGTAGCATTATTTTTTCACAATAATATATATATATATATATACATGAAATAAATAAAAAAAGAAGATGAAAATGTTAAATGTCAATTAAAAGAGAAAATTAATGTAATAATTAGCTGATTTTTGGTTGCATCCTCTTTGTATTATGGGCTAGAACAATTGACAGTGTTGACGCTTGACAATAATTTGTCAATGTAGAAGTATCAAAGCCGTCAAGTTGGACACAGTGGTGGAGAAAATTAATAATAAATATGACCTCTAACCTCATAAAATGAGGTAACTTTTAGTATAATTACTAATATGTTCAATTAGGAATGCTGAACTGCAATGACAGCTTACAAGGTTCCACGACTAATTCTTAGAGTAATAATAAACATAGAGAGGGCTATTCATTCATAAACACGTTTATTTTTGCGGCCCACATTTCTAAACGCCAGTAGTGAAATAGAGAATGAATTACAAAAAGTGGGGATGGGATTGTAGCTACATGGGCTTGGTTTTTCGGCTGTTTTTCTGACAAACTTGGCACCGACGAACCATGATAATCCATAAACATTAAATTAATTAACTTAAAAGTTTATTTTGTCACTAAAAGTTTTGAAAAACACATCAAAACGGAACGACTAATTGTTTACTCTCTAGTCGTAATATCAGTCGTATAAACAAACCTTGTTTGACGTTATTTACTACAATACTACTACGTAATCGAAATGATCGTCGATCACAGTCTGACGATATTTGCATCTCTCTTTATATGGTAATTAAACAAGGACAAAACTACTAAATAGATTACTATTGACACGTTAAACAGGTACTGAAATTTTGAGCAATGATGCCACTTTTAGTTATAACCAAAGGTATCTAAGGATACAACAAATACTTGTTTAAAATTTATATTAGAATATGCCTTTATTAAATAAAATTCAAGTATTATTAATTAATTTTAAAAATAGCATCTCGAATGCATAAATTAGTATGACTTTTTTTTATTTGCATAACACATTTTCAATTAAACTTCTAATTTCATTTTTCCTGCAACTAAAGAGACTGTAAATATGGCAAAGCAGTGGAAGTGTCCGCAAGTGAGCTTAGAATGTGACTCAATGTTCATCAAAAGTATCTTTCTGTATTCATGGCTGTTCAAATATGCCGTATAAAAATACTACGCGTTGAAATTATATAGTTTCCCCGAAAGTTCATTGAACCCTGCGTGGATAACCTTAAAACGTCAAAAATGGATAAATGCAGTAAAAACCCATATGTAAGTAAAATATTCTAATTAAAATTTTTTATTAACTATTATTTTGTGTATAATCAGTATAATACTACAATTGGCAGCTATTAGAAAAGTTCTAAATTTTTTTACATAAATAAAAGATTATTCTCGAGAGAATAAAATGTTGTTTCCTGTACGATTTCATTGATTATATAAAATAAAAAGTTTGTTATATGTTTGCTGACTTTAATATTATATAACAAGTTTAGATAATTAAACACTATTAAGAGAAAGAAAGTAAACATTTGTACAAAACGAATCACTTCAAGTTTTTTAATTACATTTCAGAAAACATCGGAAGGATTGGGAACCAAATAAAAATACTAGAATTTGCAGTGCTCATTTTGTCAATAATCAAAAATCAGATAATCCCCTACACCCATCTTACATACCAACAATTTTTCCTGGCAAAGAAAATAAAAAGATCTATTAATTTTTTGCATTTTGTAGGTTGTTTATTACACTGTTTATATCACAATGTTTTTTTTATATAACACCAGGGCGCTCTACTTACGACAAAAGTGCTGCCTCTATAGTTCAGTATCGATCCATATTATTACTTTGTGTCATTTTAATTAAGTAATATATCGTTGTGAATTTGATAAAAATCAAACCGATCAAAAAATCAGAAAATGATTGACATTTTTTCACGATGTGTTATTGATTTAGAAGTAGAAGAATTTGGAAGAAAAATATAATTTTGAATTCAATACAGTGATACGAATTGTTATGTGCAATTTATTTTCATTTCGTTAGTCTGAATTGTTAGATCTAGTTCCAGTTTACCTTCCGCCTCTGAAGACGATAACTTAGTTATCAAAACGAATACTACTTAAATGCTTTCATTCCGATTGTATCAACTTTCTTTTGTATAAAGTTCCAGTTTATAACAAATACTTTGATTGTATCATCTACAGTAGATTCCTCAGTTCGTTTCTTCACGATAAACGATAAAGCATCTGAAGAGAAGTTCATGTCAACACGATATTCAAATTTCTTAAGCTCGATTCAAAACCCATAACATGTCGACTGTAAAGATCTGTATAGAAGAAACTGATTGGCAGATGGAGTTGAAACTTGACGTTTGAAATCGTGTTATCTGAACGAACCGCACAGCATAAGATATTATTGGTAGTCGACAGAGCTAGACCGTATTATTGGAAGGTAAAAATACAGACAAAAATATTCATCAACAATAACGGTTTAAGAATCTATAGTAGAAGTTGTGTTGCGTAATTTGTGATCGTGGTAATTTAGTATTTATGTTGTTAGTAAAGATGTCTCTTTAATAAGATTATGTGTGTGGTTGTACGGTGTAAATAGCACTTTTTTTATACATATACCATATAGTTAAGTTATAAATTACCGTTTGCAATTGATGTGAACTTCTATTCATCTGAAGAATTCAAGAACTCAGCAATAAATTGAATTTATTTATGACAATTAATCGAAACGTAAAATTACTATTTTGAGGGTTCAGAAAAGCAGAAAGAAATGTAAATCTACAGAATGAAGTGCGCAGAGTATGGACGGACACTCGATATTAATAAAAAGAGACCAATACTCATTAAACACAAAAGAATATTGAGGCAAATAAAATAGCGAAAAATCTTATATATAATACAATGATGACCTACTAAAGACAGAACAAGATCAACTGAAAGTGTGGCTTACCTTCTATATGATGAATTGACGATAGATTATCACGAGTATGATATATATTATAGCTTCAATTAGAAAAGAAGCAGTTACAACTGCCCGGTCAATGAAAGTAAACAAATAAAATAAGCTTTATCGCAACTAATTAGGGGAAAGCTGGTTTTTGCAGGGTGTTAATACATAAAGTATACACTAAAGAAACATAAAGTCCCAACCCCTACATCTTTTGCTTTTCCCCTCATTCCATCATCAAACTTACAAGAACAGTACTCTGGTTATATGCTTACAGCTCGATAACTAATGATATTACCAGGTTGTTTCTTACATTATTTTACTCCTAACAATATTATAAAGGAATTATTTTATATACTCAGTTTAGCCGTAATACATATATACATATCCAGAAAACTATCACTGCAAAAAATAAAAAGCAACTTCAACAAATTATTGCTTTATATCAAGGATGAGTCAAGTAAGTGGACACCGTGCCGCCGGTCCTAGCAGCGTCCCGTGCTGCGTGGTGGCGTGTAGAGGGTGACTGGTCAAGGCAGAGAGTCGGTTCGATTATAGTGCGGGGCCTTGTCGGTTTCTCTTCACTATAAGAAGAAAAGAGAGTTTTGGTCTGGAATTTGGAGTGACACGCGTATAGAGAAGTCATTGATGACATCATTAAAATATATTAAGAGGATGAACGCATGGGAGAGGAATAACTCAGATGCGATTCCTCGGTTAATTGCGATGAAGCATATGAAGCCGGCTTAAAAGTAATGGAAAAAATGGTGGGAACATCTTTGAATGAAATGAAGCTGCATAGGAAGGATATGGTTACAACGCATGCGAGTTCCAAATCTATCAGTTTATCAGTGAGGTGTAAAGAAGTTTCAATAAACTTCCAGCAAATATTCAATAGAAATTATATGTATCTGTTAGAATGAAAACTTATTTTGAGTTCTAAGTGGCACCCACCTTCAATTTTCTTATGAATAATCATGCAAACTACACCACTTTTTTGCTCATGTAATGACTGGTTGAGGCTCGACATCGGCTTTCTATGGACTAAGAAAGTTGAAAACAGCCGACTTGATACCTTATTTTAACTGAAACTAAAGCTCAGGTTGAGCTTTTCACAAAACAAGACATATCAAAAGAAATTCTTGTAGAAAGTGGAAAGCAGTTTAATCTAGGTAAGTACAACTTATCACAGTTCAAAACTGTAAATGAAGCCAGATATTTTAAGTATAAGCAAGTAATCGCAAAATGTCTCTAAAGTCAAATTTTTATTTAGCAAAACTTCCACCAACTTAAGATGCCGCTCATCAATATATTTTAGGGTTTACCACCATATTCAAACTTGTTTAAGTTTTAAACTTCCCCCACAAGAGTTGGGTTGGTAGTATACTTCAAATAAATTGATTCCTAGGCCTCTGCTCCAAGTGAACTTCTCCTACCAATATCTTGCAATTGTAAAACATTGTTTGTTTACAAACTGTAACTGTCATAAAGCTGGGTTCCATTGCACTGTAGTGGAATGCATTGTAACAATACTTCGGACCAAACCAACGAAATGTTCAAAGATGACCCCGTATAAAAGGCTAAAAAAATAACCAAAAGGATTATTAAATATTAATAGTATAAGCTGGGGTCGAGAGCTCTGAAGTGACTATTTGATTTTTGCAAGTGGGGTCGCATCAACTTCACTAATTCGTCGAAAGATGTGATGCTCATTCTGTAGTAGTTAAAAAACTTCTCAGAATATTCTCTCAACTGTAGAAAATGACAATGAAATTGACCATTCGTCAAGCGCGGTTTGTGTAAAGGATGGACCCAGTACCTCCTTTTTCGCTTCGATTTCTTAATTTGAGCATAAATTATAGCAATCGTTTCTACTAAATCCATGTTGATTAGTAGACTGACGGACTCGTTATGACAAGGTGTATGCTTGTATGTGTGAACGTTATAGCGGTTGTGACCGCGCGGTTGCAACCGCAGCCGCAGCCGCAGCCGCAAATGTGTCGCCGGCTTTAGAAGCAAATAAAGTAAACAAAACAATAGAAAATAAAAAATTCAAAATATGTTAAGTGGAAAACGATAATGTAAACACGGCTGTTTTAAAGGAGATAAAAAGGTCAAGGAGTATTTGAAAGGAAAAATGCTATTTATATTACTAATGAGGTCAAAAGCAGGGAGCATTATGAAGAACGATTCGTGATGGTGGGTGAAATAGAAGGGAAGATTTTGATCAATTGGTGAAATAATAGCACCGCACCAATAGCAGTGGCCGAAAAAAAAGGTAATAATAGAATATATGAAAAAAAATTTGTGAGTAATATTGAAGCTATTAATAAACTCGCAAACACAAGGACACACAAAATAATCGAATAATATAATTGACAAAATGGAAGGAAGCAATCGTCACTAATGGATATTAACACTATACGGAAGATCAAATGTCGATATTATATCATCACCGCTTTTTGACTAGGAATAAAATAAATATATCGTAAAAGAATAAGGGAAACTTCAAAAACAAGTACAAAGCTCGTCAAAGTGATAATGTAGAAGACTTTCGTCAATCGTGCCATTTCAGTTTGTTAGCACGATACGGCCTCCAGAGAGTAAACGGTTGATCAATTTTATGATTGAATATTATTCAAGGTGTCTCACAGATGTACCCTATTGAATTTCAGCTGACTATAGCGAGTACAGCGGGTCCTATAAATCCAGATATACTGCATTTTTGGTTACTTTTGGAGAAATTTCGGTTTGTTAACACGATACATCCCCCGAAGTGTATACAAGTGACAGTTTTATGATAGAATATTATTCAGGGCATCTCACAGATGCGGAAAAGTTAGTTTTAATCTTTAAACCCGTTTATTTTCTTAATAAATTATATACTAGTTGTAAATGATTAATATTGGATATCATAAGCATTCATTTTTCATACCCACACACAAGTCGAAAATAAAATGCGAAAATCATGTATGCCTGTTGACAAAGTTTTATGAACTTTTTAAATTAAATACAAGGAAGCTGTTGCAACGTATAGTTTATTTTTGTCACAAGTAGATCCATTTTTATGAAAAAAAGTTTAATCCACATACACACTACCATAATCACCGTAGTCAAAATTTTGTGCTTAAAAATACAGACATATTCGATATTGTATTAGTCTTTTGTATTTTAATCCGGAATTGTATTCCTCGAATGACTGAAATATTAGAGAGATTATTTAAATAATATATTTGATACTTTATAAAATGTCATAAATTTTGTAATAAACGAAAATTGCACATTAACTATCTCTACTATAAATTTTCCAACGTATTTATTAAATAATACAAAAAACGAAGTGAATAAATATTTACTGTGAGAAAGATTTTTTTAAAAAACTGGTTGCATAACTGATTCGTTTGTTGGAAGATTGTTGAAACCTGCTCAAGATCATAAATTCTACCTGTAACATTTTCTTGTTTTTGCTGTTAATAGTATGGTATTTGGAATCCAGCCTTCTACTATATGTGTATAAATTGTTGTGATTTTTGGTCTACCAATTAACGTAGCTTTATTGCGTTAATAAAAATATTAATGTGTAATTTTGATAAAAAAATATATATTTTTTGAATATTGTTGTGCTTTCATACCGATGGAAGGAACTAGCGACTTCAACAGTTCAACCGTTTTCTAGGTTCATTTTTCATATTCATTTTTTACAGATTATATTTTAATAATGCCGCCGGACATTTGGTAAGGAGATAAATATATGCAGCAAATAGAGATCTTAAGCAGCAGGAAAATTGTATATCATTAAATATAAAATAAATCAATTAAATCTCCCCGCACAATTAGTTAAACGCTCAAAGATAAGATCGTGTTTATTAGTGTTATAAACTGATCAAAAATTCCATTTCTAATCTCCCTTCGAAATAATCAACGTGAGAGTCAAATCTACCCCAGGAAGCACTTCAAAATAATGGTCACCTGTTTTTTTTGCATGACTTGTGATATGGCAACTATACATAAAAACTAGAACAATTCAGAATGGTATGATAGTATATTATACACCAAGGTGATGAAGACTATTATTATCAACCGAGCACCAAAATTTATAAATGTCTTCACCACCGTGGGGTATATACATTTTTTTCCACAACTAGCCAAATTTAAGACAAAAATAAAAAATAAAAAAAATGTCTGATAAAAATCATGTAGGTATAATTTAATCACACAGCAATAGAATACCATTATTCCTATAGTTCATAATCACCAATATTAAGTGCAACGAATTAACGAAACCAATTATACGATCACATCCAAAAATTTCACAAAACGTGGTTTATGTTTTACTTTGAACTTTGAACAATTACAGCGGTAGTGCGTTCGCAACACTTGGGTACAAAGTGAGCGTTCATAAAACATTTAACATATGCTTCACCATAGAGAAAGTAATATATTATTTGTCTATGTGGGTCAAGGTTAGCTACCAGTTTCTATCAACAGAAGATTTTCAAATTCCACTTGTGATAATGTTGAAGGTAAAAATATTCCTCGATCCTCGTTTTTCTAAAATTAACGGAAACTAAACAACACATTTCAATCTCAAATTTTGATAGTGTCGATCTACAAATCGTTCAAACTGATTTCTCCCTAGGCGTTTACTCCGTCGTCTGACTGATACTGACACTGTTTTCGCTTCTCACCTCACCCATATATTATGTCATCAGAAATTTATCGTTGAGCGCTAATTTTAAACTAATGACAGTTTTATTGAAATAATTTTATCTTGTTAGGTAATTTCAAGCAGTTAATATGTTAAACACAATCTCCTGGGTATACAAAATTATGTTGCACTAGTTTTTGTTAAGTTATTATCCCTGAATTCTCAAAACATTTGAATTTGTCCATTATTGACCTAGGTTAACAATAGAAAAAATTATTAACCACTAATAGAGAAATTCAACTTCTCAGTTGGCTAGATGACACAATAATTGTCAACTTCACAGCTAGTAGTGGAAAAAAACAATTATTTTGCTAGATATACCATAACATAACGGCTGATAAGTACCCCGTTGATACTCAGATGGAGCCACAAGTAAATAATTGATATTTATTGAGTAAGTACGAAACATCAAAGAATAGGTATACAATTTTTATGACGATATGATGTTTGTTTCAAAAGTAACAATAGTAGTAAAACCTTCTATTTTTAAAACAATGGAGAAATTTAATTGCGTTTGTTGATAAAACATTGCTTTTAATGAGAAAAAACACCAGTGAAACGAAAGTTTGGTTCGACTGGTTTTCTGAATATACGCTACGTCCGCCCAAAAGAGTAAAGTTGCAGGGTATAGCTGCCATTCTAAGTATATCATAGGAACGTGCATTAATATTTGTGATAGAAAATGGTATTTTCAAAACTGATGGTGCGTATGCTAACAGTATACCAAAAACAACGACCACGATTATAATGATGGGCGATAGAGTCAAAAGCGACCAAAAATACAGCCATCTTTTAGCGAGTTCATATAGTTGGAATTTGGGAACCGACAGCTACATAGCCTAAATCAAGAACTGAGCATTAGATTGGCGAAATAAAATATATTTTTTCTACGCTATTATAGAATTTCTATATTCCGACGTTGTTTTTGATTATGGAATAGCTTCATTCTAACCCTAGGGGAATGAAAACTTGTGGCGCCCTTTAAATATGATAATTCATTTGGTTTTCTACACCAACTGCACTACGCAGATTATAAGTAACGCATAAAAATCCTCTAAAATGAACGTAAAATGACTAATATGGTCGTTGAGTATTAATTGTTACAGTCAGAAGTGCAGCATAAGTGTATTTTGTGGCACTTTTTACGAAGAAAATAAAAAACGCTATTTAGCAACAATTGTCAACTGTCAAAAACGTCGATTGTCAAAGTTGCTTAATTGTCTATTTTTATAAATTAAAATTGATTAATACTTCATAAAAAGCAAGTAAATTCACATGATTTCATTTAAATCATAGCTTACACGGCTTAATTCCTTTTTAGTTATTGATACTGACAGCAATGATGATTTCACCACAACTACTCCAGACATTAAGGAGTTAGCAATTCAATATATGTTGTTTTGTTTTTTATTTGATAGCTGTAGAAAAATATTAGTCTAAAACACGGGTGGATTCAAAATTCTACACTCGTAGAATCGTTTCCCTCGCCTACGGATCAGGAAACAAATCTATCGACTTGTGTAGAATTTTGCTTATTCTACGCTTGATAAAGAATATACTATTCTAGCGCCAACTAGAAATTCCGCTCACAACTAAAGATTTATTTCAATTATGTATTTTTATTTCTTATTGTTGGCCACCATGGAGCAAAGCACTTGTAATTATGCACCCACAGGGAAACAAGTAAATATACATCATATATAAAGAACGTACATCTTGCAATGGTGTTTGATATTGTTTGTTAATCTAAATTTCATTAAAAGATTACTCACTCATCTAGTTGTATACTCAGATTGGGAAGCTTAGATATTATTAGCCCTATGGAGATATCCTGGATATAGTTTTCCCAATTAAAGTCAGTATAACTGTGAAATTATATAGAAAACCAGGAAAACTATATATGCTGATCTTTACAATTATCACTTATGTTTAAAAGTGGAGAGAGAACTCCATAGATTTATCTGTTCATTGATGACTTCATATTGTGGGTTTCTTCTTTTAATTTACAATTCTTCAAGGAAATCCAGTTCTTGTTTCTTATCATAAATATGTAGTATTTCTAGTTCTGCGCAAGGCGTCAATGAATGATTGGTGTTAAATAGATGTTTTGCGTAGTGGCATTTATCTAGTTGTTTTAATCTGTATGCTCGTAAGTTTTCATTGTATCAGTTTTCTAAATTTCTAAGGGTTTGACCCAAATATACAGCATTAGATTCCGGACATTCAAGTTTATATACACCAGACTTCTTTAATGGTGATATTTTTGTTTTAACATTTAACAATTTTGTACTCACGTTACTTTATGTTTTAAAAGAAATTGTTGCATTTGTTGCTAAAGATATTATCTTTGAAATATTATTAGAAATATTTCCTGCGTAAAGATGGTTTTATAACTTTTCATTTCTTTACTTTGTTTAGGAAATATTAGTTGTAATGCCACTTTTTCCTCTTTTTTATTAATTAGTTTCTTTATCATATATAATGGATAACCATTGGATGTTGCTATTTGTTTAATTGTATTCTCTATCAAAATTACATTTGTTCATAAGAACTGAAACTGCTCTATATATCATTGAATCATATGCTGCTAGTTTATGTGACATTGGGTGATTGGAACTATATGGAATAGTCACATCCGTGTGTGTAGGTTTTCTGTAAATTGAATAATCAAGTACATTATTGACTCTTCGAATTTTTTAAATCAAGAAAATACAACAATTTCTTTTAAAACATAAAGTACCGTGAGTACAAAATTGTTAAATGTAAAAACAAAAATATTACATCATAAAAAATTATAAATTAATTTTAACTAGCCGATCTTCTCAAGACTGCCTTGAAAATTTATTTAGCGTGCTGCGAAGCAAACAAATAGTACCGAATGCGGTACAAGTTAAAAATAACTTGAAATTAATATCTGTATCACAGTGTTTAAAAAGCGGAAGTACCAGTAATTAGGAACAAAATGAACGGGAGTTTCTTGGGAGGATTTTTGGATTCTCTTAAGGCCTTAAATACAGTGTATGATGAAGTAAGGCTTTCAAGTGAATTAAAGACTCCTTCATACAATTTAAATTTCAGCGAACTAAATTCGTTATATAATATTTCAGGATATATTTTAAAAAGTATTGTGAAAGTTTGAAAAACTTGTGTAGCCTGTGTAGGTGCAGCAGGATCAAAAAAACCAATATATAAGAAGTTTTCAAAACTGTCCTTAATCAAAAGGTTTAAAGAACAATCGCTTTTTTTTTCTACTGAAAAGGTTCTTTATTATTTTTTAGAAATGGAATGTGTTTTCTTAAAATATTTACACCCCAAAATATAGACAGGGACATAAAAGAATTTTTTATAAAGGAAATGTCGAAAATACATTCACCAAATTGTCACCCACTGAAAAGCAAAATAATTAAAAGATTCACTGTTTTCAGGTTTAAAATTAGTTATAAAGAATTCAAATCCGTCTCGAAAATATATAGTAGTAAGTCATTAGCAGGTAACTTGTTAGGAAAAAGCTTTCCATAATTATCACATAAAATCGGTAAGAATCAAATTACATATCAGATATTATATTTATATCAATTTTTATAGTTTATTATCCTTACGATGCAAATGTAATTTTGGAAACCGATCGAGTAATATATGTTATATTTCTGTTGTTGAATTTGTTATTTATATATTTTATTTGATAATTAACTGAATCTATGGTTATATTTGAAGGTAGTAATAGTTGTACCTATAGCAATATAATTTTTTTCATGATTTGTCTCCCATCATACATTTCAAGCGATTTATATTTATTATTTTTTGTATCGTTATTTTTCTAATACTTTCTTATACTAAATATAATTAGGTAAAAAAATTGAAATTATATGTTTTATTTAAAGATACCCATTTCCTATCAAAATCCAAGAGATATAATGTATATTTTTATGTATTTATGTTCCAAATTGTTAGTTTTATCATATATTTCCATTTAAATTATATGCATTTGATATTCAAATTTTCCTCAATATGGCGGAAGGGGCGGGGTTTAGTTGTATTGTCGCCACTGTCTCGTATATAGTCACTGTAAAATGAAGAAGTGATGAGGATTTCGACTCGGATGCTCACGAAGGACAAATATTATAATGCGTTAAACAAAAATGCAGACGACAGCACATCAGAAAATTTGGTTAGTTGAAAATAGTGTATGTTATACGGAAAATATATGGTAATTTTTTACACATAAAGAATATAATTGTCAGTTAATTTTTGAGCTCTACTTACACTAAATTCCTGACAGGTATTAAATGTTGATAATTAGATGTTAGTAACATAAAACTGTGGTCTCCGTAGGCTAGTGGAATGGTGCTCTGTCTGCTAACCGAGAGGCCCCGGGATCAAACCCGGGCCTAGTTAACATCATAATTAAAAATTCGGAGAGCCACCTGTCGGAAGGCAATGGCAAACCACCGACAGTATTCTGCCTAGTACAGCCTCTCAACATAGACGTTCGGATCCGTCGTTAAACTGTAGTTCCCTTCTATCTGTGGTAACTGGAGAGCACAACACAGGTAGAAGTGAGAGGTCGCCTACGTCCGATCACGGATATGGCACTGTAAGAAGAAGAACATAAAACTGAAAAAGTAGAACAGCAGGAATCACACGAATCAAACTTTATTTTGTGGCTTGAACCCCTTTTCAGAAATTTTTTTTCTATGATAAAGAAAAGATGCTGCAATTTTTGTCGTTGGAAGGGTCATACCTCCGACACCATAAAAGTATACAGAAAAAACTCGATGCAGAAAAGTGGACGAAAAATCAAGAAAGATTGTAAAAAGGAAGCGGCAGAAAGATTTTGAGGCAGCATAAGAAAACAAGGATCGAAGAGGCAAGAAGAGGTGTCGATAGCTGCATTGAGGGAAAGAATCTGATATATTCCATTCATTTTGGGATTTGGGCAACTACGATTTACAGAATATATACCTATTTCCATAGATGAAATCTGTGAAACCTAATAGAAGATCTGTGAAGGAAACGACTGGAAGGAAATGTACGATTTTGTATAATATAAAAGTGGATGGTGAGGATGTACAAATTTGCAAAAGGGAATTTCTGGAAGTTCATGGTTTTCAAAATTCTCAAAAACGAATACAACTCTTATGTCAGAATTTGAACATACTGAAATTATACAAAGATTATTATTTAGATTAGTGCAAGAATAAAACCTAATAGCGACATCGGAAGGCAAATACCGAAGAATTTTCTATCAAGAATTCAACATAGGACTTTGGTTACCCGTAGTGACACTTGTAAAACTTGTGACTCCTTACATATACAGATTGAGGCAAATAAGGATAATGAATGCGAAGGGAAACCATTAAAATTTCAATTAGAGATGCATCAGAGAGGGACGGAAAATAAGCAGGGGGAACTAAAGAACTCTAGCCAAGATAGTTGAAAACAAATGTTGAGTTTTGACTTACAACAAGCACTTCCACTTCCATGAAGACTTCAAAGTTCTTGATATTGGCAAAAGGGGACGTATAATGATTCAAAATATGTCGCTATTGCCCTACAAAACATACGATGAGCAAATTGCGTTGAACAAGAATAAACTATTTTACTTAAATCAACTACTTCCATACATTCCACACGTGTACCACAACTTTTAAAAAGGACTCAGAGAATGGAACGGTCTATAGCAAAGACACTTGGAAGTGAAAAATGTGAAACATTTGGATGATACAGTCAGCGAACAGGAATAAAATGTTTTTAACGGCTGGTTCACGTGTGCTGTATGTATAGCTATAATTTTTCTTTTTCTTTATTCTGCAGTACCGGATTAAAATTTTTGGCAGCAACAATGGTATAAGCAACAAAATTAAAATTAGCTAATAAAAAGGTACATGCCACCAAATTTTAAAATAATATTCAATATTGTCATTTATTTTTTTGTCACAAGACATACACAGCATGTAAAGTGTTGGAGATTTGTGGCAAAGGGACACATACATAAAATCGGACCGCTTTTTGGAATTTAGGCCCTAATATATCGCAATATCGTACATGCTTCATAGGACGAAAAGTTCGGTCGTTCATCTAATTGTCAATTCTTGGTGTAACGTTAGCCACTTATTTGGTTGGGCAATATAAATAACACACTCTGCTTATTTAGTCCGATCTCGACTCCACGAACGTCTCGAATCCACTCACTCTACAGTCATCAATGGTCGTTCTCGTTTATGTAATCAATCACCGGTTCTTTATTACTAATCAGTATACGGAGTCATACACTACACTCGGAACAGTTCGTCGGGCAGCTACAGGTAGATACAGATAACCGTGGCCGGATCTCGATATGGTTGTACGGAAACCAAGTGATGAAGGTATGTTACATACGTTAGGGTGTACGCATAGTTGCCGTACATTTAGGCAAATACGAACCAAAACCAAACATACAGTCTGTATGTCGCCAATCACAACAATTATTTAACACAAACACATTTAGAACTTTCAATGCAACATTTAAATCCAATAATCTATAAAACTCCTGTGGGTGACTCACATCCTTCTTAAACCGAGCCCTTCAATTAAGTTCAATTTTTTATTCCTGCACGCGTAGAAAAAGGATAGTAAGCACCTCATGTTAAAAACGTCTTTAGTCAGTCGTTTCATAAGGTACTTCGCTCCACTCGTACCCAATAAAACTCGTGATAAAATAACGTTTTTAACACTTGGTACTTAATATACTATTTCGTTCTCTGTATTAATAATTTAAATAATTATTTACCTATCTCGTGGATTATGAAATATGCGAAATTGACATTTGATATGTACAAGTCCTAAGTTATGTAGAATGAAAATTCCGGATTTCACAAACACAAGACGTGCTTTATGAATTCCCAAGCACTACCGATACAACGAACGTTTAATTTATTCTTGCGTAATAAATGCCTTCGATAGTTGTGGTAAAAAAATTAATTGACAACAAAATAATATTATGTTCGTTTATTACTTGTTCAATCTCATAACTATAACTCTTACAATATGTATTTTTACAACAGTAATTTGTACTTTCCATTTCTGAAGAATAGGACTTGGTCCTCGTATGTTATAGTTACGATTTATGAACGTTTAGCAATATATGGCTCAGCTGCAATTTAATATGATTGATTGATTACCTATTTACTCATAAATCAATTACCCACGCAATTCTTGAGTATTTATTACAGCAATAACTATACCTGCTTGCATTTTAGAAAATTATAGCTACTGTATAATAATACAAAGTCATTAAAAAATATGCAGCCACTGATCGATATTCTGATCATCATTCCGTTCCGATGATGGGAAAATGTAGCTATTGGAGATTGATGAATCCTCAAGTTAGTCTAGTTACATAAGAATATTTATATTTTATCAACGATTGTTGCATTTTCATGTAATTTTTATTCTCCAGCACTGCTTTGTTTGGTCATATTTATAATAGATATCCAGCAAACTCTGATCAATTTAATATAATAATTTTCAGACACACAGAGACAGTATAGAAGAGTTAGCATTATTCGGGAAAACATATAGAAGAATAGCTGACTGCTCCGCAAAACTCATGACTCTAATCGAACAACATAAATATACCAAACAAGAAGTCAAAGAAGAAATTAGAGAATTGCATGACTATGTACTAAAAACGAAAAACATAATAGACACCTTTCCAACTGCTCCAAGGGAAGCAGTCGTGACAACACAGTCCAAGGAAACAAAAGAAACGTGTGATATAGGAATACAGGCCAATCTCGACTCCAAAGAAGAAACTGTGGAAGATAGGGAGGAATTGATAAATCACGTTAAAGATAGAACACAGGATTGGACGATCATAAATGAAATAGTGTCAAAGCCATGGAAAGATCCGGTTTATATGAACACGACAATTGAAGCAGGAAATCCCACCAAACAACCCGCAAATCAAGACCTGGCAATTATATTCGACCCAGACAAAGAAGAACATAAATTTAATATGATGCAGGAAAGACACGTAGCGGAAACAATTGAAAACAAGCTGGTCAGCAAAGGAAAGACGGCATTTCTAACGAATAGGAAAGCGCTAGAGATCATAGGCGAAAATATAGATGTACAGGAAACATGCACTTTCTTTATAGGTGCTGATTTAAGCATGGGAGCAGAGCAAGCACTACTTACGGCCAGTAACAATCTTAAAAACCTCATGGTGAATAAAAAACGCACTCAGGGCGTGGTTGTTTTAGATACGGAAATGCTGAGTGAAAACTGCAGGAAAATCATAGAATGCGCTTTTGCAGAAACTGAAATAAAACTCACTATACAGGGTGTCCCGGGACTAATGGGAAAAAAGTCAGGAGCGTATAATCTGAGCCAAAATAATGTTAGTACTTCATATAAACTTTTTCTATGGAGGCCCTCGTTTTCGAGTTATAGGCCTCCAAAGTATCAATTTTGAATTTGGTTTTTATTTTTATTTTTTGTACTAGTTATTTGATCTTTATCAAATTTACGGCAAAGCTATAATGTACGTGTATGTTTATTTTGGAAAGGTAAACAGATTTACAGTACTGCCTTGAAGCCAGGGACGGACTACTCGCAATGGTTAGTGATCCAAAAAAATTGCAGGGATGGCACACCCTGTATGAAATCATCGAAATTGACTTCCCCACACATTAGGCTAACGAAAAGGTACTCTTGTTAGAATTCGATAAAATAAGCCGTTTGGCTAATATTTACAGTTTTATTAATGCACTACGTACAAATCTACCTAACTAACTTATTAATACGATGTCCAGAATTTACTTGCTTTTAATCAAAATTACGAACATAACATCATTAAACCATTAAGAAAACCTAAAAAAACACAAGTTATAAATCATTAGACTAAAACTAATTCCTAAACAACAACAAAAACTAACGTTATTCTAATAAATGTTCAATATGAGCTCCTCCCACTTCCACGCACATTCTAAGTCTACGAAAGTTGTTTCTTTGCACTTGAAAGAGCAATTTCACACTATTTCTAATAACATTGCAGTGTAACACAATTCTGTCTATTAAATCTTGCCTTGTTTGCACAGGTGTTGCGTATACCTTACTTTTGAGATAACCCTAGAGAAAGAAATCCATAGGATTAACGTCTCCTGATCGCGGTGGCCATTGAAAAGGGCCTCCACGACCAATCCATCTATTAGGAAACCTTGTGTGTAAATTCTGTCGTACATCTAAACTGAAATGAGGAGGGGCCCCATCATGCATGAACCATAAATTCCTACGAGTTTGTAGTAGCACATCATCAAACAGGTTCCATAACTAATTTTGCAAAAACTCCAAATATCTCTGACCAGTCAAAGTACCGTCAATAAAGTATATGGCTCTATCAAATGATTGCCAACTATTCCTGCCCAAATATTAACCATGAATCTATGCTGGCTCCTAGTTTGGATAATGCCATGTGGATTCACATCATCCCATAAATGCATATTATGAGAATTTATGATTCCATCTCTGGTGAAACTGGATTAGTTCATAAAGAGAACGTTACTAATAAATGTATTGTCTGCTTGTTGTTGTCGCAGAAACCACTGGCTATACTCAAGCCGTGCAGGATAATCAGCCACTGTCATATTGTGTACTTTTTTCATGTGAAAAGGATATAACAGCTGTTCTTTTAGGACGCGATGAACAACTAATTTCGAGACGTTATGTTATCTTGATACTTTTAGAAAACTCGTTGGTGGTTCATTATCAACTGCATTTAACAAGTCTTGTTCAACTGCCACAGTACGTATGCTTCGTACTGGACCTTCTCCACTTTTTTCCTAAAATTAAAAATTTTGTTTTGTATACATAGAAAATTACATTTACTTATTCATACCTGTTTCTCGTAACCTGAGATCAATACACTCAAACATTCGTCTGTCTGGCAATGCTCTGTTTGCAAAATGTTCTTCATAAAGCCTTCTGGCCTCTAAACAGTTTCGAGAAGCCAGTCCATACATTAGATGCATATCTGCGTACTCGATGAAAGCGAATTTTGCCATTGTAACTGTTAAATTAAGGACTTATGAATTATTGACAAGTACTGACTACGAACTATTCTACACAACGTTTGACAACTAATCCTATGGTAACTTGATAAACGGTAAAAACACTTATAAAAAGTTTTTACCAACTTTCGAATTAATAAGTCGTTAATGTTTTCCATCTACTGCTATTATTTTTTTGTAGTACTGTAGGTAAATCTTGGACATCTATTAATAAGTTACGTTTTACCTCGTTGTGTACTTATAAAAATGGTGAATGCGTAAATTGGTACGTAGTGCATGAATAAAACTGTAAATATTAGCCAAACGGCTTATTTTATCGAACTCCAACAAGAGTATCTTTTCGTTAGCTTAATGTGTGGGGAAGTGAAATTCGATAATTTCATACAGGATGTGCCATCCCTGCAAAATTTTTGGATCACTAACCATTGCAAGTAGTTCGTCCCTGGCTTCAATGCACTACTGTAAATCTGTTTACCTTACCAAAATAAACATACACATACATTATATCTTTGCCGTAAATTTTATAAAGATCAAATAACTAGTACAAAAATTAAAAATAAAAACCAAATTCAAAATTAAAACTTTGGAGGCCTATAACTCGAAAACGAGGGCCTGCATAGAAAAAGTTTATATGAAGTACTAACATTATTTTAGCTCATATTATACGCTCCCGACTTTTTTCCCATTAGTCCCGGGACACCCTGTATATGACCTAGGGATGCTAAATAGGAGCAACAACGAAGGATGGAATATAAGAGACAAAAAATAAAGTAAAAACTATAATAGTAAAGCACTGATTTTACAAGCAAAGGGGAAGACATATGCAGACTTATTAAGAGACGTTAAAAGTAGAGTAGATACAAAAGAGGTGATGGACGCGGTACAGTCTCTAAGGAAAACACAAAATGGAGATTTACTTATAACCCTTAAAAATGGAATTGATGTAGATAAAGTTCAAGGATTAATTAGTAAACACTTAAATACGTCCGATATAAAACAGGCAGGAACCAGATATTTGACATTGTACATTAATGATTTGGATGCGGTGATAATTCGTGAGGAAATAGAAGAATCAGTTGCAAAAAAAGTTGGATCGTGGGGATTCGAGATTAAATCACTGAAGGAAGTATATGGAGGTAGACAAGCAGCTACAATAGCTATGGAGGATACTAAGGCTATAAAGATGTTAGAGCTCGGAAAAATTAAAATTGGGTGGACCTTCTGTCGTATACGAGAAAAGATCGTATTCGAAAAATGTTTCAAATGCTGGAGATTTGGCCACAGAGCTAAGGACTGTTGAGGTCCGGAGAGGGAAAACAGGTGCAAGAAATGTGGAGGTTGTAATCATAAAATGAACGAATGCCAAAACAATGATGAATACTGCTGGACTTGCGAAACTAAAGGACACAAAGACTTTCGGTGCCCTAGATACAGAAGAGCACTGCACCAGGAAATTAGGCGCGTATCCCAGTGAAACTATTATTTTATTACCTTTTTACATTTGTATATACTTTCTCTTTCGGATTATTGAGTTTTAAATTTTGTCTGTATATACATATCAATATGAAAGTCTTACAAATAAATGTTGGTCGATCCAAAATAGCGCAAGACCTGGCTTTTCAAACAGCTTTAAATAATAATGCTGATATTATTTTGGTATCGGAACCTAATAAGAAGGAAGTCGAAAATCCTAGATGGATGGTGGACAGACGTAAGGATAGTGCTATACTCTGTGTATACAAGAACGTCAAAGCCATTGGCTACAGCAAGGGTGACGGCTATGTTAAACTTACTCTGGAAAAAATAGTAATTTTCAGTTGTTACATTTCACCAAATTTGAAGAATAATGAGTATAGTCTGAGACTAGACACAGTTATGGAAGAAGTGAGGAAATCTGGAAATAAAGTTATTCTGGCAGGAGACCTAAATGCCGAATCGCCCTTGTGGGGTGCGCCGTTTACAGACGCACGAGGTGAAATTCTTACAGAATAGACTGCAAGTCTAAATCTACAAGCGGCAAATGAAGGAAATGCTCCAACTTTTGTGAGAGGTGAGTCCCGTTCACATATTGATGTTACATTTGCAACAGAGAACGTGATTAGAAACATTAAAGACTGGAAGATTCTGGATGAAGAAAGTCTTAGTCTACACAAATATATCACCTTTGAAATGGAGAACGCCAAAATTAGACCAAGACTTCCAGAACCAGGTAGATGCTGGTTCAATAAAAAGGAATTCCACAAAGAACTCGACAAAAGGAGAGATTATATCAGAAACACAGAAACTCTCATTTCCAGTGTGAAAGCGGCACAAGAACAAAGTAGAAGGTATCGTAACGTGAGGAAAATCCAGCCATATTGGTAGAATGAAGACATACAGGAAACCAGAAGCAGAGCAAATCAAATTAGACGACAAATAGTTAGACTCAGGGCAACTAATTCGGACGAGAAGGCAGGCGAAATCATATACCTCCAGAGCAATCTTAAAGAAGTCCGGAAAATACTCAAAAAGGAAATCATAAAATCAAAAAGGGAATGTTGGCGCAATCTTTGCGCCGATCTTGAGAACGATATCTGGGCGCTGGATATAAAATAGCCATGAAAGGGCTGAAACATTTTGAAAGCCCCTACACTCTGGCAGATGAGGAAAAGGAGAAGCAAATTCGAAAATTATTTCCGGTGAGAAATGAAACACTAATAATCCGAACTCCAGTTCAGAATTGTCCGCCAATCACTGATATTGAAATTGTGTCCGCGGGAGAGAAACTAAAACCAAAGAAATCACCAGGTCCAGATCGCATAACTCCAGAAGCTGTTAAAGAAGTAATTAAGTGGAATGCTAATACGGTCAAGAACATCATGAACACCATTTAAATACAACAAAGTATGTCCAAATCATGGAAAACTACTAAGGTTAGTCTAATACCAAAGGGAAAAGTAGATGAAAAAGGCAACCCAACATTCCGGCCAATTTGCCTAATAGATACCTTCTGTAAAATCTTCGAAATAATTCTCAGGGACAGACTAGAGAGGGAATTGGAGGAAAAGCACGGTCTTTCTGATAGGCAGTTTGGATTTCGTAAAGAGAAATCAACGATACAGGCGGTAGAATACGTAGTTCATAAGTTATCTAGCAAAAAGTGGACCACACTTATTGCCATCGACGTGAAAAATACTTTCAACACAGCCACTTGGAGAATAATTATTCACCGACTTGAGGAGATAGGGGTCAGTCAGTACATCGTTCGACTGATCGAGAATTACTTCCAAGGATGGGAATTAATAATTAACCGGGCGAAGAAGATGAAGACATATATGGGAGTACCTCAAGGTTCCGTAATTGGTCCAACCCTATGGAATGTTATGTACAATTCAGTTCTTGAGATTGAAGTTCCGACAGGTTGCTGCACCGTAGCGTATGCTGACGATCTCGCCATAATAGTAACAGCAACCACTGCGGATGAGCTAATATGAAAGGCAAATATCACACTGCAACGCATTGCCAATTGGATGGAAACCAATAAACTGAATATAGCTCCAGAGAAAACCGTGGCGATTATTCCAAAAGGCAAACGAGACAAGAGCAATGTCATTTTTAAAATGGAAAACTCATCTATAAATCCGGTGAAGTCGATGAAAATATCTCGGATTCTGGCTCGACGACAAATTAAGCTTCAAGACACATGTAAAAAAAACGGCCGAAAAGGCTACAAAAGTTGTAAGCAACCTTCAAAAAATAATGCCAAACGTTAAAGGACCAAGTTATGGTAAAAGAAGACTATTGAATGGAGTAGTTAATTCGACTATACTATATGGGTCCTCAATATGGGTTAATATCCTGAGACTAGCCAAATATAAATATATCCTGGAAAAAGTGCAACGGAAAATGCTTCTAAGAACTTGTTCAGCCTTCAAGACAACCTCCACAAAGGCCCTACAAGTTATAGCCGGAGAACTGCCAATGTATTTGTTAGTAAGAGAAAGAGCTCTAAATTAGGAACATAAAGAAGAAGACCCATCGTCAAGAATAGGGAGAATAAGAGCACAGATGATACAAGAATGGCAGGACGAGTGGAATCAGGAAACTAGAGTTGCCCAATGGACCAAACGGTTAATACCCAACTTAGAAACGTGGATTGCATGTAAGCACAGAGCTACCAACTAATACCTGACGCAAGTACTATCAGGACATGGAATTTTTAAAAAATATGCACACAGATTTAAAAAAAGCAGAACCTCTAAATGCAACTACTGCAAAGACATTGATGATGCCCAGCATACCTTATTTGAATGTCCAAAGTGGGAAGATATAAGATATCGAATCAACATAGAACTGGAAACACATCTAACACCAGATAACCTAATTCAGTGCATGACACGAGTAGCAAAAAACTGGCATATTTTTATGAAAAGTATAGAGAAAATAATGGAAACAAAAGAGATTGACGAACGAATTAGATGAGATAGTAAAATTTTTCAGGCAGTGCCAGGCACATGAAGTTATCACCTCAACCGAGGTGGGTTCCGCTGACTGGTACAACGAGCAACGTGAGGTTTGGTGGGTAGGCAGAGACTGGCACCTTGAGAGCTCTGAGTCCCACACACCCCTTAACGGGAGAACATGAGTTTCCTCACTAATAATAATAATAATAATAAATATCTAGAACGACACAACAAAGTTGCCACAGTAGTATACCTAGAAGTACTGAAAAAACTTAACCTTGATCCACAAAACAACGAGCCATATTACAAATATAATCCCCCTCCAGTTATCGAAAATCAGTATGTTAAGATCTACTGGGATAAAACTATCATGACGGACGTAACAGTACGACACAACAGGCCGGACATCACAGTTATTAATAAACAATCCAAGCAAGCTCTGCTTATTGACATATCGATCCCAAATAATTCTAACACAGAAGGCAAATACAATGAAAAACTAAGCAAATACGCCGAGCTAAGGACCGAAATAAAAGAATTGTGGAATCTTAAAGAAGTCAAGATCATTCCAGTTGTTTTATCCTGTATGGGGCTAATTCCCAAGAAACTAAGTACTTCCTCAAAGACATTGATATTCCTGAGTCAACCTACCGATTAATGCAAAAATCTGTAATCCTGGATGCGACAAACATTGTTAGGTCATTTCTAGAATAGTGACATCCAACGAAAGTCTTGCTGTTGAGGCCGACTGTCGTTGAAACACGCCGGGTGTATATCCGGTGACACAAAAAGGAAAATAATAATAATAATAATAAATAATAATAATAATAATAATAGATGCTTTTATTGGCCAAATATACAGTACGTACAAGTAAAGATATACAAAAAAAGTTCATTATGTTACACAGCAGTTCGTCAAATGGCAGGGTACAAATTTCTTGAATAAATCAAGAATTTGCACTTCTACTCAACCAGTTAAATACTTATACCTATACACTATAAATATGAATATAATTCAATAAATAAAGACATCCATTATCATTTAATAATAACATTTTGTGTAGATACATTTGTGTAGAAACCAGAAATTACCAGTTTTATTACTAAGAATATAATAATACTATTTCATATAAAACCAAAAACAAACCAAATATCCAGGCAACCCAAACAAAAAAAAATATTCAAAAATCCAAAACTAATAACTATTTCGATATTAAAAATAACTAAACAACCACCAACCCTGAACTCCCAAACACCCCCCATCGAAGTGGAACCACTCAGAAATTGCCAACCCCACTCAAAATAATTATATTAGTAGACTCCACAAAGTAAGGGTCCAGATAGTAAATTCAAAGAAAAGAAAACTAATATTGATACTATAGGTATCCATCTTCCATTACAGTTTTAAGCTACCATTGAGCAAGTTACTTTTAATTTCACGTTTAAATGTATTCAATAGTACTTTTAAATAATCGGGTATCAAGTTCCAAATCCTAACTACATTCAATGAAAAGCAGCCCTCAAATAGGGCGGTTGAATGTTTAGGCATCGTTAAGCGACCAACTTGTCTCAGATTTAGATTGTGTACGTCGGTTCTAAATCTAAGTTTATTGTACAAGTACGCAGGTGTTTGTGTATGTAGAATTTTATAGTATAATACACATTCACGTACCTTGCGACGTTCTTCCAAAGTAAGCCACTACAATTCTTTATAATAGGATGAAGTAGGTGTTTTTCTTCTTAATCCACATATAAACCTGATGCAACAGCCCTCGATACGCTGTAATCTCAGTACGTCTCTTTTTAACAATCTAGGCCCAAAAACCGTATCGTCGTAATTTAACTGTGATAATACGAGTGATTCACATAATATCATCTTTGTTTTTTTTTGTAAGCATTGTCCGGCTGCTGTATATTAATTTGAGATTAGCAAAGGCGCGACGAACGATTGAAGTTACATGGGACGAATATCGTAGATCAGAGTCAATGATCAATCCTAAATTTTTTGCACTATCATCTATATTAATTATATTATCATCAATTTTTAGGTTCATTAATCTTAAGCACCTCTTCCTGACCATTGGCTTTCCAAATAAAAGTGCAACTGATTTAGCACTATTTAGTGATAGACAAGAATTATTGGATATAGCTACCAGTGACTTTAAATCTTCATTTACAAGCTGACACGACACAACTGCATCTTCTTCCTCAAAAGAATAATACAACTGTGCATCATCCGCATAAAAATGAGACGAACAGTGTTGCAATTTCTTATAAAATACATGTGTATAAATTATAAAGAGAACTGGCCCAAGTATAGAGCCTTGAGGCACTCCACAATTAATTTTTTAAAATGCAGAAGACCTATTGCAGTAGATAACTGCTTACTGACGATTACTGAGGTAGCTACGAATCAAATTTATAGCACTTGCATCTAAGCCATTAAAATTTAACAGGGAAAACAGTAACTCATGATTTATACGATCGAAGGCTTTGGAATAATCTAGCAAAACTAAAGCTACTAATTTATTAGCGTCCAGAGATGCATGGATATCATCGGTTACTTTTAAGAGAGTTGTTGTGCAACTATGTAATTGTCTGAATCCGGACTGATGAGCTGGTAAAATATTATTACAATCTAGAAATTTAATAAGTTGTTTATTTACAATTTTCTCAATAACTTTTGATACACAACATAAAATACTTATAGAGCGCAAATCTCCAAGACTAGCTGGATTATTATTTTTGGGCAATGGTAAAACATGTACACGTTTCCAGATAGCAGAATATACAAAAATTGAATATGTGTGTTAAAAGCTGTAAAATAACTGGACAGCAATATAGTAGCATATCGATACTAAGTTGATCGACACCTGTGGCTTTAGATTTAATTGACAGTAACATCTCGTATACTTCGGAGTCGCATGTTTGAGCAAACTTAAAATTGTTATTATTTTCAATACTTACATTGTAGTATGATATTAAATTAGGATCAACGTTAAATTCACTTTTAGAATAATCAACAAAAAATTCATTAATACTATTTAGGTTCTGCAAATTATCTGGTATTAAAGTATTAATAGTTTTACTATACCTAAATATTCAATTCTTTCAAGACCTTCCATAGTTTTCTACTTTCCCCGTGACGTACACGAAATTCCAAGTAGGCTTTTTTTCCCTGGCTATATCTCCATTCGTATAATTTCTTAGCTCTTTGTAATAATTCCAATGGCTTAGCTTTTGTTTTCTTATATTTATTAAAAGCTTTATCTCTCATAGACATCATTAATCGGATATTATCCGTTAGCCAAGGAGCTTTCTTCTTTTTTATTTTAACTGTTTTGATAGGGGCAAGTTTGTTAAAGATATTTCTTAACTCCTTATTAAATATTGATACTTTATCGTCTATAGTCTGATCATAATAGACTTTGTTTAAATCACTACTAATTATTTCATGTATCAATTCATCCTTACTAAGAGAGCGGAAATCTCTATACCTATACAGGAAAGGTTGAATCATTGATTTTTCTGAATAAAGAGAACAGGAAACCAAACAGTGATCAGGAAAAAGTGATTACACTGAAGGTTGTCTAACATCTGAATGATTTGAACATATTATTAAGTCAAGTAGCGACATACCAGTTGCACTACATGTAGTTGGTTAATTAATTATTTGTTTTAGATCAAAAGGATCTAACAATTTTTGTATACTTTCTGGATCTAAATTGTCTATATTGAGATCGCCCAAACACATTAAATTTTATGACTATTCATCGGTTCTGTGGGATAATAAGAACACAAATTTTCCACTATGCCGATGTTTCGGATTTATTTGAATCCTTTATCAAGGCATCTGGTGATTATGAGTATTAAATAATCAATAAAAACTTCAAAAAACCTTAAAAAGTTCAAAACCTTAAAAACATATATTCAGTAAAAATTTAAAAATTCAAAAGTTTCAATAAAATTCCAAAAAACTTAAAACCTCAAAAATCCCTCACTTTTTTGTCTCTAAGTAGCATCATCAAATAAAATAAAATCTAAATTGGTTGGTTTATTTGATGATGTTTCATAGAGACAAAAATATGAGGGATTTTTGAGTTTTTTGGAATTTCACTGAAATTTTTGAATTTTTAAATTTTTACATGAGTATAAGTTTTTAGGTTGTTTAAAGTTTTATGAAAGTTTTTGAAGTTTTAAAGTTTTTATTGATGATTTATTATTCATAATCACCAGATGCATGACTATCTTTGTAGCCTTGATAAAGGATTCAAATAAATCCGAAACGTCGGCATAGTGGAAAATCCTAATTAAGTATGCAAAACCTCTACAGGGAGCACCATGAAATTTTTGATAAATCTCTTACTTTAAATTACATTTCTTCCGTAAATCTAAAAACCAGGTAGATCGACCCCGTATTTGTTTCAGTTGTAGCAAAGTTTAGGGTTTATTCATTGTTAAAGGATTAGCAGATAAGCAATAACGCAATGCAGTGGTGTGTATTTTGGGAAAAAAATACGTTTTAAATTATAATATAATAAAAAATGAAAAGAAATAATTATTGGAATACATTTATTACTTACATTTTATTCTATATCCGACTCGGAAGAGGAAGAATCGTTGTTGACATTAATAATAATAGGGTCGATTAAATCATCACAAATATTGTCAATTTTCCACATATTTGCCTCTACTTTGATAACATGCTCGATACAGTTTGTCCAATTTTCCTTACTAATGACTTACAGCACTCTCAAACAATTTCACAACATCGTTTATTTTAAAAGTAGTATTTTTTTTCCAACTTCCCCCTTTACCTGAGCCCATATTAATTCAATGGGATTAAGTTTACAATGATAAGGGGGAAGTCGAAGAACTGATATACCACGAGAAGAAGCCATTTCTTCTACAATGTAGGTTTTGTATTTATTCTTGTTCATTTTTGCAATTCTGTAAAGTTCTTTCCTTAGTGGATCTTTTGGAAAGTTAATATTTTTCGAAATAAGCCACTCCAAAAGCTCTGCTTTACGCCAACGACTTGTGGGCAATGCTTCTCGTAACCGTGAATGGTAACTTGCGTTGTCCATAACAATAACAGCCCCTTTTGGAATCAGATCCAACATTTGAACAAACCATTCCTCGAAGACATCCCCATTCATATCTTCGTGATAGTCCCCCGTGCGTTTTGAAATAAAAGTTAATAATCCACCATCAACAAAACCTTCAGAACTTCCAACATGGACAATGATAAGTCTTTTTCCTTTTCCAGATGGTGGCTGCAAACCTAACGACATACCTTCCACGAATGCCTGCCTTCCGCTTTTAATGTTTTCATCTTGCCAAGATTTGGAAACTGTATATCCAGCATTTATCCATGTTTCGTCTAAGTAGAAGATTTTCAAATTTTGTTCTCTGGCATGTCGAATGCTTCTTAAATAGTCTCTTCTCCAAAAAACTATTTCCGGTTTATCTATCAAGAGAGATTTTCTATTATGTTTTGTATATCTGAAACCCACATCTTTCAAAAGTTTGCATAATGTCATTCTGGAGAATTTTGGATAGTCCGTATCTTCTTGCACTGATGTCATAATTTTGTCAAGTGTTGAAATTTCCTTTCGTAAGTAAAATTCATGGACTTTACGCCTTAGTCTTTGTTTTAATGACTCATCGATCTCAATTGGTTTTCGGCCTGAAGGAGTTTTAGGGGGTTGAAGAATTCCATTCTTGATTTCTTTTAGTAATCTATAAATTGTTGATTTACCAACACACAACATAGCAGCCGTTAATTCCACAATATAATCAACACTTGCACTTGGATCCTTGTTTTTCAATGATATATAACAATTCAATATCAGAGTTTTTTCATTTAAAGATAATGGACCTGTTTTTGGTCGTTTAGATGGTCCTTGGCTTATCGACATTGTTTGGTACTTGCACAATTAACATTCAACAAATGTTTTAAATATATTCCAACTGTTTACAATATTATGACAACTATACAACGTCATACAACTTTACTCAAAGAACTAATACTAAGTACTGATTTAATGTACCTACTTTCTTTTAAAATGATATTCCCGATAATGTTTCTAAGAAAACTGGGTTGTTTGGAAAATCCCTCTCAATAATCGAATAATCTGTAAATAGGTGTGATCGTATTAAGCCGATTACAGTAGGCCACTTGCCATTTAAAATTTCTTAGAAAAATATAACTAAATTGAACTTAATGTGGTTTTGTATATTTACCAATCAATATATAAAAAACTAAATATACTGGCGCCCTTTTTTAACAACACCCTTACTAACTACCTGGAATCGTTAAGGTTGCGAACCACCCCTGCTGAGCTAGTGATTTTGGACAACTAGGGCATATCACAACAACGAGTCGTTACAAGTCGTATGTCACATTTTTATATTTGCAGTAAAATTTTGCTTTGAAAAAATCGGACTAAAACATTTCAAGGAATTCCTACTGAGGATTGTTTGGTAAAGCTTTTTGTGAAACTAAAAATGGGATATTTAGAATTGTCATTTTAAGAAATGTAGGTGTAACAGAAAGGTGGGTGATAAATTAACCCATATATTCTGGAACTGAAATAACTCGTTTGAACCTAATTTACCTTAGTGCAAATGTGCATACGAAAAAGTTACATTTTGAGTGTTTTTCGTCAACAACCAATCGACAGGAAAATATCCATTCAACAACACTTGAACGATTGTTGAATGATAAGGATACTGTTCCATTAATAATCTCGAAACCTACTACAAAGTTTTTGTAGGTTAATTAAAGCATTTAAATGAAAACTGATATTTCTAAAAAGGTAGGGGCAAAAAATATTCAAAAATAATGCAGTTAATGGTATGACAATTAGCATTAAATTGTAACGTACACAAACATTTCAAGGGGCTTAGGAGATTTCAAGTACCATAAAATTTTAACAGGGTGCAATAATTCCGCCATCTTTGTTCTAAAATATGCACTAATCATACATTTTTTAACATAAATTTTGTAACTCCAATGGGCTGTAACTTTTTTGTAGGCACATTTATACTGAGCTCGACTTATTTTTGTTCCTAGAATTTATGGTTTAATTTATGTAATGTTACACCATTTAACTATTGTTATGGTTTAAAAAATGGTGGATGTGCTAGGATATTAATGTGTTAGGTTCGCTTCATTTTATTTTAATTCGAACCATACTTTTCATAAAGAGATCAAGAAGCTTGCACCTTATGGTAGTGACGAATGGAATTATCACAAAAAATATAGTATAGTAATTTATATAAGTATATGTAATTTCGTTCCCATTTACGTGCTTATCAATAAATTTTAATTTGTAGTTCTAAAATGTCAATTAATCCAGCTATATTCTCCTCAAAGAGCGATTTTCTACAGCAAATTAGATGCGGATTCCCGCTGAGTCATCTGAAAACAGCGATTGAATAAAAACGTAGGGCTGATGAGGGTCAGTGATACTCGAGATAGTCGAAAGGGATGTGCTCCAGATGAGTGGATTTTATTATTTTAAATATTAATCAGATATATTCTGGAGTTTAGAGTATTAGAACGTGTCGATGTCACTAATTCTTCATTTTCTGATATAGAGTTGTACACTATTGGACAAAATTACAGCAACTTTTAAAATAACATCAAATATTTAAATATTTATAATAAAATGACCAACCATGGAAATGAAAATATATGTAGTTTAAGAGGTCATAGTAGGCTGCTGTCATAGGCGAAATGAGATTATTTCCAAATGTCAAATAATTAAAAAAGAAATAATTTATTTAAACCATACACTTCATTCGGACGACAAAAATAGAGCAACTCATGAGATTTTTTAATTTCATTTACTTATAGCAATTCAGAAATCACAAAATAATGATTAATGAGTTATACCAACAGCAAGTTAATTAACAGGATAATAAACAGGTCATTAATAAGTAATCGGATATCCATTTTGACAACGACGCGGCATTGATGAAATTAAAGTTTGAATAATATTAGCTGGCATATTAATCATTAATTTTATTAATTAAAGATTGTTTATTTGGAAATCCTGTCGTACGAATACAACGTTCCCGATGGTTTTAAATGGGGTTGAGGTCAGGTGATTGTGTGAACACATAAAAACCTGGACATTATCTTCCTGAAATCTCTCCTGAACAAGACGAGATGAATGTTGTCATGCTCGAATACAAATACATAATGTTTTGTAGTATACCCCTGTAGACGAAACGATCCATAGTCCGGTCTATAGAATGTAGTGGTCCTACTCCACTCCAAGAGAAACAACCCCATTTGAGCACCCTTCCTTGTTTGTGCTTTATTGTTGGTGTAACATACTTTGGGCGAAATTTCGTATTGACCGGACGCTTAACTGATTTATTCATTGATGTGTGACAGGGATCGAGGAGCGATGTTCGAAACCATATTTCCACCTCCTTTCCACACCTAAATTCAGCTAGAGGCATACTAAATCCAAATTAATTTTAGTGAAGTGTGATTACAATTTTCAAAAACTCCGAAAGGGGGGTTTCCGCAGTCCCCCCTTTGGAGGGAGCTTCTACCCCCTCCCCTTCCCCCTTCCTGCACAAAATTCGATTGGCGGCATTACTAAGTTTAAACAACCTCCTGAGCATCCTCACCAGCAATATTTAAAAATATAGCTCATCATCGTTACTGCCATTGCTAGATAGATAGATATCTTGAAACTATTCATGAATTTTGTATAATTTTGTACTGTGCGTTGGTCAAATACCAAAGCTTTTGATGGATTAAATTTTAACATTTTTCTTATTAACTATATAGTACTATGGCCCAGTGTTCCTTTGTTACCTACATGATAAATATGTAACAAATAAATGTTTGTTGATTATACACATATATATCAGTAGTTTAACCCTTTAACGGGCAGCACTCTGGGGCTTTATTGAAAATTGTCTTGTTAGGTTATATTAACTAAAAGAGTAAGTGTGAAGCAAAACATATCAATGAAATGTCATTCTGACATTTACATTACAAGTTTTTGAGTGGTACATATTTGTACCAGAGAGCGTTCCTGCAATGAAAAAATATTTAATGTGCACTGGTACAGATGTGTACAATATTTACTTTGTCAACTTTATCAATGAATACGAATATAAAACTGCAAATAAAAAGAAAATTTATTTATATGAATTCCAAAAAATTAACATAACTTTCTTATGAAACCTTTATTAAAATATTTGCGTAACAGGGTTATAATAATTCAGAGACTAAGATTTATGAAAAGGTACAAGGTAACATTACATTCTGTACAAACTATATTTGATCGTTGTTGTTTCTGTGCAGTACTACAATAGCAGCATCGTCTTCTTGTACTTTCAGTAGGTAAATGTTTGCCAACATTATTTAGTCTGGTAGCATTATAAACAGTACTTCTTCCATCAGGATAATTCCTTTTTCTACCACGTCCTAATCCAGCACTTGGTCCTGGTTTTATTCTTTCTGAATACGTTCCTATGAGCTCTGAAGCTAAAACTGATCTGAATTTCAGATGCGTCATAGGTTTTTTGTTTTGAGAAATTTGTTGAACTGTTGTCTTGTATAATATGTAGCTATTCACGATGCAAGAATCTAGGCAGTAATAAAAAATTCTTAACCACCAACGTCTACTCTTCCATGAGATGCTGTAGGCAGAGAGAAGTTGATCAAAGTAATCTACACCACCCATATATTTATTATATTTCGCAACACTTTCTGGGCTGCTAACAAGTTTTCGACTACCATCCTTTTGAGTTCTCAATACTTTTGTAGTTTTTTGTGGGTCATGCATAGTACTTATTACACAAACAGACTTTTTGCCTCTATCCTTCCATTTTGATACAGACGTATTTTCATGAATAACTCCATCGTACTCTCCTATTTGCACGACTTTATCGCTCTTCAGTATATGGTTTGGAAAAAATTTTCTTCTTCGTTGAATAGTAGCGCAACAAAACAATTTCTTACCTAGCAATTTTTTTGCCAATGGTATTGACGAAAAGAAATTATCAAAGAATAGACAGTATCCCAAACCTTGAAATGCACTTGATAAGGGGTTAATAACTCTCTCTCCAAGTGTTGTCGATTTATCTGAATGGGGTTCAGCACCTTCATAAAGAGACATGTCCAAACAATACCCAGTCACAGCACATGCGATAATCCAAACTATAAAACCTCTCTTGATGGGTTTCATCGTCATATACTGCTTGAGGGTATTGCGTCCTTTATATTTTACCATTGATCATCAATTGACAAATAACGGGATAGATCGAACAGCATTCTAAACCTTTTAGAAACATAATCTAGGAAACGGCGGATTTTATATAATTTATCGTATCCGTTTTCCCCCTTTTTTGGCATAATACTATTATCGTTAAGGTGCAGGAATCGGGTTATTTTTAAAAAACGTTTAACTGGCATAATATTTTGAATTCGTGAAACAGTAAAATTAACGTCGGTACTCCAGTAAAGACGCATACTAGGCAGTGAATGAAAGCCCATTAGTATCAATATACCTATATAAGCTATTAGTTCTGGCAGTGTTAGGTTCAAAATTTGACCACATTGAGTCGCATATAGATTTGACTGATCCACAATATATTGAAGGAAGATAAACGATTTTACGGATTAAAACTAACTTTTCCGCATCTGTGGCCCTGAACAATGTTCTATCATAAAATTGTTACTTGTATACACTTCGAGGGATGTATCGTGCTAACAAACCGAAATTTCTCCAAAAATAACCAAAAGTTTTGTATATCTGGATTTAGAGGACCCGCTGTACTCGCTCTAGTCAAATAAAAATCAATAAGGTACATCTGTGAGACATCTTGAACAATATTCAATCCTAAAATTGATCAATCGTATACTCTCTGGAGGCTGTATCGTGCTAACAAACTGAAAATTCTCCAAAAATGACGAAAATTTGGTACTTCCAGTACCATACAACCCGTTGTACTGGCTTTACAGAGTTGAATATCAATAGGGTTCATCTTTGAGACGCTCTGAATAATATCCAATCATAAAGTTAGTCACTTGTGTATACTCCGGAGGCTGTATCGTGCTAACAAACTGAAACTTCTTCAAAAATGACAAAAATATCGTACTTAAAGTACTGTATCACTAGTTGTATTGGCTCCGGTGAGCTGAAAATCAATAGGGTTCATCAGTGAGAAGCCCTGAAAAATATTCAATCATAAAATTGGTGACTTGTTGAACTGCGCAGGCTGTATCGTGCTAACAAACTGAAATTTCTCAAAAAATTACAAAATGTCGTACTTCAAGTACCATAACAACCGTTGTACTGACTCTGGTGAACTGAAAATCAATAGGGATCATCTGTGACATGTCCTTAATAATATTCAATCATAAAATTGCTGACTTATCGCACTCCGGAGACTGCATCGTGCTAACAAGACATGTAAGGAAAAGTGGCCGACGACAACGACGACGACGACGACATACACACAGGATTTTTTTTCTTAAAACCGTTTTTTAGTGTTGTTGTTGATAGAAAACGTAAAAATAACTCGGAAAAAAATTTCAAAATTTCAACTTTTTTTGGGGTAAACCAATACTTTTGTCGCATATAGAAAGGTTGGGCGGAAAAGTAATAGTTGTTAGAACGTTTAAAAAAATTGATGATGGTCGCAAAATATCAATTTCTGCGAATCTTGTTATTCCAAATCGCCGGTCAAAATTTGTTACAGCAAATTGTTTAAGAACTGTGGATCTTCGATCCCACCTTTCTTCATTGTCGCTGTTATTTTCTGCGGCAGAGCTATCGGATTCAATTTCATCAATATTGTCCATAGTTTCCAAAACTTATTCATAGCCTCAAAAACTTCTTCATCCACGATGTTGTCTGGTGTTTCGTGCCCCGTTGAAGAATCAACTAAAGAAAGCATCGTCATCTCCCTCAGCATCTGAATTTATGGCCATGTCGTCAGTAATTATGCTGAGTCGATATTCGATGTGTGACTCATTATTCAAATCATACCGTGTAACATTATCCATCTGAAATAGAAAATAGTTTTATGGCCCGATGAAGCGATATTATTATTGCTATAAAATATATAATTTATAGCATTATGAGAACTCAATTTGATTAGAATATCTAGTAGTATAATATATAAACGTCGGTATCTAACAATTATCTTATTCATTTTTCTTCTAAAATTTACAAAAACTGTTAAGTTCAAACGAAGTCAACAATAATTTTTTATAAACACATTATGTTCTCTGGTACATATATGTACCATATTTTTAAATGAAAAAAATATCCTAGCCAATAAACCAACACTATATTTGATGACCACATAAACAATTTTAGTATGTCTTCTTCAGTGAATTCTATAAACATAGCGTGAAATTTGTTTCGTATTTGAAGTATAAATAAAAACACCGGATGGTGTTTTCCCTCCATTTCTAACCTTTACACTAAAAACGTGAAATGAAGTGCTTGAAAATGAACTTGTGATCAAATTATAAGTAAAATTCGTATATAAGCATGCAAACAATATGATACGATTCCAAGTGATATTTGTCACATAAACAGTATAAAAATGCACAAATTGCTTAGATACTGTTAGTCTTTCCGTCAGACGTTCACTGGTACAAATTCATACCATATTTTGACAGCTAAACATTTATTTCGATATAGATGACGCGACATAATACCGAAGCTCCAGACTCAGCGCAAAACGTTCAAAGCAGAGAAAGGCACCGTAAGGTTGATGTTCCGTTGTATAATAAACACCACATAGATTATAATTGTACAAAAGTGGAGAAATGGGTGGGTAAATAAATATCATTCGGGTTTAGTTACCATAAAAGGTACTGTGTAACAGTTCCCAAATTTTTATTGTGAGATAAGATTGTGGATGAAACAAGATGTTTAATGAAAGTCGAAACAGTTTACGGTTTAACACTATACGCAATTCCCCTATTAGTACTAATAAGTTCACAAGGTAAGTTGTTATTTTATGAACATATTTGAAAGATTAGTTATGCGGAGTTCTCTACTTATGGTGGAGTGGAATTCAGTCTCTCGCTGTGCAAATGATGCGATACAAAGATATATAAACGTTACTCTTACTTGCTGCCTGCAGTCTGGCTATATTAAAAGTGGTTATCGGGAAGTCTATCTTTGGTAAACCATGCAGATGGTCACAGCAACAGTACTACTTTCAGTCACTAATAATCATATAGTAGAAAAAGCCTAAAAGAGTTAAAAGCATATGGTGGTTAGTTTAAACGTGGTTAGGTTAGGTTAGGTAGACTTACCGAAGGTGGAGTGGCTTTTAAATAGACTAATTATAAAATATCCCCTTGCGGGCTTTTCAATACATGAAAATAGAATAAATAGTCTAGGAAAGTGTTTCCTTTTTTTTTCTCTTTGGCGTCAAAATCCGGAAAAGTTCGGTATACCTCATGCAGGTAAAATTCAGCCATAAAAGGACAAAAAAAGTGGGAGGGAAATAAAAGCATAATGACGTAGGTCAATTAAATATGTAAGTCAAAGTACCAACCTTAATTACTTACTGGTCATCAACTAGCCAGCTTGACTCTTTGGTAGGGATAGCCCTTTATGTTTAGACCGTTTAAAGTGAGGGAACAATAAAACAAGAATATCTTATATTATTTGGTTACCAAACAATGTGATGGCTAAGTTATTGAAATTGAAATTTTAATTTAGTTTTGAATCAAGATTGAACCACATTCATTCGTTAACCTCTGTTCAGTTTTAACTAACTCCAATCTGTTTGAACCCGTTACACCTTGTTGATTTTTGTTATATAAAAGAAATAACCCTGTTTCATCTGCTCTACGTGGAACCTCAGTTTTCCATCTTTTGGCACTATCCTTTGTAAGGTTATTGACCTGAAGCTGTGTATTTTATTTTGTTATATCTTTTTTTATGAGCGTGCTTCTTCCTGATACCATGTTATATTTTAATTATTTATCAGTAAATGAAGAGTTTATGGAATTTTAATGTATTTATTAACCATCACGTCAGGCCACCTCGCGGCCATCTGTCATTGGTACAGCAGACCATACACAAATTAACTATTGATACATATGTAACGGTTTCAGCACTAATTTGTAGACCATGTACCTCACGCCGTTAAATTTTGAGGCCATGACATGTTTCAAATCGCTACCGTCAACTGGGGTAACTTTGGCCATTAAGGGTAAGTTGGGCCTAAACCTTGGAATAAGATGTTTTTGCTTACTACGAGCCAACCAGTTATCGACTTAGTTCCTGTGTGAAACGACTGGTAGCAGCACTGCATAGACTGCGATGCCAAAATCGATGCAGTTCCTTAGTTTGCCACCGCTACAGTGAGGCTCCATCTCCATATTAATAAGTGCTACAGCCTAAACTGCACATGATTTTCAACTGGTAAGTGCACAACAGCTTTCATTTGCAACTTGTTAAAAGTATTTGATATGTATTTTGTTCGTAATTAAGATTGTTTATCTCTTCCAAACAGGACGACATCATCAGCAAACCTTAAATTGCTTAGGTATTCACCATGGATGTTTATTCCTTTTCCCTCCAATTGACTTGCTTGAAGACATTCTCCCAGAGTAAACAATTTTGGCGAAATTACATTTCCCTGTCTGACGCCTCTTTTGGATTCTATTTTATTTGTCTGTGCGTGAATCTTGATAGTTATTGTAGAAGTTTTGTATATATTTTCTATTGGGTTGATCCACTCTGGCATTTCTCATAGATTTTATTATTGCCCAGGTTTCTATAGTGTCGAAGGCCATCCATATAGGTATATTATATTCTAATGCCTTCTCTATAAGTTGTTTTATTGTATGGAGGTGTTCGGTAGTGCTGTAGTGACTTCTAAATCCAGCCTGTTCTCTTGGTTGGTATATTTTAAGTTTTCGCACTAACCTGTTTGTAATTATTCTAATAAACAATTTGTACACCTGAGACAGCAGACTGATTGGTCTGTAGTTTTTGAGTTCCGACGGATCTCCTTTCTTATAGATAAGAACAACCACTCTGCATTCCCCTACTCATGAGGAATGCATTCTTGCGTCAAGCAGGTTTTACTAGTTCTTCTTTACTTTTTCTATCGCTTTCCTTCAGCATTTCCGGTAGTATGCTATCTTCTCCCGCCGCCCGTCCATTTTTCATTTGCAATAGAGCGTTTTCCAGGTCTTCGACATCTATTTCTGGCATTTCCTCTGAATTGATATTAATAATTTTATTGTTTGTGTTCTCATTCTCTTCCTCCACTGCTTCGTTTAGTATTTTTGATTCATATAAGTCTGTGTAAAACAATTCAACTCCTCTCAGTATTTGTGTTCTTCTATTATATTATTACCTCTATCTTTTATTCTCGTTATTTCCTTTTTCTGCGTGTTTTGTCTTCTAAATATCTTCAGACCCTTATTGTTTTCTAGCAAGGATTGTACCGGTTTTGTTTTGTGGCTCAGGATGTCTTGCTTTGCCATTTTTCTTGTCAGTTTCGTATATCTGTGTACTTTAACCCAATTTATGAGAAAAACTCGAAAATTGGGCCAAAATTTACCCCTGTTGACGGTATCAAAGTACCGAAATTCTTAAAAACCGATCATGAATTGGTATTGTTCGTAGATTTCTTCCCTGTCCTGCTTTACGGGCATGACCTCTTATCTCGACAAACATTTGTAGTACCCGTGAGATGGTTGTTGGATTCTCAATAAATAGACGGCCTATTCTTCGTTAGCTCCAACGATCTTCCCGTGATGCTTCGGCACATTCATCGCGAATCAAATTTAGATTTTTGCGTAAACGAATTTAATAAATTTTGTTAAAAAACAATATCCAAATATTCACAATACTTACTGCACTTGGAACTAAATTGGTTTATTTCTTATTTTTCAAATTATTTTACGGACATTGATACATTTAAGCTTTGAAAAAACAGCTTATACCAGGCGATTACAAAAATTTATTCATACTGGGGATTCTTAAAAAGGAGAATACAATAATTTATAATTTTATGTGCTTGTAACAATGAAATTTTATTAGGTAGTTAAAAATCCAGGAAGAATCATCTGCCGAGCGTAAAACTACTTAGTTATTTTCAAATTTTTTATTGAACGATATTAATTATATAAGTTTTTCATTTTCGTTATGGCTTATTTTCCAGCTACTCAAACTACATACACAGTATTCATTTCAACACTGGTGGTTTCAATTGCACGTAACATTGATTTAACATGCATACAATATGTAAAGTATTCATTGTTTCCAGTTTCGCGGGTTAACAAAGCTCCGGTTAACTGATACATAGTTAATCAGTGTGAAACATGGCAATTGTTTATAGAACAATTTACGGAGCTAGTCGAATAAATTGAAAAATTCCCTATAGCCCCGATTAATGAAACAGATACATGCAATAAGGTACTTCTACAATTAATTGATTTCCTGTTTTACGAGAAAAAACTAAATTAGGTACAACTGGGATTTAGGAAAGAACTTATAATTGGAACGCAACAATGCTCAATTTTAACGGTATAATTTTTAAATCATCATGTTTGTTAATTTCATTAGTTTACATTTGAAATTACTAGCATGATATTGCTCAATTTTACCACTTTTTTCAATTAGTGAAGCGACTGGGTTACAGTTACAGTGAATTAAATTAAAAAAAATTACACAATATTATCTACAAAAATTATCTTTTAATAAATTGTCAAAATCCGGTTTTGAAAAAATGTTATTTTCAAACTGGCCGTAGAAATTTCCATCTTTATACAGGGTTCTGTATCTGTAAAAGTTTGAAGGGTGGGTGACATCACAGCACTGAGGCCACAGTTGGCCCATTGTGCATCCTTCTGAGGTTCAAAACGTCCTTCTAGCTCGTCATCCAGCCTACTTCCTTGAAGTTGGCGATAACGTCGCCTGAATTAAGTTCCCTCATATTGGCATATGTTAGCCTGTGCTCGCCGAATACTTGAAACCTAAAATGAGAGAGTGTCTGACATTCGCAAAGAACGGGTTCGACAGTCTCATCTTCTTCTTCACATCCTCTACAAATTGAGGTGTTAGACAGACCCAGTCTGTGGAGGTGTTTTCGTAGGTGGCAGTGACCAGTCAGAATACCCGTGGCTGTTCGGAGGTTCTGCCTGTTCATAGTCACGTATTTTTTGGCTACTTTGCTATTCGGATACTGTAGCAGTTCCTTGGCAAGCCTGCAGCCTTCGCGTCGTCCCATCTACCCTTAAACTCATTAAGGGAGTGTTTCTTTGATAGGTCGGCCGTCGCTGACACCTTCCTGGCTAGCGAGTCTGCAATACGGTTTCCTTTCGATTTCTCATGGCCCTTGATCCAACCTAAGGTGACCGTGTTGTTGTTACAGGCTTCGATTAAGGCCAGGTGACATTCTAGTACTAGGCCTGATGTAATACGTGGTCTGTTCAGGGCTAGTAGTGTTTGCCTACTGTCCGTAAGGATGTATATGTTATTACCTGTGGTTTTTCCTTCGGTAATCTCTTTTGCAGTGTTGCAGATAGCAGTGAGCTCTGTTTGAGCAACACTTGCAGTGCAGCCCATTGCCCATTTTATGTTTAGATCCAGGGATCTGGAAAAAATTCCACATCCTGAGCCCACATTGGATTTAGACCCATCTGTGAAGATGCGGATTGCGCCTTTTACCACTAGGTCTTGTGCGTTGTTTTTAAAAATTACCTTGTAGGGCCTGTTGAAGGCATATCGGGGTGGAATCGAGTCCGTATTGGCCTGCAGCAGTGGGACCTCCATGAGGGGCTCATGCCACAAGTCACGTCTCAGTTTACCGGATCCCACATCAGGTTGTATACCAGTAGAGCGCAGACGTGCCATGGTCATCAAAACAACCTCCTTGATGTATATGTCAAGGGGAGTGAGACCGAGGATTACCTCCATAGCTCTTGTTGGTGTGGTTCTCATGCCTCCTGTTGTGTTGATGCATGCTGTTCTTTGGGTTTGGTCCAGTTTACGGACGACTGTCAGCTGGTTTGCTTTAGCTCCCCAGGCAATCGCGCCGTACGTTAGCATAGGTCTGATGATGGCAGTGTAGATCCAGGCAGCAACCCTAGGTGAGATTCCCCAGGTGCGGCCGATGGTTCTACGACACTGCTCATAAGAAATATATGCTTTTTAACTCTGTTTTCTAAGTGAGAGTTCCACGTCAACTTATTGTCAAATATTTCACCTCTGAAGAGAAATTAAGTTTTGGGGCTTGAAGTCTTGCTAGCTGCCTTTTTTTCGTGAAAAGAACCATCTCTGTCTTTTTTGGATTTATTGACAGCGAATGGTCTCGCACCATTGTTCTATAATATTGAGAGCCTCCTGCATTAAAGCACAGAGTGTTTCCTCGAATCTTCCTGTAAGGTCATCTGCATATGCTATTGTGTAGCAGTTGCAATCGTTGAGGTGGCTGACCAAGGAGTCTAAGACCATGTTCCACAGTAGTGGCGAGAGCACCCCTCCCTGTGGACAACCTTTTATAACCAAGTCTCTGATGGTTACATCATCCACACTGATTTTTATTGCTCTTTTTGAGAGTATGTTATATTTCCAGCCATTTATGGTTTGGGGGATATTCTTGTTAGAAAGTGCATTTGTTATTTTAGGAAAAGTGGTTCTATCAAATGCGCCTTCTATGTCTATGAATACACCCAGGGTGGACTAATTATTTTCCAACGATCTCTCGATGCGGCCCGCTACGAGATGAAGAGCCGAATCGGTGGATCTCCCTGGAGTGTATGCATGTTGATTTGGATGCAGTGGATTTCGTGTTATCACCACATCTCTTATGTATCAATCACACAGCCTCTCTAAAGTCTTCATTGAAAACGATGTGAGGCTAATGGGTCGATATGATTTGGGGATGGAATGGTCCATTCTTCCTGGTTTTGGTATGAACACGACTTTGACTTCTCTCCAACCTTTTGGAATATAACTCAGTGCCAGTGAGGATCAGAGGATTCCTACCAGGTGCGGTATTAAGTCATCCAGGCCGCACTGAAGTAGGGCTGGATAAATGCCGTCCGTTTATACATGGTTATTGGCAACTGAAAGTGAATGTTATTTTTTATAATTCACGTATATAAAATTTACTTTTTCTACTTTGCGATTCTAATGATTCCTTTATGAAGTCCCTTTGAGTGTCAAAAGAGAGTACTCATCGAAACGCTAAATTTTATTCATCAAGGTTGGTTAACACTAACAACGAAACGTCAAAGTTCCTCGTCTGAAAAATGAAGCACTCAAATAACATAACCCAACTTTAATCCAAGGAACGTTTTAATCGTAGCATAGCTCCTGATCAAAAAATAACCGTTATTTTCATTTTTTTCAAAAAGTATTTATTTATTCATCAGTAACTATCTTGTCCATTTCAGAATAATCCCCCTCAGATATAATACACTTATGCCAGCGTTTTTTCCAATTCTCGAAACACTTCTGAACCGTGCTTTTTGGTATTGCCAACAGCTCATGTTTCGATTTTTCTTTTATCTCCTCAATCGTAGCAAAACGCTTTCCTTTCATCGGTGTCTTCAGTTTTAGGAAGAGGAAAAAGTCAGCGGGTGCCAAATCCGGTGAATACGGTGATTGAGGCATGATAACGGTTTTGTTCAACAGCTCCTGAGCGATGTCCATGCGACGTTGTTTTTGCTCAAAATTTAGCAATTTTGCTACAATCTTCGCTGCCGCACGTTTCATGCCTGAAACATCCGTAAAAATTGCTTGGCATGAGCCGAACGATATGCCAACATCATCAGCAACCTCTCTGATAGTGATTCGACGATTATCCAAAATCATTTTCTTCCCTGCTTCAATGTTTTTATCGGTTGTTGACGTGCCCGGGCGACCAGGACGAGCATCGTCATTGACATCTTCTCGGCCTTCTTTAAACCGGTTATACCACAATTGAACTTGTGTTCTGCTCATAGTAGACTCGCCAAACGCCACAGTCAACATTTCCAATGTCCTTGCGCATTTAATTTCATTTTTTACACAAAACTTAATACAGTTTCTTTGATCCATTTTTTCGAATAGTAAAAAATCTTAGAGCACACCAAAACACGACTAACCCATTTATCTGTCCAAAAGAAGCTGACAATCCGAAATGGCTGATATTGCCAACATATATAACAGACATGTGTACCAACATAGCAGAAAAAAATGCCAAAATCGAAAATACGCAACTCACGAAATTTGAAAATAACGGTTATTTTTTTATCAGACCTTAGTGCATCATTGAACAACAAACAGTTCAGGTGGGGTACACCTTTTATAATTTTCCATTATTTTTCATGCAGGTAGACGATTAAACAAAGTAAAAAGCACAAACTTATTGCAAATTGATACAATTATTCGATTTACAAATGTTTCAAGTTGAGGTTAATGTCAGCATTACCAACCGCTACGTCATGAATACAAAATTCCGTATATCGATTTAACTATCCTATTTTTTAAATACAACGCAATGTAGAAAAAATAGTATGAAAAACTTGTTTCATGAGGCCTTTCCATAACACTTGTCGTTGGACGCGTGCGATAAAATGATACCTTATGAGAAACATGTTTCTTAATATACTTCTTAGGATTTGTAATCAGCTAGATTAGTCGAGTGGACTGTTGAGTTTACCATTCCCTACTGCACCTAAGTAGATGTGTTGTTTGTTTTTCTTAGATAAGGTTGTGGAAAGAAGGACCAGTCGCAATTTTAGGTAACGTTAAATAAAACACTTAAATACGACCATTTTAAACACGTAAATCACTTTACAACAAAATAGTGACAAGATAGAGCAACAAGAATGTCCCAGTTGATAGTTGGTTACAGTTTTCTTAAAGATACTAAATTCTCGTGTGGTAGAGATGTATACTATTCCGCTAATTCTCGAACGGAGTCGCAGAAATTTGCACGTTTTTATATTGCGTCGTAACGCGAGAGATATTTTAACACTTCAGGTTGATCTAGATATAGTTTACGCACACTGTATGTATCGAACGCGAGGAGTCACACTTTTTTATGTCGACCGATCCAGAGTTGATTTAGTTCTGTACTGCCTGATGTTGAGAAACTGACTGTTTGTAAATCGGTTAATTTCTGTAGATATTCGCAAGTTTTTTGGAGGTAGAACTTTCCTTTCATACTATAACTCTGTCAGCTGAATGGTGATATTTTTTGACATAAAGTTAATTACCCACTTTACCGTGAAGCGATAAATAATGTCCTGTTAGTTAATTTATGTCAATCCATAAAACATTCATTTCGAATGCTTGATTCCCTATTCATTTGTAAAAGGTTTTGAAATATTGTTCACAGTGCTAATTGAAGGACCATAGATCACTCAAAGTTATTTGTAGTAACACTTTAATAATTTTGGAAAGTTCCATAATCTCTATTTTATAAAAAGATGATAAGATTCATTTGAACCATTTAACTTTGGTCTTTTGTTGAACAGGCACTTAAAGCTAAACTTTCTTTTATTATTGGGCGTTATAATAGACATTCAAACTTGTCCGAGAATTCACAGTGATGTCAAATTTCTTGCGATTGATTTGTCATCGTTGGATGCACTGTTTCACTTACGGATGACAGACTGACATATAGCTGAATTGAACATTTTCTGTGTCATTTTTCAAACTGTTTTCTGCACGCCACTTTAAAAACCGTTCATATTCCTTCTTATATTTTTGTTTAGATTTTTCAGGTATTTCATTAACTGCGTTATCAGCAATATTGCGAAGTTCTGGTGGGGTGCATGACAATTCGCTGTTTAGTTCCATATTTATAAATTTCGAACTATGTATTAGTAATTTGATGAGCATTGAAATTTGAAAATTGTGTCAACTGTCACTTGTATATGTGTGGGTTACCAACCTAAATAAATAAGCACAAAAATTCCTAATTGCCCTTCATAACATTTTTGCATGTTCATTATAAAAAATAGTATGTAAAACACTTATCACAATGATTTCGCGTTTCTTTACGCAAAACGCATCCGTACTACAAAACGAGTCATTGTGATACTTGTTATACAATATACTTTTACAGTTTTCTGCAATGCGTAGTTTAATTTACCTCTTGGGTTTGCAATTGAAACAGGAAATGTCATGATAACCAGCTTTTTAGTTTTATTAAAACGAGCTATATCCAAGTCGCCTTCTGTTTAGATTAGAGACTTTGAACTAGAAAGCATACAAGTTTTACTAACGAGGCCTACGAAGACCGGAACCGGTCTGTAGCTTATGCCATCCTCATTTTGTTAGCAAGCCTATATAGGTCGATCAGTGTGACTGTCACATTCTCAGGGGAAATGGAATTCAATATAGTCAAGAAAATAGTTGGTTTTCCTCGAGAAACGATCAAAATTCGGTTTGAAAAACTGTTATTCTCGAACTGGAAGAGGTGTAAGTAGATATTTCTATCTCTATACATTATCAGCACTCTTTCAATATAATCCTGCATTTTATGTTACAACAGGTGTCCTAGTTTTCACTCCAGGAGATAATGGATGTCCCTTTAGACTGTTTGTTGATGTCTCAATTGAAATGTCTGTAACTGCAATAGTTACACCAACTTTGACAGACTGAAGTTAATTAAGTGAAAGTATAGATTTATGGTTTTCAAATAAACATTGTCTAACAATACATATAAAACAAATCTAGTGAGATATGAAATGGAAAACAGAAAAAGTTCCTTGATAAAACAAAAGACAGTAGGGAGCTGGCATTGAAGCAGACGACAGGCTTATGGTGGAATAGATTTTAAAAAGTTATAAAAAGTATGAAGATTTAAAAATTTTCACTAAAAAAGGGTTCAATAAATATTAACAATAACAAAAATACGTAACAGAATGAAAATTTCGAACAAGTAATCATTTGGCGAGGAGTAATCAATATTTAAACATTTCATAGATGGAATCTCAGCAATACGGTGATGCAGACATTTTCTGGAACGAACTTGGAAATCGGTTTAACAGGTCAGTGAACATTCATTAATAGATATACATCTCAAAAGAAAGCTAAAATATAAAAAGAAACATCGATCTAAATTCAGCAGACATTAAATAATTAAAGATAACTACTTACCTTGGTAATATAAAGTTCAATCCATAAATATATCCATAGAATGAGCATAATTAGAATCTGTTTTAAATTTATAGTAAATCAACATAGTCCCTGAATCCGACTCTGTCTAAGCCATGTATGAAAGTTGAAATTATGGCGGAAGCGCAGGGATTGTTTACGATTGTGACTATCTTATCTAGACATTGTTTTTGTGACCAGTCTTATCTAGAAAATGCGAGAGCCAATTGTTTTTATGTAAGCCGGAATCTAGAATTATCTAGTAAAAAAGGTACTAATATAAATAAAGGACCAACCAGCGTAGAAGTTTCAGATTAGTTTAAAAAGTGATCTCGACAAATAAACAAGAATACACTGAAATAGCGAAAAGTAGAGTGTTGATATAAATTAATAATTAAGGTTGTGTGTATATAAATTAAATTTAAGTGTATAGTTGAGGGTATATAAATTAAGTGTTAGTGAGTAGTTTAGTGTTCAAATAAATTAGTAAGTAGCCATACCGTGTGTTTAAAGTTTATCCCACCCGTTTACTGTTTAAATAAATAAGAAAAAACCTTACATTGGTGTCATAAGTGGGATAATATAAATAAATTGCTACGTAAAAATGGCCAAGAGACTATGTGACCTGAAAGTGACGGAACTAAGAGCAGAATTGGAAGATAGTGAGTTGGAAACGTCCGGTAAGAAAAGTGAATTAATAGAACGACTTAAAGTGGCACTGGAAAATGACGGCTTTGATCCAGAAACAGTTTTATTTAATGACGAGGCTTCCACCTTAATTTCGTCAATTTCTGCTATCATGGACGAGAAGATTTCTGCCATGGACGAGAACATGGACGACAAGATTTCTGCCATGAAAGAGAAACTTTCAACGAATGTTAAAAACGATATTTCATCTATGAAGAACGATATATCTGCCATGGAAGGAAAAATTTCAACGAATGTGAAAAACGATATATCTGCTATGAAGAACGACCTTTCTGCTAATATGGACGAGACGATTTCTGCTATGAAGAACGACATTTCTGCAAATATTAACGACAAGATTTCTACTTTGAAGAACGATATATCTGCCGATATCTTATTAAAGAAAAACGACATTGCCGCTGATCTGGAAAATGAAATTTTGTCTCTAAAATCTGAAATCGAGAATAAGATGTCAACGATGGACGAGAAAATCGAGAATAAAATGACAACGATGGACGAGAAGATTGAGAATAAGATGACAATGATGCACGAGAAAATCGAGGAGTTAGAAAAAAAGATGACAGATATAAGAACTCAAGAAACGCCAGCAGAAGAAAAGAAGACCGAGCAAACGAAACCTTGCAAGACAGAAATACACCCTAAGTTAGAAGACATTGGCAGCTTTACCCGAGTCAAGGCCCCAACGTTCGATGGAAAAATGTCGTGGACCAATTATGTGAAACAGTTTGAAGCAGCCGCTAGAGTGAATAATTGGTCCGATAAGGAGAAAGCAGTGAACCTAACTATAGCGCTTCGGGGAGATGCCTTAGATGTACTTCAGACGATACCGCTTGAAGAAACGGATGACTTCGAGCAGCTGAAGAAGAGGTTGGACATGCGATATGGTCACGAACATTTGGAACATTTTTACAGATTCCAGCCTTTATTGACGGCTTATGTGATCACGATATGGAGAAGACGCTTCGATTAGCCCATCCTAAAACATTGGTCGATGCATTGAGAGCTGCTCTTGAATATGAAGCAGCCACGATGGCTTCGGGATACAACAAAGGGAGGACCATACAGGAAGCAGGTGATGATGATAGATTTGAGTAGATCGTCAACTTGTTGAAAGGTATGGTAGACAAGAAAACGAAGGAAATCAGGTGATGTAATTGTGGCGAACTAGAGCATGCGCGCAGTTCGTGTAGGCGTCCTACGACTCCTGCAAACCAAGAACCTCTCAAATTCAAATTAGCCACGAAGGGCTCGCGGTACAACAAAGGTAGGACCATGCAGGAAGAAGATGATGATGGCAAACTTGACCAAATCATCAACTTGTTGAAAGGTATGGCAGACAAGAAGCCGAAGATGATCAAATGCCGGAAGTGTGGCGAGCTAGAGCACGTACGCTGTCCGTCTAAGCGCCCCAAGAAACGCCAGCAGAAGAAAAGAAGACCGAGCAAACGAAACCTTGCAAGACAGAAATACACCCTAAGTTAGAAGACATTGGCAGCTTTACCCGAGTCAAGACCCCAACGTTCGATGGAAAAATGTCGTGGACCAATTATGTGAAACAGTTTGAAGCAGCCGCTAGAGTGAATAATTGGTCCGATAAGGAGAAAGCAGTGAACCTAACTATAGCACTTCGGGGAGATGCCTTAGATGTACTTCAGACGATACCGCTTGAAGAAACGGATGACTTCGAGCAGCTGAAGAAGAGGTTGGACATGCGATATGGTCACGAACATTTGGAACATTTTTACAGATTCCAGCCTTTATTGACGGCTTATGTGACCACGATATGGAGAAGACGCTTCGATTAGCCCATCCTAAAACATTGGTCGATGCATTGAGAGCTGCTCTTGAATATGAAGCAGCCACGATGGCTTCGGGATACAACAAAGGGAGGACCATACAGGAAGCAGGTGATGATGATAGATTTGAGTAGATCGTCAACTTGTTGAAAGGTATGGTAGACAAGAAAACGAAGGAAATCAGGTGATGTAATTGTGGCGAACTAGAGCATGCGCGCAGTTCGTGTAGGCGTCCTACGACTCCTGCAAACCAAGAACCTCTCAAATTCAAATTAGCCACGAAGGGCTCGCGGTACAACAAAGGTAGGACCATGCAGGAAGAAGATGATGATGGCAAACTTGACCAAATCATCAACTTGTTGAAAGGTATGGCAGACAAGAAGCCGAAGATGATCAAATGCCGGAAGTGTGGCGAGCTAGAGCACGTACGCTGTCCGTCTAAGCGCCCCAAGACTCCTGTGACCCAGAAACTCCAGACACAGGGGAAATCAGACAGGGGTGAACATACAGCTGATATGAATCACCGAAAAGCCAACTCTTTGCCTAGACGATCATGCCCTGTAGATTATTCACAATGCAACAAGTCGAAATCTGAGGAAGTTGCAGTTTCAAGAATTACAGTAGTCCACGAGGAATGGTCACCCATCAGGATCAGAGAAGATCAGGAGAATGATCCTTGCCTAAAGAAGATTCGGCAGTGGAAGGAAGAAAATCGGCGACTTAGCTGGCAAGAAGTGTCAATATTTTCACCGAAACTCAAGGCGTATTGGGCTCAGTGAGACTCCCTTGTCCTGGAAACAGGGCTGTTGAAAACATTCCTTGAAAACGCTGATGGTTCCGAGATGAGGAGACAGCTAGTTATCCCTAGAACGAGAGTAGCTGAGGTACTGAAGAAGTTACACGACAGTCCATCGGGAGGTCATCTGGGAGTGAAGAAAACCCTCCAGCGAATCCGTGAGAGGTTTTATTGGATGAACAGCTCCGATGATGTGAAGGACTGGTGTAAGAAATGTACGACTTGTGCTACGAGTAATGGACAACATCGCAAGAGAAAGGCACCTATGAAACAGTATAATGTTGGAAGCCCTTTCGAAAGGATTGCTTTAGATATCGCTGGACCATTTCCGACGACAGAAAATGGTAGCAAATACATACTGGTTGTAATGGATTATTTCACTAAGTGGGTGGAAATTTACGCTATCCCAATCAAAAGGCCACAACTGTCGCGGATGTATTGGTGAAAGAATTTATCAGCCCTTGGAAGTCCACAGTGACCAGGGAAGAAATTTTGAAAGCCATCTATTCCAAGAGATTTGCGAGAAGCCAGGACAACAGCATTACATCCACAGTCAGACGGAATGGTCGAGAGAATGAACAGGACTATTGGAAAATACCTGCCCAAAGTGGTTTCCAGCCATCTTTCCCTATTCGCATTGGCTTATCGATCTGCCGTCTATAAGTCCACGGGTGAAACACCTGCGAAAATCCTGTTTGGACGTGAAATGAGGCTTCCTGGTGACCTGGAATTTGGCTGCCGGCCTGGAGAAGATCTAGCAGGAGAAGACTACGTGATCCAATTGAGAAGAAGGCTGGACGAGATTCATGAATTAGTTCGAACAAATCTTCAAGTTGCCAGCGATAGACTGAAAAGTCGGTACGACACGCAGGCCACAGAAAGCGGTTTTAAAGAAGGTGACAAAGTATGGTTACACAACCCAACGAGGAGAAAAGGATATTCTCCAAAATTACAAAAACTTGGAAAGAAAAAAACTATGTTTACACTTTCTGAGAGGAATATAATATAAATCTGAAATTTCTGCATCATAAATTGTTATCATAATAGAAAATTTGGTTTAGGTATTAAACAAACTCTGTGAAAGTGTTAAAGTTGAGCTGGCTTAGAAAGAAAAATATATCAAGAAAAGAAGATAGTAGTGTTTCTACTTCTCTGGAGATATATTGCCATCTAAATTTCAGTTGTATATATCCGAATTTGGTGGTGAATCGTTGAATAGAAAATTTAGGAGGTACCGAAATAAATTTTATTAGTGACCTCTAGAATCTATTCAGCATATATAACACAAATATGATTAATGCATTCATGACAAATGTACATAACCTAATATTTCATTTTATTGTCATTAAAAACAAAAACTGTCAAAATTATTTGAAAGCTATATATTTTATAGAAATATTTTTGTAAAACTTTTGAATAATTCGAATAAAGAGTTAGGAATAATTGACTATATTGAATAGTGTTTGGAACTCTACAATAAAATAAATAAAATAGTTAAATAATAAAAACAAAATCATTACTGTATATAATAACGAAATTTGTAAATATTGGTAGGAAGGATTTATATTTTTGTGAGTAATAAAAATAATTTTATTTGAAAGTTCCACAATTTGGAAAAGCTTAAATTTTGGAAACTGTTTATTTGAGACAAACTTGGTTCGTTCTGAACAACGCAATCCAGAAATATAAGTTTAAAATCATGTAATTTCTTGTAATTCATTCTATTATATACAGTTGACTACCATCCAGAGATCTAGAACAGAGCAATTTATATCCATTTCACACCATTGGAGAATAATTATAATTTATAGGTGTTTACAGCTACTTTTACGATCGTGGCTAATTGAAATTCAATTCCGTTTCAGCCGAAGCTAAACACTAAAATAATTCTAACATTCGTTACTAAATAATAAACTTAATTATAGAATTAGTCAAATTAGGTTTAAAAAAATGGAATTCGATTTTTCAACGACTTAATGTTCCCATAATAATTACATTCGAGTGAAATTAATTGAGAAGAAATTACAGTGAACAGTTGTTAACATAGGCAGCATTGAAGTATTTTTTTGTAAATTTGCAGAACAAAAATTTTGAAAATTCATTCAGAATACTGAGGCACTTCGATACAATCTATAAGTCGTTATTAAATAACCATGCCCAAAATAACAGCAGAATTGCAAACATAAATATGAATCAGCTCGAAAGTAATAACTGGTCATGTATAATTTGGGTTAGGTCCCTAATGAAAGTATCCAATGGAGACCTCACTTGCAGAATATGCAATGATGCAAATACGTATTGCATAATTCAAACACAGTAGATTGGAAAAAGAAAACACTATAGGTCAGCCAAGCAACTGAGCAATGACCAAATCGCTTGAGTTGGTATGAAACTGAACATGGTCAACTAGTAAACAACATTGCTTGTGATGTTATTGTGGACGAGAGCTACGAAAAAACAATGAAATTAGAATTTTCAATGTTAAATGTAGATATAGATCAAAAAGAAGTGCTGGTATTTGTTTTTGAAGATGTACTAACAAAAACAGACTGTTTTTAGAAAATTTCGACTGAATTATGTGCAGTAGATCACCTTCTATCCATCATATGGTTCAAACTGATCAAATAATTAGGTTCATTCAAATAATCTATTATCTTTTATTGGCATTTCTCATAACATCCTAACGATGTCTAACTTGGTCTATGACACAGTTACCAATACTGCATGTAATTATAGCGGAGTATTAATTTCAACTCATTTATTCATAGTTTTATGGAATAAACTTGTTAATTGAATTCATAAATCATTAATATTGAATAATATTGACTGAGTTTCTAAAGCGTAATAGAAGCTACCTGAAAATTGATGATTAATGATTATATTTGAAAACGTATATATGTAATATAAATTATGCGATAATGTTACAATAATCATGAAGTGATTGGTCTTCTATGCAGCATGTAACACCTCCATTTTGAAGTTTAAGTATACAAGATAGTTATTTAAATGATGCGTGCAAAAGGTTAAACAGAGAAAAACTAGAATAGTTAAGTATGGAATAAGGAGATATTTCATATATACGTTATATGTTAATTTATTTAAATTATTCAACTTTCAATGAAAAACAGTTGCTTTAATATTGGATGTCATTAAAATTTTTGTCTTTGAAGAATGCATGAAAAGAGTGTTCATAATCTTAATTACTTAATTAGCTGATATTCTCACAGTAAATAAAAACTATGTTTACACTTTCTGTATTATTTGTTTCTTCTATAGTATCTATAGTTATTGCATATGATTTTATAAGAATCCATTCGTAACACATTTTCTAGCAGATTGTAATCACTTGACTTGATTAATATCAAGCTCCTCATTCATAAAACAAGTACAACTGAACATGGTCTTAGTCTCCTTGGTCAGCCGCCTCAACGATGATAACTTCTACATAATAGCTTATGCAGATGTCCTAGTGAGTCTGCTAACAGAAAGATGCGAGGAGACACTCTGCGCTCTAATGCAAGAGGCCCTCAATATCATAGAACAATGGTGCAAAGAACATTCACTGTCAATACATCCAAAAAAGACGGAGATGGTTCTTTTCATGAAAAAAAAGGAAGCTTGTAAAACATCAAGCCCCAAAGCATAATTTTTCGTCAGAGGTAAAATATTTAGGGGTCACCTTCAACAGTAAGTTAACATGGAAATCTCACTTAGTAAACAGAGTCAAAAAGCATATATTTCTTATGAACAGTGTCGCAGAACCATCGGCCGTACCTGGGGTATGTCGCCTAGGATCACTGCCTGGATCTACTTTGCCATCATTAGACCTTGTTACTCCCTTTAGTTGATAGGGATTAAATAAAATTAAATACACGACAAATTATCTCAGGGATAGTTTTTGGGTAATTCTGCCACTGTAAACAGCGAGTTGGTAGGTACTATTAAAGAAATCAATCCAAACGAATTTGACCCAAGCTTTATCAATTGTGAATTTGAAAAGAATTCAAGTGTGTTACAAGAAAGTATACATACAGTTTTATGCAAGGAGTATATCTACTATACCGTTTATATGCATATACCCGATATGTAGAAATAATTATTTTAGCTTTAATTTATGTCCTATATTATAGGGTTCAATCTAACAATGTTTATGTTGATAAATTTATGTGAATTAATATTGATACTCTACTAACAATTTACTTTTCAACTATGTTAATGTTATATATATATGACTTGCAGTTTAGCCGAGATAATTTTGTTGGAGGTTACTGAGTGTGACGAAACCTACATTCAGAAGTCTAGAAACACTGTCCAAAATTGTGCAGAGATCAATTAAACTTATCTGCTATAATGGGATCCTTCGTCAGGGAAATATCATCCAGAATATGCCTAGTTCCAAAGTGGTTTCCCGTAGAGCTCACACAGAGAAAAGTACTCGTGAATTTGGGAGAACAGAAATTAACGAGAACCAAGAAAAAGTGAAACTAATAAGAAAAAGGTCTAACAAGAAAAAGGTAATTGCAATAAGTCTTTAAACGAATAGTTATTTTTATTCATTGGGTCATAATTAGCTGGCGACTCACCTCGGTTGGTATGGGGCCTTAACATGTGGCTTCCAATAGAAGTTTCGTTTAAACTGAAATTTTGCTGTTATCAGAGAAATATATCTAACTATCTGTTGCTGGCTTTAAAACATATATCCAAGCCGCTTCCTCCTTGATTGCACCACAAAATTCCTTTTTATAAATCCGCTTACAGCGTAGCACGTTATTCCACAATCGTTGTTTTCAAAAAGGGAAAACGGAAATATCTGTCACACAAAATATCTTCTTTTCCTTTAGGCCAGTACCACTGTTGACCATGGGAGATTCCTAAGCAAGCTAATTACCCATATAGATTGAGGCCATTTTTATATCAAATAACAAGAATACACTAATTGAAGGTCAAGTTTATTTGTTTATAATTAATAAATCAGTAGTTGAATATCTGAAAGTTTTATTTATTTTTCAGGTGTTTTCGAGAGACAAGGATTCCTTTTAACGAGATTTATTTATCCATAAGGGAATTCGAGAGTTGAACTACGACAAGGATGAGAACCATGCTAATTAAATTTTATTTTAATATTATTCACTTAGAATTTTCCTCGTTTTGTTATTGTTTTCAATAACCTAAGCAGGTAAGATATTAAACATGTAACAACCTATGCTAATGTACGGCGCGATTGCCAGGAGAATTAAAGCAAACCAGCTGACAGTCGTCCGAAAACTGGATCAAAACCAGAGAACAGCATGCCTTAACACAACAGGAGGCATGAAAACCACACCAACAAGAGCTATAGAGGTAATCCTTGGTCTCATTCCCCTTGACATATACATCAAGGAGGTTGTTTTGGTGACCATGATCTGTCTACGCTCTACCGGTATACAACCTGGGGTGAAATCGGGTGAACTGACATGTAACTTGTGGCATGAAGCCCTCAGAGAGGTCCCACTGCTGCATACCAATACGGACTCAATTCCACCATGATATACCTTTACATGCCCTACAAGGTAATCTTTAAAAATAACGCACAAGACCCATTGGAAGAAGGCGCAATCGCATCTTCACAGATGGGTCTAACACCAATGTAGGCTCAGGATTTGGAATTTTTTCCAGACCCCTGGATCTAAACATAAAATGGGCAATGGCCTGAAATGCGAGTGTTGCTCAAACAGAGCTCACTGCTATCTGCATCGCTGCAAAAAAGATTACCAAAAGGAACACCACAGATAATAGTGTTCTAAATGAAACTCAACGTTTCTATCTAATTCCACAATATAATGAAAAATGTTGAAAATTCTAAAAAATTGTCAATTGTCAATTTTTTAGAATTTTCAACATTTTTCATTATATTGTGGAATTAGCTAGAAACGTTGAGTTTCATTTAAAACACTAATATAAGTAGATTCCACGAAGTAAGGGTCGAGACGGTTAATTTCACCACAGGTTATATTTACATCCTCACGGATAGTACACAAACACTACTAGCCCTGAATATACCACGCATTATATCAGGCCTAGTCCTGGAATGTCACATGGCCCTAATCGGTGCGTGTAACAACAACACAGTCATTTTAGGCTGGATCAAGGGCCACGGGAAATCTAAAGGAAACCGTATTTCAGACTCGCTAGCAAGGAAAGCAGCCTCCTAAAAATGTTTGGGATCCGGCTCTTTCATCGGTCTATCGGTGACGGCTGACCTATTAAAGGAACACTTTCTTAATAAGTTTAAGGGTAAATGGGATGACGCAGAAGGCTGCAGGCTTGCCAACAAACTGTTACAGTATCAGGACAAAAAAATAGCCAAAAAATACACAGACTGGGTCTGCCTAATACCCACTTTGTAGAGGATGTGAACACGAAGACGAGACTGTCGAACACATTATTTGCGAATGTCCGACACTCTCTCAATTTAAGTTTTCTGTATTCGCGAGCACAGGCTAGCATACGCTGGTATGAGGGAACTTACTTCAGGCGACGTTATCGCTAACTTCAAACAAGCTAGAAGGAACTCTGACCCTCAGAAGGATGCACAATGGGTCAATTGTGGCCTAAGTGCTGTGGAGTTACCCACCCTACAAACGGATACAGATACAGAAGTCCAACTGCAGATTGCAATCACTAAGATTGGCATCAAGCTCTTCTTTCATTAAACATTGGAATTCTTCCAAAGTACAACTGCTTCATATAACAATCAATCTCTAATTCAGCCAGATTTTGCACCACTTCAATTGAATAGAGATAGAAGTTTTCCATATTTTAGCTGAGTATACCTAGGGTATGAAATCCATAAGAATGTCCTTATCATACAAAATAATTTTAATGAATAAACAGGATGCAAACGATGCTATTAACATGAACTATACTGCATATTTAATTTTTTTTGGAGAACGTGACTAACCCGGTGTTTCTCATAATTCTCCAAAATATAGAATATTTGTCTATCAGAAGACATTCATGCATCATTTTTCCCTATAATGTAGAAATTAAAACCGTTGTTTTTTTGTGTTGTAATAATCTTATTCATATATTTTTGTATTTTATCTTCCTGTACTTTTTTCATTTTCCTCTTATATATATGTTAAAACCAACCAAGTTGTTTTCTTCACATCTTCGAGGTGGTCAATTTAAGATGATCACTAGATTACCTAAATTTGAATCAAAATAGTCGTGAGGAAAGCTTATTTGAACGTATTTAATTAACTTTTCAATGGGTCAACAGAAATGATTGAATCAAACGTTCTCGATGAACAAATTGAATCGATTGGAAATCGATGTCTAGTCGAAATCTGCTTGTGTAGTGTGAGCATCACAGTTAAGTTTTACTTCGCTTGATCAATAGTAGTGATATTCAGCATTGAGTAGCCTAAAAGTGTTTTTAAATTTTTGGAACTTTATCCTTTGGAATCACCAGAAGGAACAAGAATTCATTAAAGTGTATTGTGAAACACATACATATTACTGGGCTTACTGCAGCTGATATAAAGAATTAAATCAAGGCGAACAGAATAATGTACAAATAAGAACATTTACTGAATTGGTTTGTAAAATAAAGGAAAGTTACACGGGAACACATGAAGTTTATGTGCAAAAGCTCTTTTGGAGTAAGACAGCCGATGTATTTTTAAATAGTGTAAGTCGAGTTATTTTCAACCTCATTTTTGGTAAGAGTGCTGACGCATTTTTGTATGTTGTTTCTTTAGACGATCCTGAACGGTCACCAATTGCTTTGCTTAAGTTAAAGTAAAATAAAATAGGATTAAATGGAAATGGATGACAAAATTTACAAAACCTGAAGCGAAATATTCCGCAAAGGTATACTTCAGGGATTACAGGTATTCAAAAGCGTTAATCTTTATACAAAATAAAATTTAACAAATGAATCCGGATCTCTATACACCTGGTAAGTCAAATATTAACTAGTAATTGACACTAATGGTTCACCAAATTGTAGTTCTTAACAATTCAAATAACTTGACTGATCTAAATTGATTCTGTACTAAGTAGTTGGGCTGAATGTTCCACAGTACAATTGCTACCGTACAACAAGGAGTCGAGGTTCAAATGATTGTCTTAAACGGTGGTGGTGAAACAGCGTATTATGTAGCATAAGAAGGGAAAAAGCAAGTCTGCAAAGAAATTATGATTTGTAAATGCGGTTGGAACATTCTTGAGGGGGGATGAATATTAGATCAAATACTTACCTTGGATGGTGGGTGACCTCATGTGGGGTGTGACAAATCAGTGATCACATCCCTGTAATATTACACCAGATTATCACTGATTCGTTAAATGGTTTCTCGAAGCCCGCAGAGCCGTAACACAATGAAGTAAATCTGCTTCATCTATCACTATCGTCTTGTGAATCAATAATAAATTTATTTCCTCCATTGATATGGACTTGCCCGATATTCTTATACTCATCTTCAATCTTGATTACTTTTTTAATCTCTGTTTTAATTGTGCCCAAATCAATCGATGGGATTGAAAATACAAAAATAAGAAGAAAGTCTCACTATAGAGTGTTCATGTTGTTCAGCAATACTCTCTTGGACGTATAATTACTTAAATTTCTTTGTCTGTAAAACTTAAATCAGTTGTTTTGTATGAGAATCTTCAAATTTTGTAGGTCGGTCCTCCTGTAGCTTTTATTTGGTATTTTACGGAGCTGTCGTGCATGATAAGCATTGTCAAGAACTACAACACTATTTGGCTCTAAATTTGGGAGCAATTTGAATTCAAACCTTGTTCTTGATAGTCAACGTTGCAATCTTCCATTTTTTTCCACTTATTTTTAAGGCATTTGGAACCCATCCTTCATTTCCACCGTCCAAATAGACAATTGTCGGTTTTCTTCTCCATATTTAGTTACTTGTTCGAAGTATGTATACCGCATATCCACTATTCTTCTGCTTTCCATGACAGTTTGACGTTTATTAACCGTTTTGATTTTGAATCCCAATTTTTTAATCTAGTTTTCAATAGTTTTCTTACAGACCTTTACATTACGGCCGACATTTGTCAATTTATTTCTTACTATTTCAATCGTAGGTAACTTATTACTTTTGTAAGAGTCATATATATGGTGGTTTTTAATAATTTTATTACAGACACATCTAAAGGTTTGACCAATCCCTTATTACATCGCTTCATGCGTTCATAAGGCTCATTCTTTGCTATTTTACGTATAGTTGACAGGGGAACTTCTGTGAAATCAGATACTGCTTGCATTAATTCTGTTTCTTCATCGAAACTAAACTTTTCCCGTAGATTCTTATACACATTGAAACATATTTCCTGTGCTTCTAATTTTAAATGACGTCGAATCCTGTTTTCACATTGATCACAATTATTAAAATTGTTGTTGCTGTTACACTCAATATTTTGGACAGAACTCGACATTTCCCAAGGACGCCACATTGTAAATATTTAATTTTTAACTAGAAATTTAATTGCTATATAATAAATATGTATACTTAAACAAAAATCCTCAGAAAAACACTACACTCTTTCTTGATGTCAGCCTACCAACTAAAGAGTGAGTGTGGTTATTTATGGTGAATAACTGCTGTGTTCGAAAAAATTGCTATCTCAAGTTATAGTTCAGTAAAAGATGGGAAAAATAATAAGTTATTTGAAACTTATATTCCTAATTCTTCTTAATAAAACGAGATATAAGGTAGTGTTAATTGTCTGGTGTTATGTTTAAGATGTTTTTAAATATAAATATTGTTCAAAGGAATGTATGTTGTTCTATACATTAACGGTAAGTATCTTAAAAAGTAGGATGGCGCACCAAAATTGCGAGTTAAAAATAATAGTTAAACAGTCGTATTTACTAATTATAAAATTATTAAATACATTTTAATGATTATTAGTTGAAATTATAATATTAAATGAATATATCGTCAAATAAGCATTTTAAATTATAATTTTGACTGGACTATGACGGTATTTAACTCAAACGATAAGCAGAAACCTTAAAGTTCACACTATATCTCTGGCGTCGACTATACCAATGTAAACGTACCATTTAAAGTCAAATATACTTCTTCTATATAACTTAATCAACTTAATACTGTATATTTTAATAGTTTAAATATCAATATGTATTAAGGTGATAAATAAATATTTTATGTTTTCATGATGCATATATTAATATTAATTTATTTTATAAATTACACACAACTGAATACCAGAACGATATCTGCCCAAAAAGATGATTTAATTACAGATACTTAAAAGAAAAATGGAATAAAAAAGGTCTTACTCGTGGCTGAATGGGATCCAACTCCCAAAGCCAAAAAAGATAATAATAAAAAAGGTTCATGGGTATGAGTGTAAGAGAAATGTGAACAGTAACAGGTTTATTAAATTTTTTCTAGGACATTCTCAGATAATTTCTGAATTCCTCTTTATCCTCTAATACTAGTTCCATCAACAAGCCTTCTGATGTTCCAAACTCATTTCTTCTCATGTCAAATGAAACATTCCGTAGGTCTTGTTTTACCAAAATTTATATTATTTTCAAACATTTACCAACAAAATCATTCGATGCTGTTTTGATATTGAAACTACTTTATCAATATTTAATTTATGTTTGAACTCCAAATAAAGTAATTCGAATTCAAATTTTGTTGATCAATTTAAATTGATCGGACAAAATTGGCTCGTAAGAATTCGCCTATACAATAAATACGTTATGTCAATTATAACCAATCTATTAACAGATTATACATTTGTTCAAATTATTTTGAGTAGTTGATTTTTACTTATCTGCCAACGCTATCTACGATGCGAGAAAAGCATTGGTTTACCCCAAAAAAGTTTTTTATTTATTAATTTAGTTATTTTCACGTTTTTTCGGTGAGAAAAACACAATAATGTGTATGTATGTCGTCGCTGTTGTCGTCGGCCCCTTTTTTCACCTTTTTTTGTTAGCACGATACAGCCTACAGACTGCATAAAGTCACCAATTTTGTGATTGGCCATTGTTCAGGACATCTCACATATGAACTCTATCCATGTTCAGCTCACCAGAACCAGTACAAAGGGTGCCATGGTACCTGAAGTACCATATTTTTGATTTTTAGTCAATTATGGAGAAATTTCGGTTTGTTAGCACGATGCAGCCTCCGGAGTGTATTCAAGCGAACAATTTTATGTTTGGATACTGTTCAGGGCGTCTCAAAAATAAATCCTTTCAATTTTTAGCTCACCAGAGCCAGTACAGCTATAAATCCAGATATACCACATTTTTCGTGAAATTTTGCTTGCTTAACACGATAGAGCGTTTGGAGTGTAAACAAGTGACCAATTTCATAATTGGATATTGTTCAGGACATCTCACAGATTAATCCTATTGATTTTAAGCACATCAGAGCCAGGGAAACGGATCCTAAAAATCCAGATGTATCACATTTTTGGTTATTTTTCGAGAAATTTCGTTATGTTAGCACGAATTATGTTAACGATTCCCATGTAAACCGATGAGTTGCTGTTCCACGGTGTAAGACAAAGACCCAGTAATCAGCATAAATATTCTATATAAAATTACTTGTTGTAAATAAAAAGTCAGTCAGTTACGAGATTTCACATTGTTTTACCGTATTTGAAGAATTATAGTTTTTTTAAATAAACGTTTTTAAAAACTGTATTTCAAGTTAATAATTTGAAAGTCATGATACAGCCTCCGGAGTGCGGAAAAGTTTTAATCTTTAAAACCGTTTGTGTTATTGAGTATATCTACTACAGAACATCTTGATATTTTTTCAAACACTAGTTTTATTTCTAAGAGCTATCACATTTCATTTTTATATTATTCAAATGATAAACCTCTTTACCACGTTGGATCGCAGCAGTTGGTTGAATAGAATAGAATAGAATAATTTACTAAGCCATTAAAAATGATATACAGCCACATTTTAGTAACTAATCACGAGGTGCAAACTCAATAAAAACTTGTAAAGAAATCCCAAATTTCAAGTTGAATTATGGAATATGTTCAATATGTTATTGATTTATTAATATATTTTTATGCGTGTATTTTTAGTTTCTTAATGAATGTTATAGTCTATTCGTTTCAAAAACTTGATTTATTACCGAAGAAACCAAGGTTCGACTCCTTAGAATGTAATATACAGAATAAATAACAAAATAAACAAGCAAAAAAAAATTCGACTGCAATTGTTGATTGTATAATGAGGAATTAAATTTTTATAATATTTTTGTATGATCCAGAATCATTACTTGCGGAGAATAAGAATTACATGCTAGTCAAAGTAGTATCACAAGAAGAACACTGGCTTGGAGGTACATCAAAGAGATGAGTTAATCTTGGATTTAGTGCAGTGAATATTTTCAAAGTGCCAAGTCTATTTTCGTTTCGATTAGATGAAAACGATGTCTTGTATGGTACAAATGCAGCATGCTGGTTATCTAGTGTAACCACACACAAATTATTGATTTTAACCCATATGGCATAGCGGTTCTTACTGAATGCCACGTTTAAATGGACATCCGAAGCGCTTTCTAGTGACTTTCAATGAAACTTATGCTAATGGTTCATCGCAATTTTCTGTATGCAATATTTCTTTTCAACCGTGTCAGAATCATTGATTGCTTCAAAACATAATTTCAATAACTACTTTTTTGTGAGTATGGAGCCAGTATGCCAAATCAATTTCAAATATTTTTGAGTATTGAAGAAATACTATCTGCGTATTTTTATTAATAAAAAATATTAAAATGAAGGGATTTTACATAAAATGCCATTTTACGAAGGGGAACATAGTAGAGTATTAAAATTACTTGAAATATCCTCCGATCCCGAATCCAAGGACGACGAGGAAGATGATAATGAGAGTGTTACACTGGTGTAGTCCCTGAATCCAGCTCTGTCTAAGCCATGTATGAAAGTTAAAATTTTGGCGAATGCGCAGGGATTTCTTCGAACTGTTTACCAATATTTTTTGTGACTATTCTTATCTAGACATTTCCAGTGAGGTACATTGTTTTTGTGCCCAGTCTTATCTAGAAAATTCCAGGAAGGCGATTGTTTTTGTGAGCCTCAAAACTAGAAGGTTCTGGAAAAAGGGGCACTTATATATAAAGAATACTGACCAGCGGGAGAAGTTATAATTTGATCTCGTGATATAAACAGTGAACAAGTAATTAGTCTAAGAAAATAAACAGTAGTGAAGTGTTTATATAAATTAGTGAAAGTGAATATACTGTGTATATAATATAAATTAGTGAATAGTTTAGTGAATAAATAAGTTAAGTGAGTAGACATACCGTGTGTTTACAATTATCCCACCGTCGTAATACAAACTTTCAAATAAATAATAAAAACATTACAACGATATGCACGGAACATACGTCTTGGATGCAAATAACCACTTAGTGCCAACAATTGATAATACTGAAGAAGTAACTACGGGAATGATGGGGGGATAGAACCCTCCAAGAACCCAAAAATAAAAAAAATAAAAAACATAATCACAGCAAACCTACTAAAAGCTAGTAACCGTAGACTACAATTTTATAAGAAAAACAAAACTAAAATGCTGTTTTAGGGGCTTAACATATAAAAAAATGTTCGATTGACATCGCCCCCCCCCCCCCCCAGATCTTCATTCTAGTTACGCCACTGACGTTGATATTGAGGATACGTCACCTTCAGAGTTCAGAGGTAGACACATCAGGTAACAATAATGATAGACCTTCGTCCCCACGAGCTGACAGTGATCATACACCACTTGCTGTGCGATAAGGTGTTGATTGGGGTGAACAGTATCCTCAGATTATAAAAGCTGATAATTTTGATGAATTGTGTGGTCCAACAATAAAAGATGTAGAGGATACATTTGTGTCACTATTTCCAACAGATTTCATTGATAAATTTGTATTTGAAACAAATCTATACTGTACACAAAATATGGGTGGTGCAGAAATTTGTAATCCTACTAATAGTGAGGAAATGAGGACTTTTCTCGGAATTAAACTCATGATGTGAATAAAGAAACTTCCATAATAATATCGAGACTCTTGGTCTTCATCATTAGAAATAAGAGATCCAAATACAGTGCTAGGAGAATTCTGAGGGCACATATATTTTATCGTTAATGCGTTAGAAAGAGACAAATACATACAAATTCAGTGTATTATTCTCTTTCGCTAACAGGATATCATAAAGAGGAAAACTTGTAATAGATCTAAACATATATCTGGTAGGCATTCACTTCCAGTTTTCAATAAACAAGAAATGCATTCAGGCTATTATTAGCCAGTTTGCCACAGCAAAATGTTGTATAAACAACAACTCATTATGTAAAAGTTCGCAATTAAAGAAGTTAAGGTTAGAAATACAGATGTGTAATGTGGATAATTTAGTTTATCAACTGAGGAATAATAAGATTGTACTAAACTGATCACTTAATGCAATGAACAATAAAAAAATCAACATTACTTTCGTTTATCCCTTCATTATAACAACCAGATTAATTTACAAAGAAATAATTCAGAAGTAATAATCTAATTCACTATATTAGTTCGGTTAGTATACGCTAATATGATTTAAACAATAAATTAAAACCTACCTAGTAAGTATTTGAAATAAGTGTATCTGTATTATGAAAAAAAATGCTTCCCCAACTACCAGAGTTTTTGAAATTTAGATATTAATATTATTCAAAGAGCCGTTTTATCAACAACATTCTCAACTAATGGCAATAAGAATCAACAATTCATGGAATTATACTGGATGATATAATATGCCACTAAAAAATCTCTGGAGGATAGCGTTGATTGATAACTTAAATCAATCAACGGCGAAAAGCTAAAAAAATTACATTCGTCGATATTGAGAGTGCAATTAATGAATATAAGTATAATAATTTTCATTAACATCATAAGGAGTATTCTATGGCAACAATACAGAGTCCAAAATCGACAATATGTTGTAATGAAACAAGTATATTCAGTGTATCACCATTTTCTTTAACAGGGTATCATAACATGCGAAATAAGTCGTATGCTAATATTTGTATTATAACTGTATTCTATTTACAAATATATCTCCATAATAAACCGCCTGTAATTCCTACGCTCCTGATAAAACGATTTCGTCTACAGCCGTAATTCTTCTATTTTTATCTATCCCCTCTCTTCATTTTCATCTACACGTTGGAATTATGCCCTTAAAATATTCCTTTTTCGTTTTAAGAGAAATAATTCTCCATTAAATTTCAACGTAAAACGAGAATTCTGTCATACTCAACGGGAAAATATAAGGGTCACATGGCATTACCAGTGTGTTAGAGAAAGATAATAGTGAGACAGATAATCAAAAGCCTGCGTAGATTATTATACCAGACGAATACGAATCGCGCGTGCGCCTCTTGAGGATGTTTATCTGTACATATGGGTACTGACTGGGTACGTCACTCAATGTTGCTGTTCAGCTCAAAACGGGGGTTTATTCGAACATTTGATTTAAAATTATTGAAGAATTAAGAATATTTATTTTTTAATTTATTACCTATCAGAAAATTACTTATATTTAAAAATAGTAGGTACTTTCATTAGAATTTGATGATATTTAAGTTTATTATCATAGCGTTTTTTAATTTGTACTGTGTGTGTTGTTTACACAGAGAATTCGTTTCTCATTTTCGAACGTAAAACATTAAATTTTTTGTTACTAATACATTCAGATACATGTTCAGGGACAAATTTCATGTTGCCAAATCTGAAAAAGTAAAGGTTTTAACCGCTTTCAAACTGAAAACTAGAACAATTTCCAGCATTAGAATAAAATGTTTAACAAATAGATGGGATTAATAATCTTGATCTGTCACAACCTCTTGAATTATCATAACTAAAAGCTTCTTATAACTGGTTCTCATGTTAGAACAATGCATTTTACAATTAATATAAATATACAATGAAAGTTGGCAACACTGTTCGTATGTAGACAGAATTTGTAACACATTGACGTTATGGACACGCCTCTCGAGAGCGGTGCCTACCTTTTCCACTTTATGATATCCTGCTAGCGAAAAAGAATAATACACTGAATCTATATGTATTTGTCTCTTTCTAACACATTGACGATAAAACATATGTGCCCTCAGCATTTTCCTAACATTGTATATTGTAGTGAATAAGTACGAAAAAATTTAATCAGGATTCCAAAAGTAAACATAATTGGAGCAAATGGAAAGAAAATATATGTAATGAATAAAGCTATTAATTTGGAAGATAAGATGGAGAAACATAAAACCAAATGAATTATGAAAAAGAACAATGGAGATACAAGGAACATATATTAATTTTGAAGAAAGTATCGAAAATGAGAATCAAAGTAAAAATAGTAATTTGTGTAAAAGAAAGGAAGATAATAGAAACGAAGAAGTAACAGAATTTGAATATCCAGAAAAAATGCTGGTGGAAATAAAAAGAAATATTAAATGAAAACCAAAAAACTGTATACAAAGGAAATAGTGTGGTTGAAGGATATAATATGTGGAAAAGATCCACAATCGAAAAAAATTATAGGTGTATTCCATATATCACGGTTACATTAATATTATGAATAGAATAAAAGACAGGCAATAAAATAAAGAAAGAAAATTAATTATAAAATGAAAATTAAAACAAAATATTTAATAAATTTGATATTCTTTATATCCTCAAGTGGAATTTACGGATATTAGATGAATACAAAATTTAGGGGAATTGTATTAATATTAGTTAATAGTGATGTTGAAGAGTTAGAATTAGTATTTGATATAGTTAAAATGGAAATGGTCATAGCTACAGGAAGCTAAAATAGTAAGTTATAGAATGATTTGATATTTATTATATTTTAATGACAGTAATTAAAAAAGGAATGTATGAAGATAACCCTTTAAAATTGAGTAATTAAGTGAGGGAAGGTGGTTTTATGAAAAGAAAATCTAGGTACTTGACATATTTTTGAAAGGTTGAGAAAAAATAATTGTGACAAGAAAAAGATATTTAAATATATTGGAGATTGGTCAAGTATTGAAATATTAGTATATAAACCATATTTAAAAGATCTGGAACAAAGAAGAACATAATTTTGAAAAGGTCTAGTTAATTTTTTTATGGAAATTGTGAAATTATGTATGTTACTGATAATTCTATAGATCATATGACATTGAATGTCATGTGAATTGTAATATTAACATATTTTTTTTATAAGGTAAATTTAGCAGCAAAAAAGGATAGTCCGAAACAAAGATCTTGGTTTGAGTAACACAAAAAAGAAGCTGTCTCTGTATATGTAAAAAGAAGAAGGATCAGAGATTTCATTATTGTTGTATATTACAATATATATATATAAATATATATATATATATATATATATATATATATATATATATATTATATATTATAAATAGCGCCTCTACATTGAGAGCCATTTATTGTACATTTTTATTAATTTATATTAATTTAATAAGAGCCTACTTTGGAGTGCTATTTTACTATGTATTTTGCTATTTGAGATATAGTAAATTATTTAATTGTATTTTTAATTATTTGTTAATCTTAATTTATCATATGGATTGTATGGGCGCCAGAATTGGTTCGCTTTCTACGAATTTCCAATTAAAAAAAAATACTACACAAGTTAGAAAATATTATAAATTTGTTTAACTTTTTCACACTGTATCTCAGGGATGAGATTCGGCACTTGACGATTGTCAGCAACAGGAAACTGTAGGTAAGATACCAAAGAAACGCAAAACGAACATAGACAAATGATTTTAATTGAACATAATTATGTAAATAATGAAATTATTATGAGTTAAAAGTTTATAATTCATATTAAACTCAATAGAATATTATTGACGAAAATCTTCGCACAAAAACGCTTTTCATAAATTATTAATATTATTGAATTCAAACGTATCAAGTAAGTTTCGCTTGATTACTTATTATTCTAAAAGTTCTGAATGCATTCACAACGATTCAACCTCTACCCTCGCTATTGTTAACCTTGTCGTTGTGTGTTGTGGTACTCTGTGATGATTATTATTTAGTTTACTAAATGAAGGAAAGAGCAAAATGTTTGGGATGTATTATCCTAATTTATTGTAAGAATTTGGTGAGTATTAATTTTTAATATGTGTTTAGTGTTCTGTGTCCGATATGTAGTGGAGATTGAATATCTAATACTAATATTTTTGCTAATAAATAGATACCAAACAATATAACCTAACATATAAATATATCAAAAATGTTTTATAGGGGAAATACAATATTTACATGAGTAATTGAGTTTATGGTTGGCTCTTCCTGACCCTGAATGTGGTGCATCGGAGAAAAACGATCGCCTATGATCGAATAAGCGAAATTCAGATGTGGAAAATGATGTGATGTGAATTATTTCATCAGTAGAAATATCTTATCCACAAGATATGTGAATAGTTATCGAATATTATATTAATAAAGGTAATTGTTCATCTTACCATATCTAGACGCTATCACCATTTTTACACTTATTTATTTATATACGAGTGATAAATTTTTGTTAGTTAATTGTTCAAAACTTTACTAAACACTTTAGTTACCTTTCTACTTGATATATCTTAAATTATTTCAGTTTTTATAAAAATTTGGAGGAAAGAAATTCAATACGTCCTCCATTTATTAAATTTACACCGCGTCCCTAAGCTCAAAATCAACAACATTCCAATGTTTTTTACTTTTGTTTTCCATCGTTCATTTGTTGATAAATAAACATCGTTGTTATTGAATCAAAATATCCGTTTCTGCGTTATAGTAGACAAATTCACTTTGTTTTTATGCACTTCCACTGTCACTCCGAAATACTCTATTCGAACTATTAACAGAACGTTGTTTTGCGTTGATATTTTGACCTTGAAGTTTTATACAAATAATTGAATAGTTTACGCAATATACAGGGTTTCTGAAAGTGTCTACAAAATATTAAATTATAATAATTGAATTTTATTTCAAAATTCATGTGATACCATATACAGTGATGATCATAGTTATGTATAAAATTTATGTTTGACGTAATTTACTTGTTACTGTTGTATTTTCAATATCTTGAAATATACTTTAAAGAAAAATAGTTACAAAATTAAATAGTGATCTTTTATATCATTTTATCAATTGTATTCTATTTGTAAATATTTCTTGTCATATTTAAGCTATGTTTTTTATGGATTATTTCCTTTTATCGAATATTCACTACTACTATTACTTAGATTCACATTTCTGAGTGATGTTAATGATTCAACATAACCTAGTAGATATATTTCACTTTAATATATATATATATATATATATATATATATATATATATATATATATATATATATATATATATATATATATAACGCTAGTTTTTGCAGTTAGGAATAAAACTCCGAAATATTGGGGAATGCAGCAACAGGGAAAGAGAGAACCCTTTATATCGGTTTCTATCCAAGCTTTCGAAAACGTTTGTTTTCTTTACCAGTGACGCTACAAATAGAGGAAAAAGGAGTTATTCTCAACTCTAATATACCGGGCGTCCATCTGTATTTTCCCTCATAATAACTGTCCACAACTTCTAAAGGGTTTGAAATAGCAACATGCGGTTTTCACTAAAATTCCATTTTCGCACAAGTTTTGTTTAAAAAAGTTAAGTTTTTTTCATTCGTCTTGCTTACGTCACAACAAAAAATGGCGGAAGTTTAACAATTTTTTGTTGACTTTTGTTAATGGAACATTTTTTTGTAATTTGAAAGAACCGACCGTTACCTATCGTTCAGTGCAAACATTTTTAAAATCGGGTATAGAGTGACTGAGCAATTAATTTTTAAAATGAGAGATGTTTACTTAGTACTTTTAATCATAGTAAGCTTTGGAAGTTTTATGTCAATTTCATCAACGTTGCGAATTGTCAGTTATTGTTGTCTGTTTTTATGTGAAAATGTTTTCAGACGTAGAAAAAGCAAATGTTGTACTTACCTTTGCTAAAACAAAATCTGTGATTTTAACTCAAAGACGTTTTTTCAGAGATTTTAATAAGCAACCACTCACTTCAAAAACAATTAGAAGTTGGTTCCGCACTTATAAAGAAACTGGATCATTATCTCGAAAGAAAAGAGAACCAGTTAATAATTATTTTAGATGACACCATAGCTGACTTTGTTAGGAGATATCCAAAATCGTCGTTAAGAAAAGTTGCTTCCCATTTCAACATTAGTAAGTCTAAAGTTCATAACATTTTGAAAGCAATAAAACTGAAACCTTATAAAATTCAAATTCAGCAAAAATTGAATAAGAAGGACTTCGAAGAGCGTGTTTTTATGAGTGAAATGTTAATGGATCTCAGAAGGAGTGCACCAAACGTCAATCTAATAATGTCCGTTGAAGCCACATTTCATTTAACTGGAGCAGTTGATAACAATATGAAAGATATTCACCTAAGGTAAATGTGTGGTGTGCTGTCAACAACAATAGATTACATGGACCATTTTTTTCGCTGAAATTATTTTTTTATTCACAGTTTAATTAGACGTGCAATTAAATGGTAATTGGAATGACATTTTATTGTTGTTACGTTTTGTGATTAAATACTACTATGCATCTCTCATTTTAAAAATTAATTGCTCAGTTACACGTTAACCGATTTTGAAAAAGTTTGCACTAAAGAGTAGGTAATGGTCGGTTTTTTCAAACAACAAAAAAATATACTGGTTGTTCCATTAACAAAAGTCAAGAAAAACATTGTCAAAGGTTCGCCATTTTTGTTATGACGTAGGCAAAACGAATAAAAAAAACCTAACTTTTTTAAACAAAACTTGTGCTAAAATGAAACATTTTATTGAAAACCGTATGGTGCTATTTCAAATCGTTTAGAAGTTATGGACAGATAAAATGAGGGAAAATAAAGATGAACAACCGGTATATTAGAGTTGAGAATAATTACTTTTTTCTCTATTTGTAGCGTCCCTGGTAAAGAAAGCAAACGTTTTCGCTAGCTTGGATAGAAACCAATGAAGGGTTCTCTCTTTCCCTGTTGCTGCATTCCTCAATATTTCTGAGTTTTATTCATAACTGGTCAGCAAAGACACCACAATTTCGAATAACTGTCGCAAGAGGCCTCATCGGCTTTCCTACTAGGGAGAATCCCTTCAAGGTAAATGTACCTCATTAGGTAAGGTAGGAGATACCATGTCTGCTCTGCCAGTGCCGAGATCCACTGAACCAAATAGGCATGTTCTACATATTACGTGGCATTGTGCTTGAATGAGGTGAAAACTTGTTTTATGAATTTCCATCGCAAATAATAAAAACAAAAAACCAAATAAAACTTGGGTTTTCCTTTTATGGCATTCTGGTTTTGATTCGTAATCTCACCCACCACTACAAAAGTAAAAACGTGTAAAAATTTATGAATAATCTTTAGAGTATTTATTATAAAGTACTATTAAAAAACATCATTGTTTTTCGCAATCTCAATCATTCGTGCTGCAAAGGGTTAAAAGTCATCAAGAATTGAAAAGCGTGACAAAATAAATTTCCAATTATTATTCATTTCATTACGGTCTATCCTATTACAATCAATTGATAAGGAATTGCAGTACATAGAAGATAGTGAGAATATTTTTGAATCTTTTCCGCTCTAATTTAAAGACTATGATGTAATAAACAATAACTATGGTGCTCGAAAACTAATTCGAAAATTAATTCTAACTATATTTTGTTCCGGATAAATGCAACTTCTTATAATATAAAAAAATTATTTTACATGGAGCGTAGTTGTTAAAATACAGTTTCTTAATGGGCATAGAAGCATTGTATTCAATAATAATATTCTTGTTGAATCGGCAAACTTTTAAACTAGTATATGAACAATACTTTCAAGTTTTTAAAGCTGCATTAAATATACAAATTACAGGAGCAATTGCTTGAATTAAGGTATTATATTTTTTTTAAAATTCCTCAATTATGTATGCATAGATTTAGTTACAGTAACGGCTAATCATACAATTATATAGATACGTATAACTCATTTTAATCATCACTTGCTGCCGACAAAATAGATTGAAACATTTTCTAAATAGCTGTTGATTATTGATTACAAACATTTGATGTAATGAAACCAGTTAAATAACTACATAGGCTATTCAAGTGTGTCATAGTTGTGGATGATAGATTAAACTATGTCTGTAACAAACCAATTTCGGTTATTAATGTTTTTTCTTGTAGCAGTAAATTACTATGGATAACAACTGAGCAATTTTATTTCGTAATATTTTTTAACTAAGATATAGTCGTGAGAAGCAAAAAATATAGAACTAATATGATTTAGTTGAGGATGAATAGTAAATTGGTTACATCCTTTTCCCGCCCTCTTAACAAAATAATTTAAAAATTAGTTATTTTCGTGATTGGATTGATAAACAAACAGCAATTTCTATTAAGGAAATAAATGATCACAGTTTCTTAAAATAAAGTGAATAATTTCTACAAACCTTCAACAGAAACAAACTTATCATTTTTTCATATAGAAATAGAAATTTGCAATTTTATTGGGAATAGCCAGTTAACTGTTGCATAATTCAAAATTGTCGAATGAATAATATATCTACGCCTATAGTGGTTTAAAAACTGTAGTTGATATTTATTCTAGAGCGTTTTTAAATGAAAATTATCGAAAATTTGATTCGTTTTTGTAGCAGTTTGGTCACATTAAACTGATTTTGGTATCTACATATTATTTCAGTTCTTGTTTAAATTTCATTCGAGCCGTTTAAAAATGCCTAGAAACATGATATATCATTTCGACAGATCTAGAGTAATTGAATTGTTACAACAAGGCTTTATTCAAAGTGATATCGCCAATATTATTAGTGTCACTCAGAGTGCTGTATCGAAAAATGAAAAAAAAATTCCAAGACACAAATGTGTGAAGGATCGCCCCAGAAGTGGCAGAAATCGATGTACAACAGTAGCACAAGACCGGCAGATAACATTGATAGCTCGAAGAAATTGTCTGGAATCTACAAGTGGTATATCCAGAGAAATTGTTAGGCTTGAAGGACTGAATATTTCACGGCAAACAATAACACGCAGACTAAATGCAGTGAATTTGTATCGTAGAAGACCCTTACGTGTTCCCAAACTAGCCTATCCACTCAAAATTGTAAGGTTGCAATGGGCTCGAGAAATGGTACATCATGGTCCTAACTTGAATAACGTGATTTTCTCTGATGAATCAAAAATTGGCTTGGTTTCTGATTCGCGAAGAGCACTAGTTTGGAGGGCCTCAGGACGACAAGCCCGACTAGAAACAGCCCAACCGCGTGTCCCATTTGAAGGTGGGAGTATTTTGGTTTGGGGTGGTATTATGAGTTCTGGAGAGAAGAGTTACTGCTGCTGTATGTATCGAGGAGGTTTTGAATCCTGTCGTGCGTTTATTCCGAGAAGCAGTAGGTGATAGATTTGTGTTTACGCATGACAACGCACTTCCGCATCGAACAGAAGCAGTACAAAATTTTCTGGAAGAAGAAGGAATATCCACACTATGGTGGCCCTCGAATTCTCCTGACATGAACGTCATTGAACATGCCTGGGACATTCTCAAAACACGCATTAAGAAGCGAAACAATCCCCCTATTACACTGCGAGAACTAAAAGATGCTGCTCGTGAAGAATGGGAGAGAATTCCGCAAGCCCAGCTCGACCATTTAATCGACATTTATGATTGGGTATTCTTCAGGGCGTCTTACAGATGAACCCCATTGATTTTCAGCTCGCCAGAGCTAGTACAATTTGTCCTATGAATCCAGATAACTATATTTTTGTAATTTTTATAGCACGATATAGCCTTTTCGGAGTGTATACAAGTGACCAATTTTAGGATTGAATACTGTTTCGAGCATCTCACAGATTGATTTTCATCTGACCATACCCAGTAGAACGGGTCTTATAAATCCAAATATACTATTTTTTTGGTCATTTTTATAGAAATTAGGTTTTGTTAGCACGATACAACCTTCGGAGTGTAAACAAGTGACCAATTTTATTGTTGAATATTATTTAGAGCATCTCACAGATGAATCTTATTGATTTTCAACACAACAAGGCCAGTACAACGGATCTTATAAATCCAGATACACCACATTTTTGGAGAAATTTCGACATGCTAGCACAATGCAGCCTCCAGAGAGCAGAAAAGTTAATCTTTAAAATCGTTTATTACTTTTCCGCCCAACCTATCTAATATGCGAGAAAAGTATCGGTTTATCCCAAAAAAAGTTGGAAATTTGAAATTTTTTTTGAGCTATTTTTACGTTTTTCATCAACAATAACCATAGAAAAAAATCCTGTGTGTATGTCGTCGTCGTCGTCGTTGTCGTCGGCCACTTTTCGTTACATGTCTTGTTAGCACGATACAGCCTCCGGAGTGCAACAAGACACCAATTTTATGATTGAATATTGTTAAGAACATGTCACAGATGAACCCTATTGATTTTCAGCTCATCAGAGCTAGCACAACGGGTGCTATGGTACTATAGGTACGACATTTTAGTCATTTTTTGAGAAATTTCAGATTGTTAGCACGATACAGCCTCCGGAGTTCATCAAGTCACCAATTTCATGATTGAATATTATTCAGGACACTTCACAGATGAACCCTATTGATTTTCAGCTCAGCAAAGCCAGTACAACAGGTGCTATAGTACTTTAAGTACGATATTTTTGTCATTTTTGGAGAAATTTAAGTTTGTTAGCACGATACAGCCTCCGGAGTATATACAAGTGACCAATTTTATGATTGGATATTATTCAGAGCGTCTCAAAGATGAATCCTATTGATATTCAGCAAACTAAAGCCAGTACACCGGGTTCTATGGTAGTTGAAGTACCAAATTTTTGTCATTTTTGGAGAATTCTCAATTTGTTAGCAATGCACAGCCTCCAGATTGTATACAAGTGACCAATTCTATGATTGAATATTGTTCAAAGTGTCTCACAGATGTACCCTATTGATTTTCAGCTGACTAGAGCGAGTACAGGGGGTCCTATAAATCCAGATATATTACATTTTTGGTTATTTTAGGACAAATTTCGGTTCGTTAGCACGTGACAATTTTATGATGCGGAAAAGTTAGTTTTAATCTTTAAAACCGTTTATTTTTTATTCGTTTTAGCAATTCTACATTCTCAGGATTTATTAAGTTTGAATTTAATAATACTTGAAAGTTAGAAGCATTTTTATGTAATTATCAAATATTATACTATTCGATTTTAGTGCCTTTGGTATTAGGCTGTCACGTCACGTTTTGATTTGAAAATATGGGAATATAATCACCCTGTATTCAAACATACATATTAAACTACTATATTTAATTTGTTACACTAATCAATTCGTGATTTTAATTACCCAACGTCTTGAATAAATTAATCTCGTAAAGTACAGGAAAGTAGTCCACAGAGCTGTTCGGCTTTTCTTTGTGACCTTTTATGCAATCGTGAATTCTAATGTTGTATCAACTTTTATAGCGAGTGATTTAATATCAAGCGACATCGATAATGACAAAGTAAAGGCGACAATGAATCACGCCTTTATTGGTACTTTCAGAGCAATTTTTACAAATAAACTAAGCACACACTGCAAATTATCGTGAAGTAAAAACTGCATAGAGTTTAACATACGGTATTAGATATAAAAACATGGTTCATTGGAAGAGGGCTTCATTATGAATGCAAATTTTTACACATACATAGAATCTCAAAAAACGGTTGTTAAATGAATAGTTGGAATCTATTGGCATGTAATTAGGTAATAATGCAAAGACATAATCACTAGTAATACCACTAGAAGATTTAATTTAACCTCGTGTGGTATTCGGTAAGAAAATTCCACACCAAATTGTGTTTGAAAATGAAATATTTTTAGAATTTATTTTTTGACTATCAACAATACCAATTTTTTTCTTCGGCAAGACACTACCAAAACAAAGGATGTTTTGATTGACTTAAATGTTTAGTTGCAAGTGGTAGGAAATTGAAATTTTATGAATTTTTCATATGGGTACATATACAGTTTCGGCAGCAATGGCTTCTCAGCCGATCAGATGTTGATTTCTACTTATTGTCCTTGCATGGAAATTTTACAATGTAGCATATATCTTCAATTTGTTATCAACTGTGGGCTACTACAAGTAGTATAAAATAAAAATTTTATTAGTTTTTTATATAGGTACATGACAGGTTCAGTTTCGTAACCAATGGATTCTTACCCTATAAATTGTTAATTTATACTACTAGTAAAACAAAAACACCAGTTTGGGGCGTGAAATATTATGTTCTTTTATTTTATAGTTAATTAGAGCTACTATAGGTGGTAGAAAATTATAATTTCGACGATTTTTCATAAAGGGAGATACATAACAGTTTTAGTTTGCGTCCCAGTTTCGGCAGCGATTTTAGCCTAAAAATTGTTGATTTCGACTCAGAGTAAACAACAAAGAAGATGTACGAATATCGCGTGATAAGTAAACAACAACAACAAAGGGATTCATGGGTGATTCACGCACAGAAAGGGGCTACTGAAACAGAGTGGTAACCGCAGATATGCATATTTCTGGCTCATTTGCCGTTCTCAGTACGGTATAACCAAGTAAGGGTGTAAAACTTTAGAGCAAAGCTGTTGATCAAAACATGGAAAAACACAAAACAACGGATTTCAATGGGGAAACCAAACACACATTTGTGCCTTCAAATGGAAGATCCCGAGTTTTCGGGACAATAACCAAGATCGACACGGAGGCGCATATAACCCCCCTGCCTGAACCTTCCAACCCGGAGTAAACAACAAAGAAGATGTACGAATATCGCGTGATATGTAAACAATAACAGCAAAGGGATTCGCTCCAATAAAGTACATTAACATAAATGAGTATTTTGGGCAAAATATCACTTCGGGCGTGCTGGAAACCCGGATCGGTCCCGCTCATAACTATGCACGAAGATTCCAGCAAACTACAACCAAATATAATGCTACACTTACAATGATAACAGATATATGTATAACAAATATTCAGAAAATTTAAAAGCTTTAGAAAAAACACATACATACACAACAAGAATGATGAGTTAGTTTCTATTTTCGACAATGAATCCAACTGCAACGAAAACTATCCAGCAACAAAAATTTTCCATCCGTTCCTGATGATGTGCTATTTGATTTTGTGATTATTTACGGACGTTTCTTCGATCTCAATCGACTGACCTATCCATGTTTTCGTTCATTGGCTGAGAATAGTGTGAAATTTAAGCAGCTTGAGGACCAATTCGTGATAATACCAAAATAATCGATTGATGCAAACCTAATATCTCGTTAGATGTTTCAATATCGTGCCCATGCGGGTGGATGATCAAAGGAAAACGTCTTTAATTGAAAACAAAAGCTTGCATGACAAATTGTGTTTCCAGCATCTTCTGATCAATAGATAGTAATTCCAATGATGTCAAACAGTTTAAATTTACTGTATCAACCATCCTGGGAACTTTTAGGTACATACTTGTGCTGTCTGGGTAATAGTGTAAATCGGTTGGGGCCCTTTCTTTGTAATGTGTTTTGATAGTGTAATTCGGATGGGGTCCTTTCTTTGATATGTGTTTTGATAGTACCTATTAATCGGATGGAGCCTTGCTTTGTATTGTATTTTGGAAGTATTAATTGAATGAAGCAATTTCTATACATTGTAATCATAAATATTTTTAATGAAATTGTACATTCAGAACTCACATTCCAATTACATCCAGTAGAATTTGACTGTTTGGATGACAAAATTAGAGAAAATATCAGCACTATGAAGCATATGAAATTTAAGAAACAAGAAAAGAAGCTACAGAATCTTGAACACACACAACATAAAATTCAATACTCAAAACATCATGAAACTGTAAGTACCTACATACCAACACACTTTGCACCACGATTTGAAAACCTTTCAGACACTAATTTTACAAATAGTGAAATAGAATTTTTAAATAAAGGTTTAAAGTACAGCATACCACCTAAATTTACGAATAATATTAAACAAATTATAGCTACAGAGTCAGAAATAGCTTTAAAATCTAATTCAAATAATTTTCTTTATGAGAAATTAAAAATTGCCAATTTAATCAAAAATATTGAACCTTCAAAAGTTAAACGTCAAACAAAAAATGACATTTCAGTTTTAAACGCAATAAAACAGAAGATAGAGAATCATAACCTAATAGTTACAAAATCCGATAAGGGGAATGCTACTGTCATTTTGACGACTGAAAATTACAATTCCAAAGTATATAACTTTATAGAATCCAGCGATGTAAAAGTTCTTAAAGCAGACCCAACAAAGAAGTTTTCTAATAATGTAAGGGATATTGTTAATAATTCAAATTATCTTTTAAATGATTACGAAAAGAGGTCTATCATACATAAGAATCCTCATTGTCCACAATTATATGGAACAGTTAAATTACATAAAATAACGAAACCAATTAGACCTGTAGTCTCTTATGTTAATGCTCCTAATAATATATTGGCAAAAAAGCTCAACAATATACTCAATACTTACGGATATGAATCTCAGTACTCAATTAGAAATTCAATAGAACTAATCAAAAAGTTGAAATCAATCCACTTGCAAGATAACTATAAACTCATATCGTTCGATGTAACTAATATGTTTACTAAAATTCCTCCTAAAGAATGTCTAATACTTGTAAGAAAATTACTAGAAGATAAAAATATTAATCCAGGAATAATATCAGATATACTTAATTTATTTGATGTATGCATTAATCAGAATTATTTCACTTTTGACAATAAGATATATATTCGAAATGAAGGTTTACCAATGGGAAGCCCTATATCACCTATTTTAGCAAACATTTTTATGGACAATTTAGAAAGAAAGATCTTTGAAAGTAATATTTCGAAAAATATTTTATTTTGGTATAGATATGTGGATGACATATTAGCTTGTTTTATGGGTAGTGAGCGACAATTAGATGTGTTTTTCAACCACATCAATAATTTACACCCGAAAATTAAATTTACATTAGAAATTGAAGAAAATAGCTCAATCAATTTTCTTGATTTAAAAATTTAAAGAGTTAATGATGTACTTGATTATTCAATTTACCGAAAACCAACACAGACTGATGTGACAATTCCATTCAATTCTAGCCACCCTGTCTCACACAGACTAGCAGCATATAATTCAATGATACATAGAGCTTTTTCAGTTCCTATGAACAAATGTAATTTTGATAGAGAGATTAATACAATTAGACAAATAGCAACATCTAACGGTTATCCATTAGATATGATAAATAAACTAATTAGTAAAAAAGAGAAAAAAGTGGCATTACAACTAATATATCCTAAACAAGCTGATGAAATTAAAACTTATAAAACCATCACATATGCAGGAAATATTTCTAATAATATTTCAAAGATAATATCTTCAGCAACAAATGCAACAATTTCTTTTAAAATAGAAAGTAACGTTAGTACAAAATTGTTAAATGTAAAAACAAAAATACCACTATTAAAGAAGTCAGGTATATATAAACTCAAATGTCCAGAATGTAATGCTGTCTATTTGGGTCAGACCCTTAGGAATTTTGAAATACGATACAGTGAGCACTTACGAGCTTACAGATTAAAACAACCAGATAAATCTCACTACGCAAAACATCTACTTGACACCAATCATTCATTGACACCTAACACAGAACTAGAAGTGCTGCATATTTGTGAAAAGAAACAAGAACTGGATTTCCTTGAAGAACTGGAAATTAGAAGACATTTAAGAAACCCACAATACGAAGTTGTCAATGAACAGTTAAATCTAGGGAATTCTCCACTAATAAACTGTCTTATTAAGTGATAATTGTAAAGATCAGCAGATATAGTTTTCCTGGTTTTCTATATCATTGCACAGTTATACTGATCTTAATTGGAAAAATGATATCCAGGATATCATCATAGGGCTAATAATATCTAAGCTTCAATATTTGTAATATCACATCTTCTTCTTTTTTCTATAAACATATATTAAGCCAATCACAAGTTAGGTTACTTCTTGGTCTAGCCAAAAATATAACTACTAAACATCAGGTAGGCATAAAATGAAATGTAACTTCTGTCATTCTGACGATGATATTGATTTATCGAAACAATTGTCAATTTTTTAGAATTTTCAATAACTTGTATTATATTGTGGAATTAACTAGAGACCTTGAGTTTCATTTAAAAACACTAATAAATATTTTTGGTAGTATGGACTAAATGGATCCTAATTTGCACGTTCGTCTAAAATATAAACAGAAATTTTTATGATTTGTTGTAAAATTTGAAGAAAGAAAAAAAGTCAGCTTGAAACAAACATTAACAATATTCAAACAGTGCTGAAAGCAAGTACGGTATCCGCCAAAATAAACAGTACCGAAACAGAGAGTGCTGTGGAGTTGTTTATGTAATATGGATTTGTCATATTTGACTTAATTGTCATTAGTTGATATATTAATAGTACGCTGCAGTTAAATTTAATTTAAAAATGGTTCTAACAACGGAAGAGAAAGTTTTTTTGGTAGAGCATTATTTCCGTTCATACGGAAAAGGTCGTAATGATGGTCCAAGCTTAGAACAGGTGTCAATAAAATATCAACAAAAATTTAATAAAGCAGCTCCTAGTAAAAGTGTGATGTTAGCTGTTGTTGAAAAATTTCGTCGCACTGGTAGTGTATTGTGTCAACGTAAAAGTTATTCAGGTCGTCGAAAAACAGTATGCACTAACGAAAATGTGGGACGTGTTTTTAACCAAGTTGTGCAATTACCTCAAAGAAGTCTTGTAAGAACTGCATGTAAACTCAACATTAGTGAAACGTCTTTACGTCGCATGTTCAAATCAATTGGTGGTTATCCATACCGTATTCAAGTTGGACAACGACTAAATGCTGCGGACAAACGTGCAAGAGAAATTTACTGTGGTCGCATGTTGAGTTTAATTTACGAAGATCCCGAATTTTTGAAAAACATATGGTTTTCAGACGAGAGTCACGTTCATCTTAGCGGCTATATTAATCGAAAAACAACCATATTCCTTGGATTTGAACGTCCTGAAGTCATTGTAGAGAAACCTTTCCACAGTCTTCGAGTTACCGTTTGGTGCGCGGTATCTGGTCATGGAATGATTGGTCCTTATTTCGTTGAAGATGATAATCAGAATCCACTTACTGTCAGCCAAGAGCGTTATAGAGAGAAAATTATTATACCTTTTGTGAGAGATCTAAATAACTTTTGCCGTGCACGAAATCTACAGTTTCGTACACAATGGTTCCAACAAGATGGTGCAACGAGCCATACAGCTGTGCGCACCTTAGACTTACTCCGTCAGCATTTCGATAATAGAATAATTTCTCGGGGAACAGACTTCGAATATCCTTCTCATTCACCTGATCTGACGCCACCTGACGCATACATTTGGGGCATAATGAAGGACAAAATATTTCACTCGGAAAATCCGCCGGCGAATATTGCCGAACTACGGGAAAGAATACAAAATATTTTTCGGCAGTTACATCAACCACTTTTTATAAATATGTTTATTGACTTACAAAATCGATATGAAGCTTGTTTGCGTCGAAATGGTGAACATTTTGAACACTTACATTACAGAAATTAAAAATTAATTTTTATTTTCGGTTCTGTTTATTTTGGCGGATACAGTATATCAATTATTTGATACTTTTAAATTAATAAAAATTACTATCATTTTAAAAAGATTATAAGTAGATATAGTACTTGTGTCAACCATACATCGTATGATTTGATATCACACCTTTTGTAAGGGGTTGTACCGCGTCAGGATATTTTTGTACTAATTTCGTAAATATGCCGCGAATACGGAAATGGGGAATATGGAAAGGTAATTTATATGGGATTCTAGGGAATACGTTCCTAGGTGACAAAATAAAATTCAAAAAAATAAATCAATTTAATGAAAGTTTTAAACAATATTGATTAATTATTTTAGTCAGGCAATGCTATAAAGAACTTTTTGTTGTTTTGCAGTTTTTAGAAACCCTCAATTGATATTCAGTAGTAGAATTAACAATCAACTTCATTCATAGACGGATCAAATTTCATGAAGAACTCACAAAGCTCATTTGCTATTTCTAAACCTTCACTCAGATTTTGCAAATTAAATGTCACCTTTCCACTGCTTGTTGATGCCTTTTCTTCAATGGACGGCGGACTCTTAAAATTATAAATTGAGAATTATTTGTAAGATAGATAGATAGATAGATAGATAGATAGATAGATAGATAGATAGATAGATAGGTAAATAGTTTATTGTGCATAAGATAAATCTTTTCACAAGGGTTCGGTACAAAATTTCAAGAAAGGAATTAAGATAATTCGAAATAAATTATGACATTGAACTAATTTGTAAATTAATAAAAAAATTAAGATAAAAACCAAAATATAAAATATGTGTGTACTTGATGATAAAGCCAATCATTCACCATGTGCAAATGCTCGCAGCATACTAATAATGCTATGAGCTAATTTAGTAAGTTCAAAGAATCCGTTTCGTGTATTATTAATATTAAGGTAGTGTACCAGATCATCAATATTATGAACATTTTGAAAATAACTATTTTTTCTTAGAGGGCTGTAAATGGGACCTTCAAAAAGCATATGATGTAATGACTCCGGGGAATCCATATTACAGACAGTGCTATTCTCAATGCTGTTAATAATAAAAAAACTTCTTTTAAAAGACAATTTTAAAAATGTTTTACTTCAGGTTCTAAGTTGAGCTATTATTCTGGTTATATAAATGTATGCGGGTGTTTGCAAATAACTGCTATTTTCACCAACTAATAAGTGTGAGTATAGTAAAGAGTAACTAGAAGCAACCTTTCTGTTTATGTCACTATCAAGCAGTCGTTTTCGAAATTCGTCTAGAATAAGTCTATCTAAACTGCGTACATTTGTACTTAAATAATCTTCCCATAGACACTGACATTGCGCATTAATAAACCATTCTTTAAGTTGTGTCACCCAATTATACTTTGAATTATTATCAGATGCTAACTGAGCAAGTCGATTGAAACAAATTTTTGAAAGTCTTGAAGAGTTCATTCCTTTGAGTTTGTTTAACCTTCATGGGACGGACATCAACATTTTACGAAAAGGACTAACTGGGGTCCGAGAAGACCCCATGCGTAAAATTGCAGAAATGCTGTGTTTTTCTTTAAATTAAATATATAGAGAAGAAGTTTTATTAAAGTTTTACTATTAACCATTTATTAGTCAAAAATCATCACGAAAAAATACAAAATACCCTAATCACTAATACTACTAGCTACATATCATTTTAACATTTTTTACAAACTATCTCCGATTTTGAATGTTCTAGGCACACAAAGTTATTACACCTAATACATATTTTTCTAGATTTTCTGTCTTTTCCTCTTTGACACATATGGCAGCGCCCCCTGGTAATGTTTTGTTGTTCAACTCTATGTTCTGTTGCATCCAGTAGTTCGGGAAAAACGTCTGTCATATGCCGTTTTCTATTCGTCTGAATGTATTTATTATTATATCGTCGGAAAACGTTTTTCTTTATGAGTTCTTTTCCTAGTCCCAAAATATACATTTTACGTTTATCCAAACTGTGTTTCTGCCAATCCGGGTTTTGCAGTAACCACAATTTATAAGCATTTATTCCTGCGATATCTATAAGATGCGAAAATATTGCCATTGGCCTGCGGTTTGACTTTCTCTGCACTGTATATTCTTTGGCCAACTTATCTGAAGTGTCGACAGCACCTTTTGTTTTGTTGTAATGAAGAATAATTTCTGGTTTATAGTGCTGTTGTTCTCCAGCTACTTCACTATCAGTATGCTCACTTGAAAGTAGGATGACAGCATGTTTTTGTTTTGGAACATAGGATACTAGCGTTCTTTGATTTCTAAAAGCATACAGACTTGAAAACTTGTACGATGCCGGTGGAAGTTCCCTGGCAATAAATGTTTTATTTTTCCGGAGGGTTCCACATAAAGTAATATTTTTTTTCCACAACTTGTCAGCAAGTTCTAAACTTGTAAAAAAGTTATCGGTCGTTATTCCAAATCCGCCTTCCAAATGGTCTGTCAAATCTAGGACAGCCCTTTGACCTTGACCCTTTTCCGCTTTGTTACCTTGTTTTCCTAAAAATTGATAGATACATAGGAATATAAAGTTTGCCTATATTGCTTTTCAAATAACTTACCCAAATAAACTTGCATGTTTGCAATATAAGAAGTGGTGCAGTCCACAAGAGCCCATATTTTGATTCCATACTTATCAGGTTTACTCTTCATATAGACTCGGAATGGTGCCTTACCCCTAAATGGTACAAGCTGCTCATCTACACATAGATGGTCGCCAGGATTAAGTTATTTTTACAATTAGAAGTGAAAATATCGAATATATCTCTTATCGGAGCTAGCTAATCTACTAATTTTCGTTCTTGTCTTGTTTGAAAATTATCAAAGCGTAAAAATGAAGTAATTTGTTTGAATCTGTCTCTTGACATTGCAGCAGGAATTATAGGACGACAGTAAGAAATATCTTGACACCAGAGCATATCGATAGCCTCTTTCGATCCGTGAAGTGCGCCAAGAATAAGCAACAGTCCAATATAAGCTTCAATCTCTGTAGAATCAACAGGTACAAAAACTTTAATTTTATTCGGATTTTCTATATTCCATTTATCATAATATGTTTGTGCCGTTCAGTTTGTTTCGGTTACTATTATGTTCAGAATATCCGGAGATAGGGAAAGAAGAAAAGCGTCTTTTATACTTGAGATATCAAAACTGTAATTTGTAAGGCCTAGATCATGTCTCCGAATATTAGCTTTTGAACGTCTAACTTTTGTGTTTCCTGGAATTTTTGACCACTCAGTTCCATTTTTAGATTTATATACTGGAATGCCCTGGCTGTTACTAACTGTTGGTTCCTCTGGGTTCGTTTTCTCTATACTTTGATCAACAAATATTACATCATTTTCTTCCTCTACTTCTGTGACAATGTCTTCATCTTCTAAGTCACTCGATGTTTCCTCATTGATAACACTATCAAACTCTGGATCATCACTTTCAAGTATACGTAACATCTCATCGTCAGTAAGCCCCTTGCGATTCTTTGTAAATAAAAACTGACTAATTTTCAAAGCGATGTACCCTACTCGCAATAGCACAAGAGACTAACCCGAATATTCAAGTCTAAAAATTATATCGCAGTACGGGGAATCCCCCATTTGAACTGGTAATTTACATTTTACAATTATATGGTTAAATTCCCTGTGAGTAAACAAACGTTAAATGTATGGGATTCCCCGATTTTACTAACAGTTACCGGGATTATTTTATCGGACGTAAAAGGCTGACCGGGGTCTGAAGAGACCCCTGGAATATAAAACTATTTTTCGTTTATACCAGCCAATAAAAACTACTAAATACATCATATTTTATCAAAATAATTCATAAACTGCAGCTAGATGAAAGATCAATGTTTAAAAATTTGCGTTTGCAAAGATACAGCAAAAACATACGTCATGGCGTACAAACGGACCCCGGCCAGTCCTATGAAGGTTAATCAAAGTAAGGCATGTTTGAAAACAACCGTTGACAAATGATCAGAACTTGTTTCCAAGCGTACAATGTAATCTGGGGTATTCTTTGACAGACTTAGGAGTTTTTTGAAAAAGTTTACCTGTACACGCTCTATAATATCAGTGTAACGCAGACCCTATACACCAATTCCAGAAGAAAGAGAAGTTAAAATAATTGAATTATATAGATTGATCCGCGATTCCCAAGTATTCATTTTTGACCGACACATTATATCCATTACTGCTCCAATGGCACGATTAGCTTTGGTTTTAGAATTCTTAGCCATGGTGTAAAACAAGGCTGTGGAGGAGAAATCAACACCCAAGTAAGTAAACTGCTTTACTGTTTCCAAACAATATCCACTATAATGAAATTTTTTATTGTAATTATGTACATGGCCACTTTTTGCAAATATCATCACTTTTGTTTTATCGGTAGTTTGGTATCAAAGCAATAAGACTCGAGTACCTTTAGTTTTCGCTCTATATCAATTGGAGAGTCGCCAAGGATAACAATGTCATCTGCGTATTGAAGCATTAATATGTCGTTGTTACCGTCAATAGTAAGTCCATTCAGATTTTTTGAGCGAAAATAATCTTCAATGTCAGATATGAAAATAGAAAAATTAGGGGACTAAGTGATTCTCCCTGCAATACACCTTCCGAGATGTTCTATTTTTTACTGTATAAATTTTGTTGCTTGATTGAGAATGTTGCTTTATCATATCTGTTTTAGTATCCGAATTTGTTTAGAACTAATCCCAAATTTATGAAGTTTCAACCATAGAAGTTTATGATCTATACTGTCAAATGCTTTTTTGAGGTCTACAAAGACAACAAACACTTTTCTGCGTTGAAGTCTAAGATTGATTTGCAAGATTGAGGTTAAGATAAAAATATTATCTAAACAGCCTCTGTCTTTTCGGAAGCCATATTGTGTTTCTGGAAGGATGGAATTATCTTCACATCAGCTGGACAGACGATTTAGTAAAATAAGTGTGAATACTTTAACGCAGCAATTGATTAGTGATATACCGCGATAGTTGTTTGGATCATCTAAGAGTCTTTTTTTGTGAAGCATTGTTAGAATTGTGTTACACCAGCCAAGTGGAATTTTTTCTGATTCTATTATTTTATTATATAAGTGACACATGTACAAGCGCCAATTTTGTGGTAAGTGTTTCAGAAACTCGTAGGTTATGCCATCCCTACCAGGAGCCTTACCATCTTTACACACCAACAGGGATTGATCAAGTTCTGAGAGTGTTATAGGTCAATCCAGAAACTCATGTCCAACGCCAAAAAAACTGATATCAAATTTAACCTTAATTGTAGTAGTGGCCGTAAAATGACTCCCATTCTGCAATTCATAACGGATAGAATTTATTTCTGCGCCTAAATAAGTTTGATGTTTTCCAAAACTCTGACTGATTTCTAGTATTGGAACGAGCAGCCATAACATTATTTTCACACACTTGTTTCTTTTTTAAAATTAGCTGCCTTTATTCTTTTTTTATAGTAATGTAATTCGTTTTATATGGTTCTGAAAACCCATACTTTTTGTACTCTTTTAATTTAGTTTTTACTTGAGTCTTTAGCTCTTTACATTCAACATCAAACCAAGAGTTACGAGGTTGTTTTTTTGTTTTACTAATTCTTTTCGTTGAAAACAGACCTAAACTTTTTGCTACGTCCCAAATACTTGAACAAAGATTATTATATAAAATATCTACATCTCCACACATACCTACATTCGGTAAGTGCTGAATTGATATAATAAATGTGTTTTTAAATGAAACTCAAGGTCTCTAGTTAATTCCACAATATAATACAAGTTATTGAAAATTCTAAAAAATTGATAATTGTTTCGATAAATCAATATCATCGTCAGAATGACAGAAGTTACATTTCATTTTATGCCTACCTGATGTTTAGTAGTTATATTTTTGGCTAGACCAAGAAGTAACCTAACTTGTGATTGGCTTAATATATGTTTATAGAAAAAAGAAGAAGATGTGATATTACAAATATTGAAGCTTAGATATTATTAGCCCTATGGTGATATCCTGGATATCATTTTTCCAATTAAGATCAGTATAACTGTGCAATGATACAGAAAACCAGGAAAACTATATCTGCTGATCTTTACAATTATCACTTAAGAAGACAGTTTATTAGTGGAGAATTCCCTAGATTTAACTGTTCATTGACAACTTCATATTGTGGGTTTCTTAAATGTCTTCTAATTTCCAGTTCTTCAAGGAAATCCAGTTCTTGTTTCTTTTCACAAATATGCAGCACTTCTAGTTCTGTGTTAGGTGTCAATGTGTCACAGAACTAGAAGTGCTGCATATTTGTGAAAAGAAACAAGAACTGGATTTCCTTGAAGAACTGGAAATTAGAAGACATTTAAGAAACCCACAATATGAAGTTGTCAATGAACAGTTAAATCTAGGGAATTCTCCACTAATAAACTGTCTTTTTAAGTGATAATTGTAAAGATCAGCAGATATAGTTTTCCTGGTTTTCTGTATCATTGCACAGTTATACTGATCTTAATTGGAAAAATGATATCCAGGATATCACCATAGGGCTAATAATATCTAAGCTTCAATATTTGTAATATCACATCTTCTTCTTTTTTCTATAAACATATATTAAGCCAATCACAAGTTAGGTTACTTCTTGGTCTAGCCAAAAATATAACTACTAAACATCAGGTAGGCATAAAATGAAATGTAACTTCTGTCATTCTGACGATGATATTGATTTATCGAAACAATTGTCAATTTTTTAGAATTTTCAATTACTTTTATTATATTGTGGAATTAACTAGAGACCTTGAGTTTCATTTAAAAACACTAATATGAGCATATTCCACGAAGTAAGGGTCGAGACAGTCAATTTCATGATATAATGAAATCTATGGTTTTAGTGTTGTCCCATTTCAGGCTAGTGAATGAGGATGAAAATGCAATGTTAGGCTCATTTCTTATTAAAGGGCCGAAAGGCAAAAATACTGGGAAGTGGTCTGACAAATATTGATCACCTAGTACACTAAATTTGTCAACAAATTCTAGTTTATCATTACAACAGAAACATAGATCCATAATACTTTGCCCCAAGGCATTACAAAAAGTAAAATTTGCGGGTCTATCAGTATTAACATGACCATTTACCTTGAGCATTACTCATCTTGTCGTGACTAAGCGTGTCAGGAAAAAACTGAGTATTTGTTACAGTCTCTTCAGGGATCTCACTAATAATTCACTGTAGTCACTTATCGGTGGAATGTACACAAGGCAAACAATGAACTGAAGAGAAGACATTGTAAACTGATATATAAGCCACCAAGGAGAAGTCTCCAGGAGACTTGGGCTGTAACTGTTTTTGTATAATATGGCTAGGCCTACCGACTTCTCCCTAACTGCTTTGGAGTAAACAACACTGTAATTATTACGTATAAGATTTAGTACTTTAATATCAGTAGCCTGCCACGTTTCACATAAAGATATGAAATCATATTGCACATGCGAGTCTTCAACGAGAAAATTGTTGAGATTTTTAAATCCCTGCACATTCCAGAGTACTACTATAACACTGCGTTGGTTGCACATCCCGAGTTGGAGTGCTTGTTACTTTTTCTCCATCATTTGAATTTATTTTTTCCTTTATACCATTTGTATTTAGTGTTTTGGTTTCATTTAGTTTAATTTTGTTTTCGTTCTTAGTGTGTGATTGCTATTCAATTGTGGTTATTTTCAAATTATGTTCTTTTATCAAAGTTTCAGGTTTTTTGAAGAATGCTCTCTTCTTGTGTTGGTGATCTATCACTTACTGTTCTTTACCCTTCTTTTCTAAATTCTGTTGGTGTTTGCGTACTTATCTGCTGTTTCCAACCTACCATATCCTTAAGCTCATATTATTTTTCATTAACTACACGTTTATTGTATTTAACAAAAGCTTTGCAGCCTTGACTCCTAGCTATTTTCATTTGTTCCAAAAGTTGTGTTCTCTGATATCGAATTTCTTTTGGAAAATCTTCGCTAAGACTCCACTTCGAATTTTTCAAATTCCGTGCCAATTTTAACATTTCAAATTTCTTACTTTTATGTGCCATTTCTAACAATATTGGTCTAGTTGAATTTTCCCTTTTCTTTCCGAATCTCCTGATATCCATTATATCTTGTTCGAATTTCAACTGAACCCCTATTTGGTTAATTACCACATGTACTTCCATCCTTTGGGATTCGGCATTTCCATCCGGTACTTCACTGATTCCATAGATAATTAAATGTTTACTCCTCAGTTCTCTTTCTTTCATCTTGTTTGTCTAACTGTTTTTTAAGATCTTTATTCTCTAGTTTTCTTTCATTAGGGTGGTTAGTTCTTTTTGTAATCCATCTATTTTCTCTTCCATTCTAATGTTTCTTTCATCCATAGTGTTTAGTTTCTCCAAAATTTCATCCATTTTAATAATTATTTATGTTTCCAAATACAGCCCTGTTATACTAAGTTCTAAATGCTTGTTATCAGTTGATGAATACAAGTTTTTGTGAAAATTAAATGACTAAAGTTTATTCTTTAATATCTTGAAGGACAATTATTTCACTATTTCATTAAAAACTAGGTAATTTTTGGGTTTTCAAAGAGATCTTATTTTACATACCTCTTCTTACTGTTATGCTATAATAACATTAACTTTTCACTATATTATTCGGTGGATAAACAATGAAAATCAATCATTTACATACAGACGAAAATAATACGTGTCTTTTACCATCTTGTCAGGACCGAACTGCAACTTATTTGTAAGTATCAATTGAAAATAGAAAAAGTTAGGTAAATGTAATAAACGACATAGTGTCTTAAGTGATTTCAAAGAATTTTGTGATTTAAATTTCGTTACTTTAATTGTTTAAAAAATGGAAATTTTATTCTTTCTAGAGTCACTTAAGACGTGTACATGGTGAAAAGTTTTACTGACAGCCGTAGATGGCAGTTTTGGTAGGATATCTACCTATCGATTAGATCCGTGAATAAAGAAATCTTTAATAGCGAATACAGGAATTGGGTTGCAATTTTTTAATCCGTGAATAGTTAAGACGCGAATAATGAAACCGTAAATAAGGAGCTTTTATGTATATTTCTCCTGATATAGTGATAAGCAGTATTACGCGCTTGATACACGTATTACCAATAATAAAAACAATTTTCTCCCAAGACTGCTGTTGAGGGCAAGATTAATTTTCTTCTTAAAAACTGCTTTTTTTAATTTTGAATTATAATTTTTGGTCGTACAGTAATTTGTAGGTATTTTGTGACACTTTCCTTTTTTATTTTGTGTCAATTTACATAGCAAACAATTTCTATTTTACTTCCTTATGTAGAAGTTTTATCAATGGCCAAGGGAGAGACTAGAAACTCATTAGTAGAGCCTTTTAATTTAACCAGGAAGAGTATTAACTACCCTGTATTCTTACAGTCAGTTTCAGCAGTCCTGCAATCAGGAGTAGGAATTATTTTCAAATCTTCAATTAGCGAAGATATGCATCTTCGCATCCTACGTCTTGGACTTTAGATTCCATACTTATAGAAGAGGATTAGAATAGGGTAAAAAAGGAAAGTTTAAATTTGTTATTGCAAAAATGATACCAACTGAATATTTCTTAACTCGATCTAAAAATCAGTACAACTAAAAAAACTCAAATGCACAAAAAGTTTATTCAAATAATGAAGTGAGAATCAAAATGTTTCATTTGTACGGACTCAAATTTTAACTGCCTCGTATTCCCACCTTTTACGTGTTCCTGTTGTTTCAAGGTTCGACATTTGGGTGATTTAAGTTCAATTAAGAAAACTTTACCAAATACGTTTCTCTACTTAAGGCGATGTATGCAAATGCGAAAGAAACAATTACCGGTTCCAGTCGTGTTGTGTTTTCAGTGACACAATCCTAATGTTATTCATTACGTGTATTTTGAGTGGGCAGAGGGACCATGTTATACTCGAACAATAACATATTGTAATTCTTATTTCGTATATAGACAAGGTCAATGAACCAAGAAGTCTTGAATAACAGAATATATTATATTCAGGTAAGGATATATTATGTGTATCATCTTATTATATGTTGAATACAGAAACGGCATTTTCAGTTTAATAAGCTGAGTACAGGTAATTATATAACATCTTAATTTCTATGTTTAGTTGGTATTACTATTATTCTTCGACCTTCCCTAATTATCATTAAAACGATCTATATTACTTCGTTGGAATGCAAATTATTCCTGCATCTGCTGACTAGTGAATTATGTTATTAAGCGAATCTAACCTCGTTTATATTTGAGTAAGTTTGAATATTTCAGCACTTACGAAATTCTATTAATTTTTGACTTGTTCGGACTGAGACAACATAAAGATTAGGAATAATGAAAATGAATTGCTGCGAAAGCACGAAAAGAAACATTATTTCTAAAGTCTACAGAACAAATCAAATGCGTTTGTAGCAAGCAGTTTAAAAAGTGTATTCATCTGCAGACAATAAGCTTGGGAGAGTTTTATTTTAGAATTATAAACGAAAATAATTGGAAAGAGGAGTGTTGGAAGACCAAGAATTCCGTGGCTCGAAAATTTAGGAATTTGGTTTAATATCAATTTATTTCATACCGCTGTAAAGTATAGAGTAAAAAAATATTCTCAATGTCATAGAAACCTGAACACCCAATAAATATTATTTTATTTCAAAAATAATTCATGCATATCGTCGGGTTACTGCAAAAACAAGATAACTACACTTTTTTAATTTTCTTAGTTAAGTGCATCTCTTGCTCTAAAAATTGCACCTACTTATACAGCGAGAACAAGATACATTACTTACAAGCATTAACTATGTTACGAGTTTGCAAAAATAATTTAAACTGTAGTAGCAGTATTATAGCAGTATTATAGATCAGGTTGTAAATATTGAATTGTTCGACTTGAAAGATTTAATCTTCTTGGAACCATTGTTTATACTATGTAAAATTTACTAAACACTTCACTTTAAATACTAAAAAACATAATGTTTTGTCCGACATATGTTTAGTTGTTGTGTCCCTATACAAATATATCCTAGAGATATATTCGTAGAGACCCCATTGTAAAGAATACAACATAAATCTTTTTAATTATAAAATGTCTACTGCTATAATAGAATGCTTTAATTAATCATATTTTCAACATGTAAGTTTGTTCATTAGTACAATTTTTATTGAGAGGGCCAGTTTACATAGGTTTAAACTATAGCTACTAGGTCTACTGCCTTGGGATAATTTGAAATGAAAATAGACAGTTTTATTATGTAAGGTATGCCTACTAATTTAAATTTTGCAAGTTTGCACAAAACACCTTTTTTGACTAAGCCATAAAAATGCACCCAGACAGGAGATGTGCTACTTTGAAACATTTCATCTGGTATAATAATAGATACACACTGCTTCAGATGAATTATTAATTACGGAAACATTGCCATATAATAATGATAATTGACACAATTTATAGAGCATGCGAAGATAAGATCGTAATAATGAAGTATGTCATGTGATACTATCATCCAAAAGAACATATGTGATGGGAAAATTTTGAATGAATCAATCGGTAAATACCTTAGAATTACATCATAAACTGAATAGTTGCATAGCTGCTGAAGTACTTCAAAGACTATTCAGATCCGCGATCTAAACACTTATGTGGAATTTCGATTGACTAAGTACTCGACTAAGTATGTCATCTTAAATGTCAGAAAATGGTCATAAAATGCCAATTGGTTCGATTAATTTGTTAGTGACCAAATTTTTTTATGAAGCATTAAACTTATTCAAGGTCATTCAAAAATTTTCGCACCTCATTTCTCACAAATACAAAAAGTAATAGCAGTATTCGATAGATAATTGGTCAGCTAAAATAAATGATATTGATCAGTTCAATTTTGTTAAAAAAATATTTCAAGGTAAGTAAGCCTAAGAATTACGTGTAAAATTATTTTACATTAAAATCATCCATCTATTTATATGATGAATCTACAAAATCACAATGATTTGCAGAAGTCGCGGATATACAAGACCTCACTCTTTCCTTAATTAGACGCGTCGGTGTATTTTGTACACCAATGCTAGTACACCGCATGTCTGCCCCTGCCGCATTAAGTATCTTATAAGCCGCATCTCTTCTGTCTCCCACCAAAATATCAGTGTTGTGCGAGAGTAAGTGAATATCAAAGGCCTTGAGAGAGCTGGTGCCTAAGTACACCACGCGACCAAATATGTAAGTTAAATTTTAATTTTGTTTTTTCATTAGAAAAATTATTATATTTAAATATTTTGATGAGTATTGTGAAGTTCTGTGTAATAATATATTTTTAGGGATAAAATACCCGTGAAAAACCCAAACAAACTGACAGATGAAGAATTAACCATATTCTTAGAAGTAGACGATACTGAACCAGTATATGAACTAGAGGAAGACGATAATGACCTAGAAGAGGAAGAAGTGGCTTATACCAGTCACGATAGTCACTCTGAAGTTAACGGTGACTCATCAGACGAAGAAATTTCTGATAGCGAAACTTCATTTCAGGAGTATTATATTGACAAAGATAATTTCACTAAATGGGCAAAAGAAAGTTTTGTTAGTAAGAGGGCAAAATCTAAAGCTCAAAATATAGTAAAAATACTGCCGGGGCCAAAATCAGTGTCCGACAGAATTCAAAATGAAATAGATGTCTTTTTAAAATTTTTCACCAATGAAATATTAGAAAATATTATAGATTGTTCCAACATATATATTGATACCATAAAACAAAAATTTCAAAGGGATAGGGATGTAAAACATATTAGTAAAAATGAAATGTGAGCGTGTATTGGATTACTATTTTTAAGTGGCGTAAAACGAGCCAATAACACATCATTTTTAGAATTATAGACAAATGATGGTACCGGAATTGAAATCTTCTGTACTTGTATGAGCTATAAGAGATTCCTATTTATTCTGCGTATATTGAGGTTTGATAATATCACCACACGAGAAGAAAGGCGCAAAGTAGATAAGCTAGCACTCATAAGGTCTTTGTGAGAAGATTTTAATAGTAACAGTAAGAAGGAATACTGCCTCAGTGAATACATGACGATTGATGAAATGTTGGTTCCATTTCGCGGCAGATGCAGTTTAATACAGTTCATTCCAAATAAACCTGCCAAGTACGGCATCAAAATTTTGGCTCTTTGTGATGCAAAGACATTTTAAACCAGTAATATTGAAATATACTGCGGAAAACAACTAGACGGTCCATATGTTTTGACACCGGACAACTCCCTAAAGACTGACTGAGATCCACGTTCATCACTCTTCCAAAGACGGCTAATGCAAAATTGTGTAAGGACTACCGACTAATAAGCCTCATGAGCCATTTTTTAAAACTCTTTTTACGCATCTTACATACTAGGCTATATAAAAAATGTGAAGCAGCCAGTGGGTCCAGTCAGTTTGGATTTAAGAGTGGGTTTGGCACGAGAGAAGCTATATTTAGTTTACAAACACTGGTTCAGAACTGCCTCGACCAGAGAAAGGATGTATTCATGGTGTTTATTGACTACGAGAAAGCGTTCGACAATGTGAAACACGACCTGCTGATAAGATACTTACAGGAATTAGGACTAGACAATAAGGATATCAGAATAGTAGCTAGCTTGTACTGGAACCAATCTGCCGAAGTAAGGTTTCAAAATTTTAGAACCACCGAAGACATTGTACCTATGCTATTTAACCTGTACGTAGAAAGAGCGTTTGCCGAGGTAATGTCAATATGTACAATTGGTATAAAAGTAAATGGCATCCCAATTAATAATATTAGATACGCGGACGACACAGTAATCTTAGCGGACAACGCAAACGACCTTCAAGCACTTCTGCATATGGTTCAAGAGAAAAGTGAGCACCTGGGCCTAAAAATTAACATAAAGAAAACCAAGTTTATGGTGGTTAGCAAAAATAACATCCCCGCCACCCCTTTATACATAAACGGCATTCTAATAGAGGAAGTCACTAAATTTAAATACCTGGGCTACCTCGTTACCAACAAATGGGATCCAGAAGTCGAGATCAGAAGCAGAATTGAACAAGCCCGATCAATTTCCCTCAACTTAAAAAATTCCTAACAAATAATGATCTCAGCTTTCAACTCAGATACAGAATGGTTAAGTGCTATGTCTGGTCCGTCCTGTTGTATGGTGTCGAAGCCTGGACTCTTAAAGCAACTTCGAGAAACCGGTTGGAGGCATTTGAAATGTGGACTCTTAGAAGAATGTTTGGGATCCCTTGGACAGATCTGGTAAGAAATGAAGAAGTCCTTAGAAGAGCCGGTCTGACCAGCCGTGAAATATTCGACGCCATTAAGAAGAGAAAGACTTCCTATCTGGGTCACATCCTGCGTGGTCCTCGTTACGAATTCCAACGTCTTATCCTCCAAGGAAAAATCGAAGGAAGAAGGGGAATAGGAAGAAAAAACTTTCATGGCTCAGGAACATTCGACAATGGACAGGAATACACGACTTTATGTCTCTCCAAAATGCTGCTCTAAATAGAGAAATCTGACAGGATGTAAATAGACGGTCCCCTACGCAGGAATCTGCTTGGCACTTTGAGAAGAAGAAGATATGTTTTGAATAATGGACCTTCCCAAATTGTAACTAGGCTTGTTGAACATGTAAGAGTAACGAATAGAAATTTAACCTGCGGTAATTGGTACAGTAGTTATCCATTAGCGAAGTTGCTTCTTGAAAATAAAATCACATTCATGGGCACTCTACGAAAAAATAAAAAGGAAATTCCATTCCAAATAAAAATAGAGAAGTTGGTTCTTCAGTATTTGGGTTTCAAAATGATGTAATGAAAACATCATATGTGCCGAAGAGAAATAAATATCTACTTCTTATTTCTACAATATATGGTGATGATTTAATAAATAATGAAACAGGAAAACTTGAACAAATACATGATTATAATATGACTAAGGGCGGCGTTGATACAGTAGATCAACTTTGTGGAAATTATTCAGTATCTCGAAGAACGAAGAGATGTCCTTTAGTTATATTTTCCCAGCTTATTAATATTTCCGGAATTAACAGCCAAATTATTTACAATAGTATAAGCGATAATGAAGCATTACCAAGAAGGCTATTGAAATTAACTGTCTCGACCCTTACTTCGTGGAATATACTCATATTAGTGTTTTAAATGAAACTCACGGTTTCTAGTTATTACCACAATATAATTTTTATTATATTGTGGTATTAACTAGAAACCGTGAGTTTCATTTAAAACACTAAGAAGGCTATTTCTAAAGCAGCTTTCACTGCAGCTGATGAAACCTCATTTGGAAAATCGCCTTCAGTACCAAAGTTTACCTTCAGACGTTAAAATAGTTATAAAAAAGTATGTTGATGTAGAACCGGAAATAAATAGTGCAAAAGAACCACCTACTAAAATAAGAAGTAGGTGTTACATCTGTGGTAGACGAAAAAATCGAGTGACCACAATGCGATGTGAAACTTGTAAAATGTTTGTTTGTGAAGAACACAGTCAAAAACAGTTAAAATGCAATGAATGTTTGACCAATATTGAGAATTCATCCGACAATGAATAGTTTTTATGTTTATTTAACCAAATTTTCATATATTCAGTTACTCTCAATATTATACGTATAATCTGCTTAGAATTGCTAGTTTTAGATTTGTCCATATTATTATTTCATTATTTTTATATACTAAATAAAAATATTTAATATACCAAGCTTTGTTTTTTTGCACAAAACATATTACTTTTTATATGAATAATGGATACAATCGCAAAACGTCTGGTATATAAAATACACCGCGCGCCTAATTATGCACATTTTTGAGGCCCGCCTAATTAAGGGTTAATGAAAGTATTCGTTTATGTATTTTTATTCCCTAACCTAACCAAACCTAACCAGTGCCTTCGCACTAAACATTAAACTGACCGATATTTTATTTTAGCTAACAAATTATCAGTAGATTATTGACTATCGCATACAGCTGTTACTTTCGGTATTTGTAGATATGAGGTCCTAAAATTGTTGCTTGAATTTGCAAAAATTTAATTTCCTAGCACTTGCCAATTAACCTTTTATGATCACTTTCTAACATTTTAGATGATATAATTGGTCAATTGAAATTCCACAGATGAGTAGCTAAGATCGCGGAACTAGACTATTTTCCAAAATATAGTACCTATAGAAATTGCTAAGATTTCATTGTAAGACCATTTTAATGAATTTATTTCCAAAAATTTAATATTCAAATATATTAACATAACGCTGAATGTACGACTGAAAACTATATAATTAACTCACTTTCGTTTAAAATCTGTGTAGGTATGCCGCTGTGCATATTTTAGTCAGTAGCAGTCTTATTAACACATTATAATATAATTTACTAACTACTTAACTAGCGTTCAAATGTGGTTAATTGAACCAGATCACTTTTTATAGAAGGTAAATTAGAATGTTAATTCTTTTTTGAGTTCGGTCAGTAATTTGAGCAATATAAATTCGTGTTGGAATTCAAGGTTTTTTCAGTTGAGTAAATTAATTGGGTAAATTGCAAATTTGATCAGTGATATTAAGATAAAATTGGGACGACGATTACTTAGAGAAGCAGTTTCTGAAGTCTCATTATTTTTAAACATTTTATTCACGCTTCCATAATTGTCTCAATTCACAGGTATAAGACTGATGAACTCCAGCGTATTTTATTTATTATACGTATTTTAAATAATTCCAAACGACATCGTCACGACATCCGCACACGAAACTCAATTCGCAATGCATAATTTAAGACAGATATCTTTTTTATATAATAACAAAACACATTTGGGGCGAACTGGAAAATTGGAGCATTTTAAATGAACGTATTACAGTTTAGTTCTTTATATTATAAAAAACAGCTGGTTTTGAAAATGCTCGACCCTTCTAAACTTAAATAAAAACGGATTTAATGTCTTAATATTTTAGATACTTATTGAAGAAACTCTATCCTTCTGTGCCTATGTTCTGTGCATGACAGCAAAGATAGTTGACGATAAGGGACAGCAGTCGACGAACAAGATAGATCGAAAAATGTGTGCAATGGATGTGTGCAGAATGTATGTAAATTAATTTTGTATTGTTTAATAAGAGGAAAATAGTATTTTAGCATGATAGCAGAGCGAGGTTTAAAGAAGAAAGGAACTAAGTAAGAAGATTAATTTGATATTATTTGAGAAAGTAAAATTTGACGGTTAAGCAGAGAAACTTGAAAGTTTGTATTGACGATATTTGATGGTAAAGATTGGACTAAATGGAAGTTTAGATTAATGCTATTTTTGGAAAGCAAGAATTGGATAAATGTAATTAACGAAAAAATGCCGGTGGAGTACAAGACTAAGGGGTATAAAGAACAAATTGGAAAAGAGATGATTTCAAGGCAAAATCTCTAATTCAGAGTGTGTTGAATGCTCGATTTGAGTTGATTATGAACGAAAAAACAGCATTTGATATGATCAAAAAATTGAATTCAATATATGAATCATCCTCAACAGCCTTGAAGCTCATGGCTAAAAGGAAGTTACTAGAACTAAAAATGGAAGAGGACGACGAAGTTTTAACGAGATTTAAGCAGCACATAAATGAATTACTCTCCCAGAATCTATGGTAATTTAGTATATATTGTTGACGCATTGGCCCCCAATCAAAGAACTGTAGAATATGTTAAGTCAAAGTTACTTATAGATTTCAAGAGGAGCACAATCAACGAAAATAATACACAGGTATTAAATTCACGAGTGATGGCGCACCTGGAGGTCGGAGGGGAGTTGGAAGACCAAAGCTTCGGTGGCTGGATGGAGTGTGGAAGGATGCATGCTCCGTCGGCATCCGAAACTGGCGCAACGCAGCACAACACTGGCAGGCTCTGCAGGAGGCCAAGAGTCGACCTAGGTTGTAGAACCACAGATGATGATTTAATTAACGAGCAATAAATAGGGGAGATTATGTGAGAAGAGATAATGGACAGAACAATATGAAAAAATGTCACAAATGCAAAGTGCAGAAGTTATCAGAACACCAGGGGTCACTACAGAGGGTGTGGTGATCACAGAGTATATTTTAAAGGCAGAAGAAGATACCAAGCAGAAGTAAATAACACTTCTCACCCGACAGGAAATTTTGCAGATGCACAGGAACACATTTTTTTTAAGTAACAATCTTGAATTCAGGAAAAGAATAAAATTAAGCAAAAGAAAAAATAACGTGGCTCCAAGACAGCGGATGCAGTGATGAGATAAGAAAATTAAAAAAAAACCGATAAACGTGAAGGTAAGTGTTCAAGATTGTGAAATCTTGAATTTTATTGTTTACGATACTTTTAATATATGTAAGATATTTGTATGCGTCCTTTTTTTATTGTATATATTTAAGGCGTAAATTCATTTTAGTTAATAACGTTGTAAAAATATGTTTCAGAATTGATAAGATCTTTATATTGTTGTAAATTCAAAGGATAGTTTCATTTTATTTCAACTTTTGTTATATACCTTTAAAATATCACGTTTTGCAACAATAATTGTAAATTGTTTTGTATGGGCATAGAAATAACATATTTTTGAAAGTCGCCATCTTGTCGCATTGTCCTATAGTTAAGAAGTTAGGAAAAGGTCACGTTTCACCCTATTATATATTGTATTGTAAAAACCCTAAATTTAGTGTCACTTCTGCATGAATTTTATAGTCGACGATCGGAAGATATGAAAAACATTTTTGAATAAGCTTTCTGAGTAAGAAGTTTACAATTGCTATTGGAGTATTCAATAGAGATTTAACTATTTATTGGCGGCACCCATAGTTGATTCTTGTCTAGGAACCCGACAAGTCAAATGATACTGGCCAATAGAAAATATTTATTTTCGTTTGGTAAACCCATCCACGTGTAAACACGCCCCTCGCAGATTTCTATTTAACACGTCTCACAACGTGAGAAGAAATCAGTCTCTCACTCATCGAATCGAGCTCAACGCTCAACATCAAAGGTAGTTTTTCACTCATCAGTTCTACACTTATTGACGCGAGTTTTACACTCACCGAATCGAGCTCAACGCTCAACAACAAAGTTAGTTTTTTACACTCATCGAAGCGAGTTCAATACTCTCGATAGCAAAGTTTTACACTCATCGACGTGAGTTTTACACACTCATCGAATCGAGCTCAACGCTCAATAACAAATTTAGTTTAATATTCATCAAATCTAAACATAAAGTGCCTTCCGATCTGAAACCACCGAAGTTTACCATTCACAACTTTGTACCATTTTGTAAATTTGTATATAATAAATTATTAATTTCGACATTAATTTTGTCAAATTAAGATTATTTACCTAGTTGAATGTCCACGCCAGTTGACGAAGTTCAGTTAGAAATATAATCAAAAACAGTAAGTGACGGTAATTTAATAAAACCTTTAGATATAGGGACAATAATTTTAAACTTTACTGTAGGTAAAAAAGAAATTAAAACACATTAAAAATTGTTATTTTGCACCAGAAATGTTAAAACATTTATTAAGTATGTCAAAAATAACTGATAATGATAATACAGAACAGAACAGAATTATTTCAAAATACTAAACAAAAATGATGAGCTTATTGCATTGGCTACATGATCTAAATGATAATCTAGTTTTTGAAATTCAATCAAATGGTTGCAATGTAGAAATTGTAGAAAAAGAAAATTGCACAAAAGGTGAGGGCACATCAATTTTAACAATCTTTTTATTCTTTGTAAAAATAATGTTTGTGAAAGTTTACCCAGTTCATTTGAAAATTCAATGTGAAACTTGTTTATTGCGAAAAAAGTCAAATTTGAAATTTCATATTAATAGAAATAAAGCTGATGATATTTGTGAAATAATACATACCGATGTTAATGGCTCACTTACACACAAAGTTTTAAAGGTGTAAGATATTCATTAATTTCAAGTTGTTTTGGTTGAATTTTTTTAGATATATATTTTTAAGAGATTAAATTGGAATGTTGATTATCTGGCTAAACCAGGAAAGGTATTCCATTCTCCTACTTATTGACAAATATCCATGAAGGATTGCTACTATTGGAACTCCTGTAAAATAAACATTCATTACGATATCTCAAAAATGACGTCTATGAAGCATGGTCAAATCAGCAGAAACGGTTTGAAATAAGGGCACAATTTAGTGCTCATTTAGTGCCAATAGCTGAAATTACTAGAAAATGAGAACACTACTAAATTTAATCAAGCAAGCAGTGTACACACGCATACCCCGTAAGAACTCAATATAGTTTTAAAGCATTATACAGAAGATTTGGTGCTCAATGAGTGCTGGTGATATGTAATAAAAGATTTCGCAAACAAATTTTTTTTTCAATTTAAATGATAAAATCTTCTAGTATGACAGTTTGAGCATATTCTAGGGGCGAATACACAGATATGCAACCGTAATTAATGGTTCTATGGGGTTCAGTATTTAGTGTTCAATGAGTGCTGGCCGTATAATAGCAGTAATTTACTTGAAAAATATTTTCAATCTTTTTTAATGATAAAACTGGTATCATGGCGCTCTGAACATGTTCTGAGGGTGGATACACAGACCTTCATCAGTAATCAGTAATTCTATTGGGTTTACATTGAGTGCTCAATGTGTGCTGGCCATAAGAGAGCAGACATTTATGTGAAGAAATTTTTCAATATTTTCAATCATCACAACTGCTAGTTTAGTATGTTCTGGGGGTAAAATACAGACCTCCATCAGTAATTAATGGTTCTATGGGGTTCAGTATTAACTGCTCAATGGGTGCTGGTCATAAGAGAGAGAAATTAATGAAATTTTTATTTTTTTATGATAGAAAGTGCTAGTATGACAGTTTGATCATGTTCTGGTGATGAATACATAGATAAAAACTGCTAGTATGACATTCTGAGCATGTTCTGGGGGTAAATACATAAGCATCCATCAGTAATTAATTATTCGATGGGGTTTAGTATCAGGTACTTAATAAGCGCTGGCCATAAGAGAGCGAACATTTATGATAAGACATTTTTTAATTATTAATGACATAGATTGATAGTATGAGAGTTTGAGCATGTTCCTGGTGACCTCCATCAGTAATTTTTAATGATTCTATGGGGTTTAGTATTTAGTGCTCAATGAGTGCTGGCCGTAAAAACGCAATAATTCACTTGTAAAATTTTAAAATATTTTTACAGGATCAGAACTGCTAGTATGATATTATTAGAAGTATTCTTTAATTAGCTCAAGTGAAGCTATTCTTTTGTTAACCCATAATATAATAACAAACGCATGTAATATAATAATGAATATCGATGGTAACAATGATAAAATAAATATTTTTAATGGATTTCTTTAACAAAGAAATTGTTGTTTGGGTAATAGTATTTTTTGTCAGTGTACCCGGATAAGAGGTCAAATTCTAAGTATATATACGTTATCCTTGTGATTCCCTTGAGTCGGATTGTTGTGCGATAATTAGATCTAAAGATATTTACAATTGAAGGTATTTTTTTCACAATTTTTTAAGGGGTTATACAAGTTGGGATTTTCAGAAAATATTTATTTTTCAAATGTTGGTACATATGTTACGGTATATTCTCTGAAAATTTCAAAATGAACCGGTAGATATTCTCTCCAAGCATTAGAATAGGGTTTTGAAGCTACATACGCGTTTATTTCGAAACTATGTTTTCAAAGTCCGTGAGTACGACTTCTCGGAAACGGCTAGAGCGATCGGTTTCAAATTTTCACACAACGTTTTTAGAAGTATTTCCCAGGTATTAATCGAAGGAATAAGATTTCTGAGAAATATTTGGGTTTTTTTAGACCAATTATTGAGGTTGGAAATTTCTTTGAAAATCGCAATTTTTTTGGAAGGCTGCCATTTTATTAAAAACCAAAATTTGGACTATTCCTTTTATGAATACTTGCATTCATCTACCCACTAGAATTTTTTTTCGAATTTTCATTTTTAATAATCCAAACCTGAGATATCTTCCTCGCCGCCAGGCACTTATTTTTAGAGGACCTCTAGGAGATCGTCTACAGGGGCAATACAACTGGTTTTTCGAATCGAACAATGGGGTTATACATTTTAAGAAAAAAATTGTTTCCGTAAATGTATGGTCTCTTATGGCCAGCACTCATTAGAACACTTAATACTAAACCCCATGGAATAATAGATTACTATGGAGGTCTGTGTATTGACCCCAGAACGTGCTCAAAGTGTCATACTAGCAGTATTTATCATTAAAAAAATGTTGAAAAGTCTTTTCAAGTAAATTATTGCTATTATACGGCCAGCATTCATTGATTTCTAAATACCGAACCCAATAGAACCATCAATTACGGTTGTAAATCTGTGTATTCGCCCCCAGAACATGCTTAGACTGTCATACTAGAAGTTTAGATTATTTAAATAAAAAGAACCCTTTTTCGCTAAAAATCTATCACATATCGCCAGCGTTCATTGAGCAGAAAAGAAGTATTTTGCTTTAGAACTATATTGAGGATGTACACTAGCTTAATTAATAGTTAGCACTCATTTCCTAGTAATGAATAAGAACAATAAATTTCAGCTTTTCGGTCTAAATTAGCACTAAATGAGCACTAATATTTGCTGTAATTCCCAACCAACCTGTTGATTTGACCATGCTAGCTTTATAGACTTTCAGAAATGGGATAAAATTAATGAAATGTTGTTCACAATACGGACATGAGCTGTGGATATTTTTATTTTACGGTTATCTGCAGTTACGAAATGAGGTTATGTATTTTGACTTTATTGTTCGCAGAGTGATGGAAATAAGTAATAAATCTAATAAATTGTACCACAATAATGCCACAAACCTAACCACGGTTAATGATATTATGTTGAATCGTTTTGGATCTATATATTCCATGTCAATACAATCAATACACTATCCTCCAAGTGGAATATATACATCACAAATACGAGGCACATGTTTTTCTGAATCAATATTTGTCTTCTATGTCACAGTAAAGCAACGGAGTCTTTGCAGATGTGCCCAAACAGATGTAATATATCAACTTTTTTGATAATTTAAAATACAATTGCTTAATGTTTATTAGTTGATAATTATAGTCGGGTTAGGTTCGAGGAGGTTTGTTTTTCTGGGTCCAGTTTCCCTGGCAAGTTGTGCATCAATTTTTTCTTATTAGATACTTATTATGTAATAAGTAATTGCCTGATGATGAAGTGGAAAGTTGGTCAATTATTGTGCACATGCTGAAAGCAGAAAAATCAACTTCCTAAATCATCAATTCTGACGTATAATGCAAATAAAAACGTAGTTTTATTCCAAGATTATCTTCATAAAGTGATCATTGTCAGTTTGTTAAAATGAAGACCATATGCGTAATTGACGAGAGTCGGAAAAAATTTAACCGTCAACTCAATTAACTATTATTTATAGTTTTATTCTGTACAATCCGCAAAGTAAATACCTGCTTAATATAGGACTATTTTTTCAAATAATCTCACATATAAATCATCTGTTTTCCGTACGATGATTTGCGGTATGTAATTAATTGAATGAAAAGTACCTACTTAAAGTGTAAGTGTGATTTTTTGTTTGTATGAGATAGCAAAACAATCGCAATCATAAGTGTCTTATTTTAGGGTTTCAATGTATTTATAAAAGTGCAGTAAAGTGTTAAAAGGTCTGTAAAAGTGACCTAATCTCAAGAAAAGTGAACAGATAAATTTGAATTTTACGGAATATAATTAGTTGAACTCTGATATATCTAGTTCGGTAACAATAGTTTTCAGCGATAATTAAGTAGACTATGTTACATTTTTGATGTTAGAAACACTATTCAACGTAAAACGATTTGCGTTACATATTTATCGTGGATCTAAATTTAATTTTGTCTGATCAATCATGCTAAAATATGATTTGTTTGGCAAAATTATTTGCTTACAAATGTCAAAAATTATTGGCTGTGAAATTAAAGCAGAAATAAAAAAGCGGTACACTTAACAGAAAACGATTGCCGAATTTCAGTTTGTATGCCAATACTGAGTATATTTTGAATAACTTATTTTTTTTAGAAATTAATTCCTACGTGATTACAGATCGACAGGAATAGCTTTAGAGAGAATCAATATGCTGTCGTGTGTTTAACGTATATTCATCTCTACAAGGTGAAACATGAGATTCTATTCATGTTGATATGTAGTACAAGACAAATAGTGTGTAGAAAAAATATGAAAAATTTAATACACGAATATCTAATAAGAAAAGCCGTCATCAAAACATATCTAGTATATAAAACTACAAGTGCCGAAAGTTTGTGATTCTGCCGGATTCGGCCGTACGCGGAGTGCGGGGCTCTGAAACTGTCGGCCTGTGTAGTGTATACTATTTTTCTTCATATTCGGCCAAAATAATCAAGTGAGCGGTGGAGGGATGAATTAATTACATTTTGTCCACTGCAGCAAAGCGTACGTGCGTCTCTCCCAATGCAATAATGTTAGGCTTTCTGCATCTCAACCGACTATAGCTAACTAGCGACTATCTCGTGTAACAGTGTCAGTACATGAATAATTACTTTAGGTCCACTGTAGCAGATCGTATGCACGCATCTCTACTGATGCAGAATGTTAGACTTTTTACATCCAGCGGAAAGTTTGTACTTTCGGTAAGGTATGAAGAAAACATATTTAGGGAAAGGAGAATATCATCCATGGCTCAAATGTGACAGTAATTTTTCTGAATAAAACTCAAAGTCAATGTCACAGCGTTTTTAATAGTTGACAACAGTGCAGCTACTAGTTTCAGCCCACATACGGGCTATCTTCAGGCTACAAATTATTATTTTGTTATAATTAAAGGACACATTGCAAAAGTCTCCAACCTTACCTTATCTAAATATTTATTATACTTCCGTGGGGAACACACGCTGATAATCATAAATGTTAGAGGAGAAAAGTGTGAAATTAGAAGATTAAAATTTTTTAAATATGAAAAAGTCCTTCTCTCGTCATAAATTGAAATATAAACCACTTAATAGTTATGATAACTTATAAAAAGGATGTGATCAATGAACAAATATGATTATAATTGGAATTGGAATGGAGTTATAGAGTTGAGCCCAAAGGAAGCAATCAACCATGAAAAGAAAAATAACTTATGGGGGGTAACAGTTGAACTGCTTAAATTTATGTATATGAGAGAGAGAAATTTTGTCTATATGATCGTTGATATCCTCAATTCTCAGAGGGAAAAGTGCGACCAATTCAGGATCGGAGAAGTCTGGGTAGGTTAATTCCCAAAGGGAAGAGTCCATACTGGTAATATAGTTGGAGGGAAGAATTTAAAGGTGACAATCTCTGGCAAGAAAGTACTTTGCCATGTAAGGAATTCTTATAGACGAATATAAGAGATGAGCACCATGTTGTGAACAGGAAACTGAAGCAAAGGTATCCACAATACTTAAATAAATAGTACATTCCAAGCAAGGTACCCCACACCGAACCAGACGGAAAGGCACTTCACTCACAACATGTGACTTGTAATAATAGAGAACAACATGGAAGCATATCATAACGGAAGCTGTCAATTGCAGAATTGTCATACTTCAAAATGACAAAAGAAAGAGTTAAATGTAATCGAATTAGAAGAAAATCAATTTTCTCCTTGGAAGTGGTTAGTGACAGACTTTGAAAATTAATTGAATTATTAAATTGGTTGGGAAGCCAATAACTAGTTATGAGAAGAACATGTGTCGCCCACGAACAATGAATGGTACATGAACAACATTAATGCAAATTCACTGAAAAAGTAGATAACAACAATATAATCAAACAGTACTTCGAAAATATTAAACATTAGTTAAGTTGAAAGGTTATACATATCAGAATAGGCGTATAAAAATGATAGATGAAATTATAGTTGTAAATGTCAATATCAGTACAAATCCTCTTGAAAAAAGAAGAAGAGTTGTTGATAGGTTAACATGTCAAGAACTACAACAATTAATAACAATAAACTAATATTGAGTAGTGATTAAATAATGCAAAGATAACAAATCCATGGATAACATTAATAGGGAGTTAGTTACATCGATATACTACCAAAAATTAAAATGTAAATATTAAAGGTTGAGAAAAAATAAAGTTTTTAAAGTTTAACACCCCTGAAAAGGAAGATTGGGGAACATGTATGGCTCAGAAGGTACCAATTGTTCATTAAGACAAACGACATTGGCATCAGAACTAGTCTGGTTAATCTCAAACATCTCAAGTAAATTCATCCTATGACCATTAAAACATTTATGTAGTATACGAGCATCAGACAATGAAGAATTATGGTTCTCTGAAATAATGTGATTTGCAAAAGCTGAAGGGGAAGCAGGAGGCTCAGTATTATGATACATTTTGATACAACTAAGATGTTCTTTTATCCTGGTGTCCAACAAACGTCCAGACTGGCCCACATAGACAGTGTCGCAGTCCTGACAACAAAGTTTGCAGTCTTTAGTGTTAACCAGTAATGATCTTAAATTGTTATTAGTTCTAAAACCAAAGTTATGGTTATGTTTTTTAAAAATATTCCCAAATTTATAGGATATAGGACCGAAGTAATGTAGATAACCAGCATAATGAGGTTTTTCACTGTCAGAAACCACATTAAGAGAGTTAAAAGTAGGAAAACTCAGTCTGAATTTATTGTAAAATTTTATGTATAATTTGTTGAATAAAGAGATTAGGAAATTATTGTCGACAGCGTTTTGTTTAATGAAATTAATCTCACTATAATAGGCCTCTTGTGATAGAGGCAAAGAAAAGGCTCGATAAAGTAAGCTATTAAAGGAAGAAACCTTATGTGATTGGGGGTGATTAGAATTAAAATCAATGACAGCGTCCGTCGTTGTGGGTTTTCGGTAAATCTCAAATTCCAGTCTCATGGTGGCAACATTCCTAACGATTAACAAGTCCAAAAATGGGATACGACTATTGACCTCTAACTCCAAAGTTAATTTAATTCTGGGGTGTAATGTGTTAATGAATTGAAGAAAAGAAAGGGCCTGTTGATGTGTACCATCAAAAAGAACAATATATTCATCAACATAACGATAATAAAAAACAATGTGACTTTTAAAGGAAGGATCATTTAAATATGTCTGTTCTAATTTGTTCATAAAAATTTCGGCCAGTAAAGGACTAAGATTAGATCCCATAGCTAAACCTGTTGTTTGTTCATAATATTTGTTATTAAATTGGAAGAAATTTTGTTCTAAAGACAACCGGAGTAAGCCAAGAATATCAGAGATGATGTTGGCGTTCAAATTATTAGAATAGAGCAAAGCCTCAACAAAGTCTATACATTCAGAAGGAGGTATACTAGGTTAGAGATTAGAAACATCGAGTGAAAGCAAAAATGAACTAGAGTTGGGAACGGTTATGTTAGATATTTTGTTACACAAGTCCAAAGAATTTTAATAGAAAATTTATTATTGAAATTAGTGATGTCTTTAAATAAATTATTAAGGAAGGAGGAGAGTTTGGAGGCTGTTGAATTTGAAAAGGAAACAACTGGTCTAATTGGTATATTTTCTTTACGAATTTTTGGAAGTCCATAGAAAAGGGGGGTGATAGGTGCCATCTGTATTAATTGATAGAATTTAGTGTTGAAGCTGTCTAATGTATCAGCGTAAGTTTTTAGCCTATTCCTAAAATACGTATGAAACTTCAAGGTAGGATCTGAGCTTAAGGAAGAAAAGAAAGTGTCCGAATTAATGAAAATCAAAGTCTGTCACTAACCACTTCCAAAGAAAAATTCATTTTCTTCTAATTCGATTACATTTAACTCTTTCTCTTGTCATTTTGAAGTATGACATTTCTGCAATTGACAGCTTCCGTTATGATATGCTTCCATGCTGTTCTCTATTATTACAAGTCACATGTTGTGAGTGAAGGGCCTTTCCGTCTGGTTTGGTGTACCATGCTTGGAATGGACTATTTATTTAAGTATTATGGATACCTTGAGCTTCAGTTTCCTGTTCACAACATGGTGCTCATCTCTTATATTCGTCTATAAGAATTTCTTACATTGTCAACTATTAATAATGCTGTGACTCTGTCTAGCATTAATCCATTTCTGACAGCGTTTTCAGACCTTTCCTTATATTGTTTCTCTAGTGGAGCTACGGGCGTCTCACCGGTCTTTTATCAATAGGAGCTTCTTCCCTGCCAGTTTTTAAACTCTCTCATATACAGACGTCATTCTTTAACTACTCTAATGATGTTTAAGCCTTTATAAAAATCTTCAATTTCCTTGTTCGTAAGTATTCGATATTTCTCTGTGTTTGTTACGTAAATTTCTCGTAGGAGTACAGAGTAACAATGGTTGCAAGCTTGAATGCACTGTTTTTTGTTAAAAATGTTTCCCTGTCTAACTCGTTCGAAGTTATATTCGTCTAACGTTATGTTCTGTCGAACCTTATATCTGTTATGATTATTTTTGGTGGTGCATATATATTTTGTTTTGCCCCACGGTAAGAGTTTGTTTCTTGAGACTAATAAGTAATTGACTTCAAAAAATTATTTTTTGGCATTAATTCGGAAGACTATTTATGGATTAAAGGGATTTTGTACAATTAATGGTAAAAATCAGAACTAGTTTAAGTTTAGTAACACGTATGTTCGCATGAATCAATTTAAGTAACGTAAATTTTGTCACGTAAAACATAATGCCTTAATATTACCTTATAAACTCATCAGTAGCACCAATAAGTACAATACGGTCATAAAATGTTTAAAAAAAAACAAACCGCAACAGTTAATAACAAAGAATAAAATAATGGACACCTAGATTTATAGACTCCGTTTTATGATACTTTATGTTCTTACTGTTGCTAGTTGGAGTAGAATCTTGTATTTTCAAGAAAGAAAACATTAAAAAGACATAATCATTTGAATTGTAGATATATCGGCGTTAACCTAATGATTCCTTGGTTTGATAAAATAATAAAAGTCCGTTCAAAGAGATATACCGTTTGGGTTTTATGACTAATAAAACGTATTTGTCAGCGAGTGTATAAGAAGAAATATTAAGTGTCCGATCGTAAACGAATACCAATGATTATCGGCGAATGATGGGACAGTATTTGAGAATAATGCTCTAATTGGGATATTTAAATCATTAAAACTAAGGTGTTGACTAACTATAGAAAAAGCCACCGTTTTGTATTGTATTAATACAATTGTTTCCTTCAGGAGTAAGGAGGAAGCGGAGAATCCCACAGGATAACGACAAGGCTCATCTTTCAAGTTGTTACCGTCTTTAGTAGATCTTTCTTTTATTTACAAGCAAGTGGCATCTACTTCTGGGGTAATTAGCGACACAAATATGGGTGGTTCACAGTTTTCTTAACATGTTAATGTCACTTAGAAATTAAAAAAGATTCTGCGTATTACAGATTTCGCCAAGAACTTGTTCAAAATTGTTGCTGAGGTTTTCTTGATTGTTGATATTCTGGGCAATTGGTTATTAAATGTATGACAGACAGTATGCTGAGTCTTGCATAATTCACATTTTGGGGATTCACTTTTAGTAATTAAGTAACTATTAGTAAGCTTAGTGTGGCCTATTCGTAGCCTAGTCAGTTTAACTTGAAGCGATCTTTTGTTTATTGACTGCGACCGAGGTTTCACTTCCGGTTTCACGTCGCGTTGTTTCGATTGGGATGTTTGCCACTCGGTTTGGCACAATTTTTGCACTTTTGATTTAAGTTGCGGTTTTATGTCGGTGTACACTACCGTCTGCACTTCACTCTCGGTTTCACTAATTACTGTTTGTCGTGCTTTGTGGTCGGCTTCTTCGTTTCCTTGAAGGCCAGTATGGGAAGGAGCCCAACGTTTTTCCACAAAGCTATTGGAATGTTGCAACTGTGATAATTCGACTTTAATTTGGAGTGTTGTTGGATGTGTGGGATAAAGTTGATTGATAATATGGATTGAGTTTAGAGAGTCTGTTATTATGAGGGATCTTGAAGTATTTTTTGTTTTTATGTAAGTTGTTCAATGGCGTATAGTTCTCCAGTACAGACGCTGCTCATTTCAGGTAACTTGAATTGTAGTGTACTGTTTTGTATGATCCCTGCTGCGCCTACGCCATTAGAGGTTTTGGATGCGTCTGTATATGCGAGGTGAAACTATTGATATTTGTCAAGTATGGTGGTACATGTTTTCCTAATTAGGGTATTGGGGGGGGGGGGTTTCTGATTTGATAAATTTGCACAGTGAAGTGTCGGTGGGAGGGATATATATCCACCATGGAAGGGGAGTTTTAATTTTGGAGTTCTGTGAGAATCTGACTAGCTCTTGCATATAATGGTGGGTCTGTTTAAATATATGCCGAATGTAGAGTTTTGTAGTGATTGGTCAGGATGTTTATGTAGACTGTATTTTACTGGTTTGTGTTGATGGATAGTGCGTTTATTTGCAAAAGATTCATGGATTTCGGATTCCAAATCAATGAGATTGTCTAATGTTGACCTATTTTGATTGAAACCGCTTTGTTCTTTTATTAAAAGGTTTCTGTCCTCTAATGTCCACAATAGTCTTTTATTTATGATTTTTTCCATTATTTTGCTTAGTATGTTAGTAAGAGATATTTATTGGCATGAAGTTAACCTAGTTCTTGGGCAGTTTGCCTTTGGTATGGGTATGACGATTGCCTGAGACCACGTGGATGGGAAAATATTGTTGGTCCAGATTAGGTTGAATATTTGGAGAAGGTACTACTTGGCAATATGTGGGAGTTTTTGAAGAAAGAATAATGGAATGTTATCAGGTCCTGTGGCAGAGTTTATGATTGTATCTAAGGAGAAATTTAGTTCATCTATAGTTAACGGAATATTAAGTATGTTGTTCTTACGGTCATCGTAATCTAAGTATTCGGCTTCTTTAGTCTTTTTAAATTCCAGAAATTCTTGTGAGTAGTTTGATTTGCTCGAGTTGTACTCAAAATGTGTTGCAAATAATTCGGTCATATCTTCGTTATTTGAAACCACACAAATATATAGATTATCATTCAACTAAAGACAGCTTGTTATCTCATGTCTCTTTGGTTGCAGCAAACAATGCAAACCTCTTCACAGAGGTACATTTTTTAACAAGAATTTAAACACGTAGAGAATATCTGATTAGCTTGAACCCTTCTTTTATTGGAGTGATTTGTCTATGGAGCTCCCGAAAGCATTCCAACATAATTCGAATCAGACGTATTTATCAATTCCAACAAACATCAATCAAGCCAAATAAATCTATTTAATCATGGAAGAAAAAGTATCACCACCATCGTATTGATTTTACCAATGTCGTTGTTAAAAGAACGTCATTTGTAACGTGGTTTATAAATTACTACCCAAGTTTATCTGGACTATATTTTGAAAGTAAAAGTAAGCTTACCTTTAATTTGTATCATAATGTTGCTGAAAACACTTACCTGAAACAAAGAAACATATTTATTAAAAATTCGGTAAATTAAAAATAAATACTGTGTATTTTTCAGGTTTACTTTACATATCAAGGGAGTACCGGGAATAGGGAAGTTGATGTAAAGTTACGTTATACACATTAAAGGGATTTTTTAAAAACCTAAACCCAAACGACTCAACATTTTCAGTTGGAATTTAGTACTGTTCGGGTACAAGGTCCCTATCGTTTTTTATTGAAATCGGCTCAGGGGGAAGGGGTGAAAAGGGTGTTGAAATTATATTTTTATGCAATTCTCCTTGTTTTATTCACATTTATCGAGGTATATTTCAGTCAATATTTTTCAGGTATGCAAATAAATTTCATCTCTCGCCTATGTGGAGGTGCAAAGGGGGTGAATCGATTAAATTCAGTGACATATCGTTTCCTATATTTTCGGGGATAAAGAAGTCGAATATTCTGTTATTTTTTAGAAAATATCGAGAAAAGTATCTCCTTCCACCCCGAAAATATGTAATATTTAATTAGTGAGAGTGAGCAATGTGGAAACACTGAATCCATTGGCAGCGGTATTTTTGTACCTAATATGTTTTTAGTAACGTTCAATATGAAAGAATTTTTTGATTCACATACTTTTAGTAGGCTATATCATTTACAAAACAGTGATATCAGTCCCATACGCAACCGATTTTGGTATTAGGTAGATATTGTTTGTTAAATGTCCGTAAAAGTTAATAAATTACTAGTGACGAAATTTGTTTGTGAAAGATTTTATTATTACTACTTGTAGATCTGCCAGAGAAAATTACGGTGACAATGCGGTAGGATACGTACAAGTAAGAAGAGAAGAAATATTTGTATAGTGAATGGCATAATTACATCCCTACATAATATGACCAAAACACCTTACACTATAGTCTATTAGGATATGATGAAACTGAGGAAACCGTAATTTAGGAGAAAATCGGGAAAAACTGGCCAAACCGCTTTTATTTCAAGGATTCATCTCTATCTGTATATCAGTTGATTATTCGTTGAATTGTTATAAAATAATCGATTATTCTTCAATTAATCATTGCGCCGGGCGTATTTCATGATCTTTTCGTTTGAATATCTCGGCAACAAATAAAAATATCGCAAATCCAAGATGAATATTTGGAAGTATGAAAATTCTTCTTTCGAAATTGTTATTGTAAATTGAAATCGGACCACATCTGTCCTATTCAGGGCAGCTGGAAAATTGCGTAGTAAAAAATTCAAATGTCCACAGATCGAAAACTATGCGTCGGATAGTGCCTGCTTTTTGCACATAAAAAGTTTATATTAAAAACCAATACTTGCTGAAGGAACTACGCTACAACTCAAAAAATAACCGAGTTATGCATTTTTTTTTGAAAACTGCACTTTGGACGATTTTTTTCGATTTTCTTCTAAACTGTCGATTTGTTCAATATCTTATTTTATTCTTGTTTTAATTTTTTACAATTTCTCTCTTGACGCCATCACGATTACCCTAACAGTTTTCATTTTATAGGCAAAAAACTATAAAAGCGATTTTTTGCATAAAATTGTTATTAATGAGTTGTGAATGAAAAAGTCTAGTGAAAAACATCTCACTACATCATATCAAACTATTCTCCAAAAAATGGCGCAGCTGGTTTTCTTTTTACATGAAAAAATTTCTGTAGGTTGGCCTAAGAGTGTTTGGACCGATTACATTATTATTTAATAATCCCGCCCAAAATGTTTGGTGACATCTTTTACTTATTAAATAAGGATTTTTATCTCTCTGCAAGTTATGAGAATTTATCGTTGCTGTCTGGGTAAATGTACACTCATCAGTAAACATAATCTTTTCTATAAAATTATTCCGAAGCTCCCTATCTCTCTCAAACTTGAAATTTTTGAGGCTCAAAAGGATATAAGCTATTCCTGATTTTAGATCTGTGTTTTTATCAATCATTCGGTCACCAAAATTTTTACGATTTAATTTGTTTTAGTCCCCCGATTCAATGTCAATTTAGATTAACCTCAGCTCGATGATCTTAAAAATGTCTCAGTTTATTTACTGGAGTTGACCTGCATATATGAGTAGGATAGGTTAATTGTGATATTTCCCGAGAGAATTTTCAAGGAAAAGGTTTAAAATTAAAGTTCATGAACGCCAATGGTCATGAAAGTAAAATAAACAGCAATGTCACCCGGTCGCCTACGAAATTACAACATACTTTGGTATTATGTGTCGTAAATAATGGCCAGATAGGATTAAAACGTCGCTTATCAAATGACAGTTCCATGTAAATCTTTTACATTACCAGTTGCTCCTTTACAACATTTTATTCTTTATTGTGACTTAAACGAAGAACGACGCGAACTTACAATAAAAGGTATACGTTAAGAATATGTCAACTTATAAAATACGATTATAGGACTATTTTGGAAAGTACTGTATAATATGTCATAACGATAACAAATAAATTCATAAATCATAATATCTATAACATATTATATGGTTGCTAAAAGAAATGAAAAATTAATATATTTTCTCAAAAAACGTAAAAGTGAGAACTTTGAGAAAGGTTGTAGAAAAAATCTGCTCACATCGAGTACTATAAGGCCCATTATATATTTTTTATTGGCCGTGTTTTAATTTTATTAATCACCTATAAGAAATTGTTAACCCTAATTAGACACAACGAATGCTGACAACAGGTATTTTCAATAAAAAATAAATACCGGACAATAAAAAACATACATGACATACAATTTCTGAGAAATCACAAAATGACCAATATGGCAAGTTGTTATATAAGGTGATCGGTAAAAACGCTGCAGACGTTTTTAGGTTGTAAAATACATGTTAAACTTGTATTAACGCTATTGAAATCCAATACGGAGAGAAAACAACTTGAAATCAATCGGTTTCCTATAACACAATTTTTCTCAAAAATACATGACGTTCGAACATCAAGAGTAATTAGTCAAAACAAGGTTAGTTCAAAAATAAATGTTCAATCAAGGTAAATATTTTTGTAACTTATAGAAATGATATATACGTAATTCTATAGACATAAAGATGCAATGTATTAAGTAATATACAGGATGTTGTACCGAGCCTCAGTAAAACCTAAAAGAAACCATTAACACGCTCATTCCAAAACAAGTCACAAGTCAAAAATGCCGCTCCGAAACTGAAAAATAAGAGAGCTCCTGGATCCGATGCGAAACCAAATGAAATCGGTAAGTTAGTAGTAAACTGCGCACCAGAATGTATACGGGAAACAATGGATGGCATTACTAAAATGGGAATATTTCCAGCCGCTTGGAAAATGTGAAAGCTGGTGCTTTTCAAAAAACTGGGCAAAGAGGTCTCTGGCTCAAAGACTGGTCTACCTCTATATTCATTCCACTTCATGAAAAAGGTGCAATCACAAAGTTTAGCAACTACCGTACCATTTCTTTTAGCAACTACCGTCCCATTTCTTTGATGTCACATCCAAGTAAGATTCTACTTCGTATTATAAAGCGACGTTTAGAGACATATCTGGATCCACATAATCCTCAGGACCAGGCAGGGTTTGTGAAGAGCAAGGGTACCAGAGAACAGATGCTTAATCTACGACAACTCATAGAGAAATGCAGATAATTCAATATCCCAATGGTTATCTGCTTTTTGGACTACCAAAAGGTCTTTGACTGTGTCAACTGGAAAAGGCTGTGGAGAGTTCTCCGAGAGATGGGAGTGCCTGAACATCTAATTGCACTCATAAGAAACATTTAAAACAATAGCATGGCCAAGGTCAGAATAGAGAACCAGCAGTCGCCCCCATTTAAGACCTGCAGGGGCGTTCGTCAGCGATGTATCCTCTCTCCAGATCTCTTTAGCATCTACGGAGAATACATAATGAGAAAGGCATTGGATGAATGACATGGAGGAATCTCAATTGTGGGTAAAAAGATCACAAATCTGAGATATGCAGACGATACAACATTAATAGCTGCGTCAGAAGAGGAAATGCTGGATCTCCTAAACAGAGTGGAGACGGAGAGCAATAACTGTGGCCTTATGATAAACGCGGACAAAACCAAAATTATGATAGTTGATCGTTCAAACACTCTGCAATTGACAGATGCTCTACAAAGATTTCAAATCGTTGACCCTATCATGTACCTGGGCTCATATATTAGTAACACGGGTTCAAGTGAAAGTGATATCTGAAGGAGAATTGGACTAGCTAAAGGTGTCGACTACACAAGATTTGGAAAGATAGATCTATTACTAAAAACACTAAAAAGAAACTAGTTCAATCGTTGATTTTCTCCATCTTCCGATATGGAGCTGAAACGTGGACAATTAAAGCAGAAGAAGACAGAAAAATAATTGATGCCTTCGAGATGTGGTGCTGGAGACGCATGCTCAGAATTCCGTGGAGGGCGCACAGGACGACCAAGTCAATCCTTATAGAACTGAACATCCGCATTAGACTCTTTTCTGCCTGTATGGCGAACATATTGAGATTTTTTGTACACATCGTGCGAAGAGATGAAAACAACCTAGAGAAGCTGATAGTGTCGGGAAACACAGAAGGGCGAAGGTCCAGCGGACGCTCACCAATCAGATGGACTGATCAGATCCAAAAGGCCACCGGAAGTTCGTTCTGCGCCTCTGTAAATATAGCTCGGGATTGAAGTCAATGGAGAGAAAGAGAAAAAGAGCTTGCAGAAAAAGAGAGTTTGTCACAGTATCAGTTTAGTTTTAGAAAGTGAAAATCGACCACAGATGCGGTAAACGAAGTCATTAAAATAGCTAGGATGGAAATGGGAAAAAACCAAAGGACTAGAAGTCTTTGTACTCTAGTAACAATACAGCATCATGGAATTGTAATTTAAAGGAACTGAGGAGACGTAAACTATCGAGATATATAAGTAACCTAATTACTAGCTATTTCTCAGACAGGAAAATAGTACACTGCGACGGCAAAGAATGTGAGATATCAGCGGGAGTTTCGCAGGGCTCCGTGCTGGGACCTCTATTATGGAATATATTATATGACGGAATAATAAAGATAAATGTAAACACGAATGTAAAACTAATAGCCTACGCGGATGACTTAGCAATAATTGCCACAAGCAGGTCAGAAGAGGGATTAATGCTAGACGTAAACGAAACGCTTTTTAAATTTAGTAACTGGCTAAGGAGTCAGGAACTTACGCTGGCCCCTGAAAAAACGAAAGCAGTCTTGCTAATTGGTAAAAGAAAGTTGAGGCAACCAGTTAATTTCACCATAGAGGGAGTTACGTTTAAAATGAGTCGTTCGTTGAATAAAATAATTTTTTCTATATTGTAGTAAAAAATTAATTTGATTGTGGAAGTAATTGATTCGTGCATTAATACTAGACCTCGCCGTATCTTTGAAATACTGGTGGTAGGTACTTATAGCTCTCGTTATGTATTTTATATTAAATAGTAAATTAAATGATTCTAAATATTCGTCTCCATCAAGGTAAATAATCAGGGTCAATTGACATAGGAACATAATTAATATGATCATGGTACTTACTGGTGAGATTTAAAATATCCTTTGTACAACACTTAATATAATAACAATTGTTAATTTTAGCAGTTTGTTCATTAACATTCGATTCCTGTCATATAAAGATAATACTAGGTACTTAACTAATTGTAAACAGAATTATATTGACAGACTCGTTGACCTTGGGGCCACCAAGCGACGGCTAGTAGATTTAAACGGCTATCTTCAAACTGTAGAATTATGGTCTGTTGACGTCATAGATAGAACCCCGAGATTTTTGGACATTAAAAACTTAAGGGAACCTGTTGATATTTTCCCCGTTCTGTTTTGAGGATATTACTTTTCCGCCCAACCTATCTATATGCGAAAAAAGTATTGGTTTACCCCAAAAAAAGTTGGAATTTTGAAAAACATTTTTCAGTTATTTTTACGTTTTCCATCAACAACACGAAAAAACGGTTTTTAGAAAAAAATCCTGTCATCGTCGTTGTCGTCGGCCACTTTTCCATACATGTCTTGTTATCACCATACAGCCTCCGGAGTGCAATAAGTCACCAATTTTATGATTGAATATTGTTAAGGACATGTCACAGATGAACACTATTGATTTTCAGCTCACCAGAGCCAGTACAACGGGTACTATGGTACTTGAAGTACGCCATTTTGTCATTTTTTGAGAAATTTCAATTTGTTTGTACGATACAGCCTCCGGAGTGCAACAAATCACCAATTTTATTATTGAATATTATTCAGGATAACTCACTGATGAACCCTATCGATTTTCAGCTCATCAGAGCCAATACAGTACTTTAAGTACGATCTTTTTTATCATTTTTGGAGAAGTTTCAGTTTGTTAGCACGAAACAGCCTCCGGAGTATATAAAAGTGACCAATTTTATGATTGGATATTATTCAGAGCGTCTCAAAGATGAACCATATTGATATTCAGCTCACTAAAGCCAGTACAACGGGTGCTATGGTACTTGCATTTTTGTCATTTTCCGAGACTTTTCTGTTTGTTAGCACGATACAGCCTCCAGAGAGTATACGATTGATCAATTTTATGATTGAATATTGATTGATTGATTTTCAGTTGACTAGAGCGAGTACAGCGGGTCCTATAAATCCAGATAAACTAAATTTTTGGTTATTTTGGAGAAATTTCGGTTTGTTAGCACGATACATCCCCCGAAGTGTATACAAGTAACAATTTTATTATAGAATATTGTTCAGGGCCACAGATGCGTAAAAGTTAGTTTTAATCTTTGAAACCGTTTATTTTTTTTGCATTTGGCTGTATGAAATCGACGAGTATTACTTGGATGTGTGTGTGTTTAGTTCGATTGCTAATGACGTCAGGTCGCATAGTTAAGTAGCTTGGATGGATTTTAACGTTTACGGTAGCTTCCATTTTCCTGATTGGAAGTGTGGTGTGATAGACGTCGTAATTTTCTTGAGGTTCGGAGGAGTTGGAGTTGAAGATCAATCCCGTTTTGAGTAGGGGATAATTTCAATCTCAAGTATGAAGATTAGGCTATGGCAGTGGTACAGTATATCTCACAGAAATGGGAAAGTTAAAGTGACTACTATGTTTTTGTAATATTCAAAAAAGGAACTTCAATTTCAAATCCCTCATCTGCAAGTATTTTATCTCCATTATTTAACGCTTATTTTCTATTTTTTGCTTCAAAAGAGCTAAAAGTCCACTATCGGCAATAATTTGTTTATCTAATATTGAACCTAGAAGAAAAGTATTATGTTAATTTGAGTATGTTTCTAATACGTATGTACTCGAAATTAATTAAAAATAAAATTTTTGCAAAACGTACCTGTGAATATTCCATTATAAATTCTCTCCTGCATATACATTTGATACAAATATTATAGCTCCATTTGGATTGATCATAATTAATCCTTTTATGGTATTGGTTTCTTTATAGTGGGTGTAACATTGTGATTGTCTGCTCAAAGACGATGGTGTCTGTATGTTAAATTCAGTACAATCGAAACATTCAAGCATAAATCAGATTTGGTTGCAAACTATCAGACGCGTGCGCATTAAATTTATACCGTTCATGCAGTGCAATTACGGATTTCAAACTGTTATGGATTTCAAATTGTGTGTTCAAGCAGAAAATAAAATTTAGTTGTGGATGGTTTGCTGACAGTCAAAACAGTCCACGAAGTTTTTACGGGATTTCCAATTTAGACTAGCTGACTTGCGCATTGTAACTGTTCACTTTACCTATATTTAATAATTTATTGTTGTTTACTTTTTCATATATTTTATTTTTCCTGTGTTTTCTTGTCTGTTACGCATTTTTATTGGACAATTTTTTTGGTTGGTAAATTATATATGCCATATATATATATATATATATATATATATATATATATATAAAATTTTTTTTTTTATATAACGACTGAAAAATGCTATATAGGTGGGGATAACGGGGATTTCAGTCCAAAGAATCTTAGTAATATTTATAGCTACCTTTTGAATATTGAACAAAATAGATAATTTTTCATTATTTATATGATTATTTCATAAAAATTAAATTCACTTCTATTAAAGTCAAAATATAAGAAATTATTTGTCAAAGTCATTTTCACAGGTTATAATCTAACCTTATTTCCTTTTCTATTAACGTCAAAAACAAATTATCTGTCAAAGTCATTTTATAAGGTTATAATCTAACCTCAAATTCAAACTTCATTAAATAATTATAAAGTAACCTAAAAAAATTAAAATAACTAAGTAACGAACAAACAAATTATGTATCGATTTGTCTTATGTGAAATATGACATCAAGTATATTATAATTATATTTATTTTTACATTTACAAATTTTTTAATGATTATTTATATTGAATTTACTTAAAATATTTTACATGTAAGTACTTATATTTATTTCTCTATTTTTAAATCATAGTTATATTTGTATATGTATTATAGTGCCCTGAAGAAGTGTCAAAAGGACACGAAAGCTTGGCGGCATTTTGTAAATAAAAGATCTTGGCGTTGATTCTTTGGACTGAAATCCCCGTTATCCCCACCTATATATATATATATATATATATATATATATATATATATATATATATATATGCCATATACAGGGTGTTCCACGACGATTAAGACAAGTAATATATCAGAATTGGGCAGTAGTAGATAATTATAATTTTGGAGGTGTAAATTAGAACAAATGTTGCATCTTTTCTTGTTATTGTGTTACCCAATGAGGTATTTGTTTTTGACCACGTGACGTCGCATTCAAAATTATTAATGGGACAACCTGTATATTTGCACCTTTCTGTTTTTCTCCCGAAAAAACGATTCTAACTAACTAGCACACTTGGGGTCTAAAGTGATTAATTCGAGAGCTACAGGTACTTAAAGGATTGTAAGTTAATAAATTCATAATTGAATCCCCTGTAATTTTCGGTAATCTTACATTCGTACCTAATGATTAAGAAAAACCAATATTATAATTTTTAATAATAATTCAAATTAACTGTCACAAAAAAAACTCAAAATCTTAAAGGAGATGTTCAAATTGATGCCCACCTTCGCAAATGCATTTCTCAAATCTTGATAATAGATTTGGGCTACATGCTGCCCTAACCATTTCCGGTGTCACAGGTCTACAAGCATCGCGTATATTTCTTTTCAAATCGTCTAAATCTGTAGACGGAGTTGCATAAACGATACCTGTAAGATATCCCCAAAGGAAGAAATCTAACGGTGTAAGGTCTGGCGATTTTGGAGGCCAGTAAATAGTACCGTTTCGTCCAATCCAGCGTTCTGGAAACATCATATCCAGATAATTTTTCACTCTACGATCATAATGTGTAGGTGCACCATCTTGCGCCACCACATTGTATTTCTTTCATTCAATGGAATGTCTTCAAGTAGGTCTGGAAGTATATTTTGTACAAAAATTAGGTATCTCTCTCCCGTTAGTATACCATCATAAAAGTACGGGCCAATCAAACGCCCATTGAATAGGCCGCACCAAACGTTTACCCCCCAAATTCTCTGAAATCGGGTTTCCATCACCCATTTTAGATTTTCTGCAGACCACTAATGGCAATTATGCCGATTGACGATTCCGTTATTATGAAATCTCGATTCGTCGCACCACAGAATTGTATCCAAAAAAGATAACTCATCATCTAACCGTACATGCATATCTGCAACAAATGAACATTGTAGATCAAAATCTTGAGGATTCAGACCTAGCACCAAATGTATCTTTAAGGGGTGATACTTATGATTTTTTAATATCATGTGGATAGTTGATTTGCTGATACCAAGTTCAGATTCCAAATGTCGAATGGATGTATGAGGATGTGCTTGTAAATATGCAAAAATATTAATTACATTGTCTTCAGTTTGTACAGACTTTGTCCTAGATGTTTCTACTTTGGCTTTCCCACTGGGAAAAGAACCATTGCGTAATTCTGGTTCCACATACCTAAATGTATCTTTATCAGGTATTCGGTTATTGGGATAACATTCACCATAAATAAGAAGCATATCAACATATTCACTAGCCGTATGAAGAAAAAGCATGTTGACTTACCGTTTCACAATTTAAAAATAACTATTCTGACATTTATTGGCACTTTTGTAATTATCATTGCAAACTTGACAATAGGCAGTCTTTTTTATAAGATTTGCTATGCTACTTTTCAATAGATATTAATAGGTAAACAAGTTTTTGTGGAAAAAAACAATTCTATGTAGTTTTACTCCATGATATACAGGTCGTTTCATTATTAACTTTCAAGTATTATTAAAAATTATTATATTGGTTTGTCTTAATCATTACGTTCGAATGTAAGATTGCCGAAAATTACAGGGGATTCAATTATGAATTTTTTAACTTACAATCTTTTAAGTACCTGTAGCTCTTGAATTAATCACTTTAGACCCCAAGTGTGCTAGTTAGTTGGAATTGTTTCATCGGAAGGAACACAGAAAGGCACAAATATACAGGTTGTCCCATTAATAATTTTGAATGCGACGTTACGTGGCCAAAAACGAATACCTCATTGGGTAACACAATAACAAGAAAAGATGCAACATTTGTTCTAATTTACACCCCCAAAATTATAATTATCTACTACTGCCCAATTCTGATATATTACTTGTCTTAATCATCGTGGGACACCCTGTATATATATATATACATATATATATATATAAATTTCGATTTTCTACTACACCTGTTTTAGTCGAAATTTCAATAATTTCGAAATATTGGCCTGACCGTTCTTCGAAGGGCAAAACAACTACATTCCTGGCTAATACCACGCAGAATATTGAATTACATCCCCTTCGAAAACCGTGACGTCGATCGGCCATTTTGCCGATACGGACATCTGTGGTGATTCGCAACTGATAGCGGAAGAGCATAGTACACTTACGCGTTTCGACCTTCTTGGGTCTCTTCAAGAGTGCCGTAATGCCTTCCAGTTCAGAATCTCTAATCCGAACTGAAGATTACACCCTCCGACAACCTCTCTTGGTTCGTGTAGTTACACAAGCGAGAAGTAGTCAGTTGGCGCCATCTTCACTTTCAGTTGCGAACCAACACTTCAGATAAATGCGACCGTATTAGTCGTATTAAATAAAAATGAATATAATTTCATAAAATACGAGGTGCTATATGAAATATAAATTTCGATTTTCTACTACACCTGTTTTAGTCGAAATTTCAATAATTTCGAAATATTGGCCTGACCGTTCTTCGAAGGGCAAAACAACTACATTCCTGGCTAATACCACGCAGAATATTGAATTACATCCCCTTCGAAAACCGTCGAAACGCGTAAGTGTACTATGCTCTTCCGCTATCAGTGGCGAATCACCACAGATGTCCGTATCGGCAAAATGGCCGATCGACGTCACGGTTTTCGAAGGGGATGTAATTCAATATTCTGCGTGGTATTAGCCAGGAATGTAGTTGTTTTGCCCTTCGAAGAACGGTCAGGCCAATATTTCGAAATTATTGAAATTTCGACTAAAACAGGTGTAGTAGAAAATCGAAATTTATATTTCATATAGCACCTCGTATTTTATGAAATTATATTCATTTTTATATACATCAAACAATTTTATTATTCATCAAGCTTTCAACCCTTGTTTGGGGTCTTCCTCAGGATGACTACAAATATTATATATTTAAAAACAATACGTTACAAAACATAGTCGTACTTACTAAAATGGATTGTCAGATCGACTATACCATAAAAGTTGGAAACAATAAAAACTCAATAAACAATATATACATTTAAAAAAACATTTAAAAATAACACAAAAAACCGTTACAAACAATAACATTGTACTGATTTGGATATTTTTATCGGACCAACCACACAATGAATATTACATTTTAAGATGTTAGAAATTAGAAATTACTGACAAAACTCCAAATGAAAACAAATGATAACAAATGGTAAAAGTGACAATTAGCATGGAACAACACGGTGAGCACGGAACAACACAAAATGGCCTTTAACTAAAATGCAAACCAGCGAACACTACATTAACGAACATGTTATGCATTGTTAGTGTGCTGTGTTAGGGGAAATATTTTAGGAATTTTGTTCTTATTATTCTCATACTCCAAAATGTAATTATAGATGAGACTCAGATTTTGAGTATCTGATCTAGTGTTGAGGGGTCTTTCAATTTTATTAATAAACACCATCTCCAAAAAAATCCTTTTATAGTAGTTATTTTCTCCAATTAAAACTTCAACTCCTTCGAAATCCATATCATGTTGTGATTCAATAACATGGGTCGACAGAGCGCAAGACGGCCTTCCCAATCTGCAATCGCTTTTGTGAGATGTTATTCTACCCTGCAAAAGCCTTGAGGTTTGTCCAATGTATGCTTTATGACAATCCTTACAATTGATCTTATACACAACATTGGAACTTTCTAACGGTTTGACTTTAGTTTTGGTGCGGGTAAACAGGGAACCTACAGTTTTCACATTCCTCGTTGAAATCTTAACATGTGGAATGTGTTTCAAAACAGAAATAAGTTTGGGAGTCAGATCATTGATATAAGGTAAGGAAACAAATTTCATATCTGTTTCACGTATATCATCAACATTAGAACTCTTAACTATAGCCAACCGACGTTGGATTGGAAAAGAAGAACTGAAAATAATGTTGTTGAGAAGTTTAGAAGGATAAGAATTATCAATAAATATATTGTAAAGCATTTTCAAATCACGATTTCTGTATTGAGGATGAGACAATTGGCATACGCGGCTTTTCATAGTATGAATTAAATTAACTTTCATTTGCATGGTGTGATTGGAATGGTAATTAAGAAATCTATTACTTGCCATGGGTTTACGGTACCAAGATATGCGTAATACTCCTTGATTGTCTCTATGGACCTTCATGTCAAGAAAAGGAATGTAGTGATCTGTTTCTGTTTCAACCGTGAACTGGATGTCTTTATCCAAACTATTGAAAACATCCAGTGCAATTTGTATATTGTTATGAGGTACGGCAAGTATCAAATCATCAACGTACCTCTTTACGAAAGGAATATGAAAAGGAATAACATCCAGCACTCTCTCAATCAATAAATCCAAAACAAAATTACAAAGTATAGGCGAAATCTTAGAGCCCATAGGAGTGCCAAATTCTTGTTTATAGTAAGTATCATTAAACACTAGTACATTCGAATCGAAAACGAAACTTAGCAAAATAACAAACGTTTCTAGAGTGATTTGACATCTCGAACTAATGATATCCCATCTTCTGCGAATAACTTCGATTGTGGTGGGAAGTGAAAGGTTAGTATAAAGTGAGACTACGTCGAAACTGACCAAAACATAGTCTTCTGAAAGCTTAATGTCATTAACAAATTCGCTGAACATAAAAGAATCTGTGATGTTGAAAGAATTGTTGAAATCATAAGATTCTTTTAGAATTCCAGTAAGGTACGAAGCAATTGGGCCGTTAGGTGGATTAAGTGAAGAAACAATTGGTCTCATACTGAGGATTGGTTTATGGATCTTGGGTAAGGCATAAAATCTCGGTGTTATGCAATTATAAATTGTTAGTGATTTAGCATGTTCCTCTGGAATGCTCTTTTTGTTCTTTAATGTTGTAACCAATTTATTGGCTTTTTGTTGATAGGTGGTGCCAGGATTTCTGCTCAGTCTCCTATAGTATCTTTGATCATCTAGAAGTTGGGAACTCAATTGCAAGTAATCCTCTTTATACATAATTCGTTTTCGATTCGAATGTACTAGTGTTTAATGATACTTACTATAAACAAGAATTTGGCACTCCTATGGGCTCTAAGATTTCGCCTATACTTTGTAATTTTGTTTTGGATTTATTGATTGAGAGAGTGCTGGATGTTATTCCTTTTCATATTCCTTTCGTAAAGAGGTACGTTGATGATTTGATACTTGCCGTACCTCATAACAATATACAAATTGCACTGGATGTTTTCAATAGTTTGGATAAAGACATCCAGTTCACGGTTAAAACAGAAACAGATCACTACATTCCTTTTCTTGACATGAAGGTCCATAGAGACAATCAAGGAGTATTACGCATATCTTGGTACCGTGAACCCATGGCAAGTAATAGATTTCTTAATTACCATTCCAATCACACCATGCAAATGAAAGTTAATTTAATTCATACTATGAAAAGCCGCGTATGCCAATTGTCTCATCCTCAATACAGAAATCGTGATTTGAAAATGCTTTACAATATATTTACTGATAATTCTTATCCTTCTAAACTTCTCAACAACATTATTTTCAGTTCTTCTTTTCCAATCCAACGTCGGTTGGCTATAGTTAAGAGTTCTAATGTTGATGATATACGTGAAACAGATATGAAATTTGTTTCCTTACCTTATATCAATGATCTGACTCCCAAACTTATTTCTGTTTTGAAACACATTCCACATGTTAAGATTTCAACGAGGAATGTGAAAACTGTAGGTTCCCTGTTTACCCGCACCAAAACTAAAGTCAAACCGTTAGAAAGTTCCAATGTTGTGTATAAGATCAATTGTAAGGATTGTCATAAAGCATACATTGGACAAACCTCAAGGCTTTTGCAGGGTAGAATAACATCTCACAAAAGCGATTGCAGATTGGGAAGGCCGTCTTGCGCTCTGTTGACCCATGTTATTGAATCACAACATGATATGGATTTCGAAGGAGTTGAAGTTTTAATTGGAGAAAATAACTACTATAAAAGGATTTTTTTGGAGATGGTGTTTATTAATAAAATTGAAAGACCCCTCAACACTAGATCAGATACTCAGAATCTGAGTCTCATCTATAATTACATTTTGGAGTATGAGAATAATAAGAACAAAATTCCTAAAATATTTCCCCTAACACAGCACACTAACAATGCATAACATCTTCGTTAATGTAGTGTTCGCTGGTTTGCATTTTAGTTAAAGGCCATTTTGTGTTGTTCCGTGCTCACCGTGTTGTTCCATGCTAATTGTCACTTTTACCATTTGTTATCATTTGTTTTCATTTGGAGTTTTGTCAGTAATTTCTAATTTCTAACATCTTAAAATGTAATATTCATTGTGTGGTTGGTCCGATAAAAATATCCAAATCAGTACAATGTTATTGTTTGTAACGGTTTTTTGTGTTATTTTTAAATGTTTTTTTAAATGTATATATTGTTTATTGAGTTTTTTTTGTTTCCAACTTTTATGGTATAGTCGATCTGACAATCCATTTTAGTAAGTACGACTATGTTTTGTAACGTATTGTTTTTAAATATATAATATTTGTAGTCATCCTGAGGAAGACCCCAAACAAGGGTTGAAAGCTTGATGAATAATAAAATTGTTTGATTTCTCACCAGCCCCACTGTTGACTGCTACACCCAGTTCTTGATGAACATATTTTGTTATATATATATATATATATATATATATATATATATATATACATATATATATATATATATATATATATATATATATATAGCATCAGGGTCGAATAAAAATAAAGTGAGTACCTATATTAGTTTGTCTTTTTCCCTTGGAAACCAATTCAAATTTTATAACATCAAAAAGTACCCATGTTTATATGTTTCCAGAATAAAATATACAATGGATGACAGTAATTCTTCAAGCTCTAACAGTTTACTTGCTTTAGACAGTGATGATGACCTAGACATAGAAGCAGTGTTGATTGATAGAATTCGTCCTAAAAACAAAGGTTATTTCGAACAAACCATTCTCTTATTTCCGCAAATTTCCCAAGAAATTGCAAACAGGTTCCAAGGAAGTGACCACTTTAAACATCAATCAGGAGGATTTGGTAAACTGTCGGCATTGCAGCATGTTTTAATATTTTTGTGGTTTGCTGGTCACCAGACAGCATTGTTTAGAGATGTAGCTGATCGCTTTAACATTTCAATTAGTTCATTATACAATGTAATCAGAAGAATCACAATGTTTTTGAGTGGTCTGTTCGAAGAAATAATTAGATGGCCTGAAAACCAAGAGAGGACAAAAATTTTAGAATATTTTCAAAATAATGGGTTTCCTGGTGTAATTGGCACTATCGATGGAAGTCATATAAAAATAGATAAGCCTGATGATGATGCATATTCTAACCTAAATAGAAAAAAGTACCACTCAATACAGGTAAATATAAAAATATGTTTGTTTTTCTTGCTATTGTTCTCATATTTTTTCAGATTCAAGTGGTTTGTGACCACAATTTATTATTAAGGGATATTTTTATTGGTTATCCGGGATCTGTTCACGGTAGTCGTATATTTAGAAATTCCACCTTTGAGTAATGATTTCGTAAATCAGTGCCGCGATAACTATTTGCTAGGTGATAGTGGTTATTCCTGCTTACGCCTTTTGCTGACACCATACCCTGATCGTGGACATCTGACTGCCATTCAACAACGATTTAATTTGAAATTTAGTAAAAATAGATATCTAGTTGAACCTTGTCTGGGCGTTTTAAAACAGAAATTTAGGCAACTCTACCATGTAAAACTTAGAAGCGTCAAAGATATTGTTCACTTTATAAGAGCTTGTTGTGCCTTCATAACTTGGCAATTAAAGATGAATTTGAAGGAAATAGGTTAGAGAATGTAGTCCAAGTAGCACCACTTCAAGGGGTAAATGAAGAGCCAGTTGAAGGAAATAGAGAAGGTCAAGAGTACCGTAATTTTATTGCAAGAAATGTATTGGATGATTATTATTTTTAAGTTTTTAGTTCTATAGTTTTTTTTTAGAAAATCAGAATAAATTTTTTTTAAAGTGAGAATTGAAAACTAACATTTTAAATATATGTCTACCACGTCGTATATTACTGAAAACAATATAAATTGGAAAATAAAATTTTGTACAAAAAGTATAGAAGTGTTTTATTGAAAATAGTACAAATAAAATTCAAGTTTTATACAAACAACAACAAAAATCCAATTCAGTATTGACAGGGTACATTATTAATACAGGTAGTGAGTTTTGAATCAAGTTTTGTTCGCATTCAACAAAAAGTGAAAATATATCCTTAGTGAAAGTAACAAAAAAATATATTTATTCAGTTATAGTGGGTACCTATAATCTAATAAACTCTGAAAACATTTGAAGAACAAAAGCAAATAACACAAATCACAAATAATATAGTCATTAATCACAAAAGAGAAAAAGGTACATCTGTATATCCAATCTTCAAAATTCCTTCCAGTAACTGATTTCTTCTTTCAAAAAGGTCATTTTTTCTTCTTGTTTCATTAAGTTTTTCTTTTTCAATATCTGTCTTTTCCTGGTATCTTTTTTCTTGCAGTCTTCAGATTTGGCTTTGATATTTTAGTCTGTCATTTCTAATTTCTTCCAAAACATTTGCTTTACTTTTTGTTACCCTTCTTCTTTTTGAATTTATTTGGCTTCTGGTTGTTCCGGTCATATTAAGTTTATTACTGTTATCAGTAGAAGCAGTCTGTTCGGTTGTATTTATATAGTCTTTTCTTCTGATTCATTAGCTATTGAAGTACTTGGTACTGATTTAACAGCAGTACTATTTTTGATTATGTCTTTTGATGACAACAAAATTTCAGGATTTGTTTCTCTTCTTCGAAAAAATGTCATCCATCTCATCAGCAAAGTGTTTTCTCCCTCTGCCAGTTTTGTTATTATTAACTACATATTTTTTGTAGTTCCTTTCTAGGACTCGCCAGCGATTTTCACAATTAGTTGGTGTATAATGTAATTGAAACTGTTCACTTAAGTGTCGGGATATAACTTCCCACATTATCTTTAAACTGTTCATTTCGTATGAGCCAACTTTGGATCTGAATTTTTTGTATGATGTATTAACGCTTTACTTGCTTTTTTGTCCAGGCATTATAATTACTATTGATACATTCTCCATCTATCACCTCCACATGGTCCTCAAGTTCTTGGAATTCTACATTTTCATTTTCTAACAGGTTTATTTGATTTTCAGAAGAATTTTCTAACAGATTCTGTGAATGAGTAATAATGTAGTACCGCTCAATGTTTCCATTCTTTTCTGTAAATTTAAAGTGTAAATGAAAAATAAATAAATACAAGAAATAATCAAACTCACTTGCGATATTTTTGAGTTCCATCTTTCAAGTTCAAAGTCCCGAATTTGAGGTTATGCTAGATTTTCTTCTATTTTATGACACCGCTTCACATGTTACATGGGAAGAGAAGAATACATGAACTTATGAAACGTTCAAACAAGAAACAAATCAGAAATACATAGACATGTGCAGTTATAAGAGTACACAAATGCCTCAAACTATCAGTGATTTCGTTTATAACATTTGGTTAATTTTCAAGAAAATTTGGAGATGCGAGAGATAATATTATGTTTCGATGTGGAAATATATTCATGTCAGATACTTTTAAATATGATATACTGATTTTAGTATTAGGAACACATCTGATAATGTATCATAGTCGTAATTTCATCAATGTCAAAAACATTTTGTTCAATGGAGTTGCATCTTGTGGCAAACCTATAAATATAATCTTCAGTGAAGTGCCTTATGCATACCTAAAAACATTGATATTATATTTTTTCAATTATTATAACACTGAGTACTTATGGTTGCGGTGTTGATAGACTGAGCTTCTAATTTTATGCGTTCAATCCAACTATTTCGAACATTCGACTTTGGAAACGAAAAAAGTGTTAGTCTGTAACTCGTTTTGTCGAATTGGGACACTGAACACAACAACGCATACTTAAACTATTTAAACCTTACTAAATATAATACTAAAAAGGAATGTAGTCCAGAAATTGAAAAAAAAACAGTGAACAATCAAAACATAGCGAACAAAACATACAATAATATTAGTTATTTTTGTTCTCATTGTGACAAATGACAAGTAGAAGAGAGGTCGGATTGTTACTAGATTTGAAAGGAGAGGGGTTTGTGCCAAAAGTGTCCGCGCTTTATGACCGCAAAATAGTCAAATAATGGGAAAGGTAAATGCAACGACTGCATTTCTCTTAAATTTTACACTTTTCTCATTTTTACATTTTGTAGTTCAATTATTCTATTTTATATGAACGAATGCAATTATTTTTAATGTATTTCGCTTGTTATCTTTAGCATAATGAATTTCATCGTATACTCGCCACTGTGTTGAGCAATTAACATTTTATGTATAAGAAAGGAACTACCTTACAATCTAAAACTAGAACGTGGCGTATTAATTTCACTCATCACGAAAAATTAAAATATTTATCATCCCACGATAATTTGACTTCACCGAGATCTAGATAAAACTTAACACCTGTGCCCCGTTATTTTCAAGATTTATTCCTATATATAATTTTCCTTGATGTCGGCTCTTTTTCTAAACTCCCAAGTTTGTTTATCTTACGGTAAAAGTGTGTTTCATCGCGGTCGGCAACTCGGTATTGTTGACACGTTTTCCGGAAGCACTTTATCGGAATAAAAATGAGGAATCTGAGGGTGAGGAAATTATAAATACAAATCTAAAAGCTTGTCCCGGACGTCTTGTTGGCGCCTTTTGTTATGGAGTTTAATGATTAGATATCTCACTCTAATCGTTTATATAACCTGTAATATTAATAAATATGTTACTGAGGTATCAACATGTCAATTTTATATGTCTTTTGAATACTATTATCCAATAACTGATTATGAAAATTTAGGTTGATTGAGTAATCTCCCAGAATGACGTAGTTATACATAAAGCAATAAAAATCTAGATTCATAAACATTTTGTAATAAATTCATACTATCAAACTTAATCCGATTACTTTATTACAGTAACATAATTATATGTAGCATGTATTTTTGTAAAAGTATATATAAGAGTATAGGTTAGACATAACTTCGTATTAATCTTACTATAGAATTTATTTTTCACAGAATTCTTGTTCTCTAAGGTACGCTAATTTGAAGTTACGAGACACGCCCTATTAACATCATAACTATTTGCGTTAAATATTTTTTAACTGGATACTTCCTCTTGAAAATTCCAAACAACGGTTTTAGGAGTCAATCGAGAAATAGAAAGGGAAGATAATGGAAAAGACGAATGTTGTCGTTGCTAGTTTCTTGACAGTTGTTGTTTGCTAGGCCCTGATATAGGAAAGTTACCTGTGTAGGGCGTAGGTGTTGCTAAATAACAATAGCTATTTTCCCGGAGTCAATCCGGAGCACATTTAGACCAAAAACTGTACATGTACTGTTCTACTGTGAGCTTAAAAAAAGAGGAAGAAATATGTTTTTATTATAGGTTATGTTTTTGTTTTCGTAAATTTAATTTAAAAAAGTACGAAGCTCTTTGTTAAATCTTAGTTCAACATTTAAAAATGGCATATGAAGAAGATAATTTTTGTCGAGGTTTAAAAAAAATACTTTTTTTAGATTTATCCGAATTTTTACAATTTTCCCAACCTAACACTGAAATAGATGAACCAGATTCTTTCAAATGGAGTCACAATATTACACTTATATTCCTGGATCTATATTATGAATATAGAAAACATGTAGGTTCTCTAAAAATAAAAAACCTAAAAAAGATGTATGAGGAAATTGCAAAAGAATTGCGGTTGAAAACTAAGCAAAATATAACCGCTGCCAACTGTGAAAATAGATGGAAACATCTGGAAAGAATGTACAAAAAATACATGGATAACAATAACCAAACGTGCAAAGGAAGAAAAGACTTTGACTATGCAGACATAATGGATAAAATAATAGATAAAAAAAGGAATATACATCCAGTTATACTATTATCTTCAGATTCTAAAGTTCATTTGAAAGACTCAGTACAACAAAATATTCACAATAATGATTTGGTTTGCACATTTATTGAAAAGAAGGAAAACAGAGAACCAGATAATATTGAAAAGGTTAAATCAATAAAAAGTAGACCGAAGACAAAAAAAATAAGGCAGATGTTAGTGTTTTTAAATGAAACTCAAGGTCTCTAGTTAATTCCACAATATAATACAAGTTATTGAAAATTCTAAAAAATTGACAATTGTTTCGATAAATCAATATCATCGTCAGAATGACAGAAGTTACATTTCATTTTATGCCTACCTGATGTTTAGTAGTTAATTTTGGCTAGACCAAGAAGTAACCTAACTTGTGATTGGCTTAATATATGTTTATAGAAAAAAGAAGAAGATGTGATATTACAAATATTGAAGCTTAGATATTATTAGCCCTATGGTGATATCCTGGATATCATTTTTCCAATTAAGATCAGTATAACTGTGCAATGATATAGAAAACCAGAAAAACTATATCTGCTGATCTTTACAATTATCACTTAAGAAGACAGTTTATTAGTGGAGAATTCCCTAGATTTAACTGTTCATTGACAACTTCATATTGTGGGTTTCTTAAATGTCTTCTAATTTCCAGTTCTTCAAGGAAATCCAGTTCTTGTTTCTTTTCACAAATATGTAGTACTTCTAGTAAAGATCAGCAGATATAGTTTTTCTGGTTTTCTATATCATTGCACAGTTATACTGATCTTAATTGGAAAAATGATATCCAGGATATCACCATAGGGCTAATAATATGTAAGCTTCAATATTTGTAATATCACATCTTCTTCTTTTTTCTATAAACATATATTAAGCCAATCACAAGTTAGGTTACTTCTTGGTCTAGCCAAAATTAACTACTAAACATCAGGTAGGCATAAAATGAAATGTAACTTCTGTAATTCTGACGATGATATTGATTTATCGAAACAATTGTCAATTTTTTAGAATTTTCAATAACTTGTATTATATTGTGGAATTAACTAGAGACCTTGAGTTTCATTTAAAAACACTAATATGAGCATATTCCACGAAGTAAGGGTCGAGACAGTCAAGGCAGATGTTCTTATTGAAATCAGAATCAGATATTTAGAGGCAAAAGAAAGAAAGAATATTCTTTTGGAAGAGAGAAATGCGTTACTAAAACAAAGTATAGATAAAAATTTACCAATAATGAATATGGAATACATATGAAAAAGAAAGGACTGGGTTTGCTATTTGTTAAAAAATTTATTTTTGATTTTTATTCACGTGAAGAGAATTATGTTTTTGTTTCTGACTTTTATGTTTTGTTGTAACCCCAAATGTTTCTTATCGAGTAATATGTTCCTTTATATGGTATATTTTGTTTCAGAACTAAAATAAAACTTAATGTTTTACTATATTTGAAATCTCAAAGCATTCATTACTTAATTTCTCATAATTACACCATTTCTATTATCCTCATATTCATTATTGACATCCTCTTGTATATCTTCTTCATTTTGTGGATTTATTTCTGGTAATTCCAAATTATTGTCCAATGATCAATTATGCAATACACACATCGCACGAATAAAATGTACAGATGTTTGAATATTTCTCATTTTCAGATGGTATAGCTGTCTAAATTTTTGCTTGAGTAATCCAAAGCAGTGTTCAATTATATATCTATTTTTAGAAAGAAGATAATTATAATTTCTTTGACGACGAGTCAAATTACCCCTATCTCGAAATGGAGTTAGACAATGTCTTAAGCAAGGATAATCACTGTCCCCTATAATAAAATAGTTACCACATTTTTCTTCGATTGTATTAATAAAGGGGATGATCTGAATACACGACTGTCATGGACAGATCCTGGATATCCGACAATAATGTCTCGAATTCTTTTATTATGATCACATACAAGTTGTACCTAAAATAAAAAATTAGTCTATATGAATAATGTAAAACCAGTTGTATAAAACAAAATTAATTTTAAAATTGGGTAGGTATATCCTTAAGGAAATAAATTTATAATAATTAGTACGGGTACTTACTTGAATAGAATAAACGTGTTTTCGATTAAAGTATGAATCAGGATCCTCTGGCTTATCAATTCTAATATGTGTGCCATCTACAACTCCTATAATTCCAGGAAATTCTCTGTCTTTAAAATATCTCTCTGCTGACATATTTGATAAAAAGTATGTAACATTTGTTACAATTCTATGTAGAGAGCTGATGCTGATACCAAATCTGTCAGATACAACCCTATAACCAGCTGCTTCATTGCTCGAAAACCATAGATATGCCAATATTATTTTTAAAGAAATTATTTTTTCAGAGGCTTCTTGTTGGTAATGAAAGTATTGGGATTCTTCATATTTATTTGATAATTCAATAGCGAGTTCCCTACTGATCCTAAAATGCGATATAAATTGCTGATCACTAAATTGAGGCACCGTTTCCTCAAAAAAATTGGAATTTTTTGGAACTCTCAAACCTCCTTCCAACTCTTCTAAATCATCGTCACTAGAACTTAACTGCAACATCTAACAAGTATTTACAACTATTAATTTCTTTGTACCTCTTTACAAGAAAAAAATAGTTCTGTGTTAATTAATACTACACCTTCTTACATTTTTAATTATTAAATAGATACACCATAAACCACAAAAAGTATTCCTTCTTTTAATACGCTTGTTTGATAATTATTTAAAAGTTACAATCATAGATAACTTTGTTAAAATCTTATACATCCGAAAGGTCGATTGAGGTTATAATCTATGCTGAACAAAATATCCCTCCTCTCATCCTAGGATATATCGAACGTACTATGAACGTATTCAGAACTCAATCTGTGTACACAGCGAACACAAGATTTTCTATTAAGAGAGAGAATAATTTACTCCGCGAACACTCAAATTTTAAGTGCGCATGCGTGCGTTATGAGTTTGCGCATATCGTCAGTTCCAGTTCAATGCTTGAGGAAGATGGCCGATCACAAAGAGGACGGCGTCAGAAAAAACTCCAAACCACGGAAAACTGAATGAAAATTCAGTTTAGCTTTTTTGAAACCAATAACCCTCTGTTTTCCTTTTCAGTAAGACAGAGCAAAAACAGGGTATTTGGAAATGCCCAAGCAATAAATTGTTTCTCTTAAAATAAATTTTATTTATGAAATAGTAGTCTAGGCACCGACGAACCCACTATACTCACCATAACACCTGCTCCACGGATCAGCAGCTATGAGGGACATTTAGCTACATCGATAAATATAAACTAACCTGAATGCTAGTGAGTCAGAAAACATTTAACAGAGGAAGCGAGGTAGTGAGTTCGCCTCTAGCTTTCTTGCCTCCCTCACAAAAACCTTTCATCTTCCATCGTACTTAAAAGGAAACGTAATACCCAAAATTTCCCCCGAATAAGAATTCCTACCAATACTACCCAAACAACACCAAAAACTCCAAAACAATCAACGAAAAAAAGCTCCAAATACACTTTCTCCACATCCTCCCGAGATCTTACGTTTCTTCAGTAAGATCTCACTCACCCATATCCTCTGTCTCAAGACTACCCTCTCTACCCGACGAGGAATTCACCCTCGTCGCCTCATAGAACTCTCAACCACCACTTCTCCCCCTATCCAAACCTTAAACCCTAGAAACCTCAAAAATACTCGTCCCAAAACGCTTTATGGATCCTCGTTAGCACCCTGAAAATCATCCAGGGACAACACCAAACACCGGAGATCCCAAAATTACTCTGAATTTCCCCATCTTTTTTCATCGTTCCCGTCGCCCTACAAAATCTCCACCATCTTCGAAGAATTCGAGGAAATCTTCAAAACATCAAAATTTGGCGAATTGTCGCCTAATCAAACAATAAACCGACCGCAATTATTCAAATCCTGACAACATCCGAAACTCGTTACCAGCAAGCAATCTCGTTCGGAAACAAAGTTCACGCATTATTGCGAGCCCTTAAACTCCAATCCTGTACTTCCCGTTTCCAAATGTCACAACCGTTGCACCCAGATCCGCCGAATCCTACGATCAATCTGACCACAGAAAAATGTCCCGAATCTGCCACCCCAACCTGCACATACTCCGGTGGTCCACGCCCCGAATTCTACCTTGGCTGGTACAAACGGTTAGCAACTTCCAAGAAACCGCTCCATTTAAACTGAAGAAACGACAAACTCCATTCGACCTTACCACTGATACCAAAGTTCTAATAGAACTCATTGCCATCACACTCATGAGCGCCACCCCTTCTACCTGCGAAACCCTTCACCAACTTATCCCATTCTTCTATAGACACAACTGCTCTATCACTAGTATAGATAGGCGTGCTCTCACTTTGCTTTCACTCTTATATTCAGGAGTGATAGCACTTCCTCCTAAATCCCAGCGAATCCCCATCCACCTGTTTCTGCGATTTCGATGTAACCTGGTGAACTTGTTTACGAGCCAAATGACTGACGACAGGGAATGATACAGCCGTAGCTGTTCTCAACATATTCACCTCTATTTAATATAATTGCTCTCGCCACAATGCGAAATTAAATCAATTTCATAATTCTTGTTTCCCTGTGATGCATTCGAACGAGCCACACATCTCCATCGCTCACACAATGTAGCACTGCACGAAATGATCTCTTTCAAAAACATCCCAACCCCAACTCGGCAGAGGAAATAAATCCTATATCAGGGCCCGATTCAAAAACTATCTAAAAACCAAATAAAAAAATCCTATCCTAAAGAAACATCCATTTTGAACGACTCTTTCTGGTTCTGAGTTCCTAACATAACGGATTTAAGCCCCTAACTCACAATCCCATAAACCATAAGCCAACAAACTCCAAGGCAAGTTCAATGAAAGATCCAGCCATCTGAGGCAAGATCGAAGGTCCAGCGTCTTAAGGCTCATTTTAAGGATGCAACGAAATTTTTGAAATACTAAACTCTGACAAACGATTTTCAAGGTCTCAATAACGTTTACTGAATTTGAGAATGGGGTTTAAAAGGATAACAGTGCTACTTTGGAATAGTATAAAACGAGTACTACAAAAGTCATTGTGACACAAGCTTTACACAATATTTTTTATAATTCACATTTATGGAATTTTTTAAATAAAATAGAAATTACATTATCCCTTTTTTAAATTAGGAGTGACTTGAATTTAAGTTGGCAATTCTCTAGATTCCTAATTGGTCAGATTACAGCCGTTATACCATTTTATAATTTGTTTTAAGTTAAGGTTAAATAAAAGTACATACAATAACCAACTGTATGACACTAAAAATTACTAAAAAAGTGTTTAGAAGTTTTATCGTGACAATGTAAACAATGTTATAATAGTTATTTGTAAAACAAGTGTCACAATGACTCGTTTTGTAGTACGAGTGAAGTTTCTGCAACGAACCGCGAAGCGGTGAGCTGCGCAAATCACGAGTACCTACTACAGAAAGTAATTGTGGCACAAGTTTTACACAATATTTTTTTTAATTCGTATTTACTTCTTTTTTTTAAATAAAATAGAATTACATATAATCCCAGTTTTTAAACTAGGAGGAGTCGCTAGAATTCAAGTTGGCAATTCTGTAGATTCCTGATTGGTCAGATCACAGATGGTTTTATTCAGCACTTCTGACTTTTGATATATTATGACCGAATAATTGTGTAAATTGTAAACAAACTTTCATTCAAGCAAACAGAGGATGATTATTTGTTTAAAAAAGAGCTTCTCCGTATATGCTCTTGCGATCTATTTATATTATACCATGAACAGAATTATTTCTGTAATACATCTTCATATAGATATCTGGTAATTTATAACAAAAATCGAACGTTATGTATACCTATATATTGATCCTATACAATATAAAAATAAACAAATAATCATTGATAAATAAACGTTAGCGTACTTTATTCATTAATATTTTTAATATAGAATGCATTCTAATTTACCTTCAATATAATAATTTGCTAGCTAGAACAACGCTATACCATTTTATTTATAATTTGTTTCAAGGTTAAAGTCAAATGTCAAATAAAAATATAACTACATACAATAACCAACTGTACACTAAAAATTACTAAAAAAGTTCTCAAAGAGCTTCAATGTGACACTGTAAACAATGTTATAATGAAGTCTCTTTTATACGCGAATTATAAAAAATTACTTTAAAAACAACTTGCAACATTTAAGAACATATGTGTAGGTACTTTGAGAATATAATGGCAACAAGAGTCAATATTTATATAACTATATTTAACTGGCTTTTTTTATAACTCACTCGAGAAATGATGTTTATTAATAGACAATAATTATAGTCAAAAGCAACAACCAGATACTATTAATATTGTAATTAAAAACAGTAATTGTAGTTGCTTCAGGTTCTTCCGTTCTCATGGCAGAGATTTAACTCATGTTTTACATACCACGGGCTATACTGCTATCAGTATGTTTGAATGAAGCCTTCTTCAATACAATTGAACAAAGTCGAAATAAAACGAAGATCTTGAAGATGAGAATAAATAGACGTTATTTGTAATCGACTAATTCAATTTTTGAACCTATAACTACGTCAAATAATAAGAACAACAACAATATATTCAAATAAAAAATATAAACTTTCTATTGATTTTTATGAAAAATTGGCCGATTTCTATGAAATAACTTATTGTTGGTTGTTGGTAGTTGATTTTTGGAAGGTGGAGTCTATTGCATATGGTTGATAACAAGGCTCTTCCTGCTTAGACTACCCAATTCCCTATATTCCACTAAGTATTATAAATTCGGCATGAACGGCTAGATATAAGTTTTGCAAGAGATTTGTGATTTAATATTTAGGCGATAGTTAAGACGAAAATAAATGTAGAAATAATCATTATGATGGGAGAAAGTGGCTAAATACATGAAGAATATATGATAAAAATAGAGACGAGAATGCTAAATTAAAACAGATCAAAAACTGATAAAAGAGGAAACTAGGCAGGTTGAAAGTCATGTTATGGTTCACGTAAGAGATATAGTGCGAAATTTAAAGTTTTGGCTTATCCTTTGATTTGAATACTGTCATAGTCCAGTCAATGTTATAATTTAAAATGCTTTTTAGACGATATATTCATTTAATATTATAACTTCAACTAACAATCGTTAAAATGTATTTAATAATTTTATAATTATTAAATACATCTTAAACATAACACCAGACAATTAACACTACCTTATATCTCGTTTTATAAACGAAAATTAGTAATATAATTTTCAAATAATATATTATTTTCACTGAACTATAAGCATATTTTGAGATAGCAGTTTTTTCAAAACACGCACGTGTCTACAAGCGATAAGGACGGCTCACTATTTAGTTGGTGCGCTAGCATCAATATAGAGTGTAGTGTGCAAGTCGTATTGGTAAAAATAAACAAAATATTAATACCTTTCAGAGTCTAGCTCCGCAATATTATATAAAGGGGATATGCCATTACATTTCTGCACTATATGTTTTGCGCGTACTATACCGTGTCTATAAGACACATCTAAAACACAAATTAGATTCGGGCTGCGAATAAGGTAACTAATATAGTTAACAAATATTACTAATCATGGAGTAGTGCGCGCAAAACATATAGTGCAGAAATGTAATGGCATATCCCCTTTAAGTAATGTTGCGGAGCTAGACTCTGAAAGGTATATTTTATTTATTTTTACCAATACGACTTACACACTACACTTTATATTGATGCTAGCGCACTAACTAAATAGTGAGTCGTCCTTATCGCTTGTAGACACATGCGTGTTTTGAAAAAATTGCTCAAAATATGCTTATAGTTCAGTGAAAATAATGTGTTATTTGAAAATTATATTACTAATTCTTGTTAATAAAACGAGATATAAGTTAATGTTAATTGTCTGGTGTTATGTTTAAGATGTATTTAATAATTATAAAATAGTTAACGATTGTCAGTTGAAGTTATAATAATAAATGAATATATCGTCTAATAAGCATTTTAAATTATAACATTGACTGGACTATGACAGTAGTTAAATCAAAGGATAAGCCGAAATTTTTAATTTCGCTCTATATCTCTTACGTGAACCATACTAAAATGTATCAATGCTTTGTTCCAAATGGTCAATGGCCGTGTTTTTATTCTCTACAATTTCTCTATTGACGACATCACGATTACTTTAAAGTTTTAATTTTATAAGCAAAATACTAAAAAAAATCGATTTTTTGTATATAATTATTAATAACGAAGTTATGAATAATAAAGTCGAGTGAAAAACATCTCTATATCATATGAAACTATTTTCCAAGCGATGGCGCTCAATAATTGTGAATGATGAACACATGGACCTTTACAGGAGTTGAGTCCTGTCTTCGTCACTCAAGGAATCATCTATACATGATAATCATTATACTTTCATGTAGAAAGATAAAACAATCGAGTACGTTCATTGTGATTGTCATTGTGAATACTCATAGTGGGTTTACCTCTGCGGAGAAACTGTATCAATTTTTGAACTGTGAATGACAAAAAACTGATTACTGTGTGTAAAACAAAACAATTATCGAATTATTCCCACAAAATAGTGGAAATAAGAACAAAAAGATAATACAATAGAGTAAAAGCAAAACGCAGTGAAAGAAATTCACTTACTTCCGAAGAGTCGATCGTGAATTTAACGCTCACACATTCTGCTGAGATGGAGAAGATAGAACAAATGTTTTCCGAAATAAATAACAAACTGCAAACAATGGAGCAAAATTTGGAGAAACTAACAGATGAGATAATAAAATTAAGAGATGAAAATATCACTCTGAAACAAAAAATTACACACCAAGACAAACAAATCGAAATGTTGGAGATGGAGGTTAAAAGGAAAAACCTGGTAATACAGCGAATGGCAGATAACGAAATTGAAAAAATAGAAGATACTGAACAAAAAGTCACTGAGATTATAAAAAACATAGAGGTCGAACTAAATACAGTTGAAACTGATGAGGCTAGAAAAATGGGAAGATGTAAATCCGGAAACATAAGACCCATACAGATAAAACTTATGAAGAGGACTAAAAAAGCAGAGATCCTAAAATTAACAAAAAACCTTAGAGGTACAATTATATGGATAAATGAAGATTACTCAAAAGAGGTACTAGTACAAAGGAATCTGTTAATGTCAAAATTAAAGGAGGCCAGGGAAAATGGAATAAAAGCAATCCTAAAATACAACAAACTAATAATGAAAGACAAACCATATATTCTAGAAGAATTAGAGGATATCGATATAAACGATAACGTGGACAACTAAACTGATAATAAAAGAAAATTTGGCCAGAGATCTCCAGGAAATTAATCTTTTCAACAGCAATTGAAGAGAATAAATAAAGGAACAAAAAACTAAAAAAGACAGATAAAGGAAATATAGGAAAAGAGGAAAAAAGCAACGCACAACAACAAATACAACACTCAAGACACAAAATCTAAGAAAAAGCAAGTTCTGAAAAATATGAGAGGAAAAGGAAAATTAGTATCGACACAAAAGATTAAAAACAGAGAATTAAAATCGTCACAATACCAGAAGACATACTAACAAGATGGAAAGAACACTTCCAAGCAGTACTAGGAACAACAAATGAGAGAGATACAGGAAATGAAACACAAACAGTAAAACCAAATAATGACATAGACGACGGAATCACGATAGACGAGGTAGAACAAGCGGTCAAAAGATTAAAGAGCGGAAAAGCACCAGGAATTGACAACATCAAAGCAGAAATGTTCAAGTGCATGGGTGATAAAAGACTTGAAATATTACACCAAATAATAGATACAGCATGGAAAACTAAAAAAGTACCAGAAGAATGGCCAACAGAAGTGACAATACCCATATACAAAAAAGGTGATAGAACTGATTGTGGGAATTATACCTGTAGTACAAGTGAAATATATGATAGAATATTGGAGACAAGATTAAGAGACAAAACAGAAGGACATCTACATGATATACAGAGCGGATTTGGACCAGGGTACAGTACTCAAGATCATGTCTTTAATCTTAGAAATCTAACAGAAAAACTCTTAACACACAATAAACAAATATACCGATGTTTTATAGATCTCGAAAAAGCTTTTGATTCAGTCCCGAGACACCACATCTGGAGCGCACACAAAAATCTTGAAGTAGAGAAAAATTTAATAGAAGGAATAAAATCATTGTACAAAACATCACTACAATTGTATTAACACACAATTGCGAAACAACAAAATTTAAAACCGAAACAACAAAATTTAAAACAACACAAGGAGTTACGCAAGGTGAAGTGTTCAGTCCTTTACTTTTCATAGTATTTATGAATGAAATAATAATACAGGCCCACAAACAATCCAGTAAAATAGACGTGAGATACAACAAATTGCAGAATATCACAATGAGCGAATGTATATTTAATGATGACATAGTAATAGCAGCAAATAACCAGGAAAATTTATAACATAGAAGTATGGTCGAAATACCTTCAAGAAAAGGATATGAGAATCAATGTGAGAAAAACAAAAGTAATACTAATATCAAACAAAAGAAGAAACACCAACACAAAATGGATGGACTACATATAGAACAAGTGGACAACATAAAATATTTAGGAATAGTTATAGACAGTACTGGACGTTAGGATGCGAAAATAAACAGCAGATTATCATCTGCAACAGAACTATACCATTCACTAAGGAAAGGATTTCTAAATAAAAAAGAAATTAGTACTAAGTCAAAACTTACAATATACAAAATAGTATACCTACCAACTTTATTATATGGAAGCGAAACATGAGTACCTACTTACAAAAAAAGGCTGCAAGTTATGGAAATGAAATACTAAGAAGAGTAGCAAATGTGACAATAATGGATAAAATAAGAAACGATGCAATACGAGTAAGGCTAGAAGTTGAGAGTGTTCAGAAACATATAGCAAAATGACAACTAAGATGGTGGAGACATTTAAACTGATTAAACGAAAGCAGACAAATGAAAAAATTGTGGACTGCATCAAAAATAGGGGAAAGAAGGAAAGGTAAACAACCTAGGATGACGTGGGACAACGAAATGGCAAAATTATTTAAAGAAAAAGGAATGTCATGGAAAGAAGCTGAATTAGTGTATAAAGACAGGAAAAGATTGAGGACTTTGGTAAATTGAAAATAAAACGGAAAAACAATTTTACCCTCTACACTTAAATTAGAAGAGGGATATTATATATATATATATATATATATATATATATATATATATATATATATATATATATATATATCTAGACAAGATATTAAAAACTTAAGTCAGATTTATTATAAGCTAATCAACTAACTTCATTTTCAACCTACCTCGTATAGTATCGTTCCGTTGATATTCTAAGATGAGTACATCAATTTTAATGCTATGTTTTTATGTTTTTATTAATGTTTTTAAGAAACCTACTAATGTTATGTTTTTATCTATCTGCTGATATTTTAATTAATCGTCTCTTATTTTTACAATGGTATTGTTTTTGAAAATGCTTCCAAAGAAGAAGCGAAACGTTAAAATTATATATATATATATATATATGAGATTCTTGAGACTTTTAACAGTTATGATCCTTATATACAGTTCACATTAGAAAAAGAAGACAACGAAAATTCCGTACCTTTCTTAGACACTAAGTTCATTCGTAAAAATAATACTATTATCATCGATTGGTACAGGAAACCTTGCAGTTCTGGTAGATACTTAAATTACCATTCTTACCACAAACATTCTATGAAAGTGAAGTTGGTAAAACAAATGAAACTGAGAGTCCTTAGAATTTCAAACGGTGTCTTCCACAATAAAAATCTTAACATTTTATTCAACCTTTTCTTGGATAACTCTTACCCAAGAACTTTACTTAATAAATTATTGTTCAGCACATCTAATTCCATGGAACTGCTGACTGATAATAGCCATCCTAACTCGGCCCAAATGGATGTTGGCGCTGTTACGACCCCTACTCCTCCAATTTTCGCTTCCTTTCCATACATTAAGGACATTACTCCGAGACTTGCCAGATTGTTCCGGGCATATGGCAATTTCAAAATTGCTAACAAAACTGCTCTAACAATTAGATCAATTTTTACTAGAGTTAAAGATAAATGTCCGTTGACCTCTCTTACCAATGTTGTGTACAGCGTTCCATGTGGGGACTGTGATAAACAGTATATTGGACAGACTTTGAGATCACTTTCTAACCGTATGGTTTCACATAAGAGTGATTGTAGATTACATCCGGAGCGTTGCGCTTTAGCAAACCATGTTCATTCTCTTGACCATCGTATGAGTTTTGGGACTGTAAAGGTGTTGGCGACAGAGTCTAACAAGATTAAGAGATCATTTCTGGAAATGGCTTTTATTTCACAATTTAACAATGTAATTAACAAAAAGACCGACACAGACCACTTGAGTGAGATTTATTCCTTTTTGTTATCCTTAGATTACAACTATAACCTTCTTTCCACTAATGACAATCACGTTCCCTCAATTGACACTACCCTTTTTGCAGATAGCTAACATATCTCCATCTCTTATTTTGGGTGCATTGGTGTTGGTAGATGCACCCATTATCACCTTGTTGGTATACATGGTATATGTTGGTATATGTTTTGTTGTTATACAAAACTCTTACCATTGAGATATATTAATTTCCTCTTCTTCTTCCTTATGAATGCAATTTCTCAACCCCTCTGCATTCTTCTTTTCCATCCTTAATACGAAATTTCACAACGGAGACCATTCTCTTATGGTACTTGTTGTCACGTTCATCCACTCAACTATTGGTTGGCATCATTGCCTGTAAATTTAATCCCTCCAAATTAGAAGAATTTGATATCAGTTTCCTGCCGGCTTTTGACAATAAAAAAGCACTCGTGTTTCGTTTGTCTGCAAAATGGTGTTAGATGTTGGCTTTTTTAGTCATCTTATTGTGATTGTGCTATTTTAAACCTTTGTTAGTGAACTGTTTCATATTTGAATGTCCGTAGTTTATTTTTATATAACATAATGGATTCTAACCTCAATTCGGAGGTAAGTTCGCACCTGTTGCGATTTCTTCTATATTGTATATTACTTATCAACTACAGTATCTTAATGCTGTTTTTCCATTTCAGTATTCCTGATGATGAGGACAATCATCCTCGAAAGCTTGAAAATTTTCCGTTAAGAGTACACGTTTTCCGTTTTCTTCTTGCTGCTTTCCCCAATATTCACCAGTTTTATTCACCAGTTTTATATATATATATATATATATATATATATATATATATCCATTTTTCATAGAAAAATGTGAAACATAATCGTTTTTAATTATTTCAAACAACCTAGGAACCCAAGAAAATAAACCTTTCAATATTATAAATAAACGGTTGAAGAAATTAAATGAATTTATATAATTAAAGTTCAAAATTACTGACAATAAGTTCGAGTTCAAATTTACAAATTTTATTTTATTTTGTATCTACTATTAATACGGTTTAATCACAATGTTAACTAACTTTTATTTCTTCTCGTTAACTATTCCGGAAATTCAAGGACTATAAAATGGATAATTTAATGAAACCATTCGATGAGAAATGAGATGAACGCCTACTCAGGAGTCTACATGTATGTTTAAGATCAGGAAGAATGTTTCCTTCTCAACAATTTCTTGTTTTGTTTTTGTCGATAAAAGTTACCACGTGGAAAGCAGAACGTTTTTATTGTCAATAACTCTTACGAAATTTATTTAGAATATCCTGTTAAATGTAATCTAATGATTTTCTTCTTATATATATTTCGCAGAGAAAATAACTCCTCATTAAAATATAACACAAGTACAGTTTATTTGGAAAATACCGCTGCATTGACATGATTATTGTGTCCATTTAAGAAGTTGCTATGCAAGGGGGAGCCTAGCCCTAGCAGCATAAGCATAGATTTTATAGCTTTAAATAATCATCATTTTGAACGTTGATATCTGTATTCTGTGAAAAATTAATTTACACATTTTTTTCTATACTATAATATTTTAAAATATTTGATACTCTATTGTCAAACTATTTTATAAAGTAAGTTATCAATAAAAATTTCTCATACTAGGGTGCGCAAACTTCTTAATGATACATCAAAGTAAGCTGAGTATTATCAGGCAAGTGCGTTTGTTTGAATTTCGTAGAGTATGCAGCCAAAGCATGGAGCTAGATAACAAATTTCAGCTATTTAGACTTGTGTACTTAGCTGACATATTTGTGAAAATGAATTAACCTAGTCATACTATTCGGGAAAATTATAACAATCTTTCTTGCTAATTAAAGACGAAGTAGATTGAACAAAGCAAACTTTGAACATTTGCATTATCATTGAAGTGCTTTCAGCAGTAGGTACTTCATAAAGAATCAAGAAAAAACTATAAAGAATGCAATAGTATTCAAAATTCGTTTAATATTGATTCACTTATTGATTTAACATCTAATTACTCTGCGAAAAATAGATTAACAAAATAAAATTGATGGATTTTTGGTGGAGTATGGAAGTAAGAATACAGAATGCCTTCAATGTACAATTTCAACTCTCATGTAATTTGTGACAACTTATTACAAATTATCATAATTTACTTGGTGCAAGAACCGAACATAGGGTAACATATTTATGCTTAACATAAATTTGCTGTGTGGGATTGATAAGTCAGCGTTGTCTGTATTTCCGTGAGCAATATACTTCAGAACTTTTAAGGTAGTTCTCTTCAATTTTAAGCACTACCTTACTGCTTCATTACGATGCATTATTTACATTCCATGGAGCCAGTTTATCAATGGAACATTTTGTTCTAACCTTCTTGTCTTTTGAGACCCGATTTTAATACTCTAACAACCAACGTTGGGCGGAGATGTTAGTAAAAGAATTATTTCAATGTTATTGTTTGTCCTCTTAGTCCTGAAATCATGTTTTTACTTCACAATTAAGATATGAACTTTGTCTCGTTTCCCCAATAGAAGAGCAACTTCTTCAAAATATAATGTTTGTATTTAGATATGATAATGGGTAATATCTTCCCCTATCAAAGATCAGAGTTCCCATTATATGTACAATACAATTTTAGCGTTATTATATCCTATGTGAAAAAAACCTGAAACAGTTCGATTTTTATTTTTAAATTGACAATTTACAGTATGAAAATATTACCCCCCTCCAGCACCCCCTCTGAATTATAAGCACCTCTCGAGCATTTTAAATAAGGAAGAGGGTCCCGTGGCACCTTGTTGGAAAGGGATTTTAGTCCTCTGTTCAGCAATATGAAGTTTTTATTAAATTTGGTGTAATCATAACTAAGGAAATTAATATTAAAGATGTAAAATTTTGATAATGTCTATCACAAAACTTTACGTAGAATGACGATAATAATGTCGCGTAATATTTAGAATGTATTTTTCAATATACATTACAATTCAATTAAATGCTCAAAATAACCACCATTCACTTCTTGATAACCGAGGCGATTTTGGAATTCTCGTACAACATTTTGTATGACCTCAGGGGTTATTTTGATAATTTCTTCCGTTATCCTAACTTTTAAATCAGCAATATTTTCTGGTCTATTAAAATATACTTTAGATTTCAAATAACCCCATAAGAAGTAATCAAGAGGAGTCAAATCGGGGGATACAGCCGGCCATCCGATGGTTCCACGTCTTCCAATCCACCTACTGGGAAAACCTCGTTTAAATAATTAATTAATCAAAAAAATTAGATAAACCTCACCATTAACTGTGCCCTCAAAAAAATAAGGGCCAATGTTACCACCCCAAATGTTCACTTTTTTAGAATATTGAGTGTAAGCCTCACACATCCAGTGAGGATTTTCTCTGCTGCAATATCTACAGTTCTGTTTGTTAACCGTTCCGTTTAAATGAAACGCCGCTTCATCAGAAAAAAATATTTTGTTTATGAACTGCAAATTTGCGTTCACTCTGTACATCATCAATTCACAGAATTCTTGCCTTCTATCAGGATCATCTTCATTTAACTCCTGAATCAACTGAACTTTGTAAGGGTGGTATTTTTCTTCATGTAAAACTCTCAAAATAGATGATTTACTTACATCATTGTCGGCAGCAAGTTCTCGAGTTGTCTTATGCGGATTTTCCTCAATCTCTAGAAGGACATCTAACAACTTTTTATCATCAGTAAATTGAATATTTCTATCTGGTTTTACAATATTTTTTATATGTCCAGTTTCACGAAACTTTTTTTCAATTTTGCTAACTGTAGACTGCGAAACGTGTTGAGCGGGGTATTTATTATTAAAAATTTCACAAATCTCCTTTTGAGTTCTTGTTTTATTACCACAACCAATCATAATTAAAATGTCTATTCTTTGAGTCTCGGACAAATGAGCCATAATTAAATTTAATACGCGCACAAATATTATACTGACATATTTAAGTACCTTTAAATACCTAAATGACAGAAGCCACAATGTAGTACAATTTTAAATTTTGTAGCGAGAATAGTAGTCCATAAAAAACATAAAATAATAGTACAGACGATTTTAGACTATGTAAGTGGTTTTCGTTTTTATCTAAAGATGCTGTGCGGTTTTTGTTTTTCGGGTATTACAATTTCTAGTACAAAAATAAAAAAGCTGCTACAATTACTTACATCGTCTGTAGTAAGTGTGATGTTAAAATGAGATTATTTTTTATCAGTTTATTCGATTATTTTCGGGGACTAATTTTGTTTACAAAATTTAAAATTGTACTACAACGATTTAGATGTATTGGAATAGTTTTAATTTTATCTGATGATGTGTTAATGGTTTAATTTGTCGATTTCATTTTTCGGGCATTACAATCGTTTGGAGTAATTGTGAGGTTAAAATGAGATTATCTTTTATCGGTTTATTCGATTATGTTAAGTTTTTCTCACTACAAAATTTAAAATTGTACTACAATATACTACAAACGATTTTAGATGTATTAAAGTAGTTTTCGTTTTATCTGATGATGTGTAAATGGTTTAATTTGTCGATTTTATTTTTCGGGCATTACAATCGTTTGGAGTAATTGTGAGGTTAAAATGAGATTATCTTTTATCGGTTTATTCGATTATATTAAGTTTTTTTTACTACAAAATTTAAAATTGTACTACAATATACTACAAACGATTTTAGATGTATTAAAGTAGTTTTCGTTTTATCTGATGATGTGTAAATGGTTTAATTTGACGATTTATTTTTCGGGAATTACAATTTCTACTGTAATAATAAAAGTTTTACTACAATTACTTACATCGTTTTTAGTAAGTGCTTAAAATGATATTTTTTTTAAGTCGGGTTACAGGTTCATACTCCTCATTTAATCGGCTTTTTTAGAAAATTTGTTTGAATCAGCTCTAAATATCGAACATTGTTTTGAAATGATTCATTGTAGATTTGGATATTCTATATAACGTATGTGTAATTTTTTCTGTATAATAAATTTATAATACTTATAAATGATGCGATAACCTCTAAAGAATTTAAAATACCTTGCTGAATACTAAATACATCTACAGACATTAAAACATTCACCAGTGACACTGAATATTTATAGTTAGAAGAAAATATGAAGTTTTCAGCGTATAATGAACCCTTAATGACATCTAATTATAATTCCTATCAATTGCGAACAGAACAAACGAGGTAAGAGAATATAAAATAGATTCGCTATATGTGTTTTCCTTCAGTTGAGAACACCAGCAGGAGTATTAGAAGTAGTAGTTAGAACAAACATTATATATCTACTCACTGTTTTGTACTAAAACTGTTAATCAATATTAAAAACAAATAATTAAAGAATGAGAGAAGAAATAAAAGAGGAAGTAAAGACAAGTAGTCACAGAATGGAAAAAAAGATAGAAAATGTAAGAAAACAATTGGAAGAATCTAAAAGATAAACAGAAGAAAGAATCCATGAAACAAAATTAGAAGAAAAATGTTGGGAATATTAATGGAAATAGAAGAAATACAATCGACAGAAATAGAAAGTTTAAAGAAAAATGAAAATGAATTAAAAATTGAAATAGGACAGAATACTAAAAAAATAAAAGGAAATAGCGTATGGATAACAAAATTAGACAGATAAATAATGAAGACGAATAAAAACATACAAAGCATAAAAGAAAGTTTGAATAAGAAATAAAAATGAATTTTGAAACAACAGGAAAGGAGAATAACAACATAAAAATAGAATTAAAATTGGACATTATACACATACTAAATCTAGTGAAGGAATAGACAAAAGAGGAGCCAATTTTGATTATGTAGAAATAAAAAGAATATATGAAACAACAAAATAAAAATTTAATGATAACAAAATACATCCGAAAATATTATTAAAAAATTTAAAATATTGGATATGGGGAGAATATAATAAATAATAAGGGAAAACGAAGAACATTACGTATTGATATGGTTCACCATACAAACGGTAATAAAATGGTGTTAAAATTAAAAATATGTTGGGAATTTATTAGTTAAAATAGGTATAAATTAGGATGTGTATATAACTAGAACAGAGAGGTATTAGGGTTATAACTACAACAATTTAAATAATAATTTCTCTACTTATAATAATGGAAATAGCTATAACATTAGTAACATTGAGATAATTAGATATAGATATAGATAAAATGATATTATTCGAAAAAATAAAATGGAATATAATAATCTACAATTCGATAACAAGAATTCTAATGATAATAATAATTAACAAATTTAAAAAACGAATTTAAATTTAATAAATGCTAAAAAAAATAAACGGTTTCAAAGATTAAAACTAACTTTTCCGCTACTGTGAGATGCCCTGATTAATATTCTAGCATAAAATTGTCACTTGTATACACTCCGGGGGATGTATCGTGTTAACAAACCGAAATTTCTTCAAAAGTAACCAAGAATGCAGTATAACTGGATTAATAGGACCCGCTGTACTCGCTATAGTCAGCTGAAAATCAATAGGGTACATCTGTGAGTCACCTTGAATGAGACATCTTGAAAAATATCCAATTATAAAATTGGCCACTTGTATACACTCCGGAGGCTGTATCTTCCTAAACCCAAAATTTCTCTAAAAAGGACAAAAATGTGGCACTTCAGGTATCATAGCACTCGTTGTACTGGCGTTAGTGAGCTGAATCTCAATAGGGTTCATCTTTGAGACGCCCTGAATAATATCCAATCATAAAATTGGTCACATGTATATACTCCAGAGGCTGTATCGTGCTAACAAACTGATATTTCTCCAAAAATGACAAAAATGTCGTTCTTAAAGTACTATAGCAGCTGTTGTACTGGCTATGGTGAGCTGAAAAATCAATAGGGTTCATCAGTAACATGTCTTGAATAATATTCAATCATAAAATTTGTGACTTGTTGAACTCCGGAGGCTGTATCGTGCTAACAAACTGAAATTTCTCAAAAAATTACAAAAATGTCGTACTTCAAGTACCATAGCATCCGTTGTACTGACTATTGTGAGCTGAAAATCAATAGGGTTCATCTGTGAGATGTCCTGAACAATATTCAATCTTAAAATTGGTTTTTTATCGCACTCCGGAGGCTGTATCGTGCTAACAAGACATGTAACGAAAAGTGGCCGACGACAACGACGACGATGGGGACTACATACACACAGGATTTTTTTTCTAAAAACCATTTTTTCGTGTTGGTTTTAATGAAAAACGTAGAAATAACTCAAAACATTTTTTCAAAATTTCATCTTTTTTGTGGGTAAACCAATACTTTTCTCGCATATTACATAGGTTGGGCGGAAAAGTAATATTTAGAGTAATATAATTATGTGCAAAAATAATAGAAATATAAAGAGGTGAGTGGCAATTATAGGTAAACAACTGATGATAATTTCGAACATAGATAGAATGTAATTATTGAAACAGACGTACTGGAAACATATAAAAATAAAGCAATAATAAATATGAAAAGAAATTGAAATTTAATGGTTGATGAATAGACTTTGAAAATAAAGACATGGTGGAAGAAGAAGAAAAAAGGTTAATGTTAAGTATAATAAAAAGAAATAATATTGAAAATAAATAAAATAATTATTATTATGAAGAAGAAGAATTGAGTGGAATTATAGATCGTGAGGATATATATTATATAATTATGAATATTTTAATGAATAGGAATGAGAAAATAGTGTCGGTGGAAGTGAGAGTGCCAAAATTATATGCATGGAATGAAAGTAAGAGGAATAGAATATTTTGAGTCAAATACGTATCGATTACATTATAAAATGAAAGATATTGTTAGAAGTATGAAAGTTATTAAAAGGAGGAATTATAAGAAAAAAATGTACACCGTATATAAATCCATTAGTTTTAACGAAGAAAGATAAATAAGTAAGCATGCCAGAACAATAAATTATACTCTACATCTATATAAAGCACCAATATGAAGAGATAAACTAGATAAGATCAATAATTCAAAAATCAATCACTAAAAATAAAAACAATGACATTTAAAGGATGTTATTTACAAATAAAAACATATAATTATAAAAAAAATAAAACATTATAGTTAAATCAGAAACAGGAAATAAATAATAATTGTATAAGCAATTCTAGAGATAATTGAAATAATTATGGGAAATGTAGAATATTGTAAGTAGGATAATAAATGCGTTGGATATAGTAAAATTATTGAGAAATAAATATTGATGATTACATAATAAATAATAATAATAATGAATTTAAAATAACATATAACGAGGTATTCAATGAACATTATTATAATAATTCTGCAAGTTGATTTCTTATAATATAAATAATTAGAATGTTAATAAATAGACGATAAGAAGTAATAAATAGGGAAAATTTAGTTTTCATATTTCTTTCAAAATCAAATAAATAAGAAAAGAAATTTTGTGAAAGTTATCGTGATATAAACCATCCAACAAGTATAATAAACACCTTGAATCTAATTGTGGGTTGAGATGATGAAAGATATTTATATTATGAAAGATGTACCAACCTGTTATATTCATATATAATGGTGATCTGTTATAATTATGCATTTTAAACTAGAATATAGACGATATTTGGTAAAATTGAGCAGTGAATAAATAAATATACCGAGACATACAACCAAATTGCTTCAATACATAATCATAATGATTTACAATCTGACAGTTCCATAACCGAAAATATACATTAGTGACATCTAAGTTGATAATTCTATAATATGTAAAGTCAGATGGTTAGGAACTGTAACGTAGGAGATATAACATATAAAATTCAAAATTCCACAATCAGAATCATTCCAAATTTATAATTAAAATAACATTTATAATTAATAGAACAATATAGTACGAATAATATAAATAAAAGACTTTGTATTTTAAATTTTCCATATCAATAGATTACTTTTAATAAATAACAAATTATGATTGGTTCAACAAGTTTTTTCCTTGGTAACGAGAGACTGGGAAGGAGTATGATGAAAACAATTCAGGAGAGTATAAAAAAATGTTGATCTGAGAGAAGCACGTTGAAGGTTTTGCTCCGAAAATATATTTAAAATTGCTGAAGGTTGCAAAATTGAGCAATAAGAGTGTAAAAACTGTATGTTGGGAGGTGTTGGTGAATAAAAGTAATAGACATTAAAACGTGGAACAAACTTAAAAGTGAAAATACCGGAAAGAACGAGAGTTGAGTGATGGCTATATTTGAAAGGACTGGAAATGTTGGGAGATTAGTGAACATTTTGGGACATTGCGAATAGACTTTTGTGAAACGAGGAATGGACTGTGGAAGGACTTAGTAGAAATAGTTATTCATAGTATATAAGCAATTGTAATTTTTTTTGTTAAATATAAATTTAATATGAACTCACACTTTGAGTTAAATTATTAAATTAAACAATATGACTCAATGCTTCACAAAAAATATATATAAATATAATTGAAGAAAAATAACAATTGCCATGAGCTAGCCAAAATTTAAATTAAATAATAGATTGGGTAGTAAATAAATATTTTTTTCTAATAAATATAAGAATTTCAATATTATAACAATATATTATTATATTTTTATTGTTGCTGTGACAATTTATAATTATTTATTCAATGAATGTTGGTTCGGCTAGCTCAAATTAATTGTTGCGGCGATAATTTATAAATATTTTTCTTCATTTATAGCTCTGGGTAAATGTATCAAGTCGAGCATGAGTACTCCTTAATCTCTTTGAGTTCTGGCATAAAGCTTTTTCTATGTAATTTATTATTTTGTTCTATATAGATTAATGAAGAATTATTTGTTTTTGTCTATTATTTAAAATAAAAAATATACCTTGTCTAAATTTATGTTGAGACGCCTATGTTATCAATCCTATTCCTGTTTTTAGAATTGACACTTGAGATTAATGGAATAACTATTTTCTGTTAATATAGGGTATTGAAACGAAAGTGACGAACACTGTAATTATATATTATCAAAATTGCGATGGAAATTGGAAAAGAAGTATATGTATCAATACAAACAAATTTAAAATCGAAATAGTAGAAGAAACAACTATATTCTAATAAACTCAATAAATTGGTACCTTTACGCAAATTTGAATTGTTTTGAATGGCCAAATCATAAAATTTTAAATTGGTTAACCAATAAAATGACGCACTAACCTTCACGGTACAATAGTTTCTTCTTGGCACCAATAATCTCCAATCGGCTATAAGACCACGTTTGTGTTATTGTGTCTACCGCCTTTCCTCCCGCTGGACTTCAACTAGACACCACTGCTCCAGGTAAATCTTGAACTTCTCGTCCTCAATATATATACTTTATACTATTATTCATCTTCTCTTCTTTCACAATCTGGTTTTTTTCTTTTAAATACCTTTTTAAATGTTACTTTCTGGTATATTTTATGGTTCTACAGCCTTTATTTTATTTATCTATTTAAATTACTTGTCTTCTGTTCCTCTATTTATCTTTCAAATCTTCTCAAATTATTTCATTAACTTTATGTAACTTCTTTATACTTTTCTTTTGGTTATATGAGGACTGGACTTATATTTTCTTAAATTTTTCTTTAAGATAATATTTAGATTTTACAGATAGAGTATTAAAATTAATCATTTGAGTTACAATAACTAACTGCGAAGAATTCTCACGAATTCTGAACAGCGCCAAATTTAATAAAAACTTTATATAGCTGAACAGAGGACTAAAATCCCTTTCCAACAAGGTGCCACACGACCCCCTTTCTTATTTAACATGTTCGAGATGTGCTTATAATTCAGAGGGGGTGCTGGGAAGATAGTATTTTCATACTGTAAATTGTCAATTTAAGAATAAACATCGACCTGTTTCAGGTTTTTTTCACAAGGTACATAATAACGCTAAAATTGAATTTATTCCATACATATGGACCGCATTGTATATATTTTTGAATTTCCGAGTAGTAATACCAGATGTCGCTTAAATGCCAAAGGCAGCGAATAATTGAGGATATATAATCCAGCCTCGACCTAGTATATTGATCAGCTACTCATCACTTCCAAATCAACAACTATTTTTTCTTTCCGTTGTCATGGACAAAATTAATCATCTAACTAGATTTTTTACAACTATCTACCTATCCGAGTTCTTTTCATTTTATTTAATTTCATATCTTTTTTAATTATATTAGGATATGTAATATTCTTTTCGTTTGCAAAATAATTTAATCTACTGAATTAAAACTCAACTTCTTTAAAAACTATCCCTATTTAAAAAAAACCTTTCATTATGTATTACTTCTCCATTCTCATATAGACAAATCTACAATCTAATTACTCTGAAATACATATGCAATCCTTTTCCATTTATTTTAGAATTATTTTACGATTTCTATTTAATTATAATATTTGTGTGCTGTTTCTCGTCATAACGCTTAATATTCCCATCAGAAACACATGTAGTTCCATGCCAAAAAAATTCTGTCGCTAGCATTCCATGCTTTGAAAATATTGTTGACATTTCTCTGCGTCATAATATTAATGAAATCTTAAAAATGGTAATTTTGCTTCTAAATTTTTGTTAAATCGTATGTATTATAATGATCTAAATATTTATATTCATTCTTTTAGGTTTTTCTTTGTTTTGGAGAATCTCTATGAAGTATATGCCAATTTTACAACTGATTATTTTATCTAATGAGGATTTATAGCCTGATATATGAGTTGAACTATTCAATGAAGTGTTGACACATGGTAAATATTTTGAATATTATATTAGTATTTCAATATTTATAGTAAATAAATGATATCATAGGTATCCATTCAATAATTAATTCACTTTAACTTCAATCAAATATGATAAAAACAAATAATTCCCTATGTTTTGGTGATTTCTTACCAACTTCTTGCTTTATAAACATGAAAACCTCACACATCAACATTTTTAAATTCTTATAGATGTTGTGATGAGTTCAATATATTCCTTTACCAAATATATGGCAATGACTTTTTTATTGCGGCTGAAAGTAGGATTCTGTTTATCTAATAGGAAAACCCTAATATTTTTAATCGATTCTAGAATAATAAATAAAAAACTTGATCGCCCATCATTCGTTGAATGTATCTCCAACACAGTAAGCTAGACATTTAAAGTGCAGTGGGATTTTACAATGATTGCATAATGAAAAGCAGAATCGTACGAAAATCAAGCTTCAAGAGAGTAAAAAAACACTCGTGACCCTTTAGAAGATTTCCCTCTAGGGGAGAAGTAGACGGCAATGCGACGTGCGGAAAAACCGTTCTTCAAAATGAAAGTAAATAAAGGTTTTACTCGGTTATTTGCCATTACATACACTTTACAAATATATTCTCAAGAGCTTTGTAACTTTTCAGTTGACTCTTAAATTTGTGTTATCTAACTGCAATCAATATTTCAAATAAATTGAATCTTTTTATCGAAGAATATTAACATGAATATAAACAAGGCTGTAGATGTAAGAGATGTTGTTTGAAAAGTTATTTTGATCACGTTCATCGAACCTTTTCATCAACCTCTAAGGGTCTAACCTTCGTTTCTAAGTCTAATATGTTATTCAGGGAATTCGTTCCCTTTTCCATTCATCCTTTATTGAAAGGGAGTATTTTGTAGAAATTTTGTATTGACTAGATTCGTTATTACATGAGGGGTTTTGAGGATTACGGTCGAGCACTATCCGTTTAAAATTGTGTCTAACCGAATAGGTATCGACAATCAATAAATGGACGTATAATACATGATTAATATTTTAAACCGGCAGAAAAATGAAACACGCGAGAACTCTAGACTTGAGTTAAAATTTATTAGAGGATAAAAATATTACATGAAGAGAATTTACGTTACGTAAATTTCACTTGACATCTCGAGTTTTGGGAACAATTAAATGACCTTTTTCCCCGACCGGGAATAAAATCAATTTTTTAGACGTTCTTTTCAACATATAATGTGACAAATGATTACACAGGGAATAAAGTAAACTGACATATTGTCATCGATATTTGTGTATATTATTTTATGCATTTGATCGGTATAGCTATTATTTTCATTAATTAGTTTGGAATATAGGTAGGCATATCCTTTAGATAAGGTATTTCTGTAAGAACAGCTCTAAAAACGTGAGCTTTTCGTGGCTTTGAGTCTTCTGACTTTGACAGAAATATCTAACTTACCTACCTAAATATAATATACGGATTTTGGTTTTATTGTTAATATAATTTTGCCGTTCTCAGAATTATCGGATACAAAAAAAATAGGTGTTCATTAAATGTAGAATATTCAAATGCAAAATTTTTTATAAAGAGGAAGGGTTAATATTTTGCTTTCTTATTCAGTTAAACATAACAATACAACTTAATTAAACCTTTCAAAGAAATTATACATTCAATACTTGTTTGTTTAGTATCGAATTATGCTAAAACTGCAAAAACAACTTGCTCCTATATAGGGTGCCACTTAAATAAAAACGCACATCTGTTGAAAATGTTAAGTGCAAATGAAAAACACCAAATTCTTAATATAGAGCCTCTACAGCCTTCAGGAGCCCACCAAATCATACTACTTTTCAACTTCTAAATATAGATCAGTTCATCGGTTTTGGCTCTGTTATTCTAAAATACTAGATGCTGCCTACTGTCAACACTGCTGGTTATTTTCTTTTCAAAGAAAAAATATATGGTGTAAAGGCATTCGTGATAGGGGACATTTATCAGAAAGAATTAAATAACACAGTGTTGTGAATGGTCAAGGGAATGAATTTGTTGTGTATGTACTTGAGTAAAAAAATTATACTATTGACAAGGAACCTGAAGATGAAATTCATAAAGAACAGTCTTTTGGAAAATGCTTATTCGAAGATTATTCAATGTCATACTTACCATAACAAAGAATTCGTTGGCTTTTAGAACACATCGAGAGAACTTAAGTGAGGAAGGGCACCTTGGAAAATTCCTGTCTGTGGTACAACTTCTTGCCCGATATGATCAAATATTGCAGCAAGGTTTGGATATGTCCAAAGGTGTCGTAGCATAACTTGATTTAGTAAAAGAATTTTGTGGAAAGGATTTGGCAACGTCGCTTTGAGTAATTTTTGTCAGACATAAAATAAAAACATTGAAGTTAATTACAGTCGGAGTTAGTCGGTACTGATACCTATTTGCAATTCCTATTGTTCGTTAATAATAGGTTAATAATAACTTTGTTTCGGGAAAAGGCTATTTGGGTCTTACGGAGTGTTTTTGGTCTAATAATTCATTTCCACAAGTGTGGTGTTTTCCTCATTTCTCCCTTCCCTTCCCAAAGTCATTTCCAGCACCAAAGAAATCGAGAAAAAACGAACTTCGATGTAAAGGTAAGACATATATTTCTCACAGAATATTATCGGAATGTTCTAGAAATAAAACTAAAACATTGGACCTATCGAGCTCGCATTGTTTCAAATTTATCAGGAAGTTCATAGTAGTTTGTTCAATTCGGTTAAATTGAATTTTGGAGTTTTCGGATACGGTTGAGAAACGTGAATCTACATTCAAATCACATTCCATTCAGGAATATAAAATATAAATTCAATTGTCGTTTGTTCATTTAATTTCGAATAACATTTCTCGGTAGTTTTTTATATCCTAGTCGGTTTCAGGTTTTTTGTGGTAATAGCTTTTGTTGCTATTCCATACATTCAGGTTTCGGCGGATGCGGTGTTGCCAAATTAACTAAAAGGTAAAGGTTTACGAAATATTTTTCACAGTGTGAACTTTGAGGAATTGTTTCTCAGATAATAATAATTATAGTATAAAAGGTTCTTTTGACATACAGAATGGGAGGTACTGCAGCGGAAAGACAATTGAAAACGCTCACGGCAAAAAAAGAGTCAATATTTTCAATTTTACAAAATCTATTAGATTTATCCAAGACAATGAAAAATGAGAATGAAAAGTCTAGGTTTTCAGCGTTATATAGGTCGATAGATTCGACGAGAACGGATTTGATCAAGGTTATTGACGAAATCATGGAGGTTAGTTTTGAAGTTGATGCGGCGTTCACGCCAAATTATGAGATTATTCAAACAATTAATGAAACGTGTTGTTACATTCATGTTGCGGCTGCAAAGTTAGAGAGAGAAGAACAGCAAGCGAATACTTCGCAAAACCAAACGGGGACTTCAACTTCACAGGGTAATACTAGTGCATCTACTGCAGCTCAGGGGAACTCGGGTTGTCTGGGAAACATTGGTTTAATGCGAAATCTTCCTTCACTTCCAAAGATTGAACTTCCGGAATTTTCTGGTGATATTAAAGAGTGGGAAACCTTTTACTCGATTTTTAAAAGTTTAATTCATGATAATAAATCGCTAACGGATGTTGACAAGGTCAATTATTTGGTAGGTCGTTTGAAGGGCTCAGCATTGAGTGTTTGCACGGGATTGGCTCCCACGGGAGACAATTATAATATTATTTGGAAATCTCTGGTTGACAAATATCAAGATGAGCATTCATTAGCGACTAGCTATTTGGACCAGATTCTGGGATTTAAGCATATTCAGGGAGAATCGGCAAAAAATCTCGAATCATTTTTGGAAAAATTTGATTGTGCGGTACAAGCATTGAAAAATCTTAAGTTGAATAATTTGGAAGATTTCATTTTGATGCATCAGGCTCTAGCAAAACTGGATTCAGAAACGGTTAAATCTTTTGAAATGTCGGTACGGGGTAAGGGGATACCAACTTATGACGCGGTTATAGCATTTGTAAAAGAGCAAGCAAAAATACTGAATTTGAATCGAAATGTGGTATCTGGTAGGAGTAATTACGTTGATACGAGATCGCGCTCAACGAAATCTTTCTGTGTCACGCAAGACAATCGGTCGGATAGTAAGGAGAAGTCAAACACTTGCAAATTTTGTCATAAAGGCTGGCATGTTTTGAGTAGATGTGGAAATTTCAAGCGTTTGACTCCATCTAAACGTTATGCACTCGTTCGTGATAACAATTGGTGTTACAACTGCTTGTCTCCAAATCACGGAGTGAGAGTTTGCCCTTCTGATCGGGTTTGTTCAGAATGTACAAAAAAACACCATCCTTTATTGCATTTAGGCAGACCGTTCACTATGGTACAACATGAACAAGGGACTTCCAAGGTTACATCAAGTGAGGGTAATTCTACTGATTAAGTTTCACATACCAATACTAGTTCATCGGAAAATACAGATCATAGTTTTTGTGCAACGACAATAAAAAATCGTCATGGTACAGTGTTACTAGCGACGGTGGTAGTTAACGTTCTTAACGGTTCAGGTTACGGTCAAACAGCTAGATTTTTATTGGATAGTGGCAGTCAGGTTCATCTCATCACTGGTAATTGTTCAAAAAAATTGGGGTTGAAAGTATCTCGAAGTTCGGTTTCCGTGCAAGGAATCGGGTCAAATTCAAATTCGGTAAGAGGTATTACAGACCTTATTGTAGCATCTCGGTATGATTCATCGAAGAAATATTTTATGCAGGCTTTGTTAGTGGATACAATTTCTGATAAACTTCCTAGATTAAGAGTTGATCGTAGTTTTTTGTGCAATTTCGAAAATCTTCAATTAGCTGATGATAAATTTGATGAACCAATGCGAATTGACGGTATCATAGGTGGTGAGCTCTTTGCAACAGTGATGGGGAACAAGAGTTATGCGTCTCCAACAGGTTCACCAGTGGCGGTACAGACTGTTTTCGGGTATGTCATAATGGGAAAAGTTCCGATGTTCAATTCGGTTTCAGATTCGAATGTATTTTTCACTTTGAAGGAAGAATCATCTTTGAATGAACTTGTGAAAACTTTTTGGGAAATTGAGCAAGTTCCACAAACCACTTTACCGGAAGCGGAAGATGCAGAATGTGAAAAAATGTATATTAGTACCTTCAGCAGAGATTTAGAAGGGAGATTCACGGTTGCTCTCCCTTTTAAAAGGTCTTCAAATATTTTGGGTGATTCTAAAGCAGGTGCTTTGATGCGAATGTTTTCTTTAGAAAGAAAATTAATGAAATTTCCGGAATTGCGCTCATGCTACAATGATATCATGAGAGAATCTATTGAACAAGGGCACATGCACTGGGTAAGGGATGAATATTTGGAGGCAGCGGATACGGCGTACTACATCCCTCACCATGCTATTTTTAAGCCGGATAGTTCCAGCACTCCGATTCGAATAGTGTTGGATGCCAGTGCATCCTCGGATAGTGACATTTCTTTGAATGATATTCTGTTCGGGGGCCCGAAACTGCGCAGACGGACATCTTCTCTTTGTTGTTGAATTTCAGAGTTTTTCGAATAGCGGTCACTGCAGACGTTAGGAGAATGTACCACCAGATCAAAATAGCAAACTTTCATTGGCGGTTTCAGAGACTACTTTGGCGTTTCAATCCAGATGAACCAGTTCAAATTTAAGAGTTCAATCGGTTGGCATTTGGGGTCAAGACCAGTCCTTATTTGGCTCTGCGGACAATCAAACAGCTAATAAAAGAGGAAGGGTATAAATATCCACTAGCAGCAGAAGTAGTGTCTACGGACTTATATATGGATGATTTGGTTTGTAGTGTCTCTTCGGAGGAGGAAGCATATCGGCTAAATTCAGAATCTGTAGCTATGTTTGCAGAGGGAAGGTTCGATTTGACAAAGTGGTCATCGAGTTCGGTGGAATTGTTGGAGAAAATCCCATCTGGAAAGAGGCTGTCACAACCGGTACTCTTCAAGACAGAAACTAAAATTTTAGGAATGTTCTGGAATCCAGAAATGGATAGTTTTAGGTATCGGTTTCCAGTTCCGGAGTCCAACTGTACTAAACGTATAATCTTGTCAACGGTAGCGCGATGTTATGATCCAGTAGGATTAGTAGCACCGTTCATTTTGTATTTGAAACTGTTGATAAAGGAGCTATGGGAACTGAAAATAGGTTGGGATGATACGGTCCCTTATGAAATTTTCCAGAAGTGGTTGAAACTGAAAGATGAATGGTCTGCTCTTGGGGAGATTCAGTTTTCACGTTATATGGGAACCGTGAGAACATCTCCAGTAATGATAGTAGCTTTTGCGGATGCCAGCATGGATGGATATGGAGCTGTGGTGTATGTGCGAACAATAACAGATAACGGAGAAATTACTGTTAACTTGTTATGCGCTAAATCAAAGGTTTCCCCCTTCAAGATAGTAACAATTCCTCGACTGGAGTTAGTTGCAGCTCTCCTTTTATCTAGGTTGGTTAAGCACGTTTCAGAAATTTTCAATAATAAAATTTGTATTTCAAAAATAGTTGCGAGTTCGGATTCTACCACAGTTCTTCAGTGGTTGAGTTCTGCTCTTGTGAAAGATATATTTGTCGCCAACAGGGTTTCACAAATAAAAGAAAATATTTCAAATGCTGAGTGGTGTCATATATCTGGGGTAACGAATCCTGCGGATATTTTATCTAGAGGTGCAACTCCGGTTCAATTGATGGAGAATAACTTATGGGCTTCGGGTCCAAGTTGGATGAAATTGCCGAATTCAAATTGGCCTATTAGTGAGGAAAGGTGTGGTGGGGATTTTGGTGAAGATACAGATTCCACAAAATGTCTCGTTTCGTTAGAGGATACGGAAACGCATCCATTGTACGACATGATCAAGAGGTTATCCTCATATATTACTATTCTGCGAACAGCAGTAAGGGTGCTTCGTTTTGTGAAGCTCCTTCCGGGGAAAGGTTTTATCACCGCAAGTGAAATGAATAAGGCTGAAATGGTTTTGGTAAGAATCGTACAAGGTAAATGTTTTGAATCGGATATCAAACTTTAAAATTCGGGAAAAAAATATCGAATAGATTGCTAAAGTTAAACCCCTTTCTTAAAAACGGAGTTCTCATAATAGGTGGTAGGTTAGCGAGTGCGCCCATTGCTTTCACGGCTCGTCATCCTATTATAATTCCTGGCAAGGATCCTTTTACGGAGAAATTAATAGATTTTTATCATCTTCATATCGGTCCATACTTGATGGAAGCCATTTTATGGCAATAATATTGGATATTGGGAGGTAGAAATGTCATTCGATCGACAACGAATTCATGCATGTAATCGGTGTTTCAGATTGAAACCCAAGACGATAAATCCTTTAATGGCGGATTTGCCGACCTCAAGATTACAACAGGCTAAAGTTTTTTCTCATACGGGTATTGACTATTTCGGTCCATTCAGTATAACAATGGGTAGACGGAGAAGAGCTCAAGTATATAAAGGGTATGTCTGTTTGTTTATATGTATGAGTGTGAAGGCAGTTCATTTGGAACTTGTTAGTTCATTGTCAACAGATAGTTTTTTACAGGCTTTGAAGAGATTTTTATCTCGGAGAGGTCCATGTAGTGTTATTTATTCCGATCAGGGTACAAATTTTGTAGGTGCGAAAACTGTTCTTCGAGAGATTAATGAGTTCGTCAATTCTGAGCAGTATAAAGAAGCGTTTTAAACAGAATTAGCTATAAATGGTATTGATTGGCGGTTCAATACTCCGGCTGCTCCACATATGGGTGGATTATGGGAAAGCCATGTTAAATGTGCAAAAACTCATTTATTTAGAGTAATAGGAATTCAACTCTTAACTTATGAGGAATTCAACACCTTGTTGATCCAAGTAGAAGCATTGCTAAACTCGGCCTCTTTGTAATTTGTCAGCTGACCCTTCAGCACCTGAGGCCTTGACTCCATCCCACTTCTTGACTCTCACTCCATTGAAGAATTTACCTGCAGATAACTTAACAGACATAAATATAAATAGATTGGATCGGTTTCAGATGATAGATAGGATGGTACAAGATTATTGGAAGCGTTGGCACTTAGAGCACCTCACTACATTGCAAGTGAGAGAAAAATGGAATACAAAATGTCCTAATATCAAAATCGGGACAACTGTTATTCTGAAAACTGACAATTCTCCGCCGATTCATTGGCTGTTAGGAATTATTACCGATGTTCATTCAGGAAAGGATGGCATTATTCGCAATGTGACGGTAAGGACTAATAAGAGCACCTACTCTAGACCGGTGGTTAAGCTGTGTCCTCTGCCAAATCAGTAAATGAGATATTTTCTTATTTATTTTTTAATTTTTTTTTGTATTTCAATTGAATTAATATGATTATTATGTTATTTTGGGTATTTATATAGAATGGGTTAGATATTATTGTTACTGATGCTGTATCTCCCATATATCGATTTATGGTATTTGCAAGGTGGCTGAAAAACAATTTTTCAGGGTGGGGGGTATGTCGTGTCATAACTTGATTTAGTAAAAGAAATTTGTGGGGAGGATTTGGCAACGTCGCTTTGAGTAATTTTTGTCAGACATAAAATAAAAACGTTGAAGTTAATTACAGTCGGAGTGAGTCGGTACGGATATTTTTGCAATTCCCATTGTTCGTTAATAATAGGTTAATAATAACTTTGTTTCGGGAAAAGGCTATTTGGGCCTTACGGAGTATTTTCGGTCTAATAATTCATTTCCACAAGTGTGGTGTTTTCCTCATTTCTCCCTTCCCTTCCCAAAGTCATTTCCAGCACCAAGAAGTCGAGAAAAAACGAACTTCGATGTAAAGGTAAGACTTATATATTTCTCACAGAATATTATCGGGATGTTCTAGAAATAAAACTAAAACAAAAGGTATTTTTGTTTATTTGTTAAATTTTGTTTCCATTTCATATATTCCTTTATTTTATTCGATTAACTGTTTAAAATTATATATTTAACAATAGTTTTCATTCAAAATCATGCTTTTTTGTTTCTAGGATCCACAAGATATCTGAGACCAACAATTCAAATGAAATTATTGAATGCTTGGGAAATACACTTGAAAATCATTTGCTAAAACAAATGAGAGCATAACCGTTTTTCGCCATCATATTAGATACGACACAAGACGTATCAAAGGTAGAAGAGCTAAGCATTGTTTTGAGGTATGCTGTAATAACTAGATCGGAAAATGGTCAGTTGATTTAGGAGTGAGAGAAGGGTTTCTGGGCTTTTATGCAGCATTCAAACATAATGCGGCAGATTTTGTAAAACAGTTGACTTCATTTCTTATTGACCAAAATATTTATTTAAAAAAATGTGTTTGTCAAGGTTATGATGGAGCCAGTGTGATGTACAGTAACAGATTTAGGATATAAAGTCTAATGCGGAGTACGTACATTGCACTACTTACAATTCAAATTTGGTAGTTAATGATGCTGTTAGCTGTTGTATCGAACTACAATTTCGCAACGTTACAAGATTTGTATAATTTTTTTGGAAATAGCATGAAACGTTGGGATTGTCCAGTAGAGTCAATATAATTTCTGCAATAAAACTTCCTTTTTTCGATATCATTAAAACATTTTCAGACATAGTTCTCAAGAATTCCAGTAGAGAGGAGCGAGGTCAGTCAGAAATTATTAAAACAAAAATGTTTAATTTTGAATTCAAAATTTATAGAAATGACATCAAACGTTTTAAGTGCAAAGCAAGTGAAACTGCAATAAAATGTGGTATAGATTCCCATATCGTAGAAAAAAGGCTGCGCCATTTATCTCTAAATCATTCGAAAACAAAGCAGAAAATAAGGCTAGAAGTATGTTGTAAACAAAACTGGTTATTTTTTAATACATAATTTAACCTTTGTAAATATATATATATATATACTCGTATATATATATAAATATATATATATATATATATATATATATATATATATATATATATATATATATATTGAACTTATCGTAAGAAACAGTAAAAAGAATGGAACACAAAAGTATGAAATTTGCAACCTTGTAGAGTAACAGATGGAAATTAATTGTTTCACACAGCTGGAATTATCTTTTCTAATGATGATAATATAAGAAGAATATATATTTTCTATTGAATTGAACATTTATTATATGCTTCAAAACGAAAAAGATACATAAGTAATAGTAAAATTATTTACCTTAGGATTACAGATTATAAACTGCATTATTTTCATAAAATTTTAATGATATCTTAACAAATCATAAACTCATTTTCTTGTCTATAGCAAATGATAATTTGTATCCAGTATTTCGAACATCTGACAATGAATCTGAAAAGAAAATAAATTATTATCAGACAATAATAAATAGAATGTTAGATCATGATATACCAACAAAAGTGTAATGTTTATATTAAAAAGGAGATAACTGAAGTGACAACTAAAAATTTCATGTCTGTTAATGAAGTACACTTGGTGCAGAGATAGATTCTACCATAGAATTATTTATGTTTGTGAACTATTGACAATAGAAAAATATGATGACTGAAATAAATAAAGAGCCAAGTTTGTAATAGATAAATATGTAATGATGAGTAAAGATTTAATTGAAAGGCATTATGACAGATATTTGAACGTTTTAGATTGTATATGGATTGATATTGAAATTTGAAGTCAAATAGATATAATTTTGTCAATTAAAATAAGGTAGATTTTTGAAAGAATGAGTATGTAAATAGGAATGGTAAATTAGTTTGAAATCTTACATCAACAATCCATAATCATAGAAAAATATAAAGACATTTATCGACATATAAAACATTAGATAAGACAAAGCATATTCTATCTAGTATGTAGTAAGTTTTTTGTTTTACAAATAACAAAGCGGACAACAAAAAGTTTGTTGATTTGGAAAACAAAAGGTTGGTGAAGCGAAGCTAATGGAGAAGGACGCATGTAATAAAATTTTATAAATTTTATAAAGATATTTGGGAAATTATTAGAAATTAAAGTCAAAAGACATTGCAAACATTTAATCAATATACATTGAACATTTTGAAAAGAAAATACTTGGAAATAATAAGAATTTGTGAGAAATATAAACATTTTAAATTTGAGAGGGGACGCTACCCGAATTTTCAAAAAGTAATCACTTTATAATGAGAAAATACGTTTCCTAAACCATTATCATCGTAACATAAACATTATAAGCAAAAATATCTAAGTGATTTAACAAGAATTTACGAACTTACCTGCCATACAAACTATAGAGTTTGTAACTACAAGACTAAAGGAGATCCAGCTTTGGTCCAGAAGATTCCACATCAATAGAACATACTAGAGACTTCCCAGTGTTGTGGTCAAGGTTAGTGTTTTTAACGATTTATTTGGTTAACCATATTAAACTCAAACGTAATTCATAAATTTGGCCAAATTACACAATAATAATTTTAGGTATATAATAATAGTTGGTATTTGTAATTTGCACTGTATTATATTTGTTTTAACATAAGTTTTATTTACTGCTTATGATGCTTTTAATTTTACGTTTGTTTGATAATTATAGGAACTAAATTTGAGTTGTTGATTTTCATTTACATGTCATTTGCCAAACACAGGGCAAGGTTTCATAACACATAGGTTGAATTACTGTGTTTCATATAATCGATTCACAGCGTTGATGGAGATGATTTTCACAGGTGTTGTTTGTGGGATGCAGATTTCATATATTTTCTTGTTTAATTTATCCTGAACCCAACGAGAGTAAGTGTTCTCATGCTCTACATTAAAACATTAAACTAATAAATAAAAATATGAATCATATAATCTGAGCTAGCCAATTCAAAAGTTAAAAACATAGATAAATCATAGATAAAAAAATTTATAATAATAATTTATTATATATATATATATATATACATTGTTTTCAATGTTTCATTTTTATCCACAATTGAATATTTAATATAAATACATAAATAAACTTATCGATTCAATTTAATTACCTATTAACATTATTTATTCAAGTATATTCTTGAACTGCTCAACTGTAGAACTATGCTCAGGTAAGACATTCGTGCACATACTTACAGTAAGTTGCATTGCTGTGCCTTGCGCTTCGGTGCATGATAAAGAAATGATGATAAAGTAGCTTTGCTTCTTTGAAGTATTTATATTTCGACTTAATAAAAATTGTACAATTTATTAGGGGCCCCACCTATTTTTCGCACCAGGGCATCTGACTATCTAGCTACGCCACTGATTACAAGAGCAATAGTGGGTATTGTTGAGGCAGTAATGGGTATTCTTGGGTGAGTACTGGGGACAATGGTATAAAAAATATTGCTAGAGGTTTACCTCTCGGGTATCACTTTATGCTCAATTATCTGAAACAATTATTTTTCATTGATACTCGTAAAATGGGTAGAGAGATAATGAGAGTGTTTTTATTTTTCCAATACAAACTTCTAAAACCAACTACTCTAACATTACCTGCTAAATAGTGTATTGGTAATGAGCCTAATTTTAAACTTCTTTTGCTGTTGGGCCAAATACACCCTTCACGAATATGCTCCAAATGAATAAATTATTATTATTTGTGTGCCTCTTCAATTTGGGTTGATTACTGATTGTAGAATTCATTTTTATAGAAGAAATTGATAAACATATTTGAAAAGCTTCTTTACATTTGACATATGTCATTTGTATTGTAACGTCAACTGACGCTGCTGTAAGGACGATACAATTCGATGAATTCAGGAACGGTGCTCGAGAATCTCATTTTTTGGAACTATACTATACATGACGTTGGGAACGATGTCAAGAATAGCGCCCCGGTTCAAGATTCAGGGCGGATGAACCACCACACCTGCAAGAAATGGATCTCCGGTGGTGACAGTGATTTTCTTACCGAAATATCGAAACCACACCTGCCAAACGTTCAACTTTAGAAATATTTTTACAAAAGTTACAACTTTTATTTTTTAAACTGAATATTTTTTTAATAAATACATGGAAAAGTGTCATTGATGCTGCAAATGGAAGATCATATATGAATTATATGGCAAATGTATGCATAATTTGCCCGTAGATAATATACTTTTTAATTCATTAAAAAAATAGAATTGCGAGGAGAGGAAAAAGACGAAATTTTCGGTACAGGAGTGTCTGCTGTCTATCGGAAAAATATATAGTTGACGGCGGAGTCGACACGTGACATGGCGCGAGTGACGAGCAGTCACTCTCGATCATTAATTCTAGCAATATACATATTACGATTAATTAAATATATCAGAGAAAACTTTGAATAAAACCTTCTTTAAATTGCTGGGAAGTAATGTATACTTCCTGAGAGTAAAGTTTAGTGTAGTTTACTTTTCGTTTATTTAAACGTCAAAACCGTAGTCGAACGATGCAACCTTAAACCAAGTTTCAGCTTCGTGTCAGTTTGCTGTTAACATTTTTGTACTATTAAATTGTTCTGAAAATAGAAGCAAACGGCCGTAGAAAAAATAATGTATGCATCTTGGAAGTAAAGTGCATTAATCCCTGAACTAAATAATGCCATCGCTCGCTCGTGCATAAACTTTAGCTTCGGGATTAAAATTGCACTTTACTTCCTTGGTGCATAAATAACTACTATCATTGTATATACAATGCTATTATTAACCTGTGTACTGATGCCAAAAATTGCATTTTTTGGGTTTGTAAAAGTGACCAGAGCAAAGAAAGTTTGTTTTTAAACACTATACCAGCGGTCGGCAACTTTTTTGGCCTATTACATGGGGTTGGACGGAGAAGTAAAAATTATTCAAATAATAACAGATTAAAATGTATTTTGAGATAACTGTACCTATAATTATATTACAACTGTACTACTATTAATAATAAATAGGAAAAAAATTGAAAATAAATCGTGTCCCATTTGCTACTCTGATTTAAACTGAGGATGGCACTGGGACGGTCTCTACCAGTGCGATCTGTCGCCACCACGTTTGGCGTATGCTATAGACATATACTTATTCCGGCTAAATGACGCGATCATTCCGAAATTTCGTTTATTAACAATTTCATATGTTCATAATTATCACGTATCGTCTAGGAATTGAAAGAACTAGAGCAATAGTGCTGTTATTGTACCTACGTCGTCTAATTGTGACTGAAAATGGATACCTTGAAGTGGTAATTTCAATTTCGAAAATAAAAAAATCCGGGGGGAACCATATCAGGAGAGTAAGACGGTTGTTTGATAAGGTTTATTGAATTTTTAGCAAGAAATTCATTCAAAAAGATCGCTGTGCCAAACGACAATATCTATATGACCAACCCACCAGCAGATATGACGAAAACTAAACTCGTTATCAGCTCAAGGGCAGTTTTATTTATTTATATTAATGTGTAAATAAATTACGTAAAGTGGTATCGATAAAAGATAAACGAATAAGTAGTAAAGACGAAAAAATTGAAGCAATATTCTTATTTTATAAAAATAATATCAATTTCAATGATTACATTAATATTTGATTTAGTATAATATTTATTCTATCATAGCTGTCGTACTAACTGACTTCGTTAATGTCATGTATCCTCTTGTAGTAGTTCAATTTATCGATTAATACTAAGTCTATTGAAAAAATTCAAAGACATCTTGTCAATATGTTTCTCTCGAGTTGTCAATACATTACTATCGGTCATCGTCAAACGAAGATGGGAAAAATTTAGATCTAGATACACAAACTCACTTCCTTTACATATTCGCATTCCTTAGTTTATTAGCCAATCTAGTTTCTTGTTTTTCTTTTAGTCCACGCTTATAAATCTTGGATTTGAATTTGTATCGCACTTACGAACGCAAATTCTTGTATGTCCAGAACAGAAATGAAAATAGTCATCCATCACTGGTTACAAAAATTGGGAACGGACTGGCTCAACTAGGGAATTGCTTCGAGACATTAATGTATATATATGCATATATAAACTTTTATGTATGTGATTGTTAATAGTGTCATTAGAAAAGTTCAAGAAGATAGACAAAGGAGATAGGAATTAGATTTCTTCACTCCCCTTCAAGTAATGTTATTGGTATATAAAACATATTTATTATAATTTTAGAGTTTAAAATTTTTTCAATCTGGAATGTTAAAATGAGAATTATTGAAAATCACACCCACTAACCATTTGGAGTGTTTTTCTACTCAAATTCTTTGCTCTAACTGATAGAACAGACTATGGCCAAAGTACTGACGAGTCGACTTCCAGGTAACTGAAGCGGGATCACTAAGTTTAGGGTGTCGCAAGATAGTCTACAATAACTGACAGAATCTCATTACAACTGCTCTCATGATGTTGTTTACTAAGCATCTTATTCAACGTTTGTGGTTATCTGGAATTAATTGGGATGACCCACCTCCAAAAGTAATTTGTGATATTTAGAACCAATATAGGGAACATTAATGTTTTAAATGGAACTCACGGTTTCTAGTTAATTCCACAATATAATAAAAATTATTGAAAATTCTAAAAAATTGACAATTGTTTCGATAAATCAATATCATCGTTAGAATGACAGAAGTTACATTTCATTTGATGCTTTCATCCCTTGTGCATCTTTAAATACCTCGTTTTATATCCGTGTCCAGCTATGCTAGTTGTGAGCTGGATTTTGTGACAGTAGTGAAAAGGGTTATGCTGCGGTAATTTATTTGCGTTTTGTGTTACCCGATGGTCAGATTCGTGTCTTTTTTTATATCCGCGAAATCTAAAGTAGCTCCCATTCGGACTGTTAGTACTCCCCGTTTGGAGTTCTCTGCCGCTGTGTTACTGGCCAAACTCTTGCCTTTTGTAGTCAGAATTCTAGAAGTTAAGCTGACAATTGAGAAGTTGGTGGCTTCATCCGACTCTAAGATTGCCCTTGGTTGGATAAAATCCTCTCCTCATCGATGGAAGATTTTCGTTTCCAATCGAGTAGCTTATACACAGGAACGCATGCCTCCTGATAGTTGGTTTCATATTTCTTCTGCTCAGAATCCCGCTGATTTGGCTTCCAGTGGTGTTTTACCGACGTTTATGTTGGAGCAATCTCATTGGTTCACTTGGCCCAAGTTCCTCTATAATTCCACTCCTTTTCCAGACGCGTCCCTTCCTTATTCTGAATGTGCCGGAATGTTTGAGGAGGCGCGAAAGCTAACCTTGGTTTGTTATGCCGATAGTAATTCTTTGAACCGTTGTTAAAATCAATTCTGATTTTGTGTTTATTCAACGTCTTTTAGCTTGGATTTTGAGATTTGTTCACAATTCCAAGTTTCCCCTGGAGAAAAAGGTAGGTCCTTTATGTTTCAATGAACTTTATGAGTCGCTGATGATTTTAGTTAAATATACCAAATATCCATATTTCGGGAAAGAGTTAGATGTAAACGGATTTTCTAAACCTTTTCGAAAGCTGTGTTATTTTATCCATGATCGGAAGATATTACGGGTTGGTAGTCGTCTTCGATATTTACCTGTTTCTGTCGATAAAAAATTTCCCTGTATATTACCTCGCGAAAATCAATTAACTTATTTGTTTATCGACTATTATCATAAAAGATATCCTCATGTCGGGTTGTGTACCGTGAATTTTTTACTTGCCCAATCTTTTTGAATTTTGTCTCCTAAGCGAGCTATACGCTCGGTTTTGTCTGAATGCATTTCATGTTGGAAGGAAAATCTTCGGCATTCCAACCTGTTATGGGTTGTCAGAATTTCCCAGATTGAACCCTTCCTTAATTCTGGCCTTGATTTTGGTGGTCCGTTTTATGTTGTGATGAATCGCTAAATCTTGTAAGGTGTATTTGTGTCTCTCTGTTTGCATGGCCACCAAAGCTCTTCACTTAGAGATAGCCTCTGATTTGTCCAGCAAAACTTTCCTTTAAGCTTTGCAACGTCTTATAGCTCGTCGTGGTAAAGTTGAGAACTTATACTCATATCGCGGTTGTAATTTTATTGATGCGGCTAACTACCTTAAACATAATGCTACGTCAAATGAAAATATTTCGTTTCATTTTAATGCTGCCTCTGCACCACACATTGGAGGATTGTGAGAAGCTAGCATTAAATCTGTAAAGACGCATTTAGTTCGGGTTATAGGTAATCAGATTTTATCATATGAGTAATTAAATACCCTTATAATTCAGATCGAATCCTATCTTAATTCTAGACCACTGACTCCTATGAGTTCAGACCCTAATGATTTGTCTGTTTTAACTCCGGGCCATTTTTTAAACCCTGAGCCGCTTTCAGCTGTCTATGACCCGTTGAAAGAGAATTCTATTCCTACCTCTCATCTCATAAGAAGAAAGCTACTCAACAAATTGCATAAACATTTTTGGGAACGGTGGAGCAAAGAATATTTGCATACCGTGCACCAACGCAGTAAATTGACTTCTTCGGACAATTTGAAACCCGTCGAAGTTGAGACGATGGTTTTGATAAGACAGGACAATCTCCCTCCCGCAGTGGCGTTTAGGTCGCATATCTGAATTATTCCCGGGACAGGACGGAATTTTAAGTGTTGTGGATGTAACTACCACAAAAGGTCTTCTTCGGCGACCCCTAGTCAAGCTGTATCCGTTGCATATCAAAGTTATGTAATTATTTTTCTTCTACATATTTATTGATGGAACTTATTCAACAGTCGCATAATTTTTTTTGTTTATGTTATATGCATTTTTGGTGTTAAAATGCTCCTTTGCCCCCAAAAAGGGGAAAATACTGCAATTCCAAATGTAGAAATGGATGCGCATTGGACAAAGTGATAATGGGGTAGTTGAATAGTAGGGTTGGAAACAATAGTAATGGAATCGGATGGTGCTTGGTAGAAATATAAATGAAACTAAAATAGATACATGAAAAAATCATAATTGAGACGAAAATGAAAAAATGGTGAGGCCAATATTTGAAGCTGGAACATATATGAAGAAGTCCAGAGAAGATTCAGAAGAGTAGGAGACTAAAAATAATAAAGCTTTATGGATAGAAGTGGAAAAAGACAGACAGAGAGAGAGAGGGACCTTCAGAAGAATATTGAAAGACTCAATAGCCTGCCAAAAGAATGATTCACACAATCTCCAAAATTTACGTATTATAGAAGAATGAAATTAACTGACGATGATATTGATTTCTCGAAACAATTGTCAATTTTTAGAATTTTCAATAACTTTTATTATATTGTGGAATTAACTAGAAACCGTGAGTTTCATTTAAGACACTAATTATAGAAGAATGGCTAAGAAAATGGTGATTTAAGGCCAATTCGATAATCCGAAAATGCCAAATATCTCTGCCTGCTCTGAAATCGACGCCTCACATGGGAGAAACACAGTTCTATAAAACTTAAGAAACTTGGTCTTAAGCTGTGAACAATGTACCTATTAAATAATCGAAAATCCTAACTCAGAGATTCCAAAACAAAGTTATCCGTATCATACCCATTACTCATCTTCAATGAAACCATACAACAAGAAGAAGTAATACTAAATTGTGGAAGTTAGTGCCGACTATTTCAAAAAGTTTATATTAATGCGCTGGCTAGTGAGAACGTTAAGTCAGTGTGAGTCGTCTCAAAAGATGCACAGTATCTGAAGTGAGGAATTATTATAATAATGTAAATATTACAAAATAACTCATTGATTTAATACAAGTAAACTTAGAATAAGAAATATTCACTGAATTCTCCCTAAAAATGTTACAAACCAAAAGCTTATTGTCTTCGGATATATTGTTGAGTAAAGGATGATATAAAAAAGTTTATAAAAAAGCAAATACAAAAGTGCATATGAATAATATAATTATTCATATGTTTCTGTTTTAGTTTCCGTTATTCGAGGTTTTTACGTGAACAAAGTTTTTTTCTCTGATGTAACGACAAATTATTGGATACATAAGAAGCTAATACGGTGCTGATCGCTACGAATCTGGAAGAAAAGAAATCAACCGAGTCATTTATCACTTACATGGAAGGAATGACAACAAAATGTATTAAAAGTATTAGTTAACAGCTTCTCATCTTCCCTTTACCCAAGAGTAATTGAATATACAGCTACACTTCATAAAGATACATTACGACTGAGTTTAGAAACGTGTTTGGGAGGTGTACCATTACATATGCGCGTACATAAGATACTCCTATTAAAAATATTAATACAAATGTTCTTTTCCGTAATTTGTGGTATTTTGTATAGAGAACCGACAAGGCGAACGTCTCGTGTTTTGTAGTAAATGAGGAAATTAAAATAGTTAAACTGTATATGAAAATCATAACAAAAAATATGTTACTTTTTTAAATGAAACGAACTGTTTCTAGATAATTCCACAATATATTGAAACAATTGTCAAATTTTTTAGAAGTTTAACCATTCTTTCAATATATTGTGGATATATCTAGAAACAGTTAGTTTAATTTAAAACAGTAATATGAGTAGATTCCACAGAGTAAGGGTCGAAATAGTATATTTCAAAAAATATTCTATTGGCGTCATCTGGATGACTCGTAAATTGTCGAAAACCCATCAGATGTCTTGATTCGAATTTAGACAGTTGAGAGGAGGGTAGCTCCCCTACTTCATATAGAGAACCGTTTGGATGTTTCTTTATTTCAAGATCTATTAGAAAATTGAGTTATTTTGAGAAAAATACGAAGAAGTCTTCTCCTACATGTTCACTTCAACATTTTCAATTCGCTGACAATTATAAATATTTAAATACTAACTTACATAGTGATACTTGAGAAGAACTAAGTCGTAATATCCGAAGTTGGAATTGCCTATATACATTCTTTAGAAAGAGGCAAACTTTTCTGTTTGGTTCCCATCATCAATCCAACGTACTTAGACTTTCAACATTTGATGAAAGTATCTGGAGGAGTAGAATTTTGATATTTTACACTGTTTTTAGCTATATGCACGAAAGCATCGAGTTTCGTATTCTCCTATACAGGTTGAAACCATGTACATATGAGGGAAATGCACACGTTTACTGCTCTCACAGCTCTCTTCAGAGATTCAGAAATTTAATTCGTCTTATGAATGGGAAAATATATCATGGGTATTGTTTTTAAATTTCGACATAGTTTTGTCCTGAGTTCCTCGCTTAATAAAACTAGAAAACAAACAACTTAGTAATACAGAATAGACATAAATTTAAATCAATAACAGAACAGAATTAAAGAAGATTTAAAAGTACAAACATAAATAAGAAAAATAGCTAGGGCAGAGAAAGAAAAACGAAGAGACGTAAAAATCAAATTCAACAAGTTATTACTAAATAGAGAGCCTTGGAAATGGAGCACAGTTACACAAGAAATGAAAAAACCACAATCTCTAAAAAACTAATTAAACCAAAATGAGATGCACAAAAGCAAGAAGAGAGAGACGACGCAAAAGAAACAGAACATGAGAAGTATTGATATAAGTAAAGTAAATAGTTTAGGCAGTAAGACTAACATTAGTATTAGTAATAATACATTTTTTAACATTAGTATAGGAGTATAAAAGAGTATATTTAGAGAAGGTAAAAGACAATCATAGATACAATGATTACTTTTATTGTAAAGGTTCATGTTTAGCGAAAAATATTGCTAGGTTGTCCTTTTCTGCTTCTTCTTCTTTGACTCTACCAGACATTTCAGGAAAGGGAGTAACAAATGAGATAAGTAGTAAATCAGGTAGAATAACAATAGGAATATGGAACATAAACACAATAACCGAAAAAGAGATAGAGATAACTGAGGAATGGAAATAAATTAAATACAAATACTGGGAATGAGATAAACAAAGTAAAACCGTGAAGGCAAGATCAAATTGAAGGATTGCTATATACTATATTTTCGGGAGTGCATGCTGACCAATGACGCAAATATGGAGTAGGAATAAAAAATCACAAGCGAAATGAACTGAAAATAATCCAGTACAAATCAGTAAATTCTAGGATAATTACAATTACTATCCAAATGAAAGAGATAGTAACATTTATACAAATCTACGCTACCGTAGAGGGAACAACGGAAGAAGCGATATTGGAATCTTACATACGTCTACAGAACACACTAGACAGCGAAAGTTTACTACTCATTGAAGCGAGTTCAACACTCAATAACGAAGTTAGTTTTTAATACTCATCGAAACGAGCTTACAACTCGAAAACGAAATCAGTTCTACTACTCATCGAAGGCAGTTCAACACTCAATCGAGTTCATCGAGTCGTCGTTGCATATCGAAGTAACTTCACTCAAAGTCAAACAGTCAGAGATACTAAGTCTAACACATCGTTACTTAGTTTCCATACGAGCCAAGTGAATATTCATAAAATCTAAACATACAGTGCCTTCCGATCTGAAACCACCGAAGTTCAACATTCATAACTTTGTACCATTCTTGTAAATTTGTACATAATAAATTATTAATGTCGACATTAATTTAGTCAAATTAAGATTATTTATCTAGTTGAATGTCTACGACAGTCGACGAAATTCAGTTAGAAATATAATCAAAAACAGTACGTCTTATAGTCCTAAAAAGATGGCACGCCACTGAAGGTAGGTATGACAAAGGGGGAACCGCCGATTTACTTACAAATCTCTCTCAAATTTCATTTGAATTACTTTCATAAATCTTCAACAATTTTATTATAGATTAGAAAAAATGAGCGTAAAATAGAAAAGACTTTCATTTAACGATATAAGACATTTTGGTCCATTAATTACAGAGGAAATGGATCGCGACTAGAGAAAACAAGTGGAACAATTAAAACTGCAAACTAACGTTAAGAAAATATGCCTTCACGAAAAATTGCTAGAATTACAAAGACAAGAGAAAAATTGGGCAACAATCGAAGCATGCGAATATCTGTTTTGAAGCGAAAAGATGGACATCTGCTAATGGGATTTTAGATTTCACGGGATCACCGTCTTGGTGCTTTAGGTAGGGGGTAGGCTAAACTGGAAGGGTGATGTGTCCATACAAGAGGAAGCTACATGGTAAACGGACGGCTCAAAGACGTCGGAAGGCGTGAAAGCAGCAGTAGTGGGGCTAAAACAACGGATAGCTTTCCCAATAAGCCTAAGGACGGCACAATTTTCTAGGCGGAAATGACTGCGATCCACTACTGTGTGGAAGAAATCAAAACGTAGAAAAGAACATACCGTTCAATTGCTATCTTCACAGACAGCCAAGTAGCGTTAAAGTCACTCGATTCTGTAGATGTTAATTCTAAGCTAGTATGGAATTGTGTGTACGCTCTAAACACACTTGGTGACCGTAGTTAAGTCACGGTGGCCTGGGTACCTGAGTACCGGGGTCATACGGCAGACGAAATGGGTAAGCAAGCTGCGTCAATCGTTGGACCTGAACCCTTCTGCGGCGTTGCAAAATCAGTAACATAAAGCGGCCACCAAAGAATAGGTGGAGTATAAGTTATGGTGGAGGAATTCAACACCCCCCAAAACAGGCGAAACTTTTTATTTTAGAGCATTCGCCAAAACTCACGGCAGACACGATAAGTAAAGACATGAAAACTGTCAAAATTGTTGTAGGCGGTTAACAGATTCATGAAAAGACATGGATTATGTATGCGTACAAAAAATCACACTAGCCCTAGAAATGCCGGCTGAACACGAAACTAAAATTATAAAATTCCGTTAGATTTGTAATATCAGCGAGAAGGAAATATAATTTCGAAATTAATCAAATTTCGAATATGGATAAGTTCAGTCGAAATTAATACGAACGGTGACATTAACGAGACTAGTGATAGTACATAGAGTTAAGATAAACTGAATATTACTATGTATTTCATTTTAGTTATGTTAACAAACATTAAATAAAAATTATTATCCAAAAGTAACACTTTTCTGAAAATAATCTTATAAAGTTGAAGTTCGTCATATCGTCCGAAAAATAGAAAAATAATTTATTTGAAATGTGTTTAAACCCTTCTCAAAATTTTACCGTACAGCTATGAGTTTTGGCAGTTTTAATAAACGTACCTACATACCTTACAGTTTTATCTCACACATTGTATATATTACAAGGAAAGGTACTTAATAGCCAGCTTTATCAGGTACGCGAGATCTCTTAATATAATTTTCATACGGCAGATACTCATAAGTGAATAATATGCCGACTTTAATCATAATTTCAAATAGAGGTTATTTATCGGTACGTTATGCCGTGTAATTCTAGATAATATTTATGAAATCGTTTGATGAAAGACATGATTTCAAGATATATCTGCATAGATTGTGAAAAAACAATTCTATCATTGAGCGTTTTAGATTAAGAAGAATTTCTGTTTAAATTTTTTTCATAAATGATATAATACTTATATCATGCATTACTCGGTATATTGCTCTTTAAATTTATATCTTTTTATTAAGGATAACATTACTACACGTTTATTTACCCTGAGTGCCTTATCCTTTTTTAAAAGTCTTGTCTATCGAATTATTAGTCTTCAAATATTCGGACAGTCGTGAAAATGGTACAGTATTCTAAGAGTCAAGCCCTTTCATTTGATACCCAGGCTTTTCTTCAAAATTAGAGAAATCTTGGGAAGGCCCGAACATAATCAAGAATAAACGGTTTTAAAGATTAAAACTAACTTTTCGGCATCTGTGGGATGCCCTGATTAATATTCTATTACAAATGTGTCACTTGTATACACTTCGGGGGATATATCATGTTAACAAATCGAAATTTCTCCAAAAGTAACCAAAAATGCAGTATATCTGGATTTATAGGACCCGCCGTACTCGCTATAGTCAGCTGAAAATCAATAGCGTACATCTGTGAGACACCTTGAATGAAACACCTTGAAAATTATTCAATTATAAAATTGGCCACTTGTATACAATCCGGAGGCTGTATCGTACTAAACCCGAAATTTCTCCAAAAAGGACAAAAATGTGGCACTTCAGGTACCACAGCACCCGTTGTACTAGCTCTGGTGAGCTAAAAATCAATAAGGTTCATCTATAAGACGCCCTGAACAATATTCAATCATAAAATGGGTCACTTGTATACAACCTGGAGGCTGTATCGTGCTAACAAACTGGAGATTCTCCAAAAATGACAAAAAATTGGTACCTCAAGTACCATAGCACTCGTTGTACTGGCTTTAGTGAGCTGAATCTAAATAGGGTTCATCTTTGAGATGCCCTGAATAATATCCAATCATAAAATTGGTCACTTGTATATACTCCGGAGGCTGTATCGTGCAAACAAACTGAAATTTCTCCAAAAATGACAAAAAGGTCGCACTTAAAGTACTATAGCACCTGTTGTACTGGCTGTGGTGAGCTGAAAATCAATAGTTTTCATCTGTGAGATGTTTTGAATAATACTCAATCATAAAATTGGTGACTTTTTGCACTCCGGAGGCTGTATCGTGCTAACAAGACATGTAACAGAAAGTGGCCGACGACAACGACGACATACACACAGTATTTTTTTTACTGTTGGTCTTAAAGAAAAACGTAAAAATAACTCAAAAAAAATTTCAAAATTTCAACTTTTTTGTGGGTAAACCAATACTCTTCTCGCATATTAGATAGTTTGGGCGGAAAAGTAAAAAGATCAATGACTACATCTATCGCATAAGCAAGAGCCCCAATGGAAAACCGAAAGTAGTCCACCAAAACCGACTAGCCCCATTGGAAGGAGACCATGACCTAGAGGAAGGAGTGAACCATATCCGAGAAGAGTCTGACCCTACCTTCGAAGAATTTATGGGCGCATATGGACGTACCGGGAAAGCTAGATATGGAGTCGCTACAGAACAACGATAAGATTTGCTCACGCTCCCGGAAGGGTATTCACTGGCACACAACAGCTCCGCCAGTAACAAACACGGACGAGGGTTGGCAACCGTCTTTCGAAAGACATACATTTCTTACACACGTCTTTCACATCGACGAAGATGCAATAATATCTTCCATGGACTCGCTGAAGAGTCTTCTTCACTCTCAGATGATCTCCCGATGGACTGTCGTGTAACTTTCTCAGTACCTCTGCTACTCTCGTTCTCGGAATAACAATCTGTCTCCTCATCTCGGAACCATTATCGTTTTCAAGGACTCTTTTCAACAGCCGGTTTCCGAAAACAAGAGATTCTCAATGAGCCCAATACGTCTTGATTTAATGATTGACCAGTTGCTGATAAGATTTGTTCGAATCTGGCATTGGAGTTGTTAGGCGAACTATAGACGTCACTGGTACGCAGGATCCAATCCTGGTTTCTCTCTTGATGATAATTGCACTATTGCAAACTGGAATATATTGAATATATTTAATAATACACATCTATCTTTCAACATAATATATCCGTTCAATGAGAAGAATTTATGTTTCATTATCATTTTATTAATTATTTTCTTTTAAAACACTGTCTACTATTTAATGTAAAACATTTATTTTTTTAACTACCAAACTTTTGCAAGCATTAAGATTTTTAGATGAAAATCTGATTCGACCATCATTATACACAATATCATAATACCACTATAGCTTTCTCTTGTATAATACCTTTCAGCTGTAGATCGGACATGTTCAAGTTTTCTAAACTGGATTAGATAGTAGATATTGAATAATATTTCGGAGAATATTATTACTTTTGTGGTAACTACAAGATTTAAAACAGATCTCTAAAAAGTCCGTAATAAAATCGTATAAATTATGCAATGATGAAATCGATACGGAAAACAATTTGTATATGTTTAGCGAAAACTACATTTTCAAGTTAATCAAGTTCAAGACATCTGGATATAAATATAAGATGTTTTACCAAATGCCATACCAGTACATAATATATTCATAACATTTTAATATCATGAAATTACCAATTTAATTTGTTGATTTCATATTCTCCGACGAGCTTGATTTGAACATTCTAGTATGAATTGACCCAATGCTGAAACCTTCCATTTTTCATCAAAGAAGTAGTAGACAATCTGTTTTCCAAAATACAATAGAATCTTAGTAGTCAGTTCATCGTTTCCGTTGTTGTCAAGGCTTTCGAGAATAAGGTATTTTATTCTAACGACTTACCACGTGAATTATTGTAATTTTTTTTTCAAAAAATCATCAATTTCTGCTAAGGGGGTAAACGTTCGCATAATATTCTTTCAGTTATTTTTTTTATAATGGATAACGAAGAAAAAGACTGCACAACAATAAACTGAAAAAATAAAAAGCTCAAGTATAATAAAAATATGCCACAAACTAAATCATTTGTTTTGATTGTTTCATCGGCGTTTTTTCTGTAGTCTATATAAATTGAAATAACAAATTCCTATTACAAATATATGGAATATTTAATTACAACTCTGAATAAAATAGCAACGAATAAAAGAAAATATTCAAAACACGTATTCGGAATACTTGCACAAAGAGCAAAATCAATACTTTCAAGTTAACAACCGGAACTTAATATTGCTTCGGAATGGTACAAACACTTTTTAGAGTCGCCAATAAAAAGAAAAATCGAGGGGAGCAAATGTGCAAAACATTTAATGCATCGCATTCATGCGTTGCAGACGGAAATAAATTGAAGAACTATTTTCGCAAAGTTATTTTCGGTCAATAAATAGAGAACGAAGCAGCTTTGAGGTTTTTAAACCCTGCGCGAATGAGTTACACTGTAAAACTCAAATATAAATATCACAACTAACAAGTATTGTGTATTCTCTCGTGTAGGCATATAATAACTTGGTATACTTATATTTTGTATAAAAGACCTTGATATGAAAGCTTGACCATTCAAAAAGTAAAAAGCTCAACATATTTTAATTCACTCATCCATAGAATAGATCAAATTAACCCAGAAAAAAATTGCGGAGCAGTAATGACTGTTCCGTCTAGTTGATCAGTAGAAGGTAGACTTTGAATAATAATTCAGAGAACATTGTTACTCTCGTGGTAAACTATTAGACCATAAAAAAGGTTCCAAACAGGCCCGCTCTTAGTCCAAAATAATATTTGGATAACTCTGCTCAAATTCTATCAACATAACACGTTGTACAATTTTATAAAAACCAATTATTGAACTCCAAATTGTTCTTAAGACCTGCATTGAAGTTTTACAGCAATAATGGAAACAATCGATTCTGCGAAAAAACATTTTCCAGTTCTCCCAGACCTTGGAGTTCTACTTTTCTTTTAATATTGTTTTATAAATGTTCCATAGGTTTTAGTGATCGATATTATTTGATAACACTGTTCTGCACGAAAATCCTCTACGCCAAACAAATACGTTATTTCGATAAGCCCTATCTATTTAACTCTTACACTGACCTTTAAATTGTCGTATCACGAAACAGAATCCAGAAAGTACTCTAGGGAAATTGTGTACAATCTGGCAACACCGCATGAGAGAGTGTCTAGGAATGTTCCCCATATACGAAGCCTCAACCCCCTAGCGCTTCAAATAAAGGTGGTACCCATTAAACCCCATGTAATTCCAGATTTCATCGTACCCCATAGTCGTCGGAGGGACAGCTACTTATTGAAGGGCCCCTGTATCCAAAAATCGTTTTCGATACTCTTGGTTCCTGATGTTTCTAGAAAATACCAGATGTTCGAAACGGGTATATAAGCAGCCAACTGTTTGTCGGAGGTAGGAGGATCAGAATTACAGTATTCAGCAGTGGATACAGTTGGTCCGGTGAAACTTTACCCATGCGTCATTAATATCTGATAACATAACCGACATAATTTTTCAATCTGATCTCTTTCTATTAATAGTGAAGAACAGAACAAAATAATTTGACATTTGTCGCTTATGTTATCAGATATTAATGACGCATAGGAAAAGATTCACTGGTCCAACTATATATAAGCGAAGCGATGCCATTGCGATCGTGTGTGAACCATTCGAACAGTTTCTGTTATATATGTGGTGAGTGACACTGAAAGCTCAGCAGAAGACCTTGAGCTTACTTGTAAGAAAAGCCTAAGAGTTATATTTCGGATTCAAAGTTGGCGATCAAGACAAAACTTGGGCTCCCAAAAAATGATGCTGCACTTGCTCAAGAACTTTAGTAGGATGGCTACGGGGTACTCACACATCTATGAAGTTTGGAGTGCCAATGAACTGGCGGAAGCCTAACAATCATGCTGATGATTGTTACTTTTGCTTAACAAAATTTCTGGGATTTTGTAGTGAAAGCAAGCATAAAATAAGGTATCCTAATATCTTCTCAGCCATTAGACCTGTACCTCATGACGCTTCTAGCGTACCTATTCCTAAACCTCTAGAGAAATATTATGAGCCAGATAATTATGATGATACAGAGGAGCCAGAAGCCGGTCCAAGTTTTGAAGAGGAAGTCGATTACGAAAGTAGTATCAGAAAATAGCCACATCTTGTATCTCAGGAAGATCTCAATGACCTAGCTCGTGGTTCAGATATTCCCAAAACAAAGGCACAACTGCTTGGATCTCGTTTGCAGCAGTAGAACCTTTTACAAAAAGATGTGGAAATTGCCACGTTTCTGAAAAGGCAGTCTGTCCTGGCCATATTTTCCTCAAAGGTTTACTTTCATGATATTCCAGGTTTAATGAATGAACTTGGAATTTCCTATGTACCTACCGAGTGGCGACTATTTATCAACTCGTCCAACACAAGTCTAAGGGCAGGTGTGTTGTTCAATGGAAACAGACGGCCATCAGTTCCCGTTGGTCATGCTGTGAATACGAAAGAAACATACCAAAACATGTGCATAAAATACGAAGATCACAAGTGGAATATATATGCCGATCTCTAAGTTGTTGCACTGCTCACAGGACTACAGAGTGGCTTCACAAAATATTGTTGTTTTTTATGCGAATGGGGCACCACAGCCAGAAATCAACATTATTATTTAAAGATCGGCCGTTACGTGAAAACATTGTGCCCGGCCAGAAAAACGTCCTTAATGAACCTTTAGTATATCAGCAGAAAGTTTATTTACCTCCACTGCACATAAATCTGAGGCTTATAAAAATGTTTGTTAAAGCCATAGTTAGAGAAGAAAATGCGTTCCTTTATTTGAGACGAAAATTCCCGCGCATAAGTGAAGCAAAGCTTAAAGAAGAAATCTTCGTTGGACCTCAAATACGGGAACTTTTTAACGATTTAAATCTTAGAAATACACTTTTGAGAAGGGAAAAAAGGGCATGGAATGCCTTCAAAAATATATGTAGCAACATCCTAGGTAACAAAAAGTGGTACAACTACAAAGATCTAAATGAAGAATTTTATAAAACCTTGGGTTGCAATATGTCCCTTAAGCTACATTTTCTTCACTCCCATTTACAATTATTCTTTAACAATTTGAGTGCAGTTTTAGACGAACACGGCGAGATATCTCACCAGCAAATTGCTTAGATGGATAAGCGCTACCGTGGAAAATTGACCCTAAATATGCTAGTTACTGTTGGACCCTCAAACATGAAGCCACTCCTGGCGAATACATACAAACGAAGAAAGACAACCAAATACCTTTTTTGATGTTATTTATGTTTGTTTGAATACAATAAAAAGTATATTTTGTAAAAAATGTGGATTTGTTACTTTTAATTTTTAAAAGTTCACCACTAGGTTGCTGATAAATTGAGAGTTTCTTACTTTTCCTCCTTTTCCAAAAACTTGTGGGTGATAGGGGGAAACCGAGTGCATATTAGAGTTCAGTACAACACAGTAGACGCAAAAAACCCATAAAAGTCGTAGAGCGACAAAAAGTTTCAAAATGTATAACAGTGTAATCGGTAAGTAGAGATACATGATGCACTCCATGCAGAAGCCAATTTAAAAAAAAATTATGAAACCAATTTTTGAATTACAAATTACAATAAAATCATATAAATTATGAAATGATGAAATCAATAAAGACGATTTATATCTGGAGACAAATATAATATGATGTTTAACTGTTAAAGATGGTTTCTAGGATATTCAATAGATTTCAGGTTCCGGTATATCCAAATGGTTAAGACAATCGAGATCCATAGGCACATAAGGTCCTGGGTGGTCTGGTATATACAAAAAATAGGGCTGTACTTGCCTTTCAAAGAACTTGAGGCTTCGTTCTTGGCGAGCTAATCTATTTTCCCATTTCCTTATATATCTTTACACACTAAGATCTTGTAGTTCGTATGTAAAGCTATCTTACCATTAGATTAGATTAGATTTTAACGGGGCTACAGTGCACTGAAACCAAAGGTTTATTGTGCCCCCCTATCAGAGCTGTTCTCGCTACTACTACAGCTTGCCTTCCAGTTCCAATGTTCTAATGAACTCTAGTATTTGGGACGGCTTTAACGAGGTTAGGTCCTCACTCTTACAAGTTTCTTGTCCGATGCATTTCTTGCGTTGGCTTGCAATGGCGAGGCATTCCAGAACTAGGTGATCCGGAGTTTCATCCTCCTCCCCACAGAATCTACACTGGTTAATTTCTGCTAGACCTATTCTTATTAAGTGCTTCCTAAGGCGGCAGTGCCCTGTAAGAAAGCTCGTGAGGAGATGTAGCTTATCTTTACTGAGGTCCAAATATTTTTTGGATCTAGCAGTGTCAAAGTTCCACAGGCACTTTTTGAAATGTTCCAACCCGGGAAGGCACCGCCAGAGTGCTTCTCTGTCGGTTTCCTCTTTCTTCCGAAACTCTTTCTTGTGGGAGCATTTTGCTACACCACAGAAAGGCTCCGGGCCAATAAAGGGCAATTGTGCTCCTTTCCTGGCAAGTGTATTGGCCTCTTTACTTCCCGTGATTCCCGAGTGGTCAGGAACTTAGACTAAAGAGACCCTCAACGTTTCTAGCTAATTCTACAATATAATGAAAAATATTAATAATTCTAAAAAATTGACAATTGTTTCAATAACTGAATATCATATTCAGTTATCGAAACAATTGTCAATTTTTTAGAATTTTTAATATTTTTCATTATATTGTGGAATTAGCTAGAAACGTTGAGTGTCATTTAAAACACTAATATTAGTAGATTCCACGAAGTAAGGGTCATGACAGTTAATTTAATTGAAGAGTCCCTGTTATTCTTGCCTAATTCATCAAGTTTACTTCGGCACTCCCATGCCAACTTTGAGTCAATGACATGGGAGCTCAATGCTTTGATACCTGCTTGACTATCAGAATGGATCGATATGTCACATTCCTGGTATTTTCTTTCTAGGTTCATTTCCACGCATCTTTCGATCGCAAGTATTTCTGCCTAAAAGACGCTCGGGAAGGAGCCTAACGATATTGAATATCTGGCGCCAGGCCCAAATACTCCAGCACCTACTTATCTTACCATACCAAACTAACCAAATTATAACTGAAGACTTGAAAGTAGTATCGCTTGGTTGTTCGATTGTATTTCCGGAAAATTCTAGGAAGACAATCGTCGACACATATTTCTGTAAGGATGATTGGGGAAGAGTTTCCTAGTGTTCTTCAAAGCCCATAATTGAGCTTAACTTGTAGCGTTTGATTCAACCGAATATCTAACAGATGAAGTATTGGGCGACAAAACCTTGTTTATCAGATTTACTTGTGTTGGCAGTGAATCTGTTTGCTTAGAGATAATTTCCAATGAATTATTCTTGGATGATCATTCAGATCCTCTCTATTGCAATAACCTGTAGGAAATCGTTACTGCTCTTTCAATCTATTGCGATGTAACGAGGGAATATTCAATTCAATCCCGACAATAGGATAAATTCATTCAGTTTTTTGGGACAAAACGTATTAATTTTGGTGAAGGATAAGTGCTAATTCTACTGAGCCACCCCAATGATCTCGAAGTATACTTTGAGAAATTCTGAACTAGAGTATCGGAATAATAATTTTTTATAGTCTTTCGCTAAAGATTTTCAATTAGTCTGTAATTATTTCTTATTATATTTATATACTGTGCAAAAGTAACAACCAAATTTAAATTTCATGATACCGTTTCATATTTTATTCAATTTAGTTGTTTAACTGTATTTATTTTCCGCACAAAATATGAACGTTAAATGGTAGACATCTGTAATAATTCCATCTAAAAATTCTTCTCACAACTCGATTAATAGTTTTTTAACGGACATGAGCACGTTTCTGGTTAAAAAAAGTGTTAATGGTATAACATAGTTCTCTGTAATGTTGTGGATACCACTGAGTGACAAGCGTTTCTAATAGTACTTTATATTTGAAACAATTTTCTATTATATTTTTTTAAAAGTGTAGGTTGTCTGTTCTTGCTAGTTCGTTCAATTAGAGTTCACCCAGACTCTATGTTTTCTCGAAAAACAAAGGATTCGTCGATCTCGAAACGATTCTTTTATGACCAATTAACGATGACTCATGTGCGTTATTATTGCAGTTCAATGTATTTAGTATTTGATTAGATTTCTTCGTATAGTTTTAGTTCAAAGAATATCGGAAAATCGCAAAATATATACAATTTTCAAAGCTTGTTTAACAACGATTAAAGAACTGCGGTTAATGTATATTACCGCATTGTTATTCGCGGTTTATTTTTAATGACAGACAAATAATGAAGAAACTTTCACGATGTTATGGTTATAAAAAGTGAATTTGAATGTTCTTGCTAGCCAACTGTGAATGACGCTAAATATACAGAAAACACATAAAGCCGCGAATATCTTGATTATTATAAGAAATAACTAATTATTCTCTAAAATTCGCAAAACGTTCAAATTGAAAACAACTTCTGTAACAGGGTCAACATTGAAGGACACCCTATATATAAAGATTTCTAATAAAGGAATATTTACAACAATGATATACTGCGTCGTGTGACACATAGCATTTAATCACAACAGAGGAATGTTAAAATACTTTTTTGATACGAAACTGTAAAGTTAGATAAGTTTCAATTGTTAGTGAATACGTTTGATAAAATTTAATTATTATACTCTTTTGTTATTAATTTTCGTTCCATTTATTATTGATATATTACACTTCTTTAATCACAAAGTTTTGTAGACATACTTTGAATTTTTGAATTGTTTCCATTCCATCTACGAACGAAACTTACTTATTTGCTGTAATGGTGGTCATATTTGTTTTTTCGTTACTCGCTGCTTTCGTCACTTACCTGTAACAAAAAAAAAATAGAGATTAGATGAATTCGAAAAGTATGGTCGGGTATAACAATTCTACCATAGTTGATTACAAATTAAATACAATATCAAAATAGATCCAAAGTCAGTGACGTAAAAGATATTATTCAATAACGCATAACTATTGTGTTTATGTTACTAAGACTTTTATTTGCTTGTCAAAATGAAAAAACATTTTTTTATATACGAATCAATTTGCGTTGTCACTATATTTATTATTATGTCAGATATGTAATTTTAATTTTTAATCATTATTTGTATAAAAAATAAAGTACATTCCACCGTAATTTGGTTTATTAGCATTGAGGTGATTTGTGGGAATAAAACAAATGTCACAACATTTTTTGGTCTTCGATACCGCATGAGAAAAGCCAGTTAGCCGATACAGGGACCACTACAAGAGTGCAAGACTCGTTTCTTTGGTCAATCAAGTGCCTGAAACAGTGATAAGAATTCTGTGAGCTCCCATTTTATTATCATAATTTACAAAAACAATCATCCTATGTTGTGCTTCTATTTGGCAAAGTTATTAGATTTGATTCTATTATATCGATAATATTTCACAATCGTTGCGTATTTTCGTAAAAAACAGAGCAATTTAAGCAAATACATAGTAATTTGAAGCTAACTTAGGTATAATTGCTAATTAATTCTTTCTTAACGTAAATTGACTTAAAACAAAATGTCTGAAAACGATATTAGGGAACTCGTAAAACGACGAGGTTTCGTTAAAGCTAAGCTAACAAATTTGAATAATTTTTTGTGAAAAGTTCAAGACAATTATGCGGCAGGTATTGAAATTGAAGAGTTAGATAAAATCCAGTTGATGGGTCGTTTCTAAAAGATTCAGATCTTATTAGATGATGTATTTGAACTGTTACGAAACAGCACACTGGTACAGTGTTTTTAGAACTGTTTGGGACTATCTTATCTAAACATTGTTTTTGACACCAGACTTATCTAGAAAAGGCCAGAAAAATTATTTGTGCAGCCCGGAATTTTCTAGTAAGAAAGGCATTAATATAAATAAGGACCGATCAGCGGAGTGAGTTGATAAAGTGATCTCGTGGAAAAAATACACCGAAATAGCAAACAGTAAACATAAATTAGTTAAGTGTCCATATAAATTAGTTTAAGTGAATATACTGAGTATATATAAATTAAGTGTTAGTGATTAGTTTAGTGTTTAAATAAATTAGTAAGTAACCATACCGTGTGTTTAAAATTTATCCCACCCGTTTATTGTTTAAATAAATTAGAAAACCATTACATTGGTGTCAGGTGTGGGGTAATATAAATAAATTGCTACGTAAAAATGGCCAAGAGATTAAGGGATCTGAAAGTGGTGAAATTAAGAGCAGAATTGGAAGATCGTGAGTTGGAAACGTCCGGTAAGAAAAGTGAATTAGTAGAAAGTGGCACTGGAAAATATTGACGTGTAAAATCAGCTGGCTAAGTTTTTCGAAATTGAAAGGGTCCGTACTAAGGGGGAGTGGTCAGCTGAAGAAATTGAATGTGAAAAACATTTTGTTGAGAATATTAAACGATTGCCAAACGGTCGTTTTCAAGTATCCATTCCATTTAAAGAACAACCAACTATTTTGAGGTGTTCATTGGAACAGGCAACAAATAGGTTTTATGCCATTGAACGTAAATTCAAGAGAAATGAAAGGTTTACAAATCTCTATGTAGAGTTTTTGAAGCAATATGAAGAAGTAGGTCACATGAGAAAATGCGCGTTGTCAAATGATTTCGTTTGTTATTTGCCTCACCATAAGGTTTTCAAGGAACAGAGTACAAGCACGAAGCTTAGCGTAGTATTTGATGCTACGGCACAAACTTTAAGTGGTACATCACTAAATGATCTCCAAATGAAAGGACCTATGGTGCAAGATGGTCTATTGTCAATTCTACTACGATTTAGACAACATCGGTATGTTGCTACAGCGGATATAGAAGAAATGTACCGCCAGATAATGGTTTCACCGGATCAGTGTAAAATGCAACATATAGTTTGGCGAAATTATCCCAGCGAAGAATTGGCAGCTTTTGAATTACTAACTGTTACATTTGGGATTACATGTTTGCCGCTTTTAGCTACTCGTCAGCTACAGTTCTCCAGAGATTGTCATAGTAAAAAACCTGAAATTTCGGAAATTATAGCGCGTGATTTTTATGTTGACGATTTATTAACGGGCTTTGATGATATTGAATTCGCAAAAATCAGTTGCGTCGAAATAAAAAACGTATTGAAAGCGGCTTGTTTTCTGTTGCGTAAGTGGCGAACGAATCAGCCAGAAGTGTTTGAGAATTTGAAAAATACGCAAAGTGTGGATCAATCTCAAGAATTATCATCGGATAATGACAATGTGTCTAAAACTCTCGGACCTGTCTGGTCCAGCAAGGCAGATATTTGATCTTATAAAATATATATTCAACAAGAGAAGAAGGTTACTAAGCGTGTAATGTTATCCTGTATATCGAGAATTCTTTATCCAGTGGGTCTTCTCTCTCCATGTGTCATTGTGGCAAAGGTTATGCTCCAACGACTTTGGCAAGAGAATCTATCGTGGGATGCTATTGTACCAAATTACTTACACAATCTTTGGAATGAATTTATTAACCAATTTGTATTGTTAAATCGTGTAAAAATTCCTCGACATGTTATTGTCATAAATTCAACCCGAACTGAATTGCACACATTTTCGGATGATTCCGAAACTGCTCACGGAGCATGTGTTTATGTCAGATCTGTATCAAATAGCGGGCACATTGTAAATCATATTTTATGTTCAAAGGTCAAGGTAGCACCTCCAAAGACGTTGACAATGCCTAGATTAGAAATGTGTGCGGCTCATGTATTGTCCAAGTTGGTGGCCAAGGTATTATCATAATTGACAGTTAAATTTGATAAAGTCATGTATTGGACTGATACACGAATCATTCTAGGTAGGATTAATACATCCACGAATTTGTTAAAGCCATTTGTAAGAAACAGAGTAGACGAAATTCAAGAGTTCACTGAATCATCAAGTTGGCTTTATGTACCAACAAACGAGAATCCAGCAGATTTACTCAGTAGGAGAGTAAAGCCGCAGAATATTATAAATTATGAATTTTGGTGGTAAGGATCACAGTGGTTAAGGAAAAATGAAGGTTATTGGCCAAATAAAGCAGGGATCACTATCCAGGATACGGTAGAACTACCGGAGCTTAGGTCAATTGCTTTGATTGCTCACTATAATAATTTAAGTTTTCCACATGAAATGTTTTCTACATTGAGCAGACTAATAAGATTCATGGCGTTCATTTCACGTTTTGAAACTAATTGTTCGAGTATCAAATCTGACCGATTTTCACTGTTCTTATGGCATCTGAATTGGAGAATGCATTTAAACTTTTAATAAAAATAGCAAAAGTGAATACGTTTCCCGATGAATATGCGATTTTGGCAGCTAAGGGTCAAAGCGACAGTAAAAGTAATATTTTAAATTTAACACCGTTTATGGATGAATTTGGAATTTTGCGAGTAGGGGGTCATTTGAGAAATTCAGAGTTTTCTTATGATAAAAGACATCCCATGATATTATCATCTAAACATCATCTAACAAAGTTAATAATGGAAGGGGAACATTTAAGATTAATGCATGCAGGGCCACAGCAAACATTGTTTAGCGCGAGAGAAAATTTTTGGGTGATATCCGGTAAAAACCTCGCGAAAGCGGTGGTTCGTCAATGCGTAAAGTGTTGCAGATTTCGCGCAAACACAATTCAACCTATATTGGATAACCTTCCAAAAGAAAGATTCATTTCTCGTTGTCATTTTTTAATTACAGGGATGAACTATGCAGGTCCATTTCAGATTTTGAGTAAAATGGATCGAGGCGCGAAATTGATCAAGGGTTATGTATGCTTATTTGCATGTTTTGCCACAAAGGCACTTCATTTAGAGTTGGTGAGCGACCTTTCTACTGATATATTCTTGTTGGCCTTAAAACGTTTTATCAGTCGCCGAGGAAAACCCGCTCAATTATTTTTAGACAACGGCTCAAATTTTGTAGGAGCTAATCGGCAATTAAAAGAACTTAAATTAGTTTTTGAGAGAAATAAGGAGGAACTTGATGATTTCGTAAACAATGGAGGCATGCGTTGGCATTTCGGACCTGCGTATGCCCCGCATTTTGGTGAGATTTGGGAAGCTGGGGTTAAAATGATGAAATATCATCTGAAACGCACTTCGGGCAATTCACATTGTACTAATGAAGAATTTATTACCCTACTTTGTCAAATAGAAGTAATCCTCAATTCCCGGCCATTGTCACCTTTATCTAACGACCCATCAGATCTTGTCCCTTTAACCCCCTCACACTTTCTTGTCGGAAGAACGATGGGCTCTCTAATGGAGGCCGAATTATCGCACCTGCGAGAAAATCGTTTGTCACGATACGAAAGGCTGGAGCAAAGGAGGCAACATCTATGGAGAAGATGGTACAAAGAATTCATTTCCGAACTCCATCAACCAAATGGAAGCTCAACCGTGGCAGTTTAAATGTGGATAGTTTAGTACTAATCAAGGACGATAACCTACCCCCATTAAATTGGCGTTTAGGACGTGTAACAAAGACATTTCCTGGCAGTGATAGTGTAGCTCGTGTTTTTGAGCTCTATACTTCTAAGGGACACATTCCTAGAGAGTTTACAAAAATCTGTCCATTGCCCGAACAGGACCATTAATTGCGGTTCGTTAAGACCGGGGGCATGTATATGTTACCAAGACTTTTATTTGCCTGTCAAAATGAAAAAACATTTTTTTATACGAATCAATTTGCGTTGTCACTATATTCATTATTATGTCAGAGATGTCATTTTAATTTTTAATCATTATTTGTATAAAAAATAAAGTACAGTCCACCGTTGATAAAGTAATTTGGTTTATTAGCATTGAGGTGATTTGTGGAAATAAAACAAATATCACATCATATTGCAACGTCAAATTTGCTATAAAGAGCATACCGCAGTTTGCAAATGGTGGCCTAATAGATATGACAATTCAGTTACAATCAAATAAGTCTAAAAGTACCAATTTGTATCTGTTAATTCCATCACTTGCCAATCAATTCAGTAATGAAAGAAGGTTTTTTCATGTATAAGCATGACATATCTGGTTCAATAAATGATACCAATCTGCAGTTTATTATCTATATAATGAACAACAGTCAAATACCACAATCACAGAAAAAAAATAAACGCAATACGACAAAAATAAGTTTTCGGTTTTTCCTGGTACACAACCAATTTATACGAGGATATTCAACTAACCTAACCAATTTGTATCTGTTAATTCCATCACTTGCCAATCAATTTTTCCTGGTACACATAAGTCCCAACCAATTTATACGAGGATATTCAGCTCTCACTAAATATTTAGATATAAGTTGTCGATAAAATTGAAATGAGTTCTTTGGCTAACACTGCCTACAAAATATAAAAATATACATGCTTGTTGCGTTGTTTTTTTACATTAAATTGGGGGAATCTCTGAGAAAATATTTGTATATAATGATTTCACAACTTCATTACAAAATGTGCATATTTTCATAACTGACTAATTCCCATAATCCCATTAAATCAAGACGGCAGACTTAACCTTAGACTAAAATAAGAAAAACGACAAAATTTACTATATTTTTTTATTAAGCTGGCAGAAGCACTTGATGCCACTAATTACGTCAAAAACTTAATGAATCTAATGGACATACGTAATGTTCCATTAGTTCATTGACGAATAAATGATACGTAAATTAATAAAATGCTGAGACTTTACACTTAATTAGACATTCTCTTTGGATTGAAGTTTACTGGTTTTGTGAATTTATTTTGTACCTTAATTATTTTTCTTGTTGATTTATAATCATATGCCTTAGATAATAATGCTGTGTCGCCTCCGGTAACTCACTCTTATGATTACAAATTAAAGTAGAGAAGGTTTAACTAAAAATATAAAATTTAATGTTGCCTGTGAGACTATCATGATACTTATTGGATGCTATTGCAATAGATGACAAATAATTGATAAATAAAATGATTACTGTAAAAGTGTTAGGATTGCCATTAAATGTAAATAAGGATGATGGCAGAAATGTAATTAATGTAATGGTTCAGTATACATATTTGAACAATGCTTTTACAATGGCGATGAGCATCAAGTTCTTGGGCAACTTATTACTATATTTATGGCCAACTGTGAAGATAAATAGAGATAGAGAGAGAAATGTTAGGGGACTGGGGTACATCCACAACAGAGTAAATGATCAGTTTGTAATACCTACAGGGTGTCAGCATAATCAACATTATTATTGCAATGTGTCTATTACGAAAAAAAAACATTCATTTTGTGATAGTAGTTTCGTTGAGGTACACTCCTTCAGTGTAATCTTGACTTTACAGCATGGTATTGACATGATTAATATCTCTCCATACGATTAGATTTGACTGAAATGTTTCCACGGTTGGAGTTATTAATAAATAAACTATGTTCACGGGTTGAACTGCATTGGGGTTAGGATATTCGTTTATTAATCTAGGAAGTGATCCGATTCCGTATCTGCCGAATCTGCCTACTCTACGCAACGAATCACCCCCTTCGGCTAATTCCAAGGCCTCAATCTGCCTACTCCTTGGAATTTCATCAAAACATGAAATCTCTTTTTTTTTGGCATTAGGGGTTGGATCCCATTCAGCCACGAATTAACAAGTAATATGACATTAAAAAGAGAAACAAAGGACATGTCGCAGCAAACATATTTACACATATCCAAGTCACACATCATTAATAGCCCTATACAACAGACTTCGTAGAAAACGAAGAAGAAAGGATAATAAACATGGACACTCGTTTCACGCTAAGGTGCCCATCATAGCGACTTTACTTACAACACACAATAAAGGCAACGGTAATGAGGTATATCAATGTTACAAAGGAAAGACAACTACAACTAAACTCTACCATTCTACATCTAAAATACAGTTATACTAATTTCTATATTTTTCTGTTGGCACGTTTAAGAAATTCCCATAATATAGTACGAACCATAGTATGTCGCTGACTGAGAAATAACAGAGAAACTTGACTTTGTGGGAGAGGAACATTTTCTTTAGACAGAGTTTCCATTAGATATCTTGTAGCTTGACTATTATGTTAACAGCTAAACATCCAATGATTAATATGATCATAACATTTATCACAATCACACAATTCGGAGTATCTCATTTTAATTTTATAAAGGTATGCGCGTACTGTTGCATGGCTAACGAGACATCTGAACTACATAGCGTTAATCTTTCTCATATGATGACTATGCTCCTCAGGTCTTGTAGATGGAAGAGTTGGTTGTATTTTGCAGTACGAGTTGTTGCTTCTGTTGCAGAATTGCGATCATTCTATTTCCCAATTGTGTCCCATACTCTCCTTTCTTGAGCAAATGACGTCACTCCATTGTAAACAAAGATCTTCCGATCCGGATAGAAATGCGGATTTCGCTAGTTGATCTACTTTTTCGTTTCCAGAGATTTGGAAGTGGCATTTGACCCACATTCAGTTTTGAGGAGCAAAATTTGGCCCAATTTGTTCTTGATTTGGTTTTGAATAACCGTTTACATAGCATCTAATCTTTTATATTCAATTAAGTTAGAAGGGATTAAGTTTGTTCTGTAAGCTTTTAACGAATTTTTCCTAGAGTTTGTCACTGCGAGGCATTCTTGATCCCACCAGGGAATGTATTTAGTCGGATTATGAGTAGTTGATCTTATTACCTTACAAGACTTGTTTGCAGCTGCCGGTATTGTATCAGTGAGAAAAGATATAGCGTTAAAATCGTTGCAAATAGGGACGGATTGGAATGATTCAATGATAGAAGTTTTATATAACTTCCAATTAGCGTTGGATATTGACCGTTTAGAAGAACGCTTAACCCAAAAATTTTCTTTTTGGATATCGTTGATCACAATCCTAATAGGGAAGTGATCAGAACCATATGTGTCCGATAAAACGGACCAAGTAAATGGAGAACACAATTTTGAGGATAAAATAATCAGATCTACAGCAGATTTAGATTGTCCTGGAGAAGAAATTCTTGTGGCACAACCGTCATTAACTACAGCTGAGGCAGGAAAATAGTCTAACGCTTAAACTAGTATATTACCATCTGTCAAGCATGTCTCCGAACCCCAGATTCCGTGATGAGCGTTAAAATCACCACCGATGATACACTCGTGTTTAATCTGGTTAAATAAATTGATACAATCTTGTACAGTTGCTTTAGTTGTCGAAGATTTGTACAAACTTATAATTGTCAATTTTTCATCACTACTAGTAATGTTGATACCACATACACCTATTTTGGGATTGAAGTTATTAACAAATTCAATAATTTCATATTTAATTGAGTTTGATATGAATATAGCCACACCACCATTTCCTTTGTTTCTATCTTTTATTATTATATTAAAATTTTGAAACATTTTGACATCCGCTGGTTTATACCAGATTTCGGATATCAGAGCAAAATCAAAATGGTCTTCAACATTGAGTTGTGTTAACGAAAATGTATTGGAGTTTAAAGATCTGGCATTCCACTGAACTATTTTCAAGCTAGTATATTGACCATTGTTAGTTGAATAAACTGTCGGGGGTAATACCACAAGAGCTCAGATTTAGCCGGATATTTTTTGTGGTTGTTTTCGAATACTTACTTTCATTGGCAAAATCACGAGAGCGTAGCTCCAGTGATTTTGCCTGAACAGATCGAGTTAAATTGCCAATGAAAGTAAGTATGAGAAAACCACCGGAAAAAATATCCTGCTAAATCTGAGCTCGCGTTGGTATTTGGTAAGACAATCCCATGAATAAAAAACTCAATTCAATTAAACTTTATTTAACAAACTAAATGAACAATGGGTAGAAACATAATGTTTAGAAAGAACAATTGTTAAAAATACAATTATCTTTTTGGAATTGTTATATGCTGTTTAATTCATTCTGTTTTTGACATTTATAATTGTCAAATTGACGTGCATTGCTTGGTAAACAGACAGTACCTAAGTGCTAGGGTTGCTACGGTAACGTAATTTATCCGATATTTTTATCCACTTGCAAACTCTCTTCCTTCCTATTTAGCCGACAGCAAACTACGATTTTTGTATTCACAAATGGGAATTATTATACATGAATGGGATTGTCGACAATATTTTTAATTTTACTATCAATATCATTTTCGTTAAATACTAACTTATTATTGATTGCACTTGGAGAAATTGACTGTCTCGACCCTTACTTCGGGGAATATGCTCATATTAGTGTTTTTGAATGAAACTCACGGTCTCTAGTTAATTCCACAATATAATACAAGTGATTGAAAATTCTAAAAAATTGACAATTGTTTCGATAAATCAATATCATCGTCAGAATGACAGAAGTTACATTTCATTTTATGCCTACCTGATTTTTAGTAGTTATTTTTGGCTAGACCAAGAAGTAACCTAACTTGTGATTGGCTTAATATATGTTTATAGAAAAAAGAAGAAGATATGATATTACAAATATTGAAGCTTAGATATTATTAGCCCTATGGTGATATCCCGGATATCATTTTTCCAATTTAGATCAGTTATACTGCGTTATACGCTAACACGTTGGCATGACGACTTAAGACATATCCATAAAAACTGGATACAAGCAGCACAGGATAGGAAGATATGGAAGCAATCAAGGGGGGCCTATGTCCAGCCTTGGCAGATCTGATTAGGTGGGAGTTTTTCTATTGAGATGTGAAGATTGTTCGAATATCATGGGGTTTTAAGATTCTGTCTCACTCCTTTAATATAAGGAATGGATATTTTTAATTGACTATCTAGTCAATGGTGGAAGGGGGTGGAGTGGGAGTAGGTAATTTCTGAATGCTTCTGTTGATTTGAGATTCTTTATAAACATTTTGAGTCAAAGTTTGTTTTAAAAAATTGATTTCTGATGGTCGATTGGATTCGTCAGACAGAGAGGGAAGATAATATTTTGTTATTAGTCATAAAAAAGGAAAACTAAGATTTGAATTTGTTGATTTGGTAATTGTATATAAACGTTAAAATTTTACTTACATTGGAAATCATTTAAATTATTTGGAAACGTTGATAGAAATTAAATATATGTAACTAAATAGAAATTTTATTTTAACAGTGACAATTTGTAGATTATTGGTGACAGACAAGTCATTCATACATTGTTAATGTCAGAAAGTAATTAAATAGTATTTATTATCTTGAATATTCAGCCACAAGATACTACGGAACAAAATTAATAATTAACAGTTAATTTGGACAAAACTTTGAAATTATTTTAAAATTTATAAAAAAAATTTATTGTTGATAGCGAATTGAACTCACCCTGAGAAGAGAAAAATAAGAATAATTCTAACTTAAATTAATCTTTCAATATAATAAAGAAAATTAACAGCTGGAAATTATTTGACAATTAGTGTCAGTGCCAATTTGAGATATATCAAAAACACAAGGTTAAGTCGCGTGTACAATATCTCGTATTATTGAAAAGAAATGAAAAATAAGTAAATCTAATTAATTAGTAGTAGAGGAAGTCGAACGACTGATATAATTAATTTTAATATATATATTGAAAACAATGAAAAATAAGTAAATTTAATTAATTAGTGATAGAGGAAGTCAAACAACTAATATAATAAATTTTAATGGAAATTATGCTAATAGGTGCCTAATAAATGTTACAAATAGCTTCCTATATTGGCACGTGATCAGAAATAAAGCCAATATGAAAGATATGTGTTGCGCATGAAGCACTGGGAGATATTACTAGTAAAGTATACAAGTATACAACTCATAACAAGTCAAGTTTTATTTATAATGAAAGGAAGTAGTACACATGATATCAGACCATCAATTGCGATACTAAAAATAATTGAATCGTCAGATTATCCTTGGTACTTGTTACTATGAATACATATGGTTTGGTTATTTTCTATTTCTGTTCTTATGTTTTGTACAATTGTAACATATATTTCCAAAAATATCTGCAATATCTGCAATGGTAACCAAAGTGAGCAAGAAGCAATCTACCGGTCTAAGGATAGTTACTTTAAGAAATGCCTGCTTGCATTTCTTTTATCTAGAAAATTACTTACACTTGTTTCATTTTTTATAGTCCAAAGCAAATTTATAAAATTGATAGGTAATATTTATATATTGTTTTGAAGCTCTTTTAAGAAAAGCTGGCGCGATATTTAGAAAGAGTGTTGAGCAAATACTTATCCAATTATGGTGCATAAGACACAATAAATGTATATACTCATTTATAATTTAAAGGCCCTTCGTATATTTATGTTATTTCAAAACAGCCGCTCAATGATTCTGTAATAAATATCAACAATAACTGTCACTGATAAAATTTTAAACTACAACCAAACCGTTATTACTACAGAATCAGTTTTGATGTTTAACTGGAAAACAAATTCAAAATTATAGTAGAAATTTGGGACAAATGAAAATTCCACACGAGTTGGGGTTTGAATTGTGTAGAATCCGGGTAATACAAACTTTGTAAGGAACTGAAACTAAAAATGTGTAGATAAGCACATCAAAAATGTGAACACGTCTATTATTCCAATTTTTTCAATAGAAAATTGAACACTTTTTTGTTAATATATACCATTCGATTTGTGAACTTGTTCTCTACAAATCGAGATTTGCAGGGAAAATTAATTAGTCAATATCACTAATTTATTAAGGCAAAAGTGACAGCACCACAACATGTGTATAGTTAATTGCATCAAATTGTAAAGATAAAGTGCTTCAAATTTTAAAGATAGTCTCTATTAAACATTAAAATTGTACTAAAACAAACAAGATTGTTAAGAGCAACAAGGTGGTCATGTAATGTCGGTATTTAACACTTGTTCAAATGGTCACTGCCGTGAATATGATTGAGGGTGGTCTTTCACAAACTGATGCTGCATATAATTTTGGCGTGTCTTAGAGCGTGATTTCAGGTTTGTTGCTTCGATAAAGACAATTCAATGATGTCGTCAACGTGCAACTAGGCCTCCATAGGATCGATATGTGGTAGGATTAGCTCGTCGAAATGTGCATACAACTGCACGCAAGTTCACTGGGGCCTTTTAGAAAATACCTACAACATTCATATGTGCGACCAATCTTTGAGGAATACATTACATGATGCTGACCTGCACGGTAGACGACCATTGAGGGTTCCCATGTTACATCATGGAAATCGTGGACTGATATTGAGGTGAACACAGCAACATATGCATTGGGGCTTACAAGAATGGAGTTCTGTGTTATTCACAAATGAAACTCTACCCTGATTCAAGAAGAGTGATAGTCTGGAAAAAACCTGGTCGATAAGAGAGACTCAGACAAGTACAGGTTGTTCGTCCATATGATGGTCCACAAGTTATGATGTGGGCCGGAATCATTTTCCATCATCAAATGTTCCCGTTTTTGTGGACGGCACTTTGAATCAATATCAATATATTGAGCGTATATTAGAATCTGTTGTCCTTCCGTTTGCCATTGTTGCAGGCACTGTTTTTCCTTACATGCAGGATAATGCAAGGCCACATATGCAGCAACGATAAGAGATTGGTTTGATATTGATGATATTCCCCTTCTACCGTGGCCAGCACAGTCGCCAGACCTTAATCCCATCGAGCATGTATGGGATATGCTTCAGAGATGGTTCGCTCCTCATCTGCATAACGATCATACTCGCTAAGATCTCCTTACACAAGAATGGACCCTATTACCTCAAAACGAAGTTGGTAATTAAATTTTAAGTATTCCAAGACGGTGTCAAGCTGTAATTGATGCTGTTAAAGGAAATACAGATTATTAGAAACATTTTTTGTTAGATTTTCATTTCTTATTACGTTAAGAATTTCTATTAAAATAAGTGCATTTCTTAACTTTTGTTTTACTATTTCATCAAAGAAAAATCGTATTACACTGAAATTAAGATAAATTTATTGCTGGCTGATAAGGCATTATAACGGTATAAAAGTTTTTTAAATACAATTAAAATTGAGGTTTATTCGAGGAAAAAAGAGTTTGGACAAATTGGTAAAAGCTGATTTTGGAAATTACAGAATGGACAAAATTGGACATTCTTCAAGCAGAAATTTCAGCATCTCAAAAGGAAAATAAAGTAGTGGATTGAATAAACATCTAGATTGATGTTTATATAGGAACTTTGCAAGGCTTTAAGAAATGAGTGGATAGTAATAGTGGTAGAAATAATAAAATCTCAATAGAAAGCAATAGATTAAACGAAAGAAAAATAAGAATCTCAGAGACTTTCAAAATATAGTTCAATAAAAACGTAAACAGATCCTATCTTATTTACAAGAACTAACAGAAAAGGATGCAGGAATAGTCTAGCGCATGGAAAATTAAGAACGACGAGATATTTTACTCGAGTCAACAATTAGAGAATTCTGAATTGGATACAAAAAAAAGTTTTAATGGGACAAAAAAAGCGGCCAGTCAAACGAGAAAACCGAGCAAATCAAATTCGAAAATCTAGTGAAAGACTCAATATCTGTAGCATAAATAAAGAGAGAATAAGCGCTTATATGATTGCTAACATAAAGAAAATCGAAATATTACCTTACTTAGGATGTTTGTTTGGAACTGCCAATGTATGAGTAATCTATGTATGGAAAAAAGAAGCTGAACATAAGTGTGATAATCTAATTATTGATGTAGTGGATAGTTGGATTACGTTTGGAGCTAAACTACCAAACTAACTCTCTAATTACATTGTTATCAAAGTCTGAAGGAGAAGCAAAAAAGAAGATGCAGCCGATGAATATTTTCCTTATTTCAAAGGCATAATTTTAAAGTTAATAATAGTTTTCGTTAAAGGGTTTTTAGTCTACGGTTTGTGTTTCTCTACCGACGCTTGATTGATTCGTGTTCAGGCTGCGGTTGCTCAGGCATACACTATTCGGTCGAAGTTCAACTGCTGTGACTTGGTAGACGGGTGTCTGAGTTTAGAGTGATTGTTCCAAAACTACAGAGTGATTTGTGTTTGATGGTAAGGTTTGGCTACTGTTATGCAGGACTTATACTAGCTGGCGTGAATGTTTCATATAAATATTCCACACAAGTACAAACGACATTTTCCTGACAAAGCCTTGCTGAGAGTATTAAAACTAATAGGGCAATATTTTAAAACAACTGCATTTAAAAACCGGGCATGATAAATCATTACAAGAAAAATTAGTCTCGTTAAAATTGACATTTCTAGTAAATGAAACTTTTAATTATAATTTTATTCAAGAAGCAATTCATGCGAGGAACTCGAAAGTGCCACAAATTGCAGTCAATGAGATGTAGTATAATGGGGTAGTACAAAATAATTGTGTATAGTAATAAAAGTAGAAAACAAGATATCTTGAAAAGATTGCGCCGTTGTTAAGCTTTGATTTTTTCCGAAATTATCGACTCCGAGGCAATTTTATCTTATTTTAAAGTTATAACACTGGCATGGATTCAATAATTGTCTGGTAGGATAGCTTTTTAAAACGAGTTTTTGTTAAATTAAGTCTTCATCGGTTTAAACCATGGGTGGTGTCTTTAAAAATTTCGTAGTCATTCACAAATATTAATGTTTATTATTTTTAATATGTTATTATAATATCATGAAACCAATTTGAACTTATTATAGCGCAATTGTCTTTCAAGTCTTCTATTATCAAACACTACATGTTATTTTAAAGACAAAGCGTTGTTGACGAACAAACGATATGCATATCCTAGAGTAACGTAGATTCGGGGGATTAGTGAATATATTTTCAAAACCGTTGACAAGATTCACGAGAAACGTGCAGAGTATATGCCCAATCAAACAGATGTCTATGCTTCTACATATCACATACAGTCAAGAAAGTACCGATAATTGACCATTTGAAAAGATCGTTTGAAGAGATTGTCGAAATTGTTTTCATCGACAAGTTAGCACAACTTATGGTCCTGTATACTCACCTGGAGTGTTATACGAGGTGTAAAGAGTAGATAGTAATTCAGGATAGAAAACACTCTCTAACCGTACTCTATAATCAAAATTTATAATGAAAATAAACGGTACCTTTAAGTTTCTTTCAAATTTTCTATGGGTAAAATGATATCGGTTATGTTGTTTTGTCTGCCACCTGGCAGACGAGTACTCACGGCTAGCTAAAAATAGTGGAGAAGGGCGGGGTCTCTAATCTAAAACTACAATAATTCAAATCTGGGCGCCAGACAAATTGAGCCCTTGAGTACCCAAAGTAATCACGATAGAAATTCCCAATGCTCACCAAAATGTCAATTAAACACTGAGAACAATATAAACCCAGAATAGTATTTATCAGGTTTCCTGAAAGAGATATTCAGGCATAAAAAAAGACAAGCAATTTATGTTTCAGTTAAATAAAAAAAATATGTACATATATATATATATATATATATATATATATATATATATATATATATATGTATGTGCCCAATTTATTTACTATTTTATAAACCACAGAATTGAACTTCCAGCTATATAACAATAATAAAAAAAATAATAATGGGTACTCTCACCTTAATTACTGATAAGCAAGTTATTCTATATTACACTAAAGACTTCAAACAAAAACGGCCTAAAACAGGATCACTATAAGCGCTGGCAATAAATATTGGTAGCATACAAGGAAAAGCAAATATAAAAAGAATATAGCTGATCATAAAGAACACTTCGCGTGAGCTCAAGCGCAGGTTTTATGTATTTGTAGATTATAACAATATTTAAATTACTTGGTAAAGTGACACCAAGCCGCTATAGTACACCTCTAACAAAATGTATAAATATGTACCACAACTAGAACGCCTGGTCCTAATGCTAGAGCAAAAAAAGAGTGGGTAAACTATTTCGAAAACATATATTATGAAAGAATAATCCAAATGTACGTCCTTTGGTTCTCTTTCGAATATAACGTCTAATAACAAAATCTCTTCATTTAATAGAAAGTTAAGCGCAATATAAACAACAAATATACGCAACCTAAGAAAAATATACAAATAAAGTAGGGTAATAGTGGCAACTAAATATTCACTAAAATATTCAGTTGGATTCAAGTGAGCAATCACAATCAAAGATAAGTTTAAGCAACTTGCGTGTATATCCAGTATTATACTACTGTCAAATTAGCGTAATAATTTCTCTTAGTAATCCAGTAAACCAAAATGGGTGTTTTTAGTAGCAATTGAGCTCGAAATTAAAATCCAAAAATTAGTTAGGTAGGAAGATAATAGATAATTAAGTACCCTAAAAAGTACAAAAAAAATAAATAAGAATGCCGAAATAAAAAGTTTGCCTAGACGCGCCCCTATTCAATATTATGCTTTGATTAATGGTAAAAATGAAAATATATATGAAAGTTATTTTGAGAACAAAAAAATAATATAAATTTAATGTTCAAATATTGAATTTTTAATCACTTAACCAATATGGTGAATAACAATATGAATATTCGCTCACCTGTGCCAAATGGTACTTTACTAAAAATATTTCGTCAGCTTAAGAGATTAAAGGCACTTTCTGGATGTTTTTGATTTATTATAACCCTTCCTGCAAAGAACAAAATTCAATCAGACACTTTATTCACTAGAACCGACAGAGTTTACGATACGAAAAGAAAGACAACAAAAAAAAAACCAAAACACATACCTTATTGGTAAAACGTTGTAAATCGCTGGCGTTGGCTTGGCATTAATTGAACCTCATTGAGACAGTTATTTGGGAATAATATAATTCTGGAAGCATCCACGGACATCCAACAAAATCCCACAATAACAAATACAGTTTTCAATTTTATAATCCCGCAAAGGATGAAGAAAATATCACCAGATTATGAAAATTGTAGCACACCAAACCAAACACAACGTGATATCAGTTTCGACAATCGATCAAAAAACGGCAATTTACGACCACACAGGTGAATTTCGCACGCATATGCAAAATTTAATTAATAATTCGGTACTAATAGTAGCACCTATCGACGAATAATTTACGGACGTACCTTTTCATTGTAGAAATTTAACTAAACTTGTTAGTCGGAGAAGGATAATACCGCCATAGTATATCCAAATTAAATTATATATTGTTGTAACAGATTTTTAAACTGTTACAAGTGAGTGAGGCGACACTATTTGTTTATACTATTAAGGGCATAACATGTGACTAAGCCATTCTAGCGATCCAAGCCCAAGGGAAATATGCATGAAGAAGAAAGAAAATTTACAAATAATTCCTTACACAACATTAGATGACATACACTATATACTTTCAATTCAATCCCGACGCAATGCAGCAAACAGAATAATGTACATGAATGCACACCTGCTACGACATACACATAACAAATGACGCAATATGTACTAATCCTTTGTTGGACAACAAACTATACAAACCAAACACTCAATGTCATCTACTGTTGATGCTGTCTAGACTTCAGTTAATTGGTTAATGAAGGTATTAAATGAATGGCTAGGTAATAATAAGAATATTTCTGCTAATAAAAAAGGTGGTTGAGTAATTAGGTATGATCCAAATTCATTTCGCCATTGTCTACTTCGGGTATCTATATTCGAGAGTAAGATTCATATTACTTTTTAAATGAAACTAACTGTTTCTAAATAATTCCACAATATATTGAAAAAATGATAAAAAATCGAAAAATTTGACAATGGTTTCGATATTACTATCATCTGGTAGGCATCACATGAAACGTAACTTCTGTCTTTCTGACAATGATAGTAATATCGAAACAATTGTAAATTTTTTAGAATTTTTACCATTTTTTTATATATTGCGAAATTATTTAGAAAGTTAGTTTCATTTGAAAATTTGTTTGCAGATGTTCCTGTTTTTATTTATTTACTAATTTTGTACTTTAATTACTTTTTGTTTCAAAAGAAATTATTGTTGATGTTGCCACAGATATTTCCTTTTAAATCTCATTTGAAACATTGCCTGAATATCTGATAATTTAATTTAAACAGTTCTTTAGTTTGTAATAAGTTTCTTCCAACCTTCATCAGAAACAGTTTCTTACAGTCAGGATTCTGCGCTGTAACTCAAATGTGTTCCAACCAGAGTTTCTGACAGTCAGTAAACGATTAGTTTTCTGTTCCAACTCTGATTTTCAAACCTGTTTGTAAACGATCAGAACAGATTGCGGATCGAGGTCGATTCATAAACTTGACGTTTCGTTCGCCATCCACCGTCGGACTTGCCGACTGCCGTTGGCCGTCCGCATATAGAAGACTCTATATTCCATAAACATGCCGTCGAGCGCTTTGCTACTAGGTATTTAAATGAACGAATGTCAAAATTGTCTCCTTACATTATTTGTATCGACATTTATTTAAAATCTATCCATTTAAAACATCGGCTGTTCTCTTCAGCACAAGAACAAATAAACTATGGAAAAAGTCCTAACCCTAATATCCCAGAGAGATAAACAAAACAATGAACGTGTGATTACTATCATGTGACCAGTGAAACCAAATTTGATTGGCTCTTCCTATTTGCTACGAGAGCTCTATGAACGGCCAACGACAAAAGTTGGTTCATGTTACAACAGCACGAACGGCATGACAACATTTCTGACGGCTCTACTTATTTTAATGATTTTAACTGGGAGAGAACGGTGAGCGCAGACGGCGACGGTAACGGTGTGCGGAACGTCAAGTTTTTGAATCGGCCTTTACTCTCTTGTCATTCTTTGTGGCATGTGTATTTCTGTTTCTTTAATAATATAACTAACCCCATACCCGCCAAAGTGCTAATTATTAGCTTACAAGTCTCCGACTGAAAATCTGTTTCTATTTATGTGTTTTGAAATAGCTTTTAATAAAAGTATGAGTGACGAAGAGTTTAGTAAGATTTTTGTAAAAATACAATCTACCATCTAGTTCGAAATATCAGTACCTCAGAGGTTATTCATTATTTTCAATTATATGTAGACAAAAGATTCAAAATATAATAATTGCTTTCGGTTATGCAGTTATAAATTATTGTGTGTGTCAACTGCAGTTAACAAAAAATTCCTTGTTTCATTGTAATACCAATATTGACATAAAGATATATTTAGGTGAGGCTACGTTTGTGTTTACTCATACACTTAAAACTCTTTATCAGCTGTTCCAAACTAAGATATAAATTGATTTGGAAACCAATATCTTACAGACATCCGCTTTGGAAACGATTTGCAAATTGTAAAAAACCTGTTTGTGATTGAAGGTTGAAACAAACCTAATAGAAGTATTATTGTCACTTTCAATTGTTAATTGATGTATTTATTATATGCAATGGATAACTATTCCATGGAACAAGGTTGAGTTGTCTCCAGAGTTCGTAATATTACCTGGCTGCAAAAAGTGTCACAACAGAATTTTCTCTCTCACCAAGCTGGTACTACTACTACTAGGTGTATACCAACCTTGGCCAAGTCAAGCTCAAGCAAAGGTTCTGGCACTGAGACCACTGGCGGGCCCATTGTGCCAATCCTGCTACTTATGCATCCATGAAGCCTAGTCCCTAAGGGCCCTAACAAGGACTCTGAAGATTCGCCAGCGTAGCACAGTCCAATGTGGATACATTAGGGGAATATGGACCGACGTTTCATTAGCCATGCCGCAACCCATACATAGGGGCTTTCCTCTAAACTAAGGTTATGGAGTTGTTCACTCAAACAGCAATATCCTCTTAGGAGTCCTGCTATATTTCTTAACATACTCTTGGTAATTCTACAGCCGCACTAGCATGTTCATCAGTCCAACCGTTCAATAGGATCTTGGATTACCTGAGACTCTGCAGAGCACTGCAATGAGGGAAGTCGTCTCCTTACGGATTGCTTGTTTTGTAAAGCCTAAAGTCGGGACCGGGCCGCTAAAAGGGGCTGCCGTCTCATCCACAGTCAGTTCGTCCGCCCGTTCATTGCCTTCAAAATCAGAGCACGCCGGAACCCATTCTAACCACACAACGTTCCAGTCAGCAAGCCGTTCTCGACATTCCGCAGCAAGCCCAGTGTTGATATATCCACTCAGGGCCATGATTGCAGCCAAGATAGCGTAAACCTCAGCCTGATATGCAGATAGATCCTTACCTAAAGGAACACACATTTGTGTCTTTGGGTTCTTGGAGTAAATTTCAGCCTCCGCCCCATCGCTGGAGTATGAACTATCTGTGTACCAGACGATCCCAAGGGGTTATGGATCTCCCTCTCTTTCCCAGAATTTTCTAGTCCAGATATTCACCCTATAGGAGGTTACGAAGGAGTACCTGCGCAGGCAAACATCAGCCGCTCGAGCCAGAACTGGCACAAGTCTGAGCTCCTTGACGTGCCTGCACCCTTCCTCGCATCGCACGTATCCCAAACTTTTCAAGCGTAAGAGTGCCCTCCCAGCCTCAACCTCGATCACATGGTGAAGAGGCCGATGTTCAAGAATGACTTCCAAGGCAGCAGTTGGTGTAGTCGTCATACAGCCAGTGGCTCCCAAACTGACCACCCTTTGGATACGTACCAGTTGCGATCTAGCTATGGCCAAAGTTTCTATTACCCACCAGACCAGAGCCGCGTATAAGATAGTCTTAGGGGTTAGTCCCCATTTCGGACCAATGGCTCTCCTACAGGTCCAGTACGTGTCAGTCACCTTGCCTAGGCGACTATTAAGGTGAGCCTTCCATGTCAATGAATTATCCAGGATCACTTCCAGATATTTCACTTGTTCAACCACTGTGAGTGACACTTCACCAAGGCGCAGATCCTCACAGGCCTTATACCTCTCTTCTTGGTGAAAGCAACTACCTCAGCCTTGGCAGGATGCAGGCTCTATTCTATGATTTACTGCAGGTCTACACATTGATTCTATAGGGATGACGCCGAAAGGTTCCTGTGTATCCAGAGCGATCATGCTATTTTCCAACGTCTTTTCCATCTGGGTTACCAGTTGGTGTAGGGCACTTTCTGTTGATTTACCACACCGGAACGCATGCTGATCGTTGTGCAAAGAATCCCTAAGCCCAACCTTTTCCCTCATATACCAATCAACCAACCTCTCCAGTGGCAGTGAATACTCGTTAGACAATACAAAATTGTATCCATAAAAACATCCAAATCCACCAAACTCCAATTGTGCAGTAATATAGATATTAAAATTTCCAATGAAATTATTTAATAATCCATCCCTTGAAGGGATTATTGTGGATTAAATGATTACATAATGGAAGAAATGAAGTGGTCCACTGTTACGGGTTGATTGTATTTTTTTGACTGAATAAGGATTTAATGAAATAATACTTACAATTTATTATAAATTCTAATGAAGATCAGCTAGGATATTGTCAGGTTGTCTATCTCTGCTTGCCAAACAGGCCCGAAAGATACGCACTAAGATTGGACCAATAACCTCCCATTTCTGCTGTAGCAAAGCCAGAAAGATTTTATCCTTTCCCGGAGATTTAAAGGGTCTAAACCTACGTATTTCCCAAGTACTCCGCTCATAGCTAACTATTTCCTTTGCTAGATAGTCCCTCCTACATGGTCGTTGTGTCCCCACACATCTCATGCCAGAGCCCTCCTGCCCGACAGTTTTACAACCGGGGAAATAAGTCTCTAGTAAGTGCTGCAAGGTATTCCCCCGAGTTTCCGAGAAAACACACGGTGCGATTTCCAGACAGCCAAGAGCAATGTAAGGAGACTTCGTTAAGACTCGACGCACCCTTGACATTTGAGGTACCAAGACGAAATCCTCGCAGAAGGCCTGCCGAGCATCTCTCCTAGCCAGCTTAATGGCTCTCTTATACTCATTTCGTTTCTAGCGGTACTATAATAATAATAATAAGTTTATTCTGGAAAAAATATACATAATAATAACAATACACATATAAGATAAAACAATATCATCCGAATATACCAAATAACCACGGAAGTATAGGTACATACTTGTTTGTGGTATAAAAAAAACTACATCTACTAAAAAATATTTAAGAATTGAATTACGTATTAGAATATATGAATATAAAGCAAAGACAATAAACAAGAAAATTATTACGACAAAACTGGTAAAGCAGATACAATAATACAAATCACAACAGGTATTGAACAAACATATTATACTACAACTCGCTTAAGACCTGTATAGGTTGCGCGCGAGCGTTCTCTTCTTTAATTCACGTTTCAAATACATTTTATCCCTATTTCAATTTGCTGCTAGATGCATTACACTCTTTTGTCTAATTGAGTATTCCTTTATTGCTTCCAACGTTTATAACTCATTTTTTTTGGTTACATCTTAAATCTACACATTTAAAATATCTCTCTCAATCAGGGAGTGAACAGTAGACCTCTCAACATGTAAGATAAATGATTTCATGTTCCCACTCTTTCTTCCTCGCCATATTAAATAGACGCCGAGTCCAGAGAGTTGTTCCACCACTTGTGGCCCTTACCCTCTTTATAATAATCGAGCCCAGCTCAGTTATGGTCCAATCAATCTCATCGTTATTACCGAAACTCATAGGGAACACGTCGAGCCTCCTCGTGAGCTGGTACACTCTCCATAATGTCGCTGATAATCTGAGATAACTTGTGTTTCTGAAAAACGTATGTCAGATCTCGCGTCTGTAGCTTCTTCATATTTTCTGAAATATTCTAGTAACAAGCCTAGTTACTAAATTTTTATATACCACAACTGTCCCAAATGAAAACGATAACCTTTGATGGTGGTGTCTGGGAAAACTAAGTTAACCTAACTTTAGTAAAGACATTCAAGTATCATCGCAAACAAAATTTGTAATGCATTTTATGATCATATAGGGTGATTCAATCGAAAAAATGTGCTTCTATTGTCTAGAAAAACACCCCATTCGATTTTATTAAAAAATGAGTTCTTAAGGGAATCCTTTGAAAATATTGGTTAAAACATTAGAAAATAAATATGTACTCGTATTTTCTAAAAACGTGATTTAACTAATCTTTTGATGTATCTAAATGCTTTATTTATAAAAACTACACTCATATCCAGAAACTGGGAATATTCTGAGTATCATTAATGATTGGTACACGTTCGTGTAACAGGGGATGACATTGAAAAGTTACATCGTTATGAGTTTGTTTTCTATACGAGTACATTAGATAATTTATACTTTGTTTCCTAACATGAGTGATAAAGTGTAAATGTGCAATATGGGGACTAATTAAATGGGATTAGCAAGTTGGTTGTTTTGTAAACTTGATAGTTTTCAAAAATTCTGTAATTCAGTTATTTGAGACCCTAACATCTTATTTCGGTTCTAAATTAGGGTTCACTTTATTTGCATACAAAACACAGACGAGTTTAGGGAATAGAAAACATTTTCGCAAATAATTTATTCGAATAATAAGTATAGTCATAATAATAACTTTTACAGAAGTAAGAATAATCTGAAAATCGTTAAACTGGAATAATTTTTATGAAACAATCAACTATTTACAAAACAACAAATAGTCATCATCAACCGATGAAATATCATCGTCGTTATGGTCCAGAGTAATAATAAGGGGTTCAACAGTGTTTTCTAGCTTCCCACATTCTTCTAATTTTTTGCAATTCATTCTTGTTCCGCCTTAAATGAGGTTTTCCATGTCTCTTATTTTAAAAATAGTGTTATAACTTATTACAAACCGTGTTACTTGCCGAGTCTATACCAATTCTATAGGTTTTAATTCATAGTGCACAGGTAGATAACTCCCTGTGCCTCTACCTAAGCTTATAATAGGTGTGACTCAAATCCAACCATGTTGTTATCTGAAAACGCAGGGACGGCTTTATATAAACATAATATGGACACTCACTATATTATTGCATTTCAACAAATTCTAGATATGTTTTATTTATGTTGCCTTAATACCTACATCCAATGACAACATCAACCTCATACGCCAATGAAATGCAACGAAAACCTCTGGGGTTCACAGTTACCTGAAATAATTTATTACTCACTCGTATTAGGAAACAGAGTGTACTATAATTATTTGGAATAACTTTCTTCAACTTCTAATGTAAATTTAGTTTTTAGTGTCAACAATTAATATAATAAATAAAAATATAAACAACTACAGTAATTATATTATAATACGGGTTCCACCATAAAGAAAACGAACACAGTCTTTAACAATAACTTTGTAACGATTGGTCGACGAGGTCTGCGACAGCAGAAATAGAACAGCGGCAGAGATTGTCATTTTGACATATATATAAAAAGTTCGCCATTTTGTTAATTCATATTATTCTTTATTCCTGCGTAATTATTCAATGTTAATATATTATTTCGTTAGTTAAAGTGTTCCTTTCAAAATATGTGTGTGTAAGACAACCAGCAATTAAACACTGATCACTCGACCTCTCCTCTGGTCGGCAAAATAACCCGGTGCATAACATCTTCGCATCAAGTTTGGCGTCCCAACGTGTGGCCAGAAGAATTGTTCGTGTATGTAACGTGTGCTAATTGTTTTGAAATTCTAAACAGACACTGATCGGCTCGTCAGTACTATTTAGAACGTTTGTTGTTTCATTAACACTCCGTATTTCATCACTTCAGGAAATAATTTTGTAGGAATTTTCGGTAGTGACTATTGAACTCCCTGTTGTTTTGTGTTATGTAATGAAATCAAGCCGTAAGAAGCAAGACAGAAACATGACAGATCGGATTCAGCAGATAGTAATGTCACCCGACATGTTGAAAACTCTCATCGAAAGCATTTGTATCAACATAGAAGATGATAATCAAACAGTAAGTAGTGCTAATTTCTCTGCATGCAAAGCTAGATTTGACGGATCTTCAGGAGCGGATGTGGATGCATTTATAGATGCAATCACAACTTACAAAGAATGTTTGAAGATTTCAGATGAAAATGCTATCAAAGGTCTCAGTATGTTACTATGTGATGCAGCAGCTACATGGTGGCAAGGGATTAAAGGATCCATTACTTCTTTTGATGAAGCAACTAAGGCTCTTTTACATGCTTATGGATTTGCTAAGCCCGCATACCAAATATTTAGAGATATATTTTCCACTGCTCAAGGTAACGAGAAAACAGATATATTTGTTAGTCAAAAACGTGCCTTATTTTCAAGATTACAAGGTGATTCAGTTGTCTCTGAACACGTACAGATAGATATGCTGTATGGATTGCTAAATCCATTGATTAGAGGTAAAATCTGTCGTGATCAAATTAATGATTTTCGCGAATTTATTGAAGCAGCGCGAAATGCAGAAATATCTTTACAAGACAACGGTGCTTCAAAATCTGTTGCTTCAAATCAGAACTCACACAATTATGTTCGAAAACAAAAACACTGTTCATATTGTAAAAATTATGGACATAATAAAGACGAGTGTCGTAAGTTATTAACCCGTGAGAAGAAAGCATCTACTGACACTCCTAATAATCAAACCATTTCTGATAATAATGGTTCATCCAAAGTTTTAATTTGCTATGGTTGCCAGACACCAGGGTATATACGAAGCAACTGTCCAAAATGTTCAAAACCATCAACGTCAACTCGACCAGCTGAATTTTTGTGCAGCTCGTTTCCTCAAGCTTCAGGTAACTTGCGTCCTTTAGCATATATTACAGTTGAAGGTCATACTGGCGTGACATATCTTGATTCAGGCGCTCAATCCAGTATAGCAGGAGCAAAGCTACGGGAAATTTTACTTAATGACAAGATTCCTTATACTACTAGACCCATGGAAATGATTCTAGCTGATGGAAAAGTAAGCTTAGTAACGGCTCTGTTTTTTGAAGTCTCTGTTACACTTCAAGACAGACAACATAATTTAAATCTAATTTCAATTCCTGAGCATACTTCTAGTAGAACGCTACTCGGCTCTGACTTTTTGAAATTAGGCAACATTGTTTTAGATATTCCACGTGGTTGTTGGTGTCATGGGGATGCTCCAGAGATATTGTATCCATTTGTAGAGGAACCTCTCAACCCGTATTGTACGTTGAATGCTATAAATCTCTCAGAAGTCAATCTAAGAGATTCCGAAGCGACTAATTTAACTCCTTCTCAAAGAACTGACCTTAACAATGTGTTGCAGGAAAATAGAGACATCTTTGAGGAAATTCTAGAGTCTACACCATATGCTGAACATTCCATACAATTATTGGATAATACACCTATTTCAGTCCCTCCATATAGGCTCTCGGAATATAAGAAAGAATTACTTCGGAAGGAAATTGATAAATTTGCTGTCCATGAATATTATCGAAGAGTGCGACTCTCCGTATGCAGCGCCAGTGGTATTGGCTCCCAAAAAGGATGGTGGGGTAAGGCTTACCGTAGACTATCGTAAACTTAATTCAATTACCCGCAAGGATAAATATCCTCTGCCCCGGATTGATGTTATAATTCACAGTACGAAACAACTCGAGTATATAACTACTCTGGATTTAAAAGCTGGTTATCATCAAATTCCTATAAAATTTTCTGATAGAGATAAAACTGCCTTCATTTGCCCATATGGTACCTTTAGGTACACTAGAATGCCATTCGGTCTCTGCAATGCGCCAGCGACTTTCCAACGTCTCATTGACCGCTTCCGGTCTGGCCTTCAAGACGTTAATATCCTGGCATATTTGGATGATCTGATCGTCTTTTCATCGTCTTTTAGTAGTCACTTAATGGACTTAAAAACAGTATTTAATCGTCTTCGCCATTTCAAACTTCACCTAAATCGAAATAAATGCTCTTTTTCATGTGATTCTGTCCTGTATTTAGGTCACATCATTTCACCTCTAGGATTTTCACCAAATTATGACAAAGTTAATGCTATAAATAATATACCAGAACCTAAGAATGTGCAGAACCTAATTTCATTTCTACAAACCTGTTCTTGGTACCGAAGATTCATACCTGGATTTGCTGATATAGCCCAACCATTGTCCATGCTCACTAAAAAGAAAGCAAAGTGGTTGTGGGGTCCTCGTCAAATAGAGGCATTCAATCAATTAAAAGCTAGGTTAACCACCAGTCCAATCTTGCGACAAGCTGATCAATCAAAGCCTTTCATTTTAAGGACAGATGCCAGTGCCTACGCACTTGGAGCATGTTTACTCCAGGGGGGGACATTGGAAGATGAGCGTCCTATCGAATATATTAGCAGATTGTTGACCGCAGCGGAAAAGAACTATTCCACGACAGAAAGAGAAGCGCTTGCTGTCGTTTGGTCAGTAACCAAATTTAGAGGTTACTTAGAAGACTCTACAGTCATTATCCAAAGTGACCACCAGCCCTTGAAATGGCTCATGTCTCTCAGATCACCTTCAGGTCGCTTAGCACGTTGGAGTTTAATTTTGCAATCTTATGATTTAAGAATTGAATACACCCCAGGCCGTTTAAATGTTGTAGCGGACATGTTGTCTCGCCCAAGTGTGGCGGAAGCCACTGAGACTAACCTGGTATCAGTAGATATGCCCAGACAGCCTGTTAGTGAAATACGCAAACTGCAACTGGAAGATGAAGATCTTCTTAAAATTATTATCTCTTTCGAGAGCCTATCAAATAATGACCTTGACCTCAAGAGATGGCTAGAGAGAGGTTATGTGATGAATAATGGGATACTGTACAGATATGTTCCCGAAGCCGATGAAGAAGAGGCTCAGCAGGTTGTACCCAAAAAGCAAATCCCATCCATTTTAGCAGAATATCATGACTCAGAACTGGCAGGCCATTATGGTGCTGAAAGGACTTATCGAAGAATTGCTAAACGATATTATTGGCCAGGAATGAGAACAACTATAGCGAAGTATGTGTCGAATTGTATTGAGTGTCAGCGCTACAAAGCAAATAACTTAAAACCAGCTGGACAATTGCAAACACCTGTTCAGTCTAGAAGGTTTGAAACCCTATCAATTGATCTGTTTGGTCCATTACCGAAGACTGTGGATGGTTACAAGTGGGTTTTCATAATAGAGGACACTGCCAGTAGATGGGTTGAGCTATTCCCTCTACAGAAGGCCACTGCAGAAAGGTGCGCTCGATGCTTAATCGATGAAATAATTTTAAGATATGGAACTCCAAGGAGAGTTATTAGTGATAATGGTATGCAGTTCGTAAGTGAAGTGATGCAACAAGTAGCCCATGTCTTAGGCTTCAAGCAAACTCTCACTCCTGTGTATCACCCCGCGGCTAATCCGGTCGAACGAAAAAACCGCGACCTCAAGTGTCAGTTGTCAATTTTGACAGAAAAGGATCATACCCAGTGGAGAGACAAATTACCGGCGATACGTTTCTCAATGAATTCAGTACATTCGCAATCAACCGGTTTTAGTGCTGCTTACCTTACGTTCGGGCGCGAATTAAGAACGCCAGATGACGCTAATCACGACCCTCGTGCTATCCTGGATTGTGACAATTTTGTACCCGAGATATCACCATATCTACAGACTTTAGCAACAACCTTAAGTGTAGCCCGAGAAAATCACGAGAAAGCTCAAGATCGTGCCAAAGACTATACCGATAAAAGTCACCGACCAGTCGCTCCATTCCAAGTAGGTGATACTGTACTCGTAGATGTACACGCACTTAGTAAATCCAAGGACTCGTATACTAGTAAGTTCGCTCCGCGTCGCGATGGACCGTACCAAATCCATCGTATGGTTACTCCGACAACTTACGAGGTTGGTACCACTAGCAAACCTTTTGAAGTGGTTGGAAAATATCATGTATCAGCGTTGACTCCATACCATAACCTCGCCAATGCTAATGTTTCAGTGCCGGTACGACCAATCCGAAAAAGAGGTCGACCACGTAATAATCCTTTGGTTACATCAGAGACGACTGTACCGGAAACTGAGATGTCGACTCCCACAGCTCCAGTTATCTTCGCGACCCCTATTCCGGAAGATATGTCACAAGAGGATACCTCGGAAGAAGAGGCTCAGATCCAAACCGTAACTCCTCCAAGGAGAAGAATCGTTAAACCCAAAAGTTGTTCCTGTTGTTTAGCGACCTCCAACTTCCCTGCTCCTACTCTCGAGACGATTCGTGAAGCAGAGGGGGAGAATTGTAACGATTGGTCGACGAGGTCTGCGACAGCAGAAATAGAACAGCGGCAGAGATTGTCATTTTGACATATATATAAAAAGTTCGCCATTTTGTTAATTCATATTATTCTTTATTCCTGCGTAATTATTCAATGTTAATATATTATTTCGTTAGTTAAAGTGTTCCTTTCAAAATATGTGTGTGTAAGACAACCAGCAATTAAACACTGATCACTCGACCTCTCCTCTGGTCGGCAAAATAACCCGGTGCATAACATCTTCGCATCAACTTTAATTTGCTTGCAGACGAGCACAACATGAACATTCGAACATAACCATTTTGCTCTAATGCCTAACTACTTTTAACCCAACTCACTCCTGCTCTTCCCGCCATAAAGAGGGTGGAGTCTACGGTCACTTGTCACTCTTCTTTTTCTTGGCGCAAAACACAACACTGTTTTATCTACACTATACCGTTTGCGCGAAATTTAAACTGATTAATAATATTCTACACAACTGTCATCCACTATCTCAAATCTGTTGTGTCAACTGAAATAACTATATTGTTGCCAAGTCTTAAGATCGTAATTTTTGTTTTTCAAATGTTTTCTAGTCTAATCCAATAAATAAAACTACACCACTGATTTTCCTCCTAAAAAACAAAAACTACAAGCTACCGTATGGTTATTTAAGGGATGTAATTATTGCATTTTAAATTGATTAATATTATTAAAGGCATCTTAGATATCTCGAGATAATTAATTATAGACAGGTTTTATATAAAATTCATAATTTAAAAGGATGTTGAATTTTCTTAGCTACCGAGTACGTAAGGAAGGTTGTTCATTGTTATTATGTGTAAGTCTTTATGGGTTTTATCGAAATAAAAGCAAAGCGAGATTAAAAACAAACAATTTTAAAACAACTTCTTCAAGAATTCTAAATGGAAGCAACTTAAGTATAATATAACCGATAAGATGGAAGTAATCCTACTAAATGGGAGGCATATTCATAACAGTGGTAATTTAAATTACACATCAAAATAATATAAAAAGACTGTTTTAGACTACGCAATTCCTTGAACGAGATTTGGTTCAATTTCTTGAACAGTAAATTTAGCTAGTATCATACAGCAACTTATTTAAAAAACGTAGACTGAACCGATAATTGTGTCGGAAAATACAAATGTTCTATTTTTACATAGTTTCTAGGCCGAGCACATGCGCAGTTGGAATATATTATAACGCTCTGTAACCTAACCGCGTTGACTGTTTTATTTTTTACATTTTACTGGGTTCATTACATTACATTTAGCCTTTAACATAGACGATTTTGATTTTGACGTTGACATTGATATTACGACAGTTCAGAAAAACGATGTACTACTTAGAATCACGAACTATTTCCTGAACAATATATTGTACAGTATAATAAAGGATAAATTTGTGGCCAAACAATTTGCCGTTCCAGATCTTGTACAGGAAATCTTGTTCAAGCAATAGCGTAGTCTAAAACGGCTTTAAGCTTGATTTATTCAAGGTTATGTAATGTATTTTTATGTAGTACTTTACAATGCATGAAGGACGTTAGTACAAAGTAGTCCTAATAGGCTGGTGTCATTTCGTCATAAACCTAGACTGGACCACCGAAAATTATGATTTTGGTCTCATTCGATTCGAAATTGCATCTGAAACAAACGATCAAATGAACAATAGGGGCCTGCAAAATTGCAAAAGTTATAAATAATAATGTAAGAAAAGAATGGTTTGGTGTTTTGAAAATATTTCAAAAACTACTTGAGATAATCAAAATTTGAAAAAAGAACCGATTAAATATAAATATTAAGGAATAAAAAAATTGGTACTGTCTAATCATATGAATAAAAAATATACGTCAACAAATTTTTTGTATCCCAATTTATTAATTAACAATTATTTTGTTAATTTTTAACAGTTGAAAGTAACATAAAAACGGTGATTATGTCTAAACTAGAAACCTATATATTTTTTTACTTTTTGGAGCTATTTTTAAAAAGGTTTAGAAAAGACCTCCGTTACAAAAATTCAGAAATTTTGATTATTCACAATCAAAGGTAATAAATCAGGAAATTTATTTTCCAAATATTGTTATTATTTTGTTTTCTTATTGCTGAAAGCTATATAACGATATTTTTTCAAATTTCATTATTTAAATAATTGTTATAAACAAATACATTAGTAACAAGATTATTGAAACATTTTTTTGAGAATTTGATCCCTGATGAAAATAATGATATTTAAGAAAAAAATCGTGTCATAAAAAATGTTTTTATTGACAAAAACGCACTTGTTAACTAACAATTTATTTTGTTAATAAATATTAATATTAAGGAATCTTTTTGAATCATTATTTATCAGCAGTAAAAACACAGGACCTTTTTTTTAATCGGATAAATTTCTCTTTGCAACGAAACAGTTTTGCCAATCAATAATTTTACGAGAATAACTGACATGATAAAATCGCGACACCAAAGGTGGAGCGATTTTATCTAATGTCAATTTTTCGAGCAAATTTAGTGATTGGCAAAACTTTGAGTTAAAGAGAAATTTATCTGATAAAAGAAAATCTCGATTGTTTTTTGGAAAGATAAATTAACGACAGAATATATGGATGAACAACAACAATAATTATCTTTATTAATACAATAAAATTCTATTATTTGAAAGTAAAATTATTAAATACGCAACTGTTAGAAATTGTTTGCTTTGGTGTACTGATTTGAAAATTTTCTTCTGTGGTATTCACACATGTGGAATATTCATTTTGATTTCTCGGACTCGAGGATCGTAAGGAACTAATAAGATTCTCATGATGTTCATGGTAAATTTGGAGATAGAGTTTAATTGAAGAAGATGATGAGTGTCCCGTTATCTTTATAAGCTGTTGGCCACTTACTCCTGCTTTTGCTAATTGAGACACTGTACTAGCGCGATTTGAATGATTGTAATTTTATTATTTGTGATGTCGAGTCCAATTTTAGTGGCAGAATTCTTGGTCCAAGTAGAAATCATATTGATACCTAGTGGAACATTTTTATACCAACCTTTAGAATTTGTGTTTTTCTAAAAGGGGTTTTGAGTTAAAAAAAAGTCGATCGGATGTTATGTATTCATTTTTTTTTTGTAAGAGTAATTTTAATAATCGAACGGGACAAATACTTTCATCCATTTCATTTTTTACTAACCATTTGCTGTCGGTCAATTTTTTCGATCCACCTTGTGCCGTCTTCATGGAATTCCATCATAGTTTTTTTCTTCTTTAAAATGGTATATTTTACAGTGTACAGCTTCTCCTCCCCTCCAAGCTAATTCATAAGAAGCTATATGAAAAAATCTTTTTTGTAATCCTTCTGGTTCTTCTGCATTCCACAATTTTGCCATTTTCAGTATATCTTTCTTGTCCAATGCTACAGAACATACCTTCCTTTTCGCTGGAATAGCTTGTAATTCTTTCCGTTTACTATTTCTCGCATCACGAGCTTCTTTAAACGTTATGTCGACAAAAGGATTAAATTTAATATTGTACTCACAGAAATATTTTTCTTGTACCATCCTCGCAGTCGAATTCCAAATTGATTTAACCGCATATTCTTTATAATCATCTCCATTTTTCTTTTTCATATTATAGGCCCAATCCTTTAATATATTTGCTACTTCGTGTAATGGAATTATTTCGGACAATTCATACTTTCGAACTTGACAAAACTCCATAAATTGTCTCCAGATTGAAGCTTTTGTGTTCTTTGTAGATTGCGGTATTGATTTCTCGTAAATTGCTCAGTCGAAACTTCACCAAAACGATACATTTTTAGGGTTTTTATATCAACAAAGTTAAATAATTACCACACCGATTCAAAATAAAAGCACTATATGTTTAAAATTCAAAAATCTGACGGACTAATTGACCGTTTTTGCAGTTTTGCCAACACTTAATTGCTGTGAAATTATAAGTAACCAAACTTGCGACTCATTGTCATTGTGTAAAAGTGGCGTCCGCTTACTAGATATTGAGGAAGAGAATTTTTTATCCGGTAAAAAAGGATGCACTTTTTTTATCGATGTCAGAGTGACAAAAACATATCCAGGTATATGACATTTTAACATTGGAGTTAATTTATCACCTTAAAAAAAATTATCTTTTCATTTTTTGTCTATCAAACAAACAATTAGTTAGAAAGAAACGAATTTCTGTGCAATATTTTTTTAAATAACAAAAAATATTATGTAAACAACCATACATCTTATTTACTATTTTTTATATAATTTTTAAACATGGTGTACTTTTGGATTTGTGGTTTTTTTCTGATTTTCTCTATTACTTTTCCGCCCAACCTATCTAATATGCAAAAAAGTATTGGTTTACCCATAAAAAAGTTGAAATTTTGAAAAAAATTTTTGAGTTTTTCCAACGTTTTCCATCAACAACAACCCAAAAAAACGGTTTTTAGAAAAAAATCCTGTGTGTATGTCGTCGTCGTCGTCGTTGTCGTCGGCTACTTTTCGTTATATGTCTTGTTAGCACGATACAGCCTCCGGTGTGCAACAAGTCGCCAATTTTATTATTGAATATTGTTAAGGACATGTCACAGATGAACCCTATTGATTTTCAGCTCACCAGATCTAGTACAACAGGTGCTATAGTACTTTAAGTACGATATTTTTGTCATTTTTGGAGAAATTTCAGTTTGTTAGCATTATACAGCCTCCGGAATATATACAAGTGACCAATTTTATGATTGGATATTATTCAGAGCGTCTCAAAGATGAATCCTATTGATATTCATTTCACTAAAGCCAGTACAACGGGTTCTATGGTATTCGAAGTACCAAATTTTTATCATTATTGGAGAATTTTCAGTTTGTTAGCAAGCCTCCAGAGTGTATACAAGTGACCAATTTTATGATTGAATATTGTTCAAGGTGTCTCACAGATGTACCATATTGATTTTCAGCGTACAGAGTACAGCGGGCCCTATAAATCCAGATATACTACATTTTTGGTTACTTTTGGGGAAATTTCGGTTTGTTAGCACGATACATCCCCCGAAGTTCATACAAGTGACCAATTTGATGACAGAATATTGTTCAGGGCATCTCACAGATGCGGAAAAGTAAGTTTTAATCTTTAAAACCGTTTATTTTTTATTATCTAATGAATTAAAAGTAGTTTTTACAAAGTGTATAATTTTTAAAAATTCATTGATTTGGCATTGCATTTTACAATATTTATTTGGTTATTTTACGGATTTTTTCCATAACCTTTTAGAACGTTTTGGTGGTGGTGAGTCATAATTCTCAACTTCCTTGTTGGTTTCTTATGGTTCAACTACGTTTTCTTCTTGTAGTTCAATTACATCTCCTAGTAATGTTATGGCATACTGTTGAGGAAACAGAATGTGTAGAGCCATCTTCATCATCAGTATTTAAATCGCCTCAATACTTTTCCAATCGATTACTGCTGTGATGATGAACGATTAAACAATCATTGAGAAGGCTCTTCAATTTGAGTTAGCTGCTATAGGTTATAATTAATTAATTTGATAGTATTTATAACATCAGTATCCAAAAATGAATGTACAATCTTGATTGAGTGGAAAAAACTTCCAAACGGTATAACTATTCAGTTAACATATTAAGCATTATAATAAATATTATGTAGCTACCACTTTTTTTCTAACAAATTTTGTTAGGTCTTATTTAAATGGGGGGTAAGGGGTAGGATGCGCCTAATATAGGCTCTCCTATTCAAATGTCAACCTCACCTTCGAGTGTTGCTCCCTGTTAGATGACTAACGAGGCTCTGACGACCGAATGATTGCCAGTATAAGCAATCCCCCATTTACTGGCCAATAGCCTCGGGTGGAGGAGCTACTGAATGGAAGGGCACTCTTTTGTCCTAGGGTTGGGAAACTGGCTCTAAAGGCGGATGAACCAAGAAATTAGTCAACGGCATAAGAATACGGAAGGCAACGGGAAACCACCGTATTAAATATCTGTAAGATAGATATCCCAAGAGAATAAAAATGACCTCATTTAACTCGAAATTTTCCGGAGGTAAAAATAGTTCCCCAATCGGATCTTCGGGGGGAACAGTGTTAAATGATAAAAAAGTAGTCAGAGTAAATCTACGAAGAGAGATCAAAATTGGTACATGGAACGTACAAAGCCTATATGAAGCTGGGAAGTTGGCTAATGTAATACAAGAAATGGACAGGATCAAAATAGATGTCCTTGGGGTAGCAGAGACATGGTGGCCAGGCTAGGAAAATGTGTACCACAAGGAAAAGCTTTTTTCTATTCAGGAAACCAAGACAGAAATAATTGGAGAGGAGTAGGAATAATAATTCCTGAAAAACTATCCAATTGTAATTAACTTTCTCCCACACTCAGATCGCATGGCATTACTTAGATTGAAAGCATATCCGGTTAATATTAACATAATACAAGTATACGCCCCCACCGCAGAGGCATCAGAAGACGAAGTTGAAGAATTCTATGGAGAACTGAGACAACTAATCCATAAAAACGTTAAAAAACACGAAATAAACCTAATACTAGGCGACTTCAACGCTAAAGTTGGAAATTGCATACCAGATGAACTAGTAGACCCTTATGGATTGGGAGAGAGGAACGAACAAGGTGAGCGGCTATACCAGTTTTGTCAAGAGAAGCACATGAAAATAACTAATACTTGGTTCAGACTACCACCCAAGCGTCTCCACATATGGAGATCCCCAGCAGACTGTCCCGAACATATACTTAGAATCCAAATAGACTCCATATTGATCAACAAACGATTCGGAGCATCAGTAACATGAACATGTACATACCCTGAAGCCGATGTCCCAACAGACGACCATGTCCTTCTCATAACAAAAATAAAAAATAAACGGTTTTAAAGATTAAAACTAACTTTTCCGCATCTGTGGCCTTGAACAATATTCTATCATAAAATTGTTACTTGTATACACTTCGGGGGATGTATCGTGCTAACCGAAATTTCTCAAAAAATAACCAAAAATTTAGTATATCTGGATTTATAGGACCCGCTATACTCGCTCTAGTCAACTGAAAATCAATAGGGTACATCTGTGAGACACCTTAAACAATATTCAATCATAAAATTGATCAATCGTATACACTCTGGAGGCTGTATCGTGCTAAAAACTGAAAATTCTCCAAAAATTACAAAAATTTGGTACTTCAAGTACCGTAGCACCCGTTGTACTGGTTTTAGTGAGCTAAATATCAATAGGGTTCATCTTTGATACGTTCTGAATAATATCCAACCACAAAATTGGTGAATTGTTGAACTCTGGAGGCTATATCGTGCTTACAAACTGAAATTTCTCAAAAAATTACAAAATGTCGTTCTTCAAGTACCATAGCACCCGTTGTACTGGCTCTAGTGAGCTGAAAATCAATAGGGTTCATCTGTGACATGTCCTTAACAATAGTCCATTATAAAATTGGTGACTTATTGCATTCCGGAGGCTGTATCATGCTAACAAGACATGTAAGGAAAAGTGGCCGACGACAACGACGACGACATACACGCAGGATTTTTTTTCTAATAACCGTTTTTTCGTGTTGTTTTTGATGGAAAACGTGAAAATAACTTGAAAAAATTTTTCAAAATTCCAACTTTTTTGGCGTAAACCAATACTTTTCTCGCATATTAGATAGGTTGGGCGGAAAAGTAATAAAAATAGGTAATATTAAAGAACCAAAACAAGAACCAAGGATAGATTATGATAGAATTAATGACGACACCATCAAAAGCAAAGTGGTGGGCAATAAATTAAATGAAATGGCTAATATGTACTTTTTGATGGATTAGCGAATGGTAATGCCTTAGAGGCTAGACGTATGTATGTCCAGCGTTATCCAAGAAATCGTTTACCATGTTCTGATACGTTTACAAAGATACATATTCGTTTACAAAAAACTGTAACTTTTGCTAAATCAAAGAATATTATTGGACGACCCAGAAATGTGAGAGCTCCACAATTAGAGAACCAGATTCTTCAAATTATTGACCAACATCCAGAATTGAGTACAAGAAAAATTGCTGATGGAGTAAATGCTAGTAACAGAACTGTTTAGAATATTCTAAAAGAAAATTTATTGTATCCATATCGCGTTCAACGTGTTCAACATTTGCTACCTACTAACTATCAGCTCCGTATACAATATTTCCAATGGATTTTAAGTAACATCGCAAACAATCCAAATTTTGCTGCGAATATTATGAATTTTCATGATGTCCACATATCGGCAGATGTAAATCCACATGCAACAGTTGTAGCACGGTTCCAACACGGTTCCAACACTCCATTTCGGTCGATGTTTGGCTTGGCATCATCGAAGATTATTTAATAGGACCATTTTTCCTTCCTGCATGGTTGACCGGTGAGACATATCTTCATTTTTTAGAAAATGAACTTCCAGTTCTTTTGGAAGATGTACCTCTTATTATTAGAAGGCGCATGTGATTCATGCATGACAGTGCTCCTCCACATTTTGCAGTGATTATACGCAAATTTATAACATTTTTCCAGACCATTGGATAGGACGGAGTCTACACACCTAGGTCACCTGAACACAATCCTCTGGATTCTTGTGTGTGGGGATATCTAAAATCGCTCATTTACACAACCCAGATATTAAACTTAGGAGATCTTAAAAATCGTATAATAAAAGGCTGTAATGTTATTCGTAACAATCCTGGTATCTTCGAACGTATTCGACAATCTATTAGACGTCGAGCTGATGCGCGCATTTTGGCTGGAGGTCCACATTTGGAACATATGCTCTGAAATGTAATATTTTTCCTTTATATTTAACACATGTTGTTGCATCTAATAAAATAATAAAACAATTCAATAACCCGTATCTCATTAACCACAAGACTTATCTCACATGTTAATAAGAACTTTTCGTCTTAAAATGGAGTGACGAAGCGCCAGCTACAATATTTTAGATTCTTTAGGAAACACCTTGTATATTGTCAATAACTTTCATCTGTACTTTCGATTACTTCATCTTGTATTCGCCGTGGAGTATTTTCAGAATTTGTTTCTTGACACTAACCACATGAACTAGTTCAACATTCCAAACCATTCTTTCGGCAACTACATTTCATGGTACCATAGGCGTATTTACAGTTAGATCTTACTATGTGTAATATAATTTCAGGTGCAGGTGGAAAATCCATTGTTTTCGGTATGTACACATTACCATGTATACCCCATCCCCAGTCTATTGGGTTCAAGCCTTTTATATTTGTTTCCATATACAAATATGCACGGAGACTATGGTACTTGACAGCTGATTCCGTTTGGGGGAAGGTTATTTGGCTGAATGAAACATTTTGCCTGGTACTTTCTGAATAATAATTCTATAACTAAGAGTATTTAGTGTATCATCTGGATTTCCACCAAAAATTCATACCATTATCTTCTTTCAAAATTCTTCAACCTGACTAGGATTAAGGGTTCTACCATAGTTTAAGTTTACGAAAGTATTGATGTTCAACAACTCGTTTGAAAACTAATTGCTTTCCAATGTGGAATATTTTCGAGGTGGTATCCTGTATACGAATGTATAAAGAATAAACTGTTCGCTAAGTAATATCTAAGCGAATATCTAATCTATCTATTGATATCGTAAATGTTATTCAGTTTGGAAGGTTTTTTATCACTTCTGAAAAACGGCTTGTGGTGTGCTTGATTACACCAATAAATCAGCAATACCAATAGTCTTCCTATCACTATTGTATTGTATTCTATTAAGTGCACATTTTTTCAAAAATGGTCGCCATATAAATATTTCAAAACGAAATCTACGGTATCAAGTAGAAAGCCACTTCGGAATTCACCAGAAGACAAGAAATGTGGATTTTGAAGTTTCGAAAGTGATAAACGTGTAAGTTCTCGGTTAAAAATTCGTAGAGTCTACAATAATTGGAATTATGTTCGGAAATTAGGAATCCATACTCTCCGATAGTGAAAGAACATGGAAAAAAATCAACAATAGCGTAGGAATGCAATTTTGTATACGGGGTGATCAGAAACAGAGGTTATGTAAAAACAATTTTTTTAACATTTCAATTATCTGTAACTTCTGAAATAAATGTCGTAGAGAGTGTTTATGAACATTTTCGAAATCTACGGTATCAAATTAATAGCAAGCCACCTCGAAGTTCACCAGCAGACAAGAAATGTGGTTTTTGAAATTGAGAATCGCAAGTTTCGAAAGTGATCAACGTGTAAGATCACGGTTAAAACTTCGTAGAGTCTACAATAATCGGAATTCTGTTTTAAAATTAGGACTACATACTCTCCGATAGTTGAAAAATGTGGAAAAAAGTCAATAATAGTATAGTAATGCAATTTTGTATACGGGGTGATCAGAACCAGAGGTTATGTAAAAACAATTTTTTTAAGATTTCTACTATCTGTAAGTCGTAGGGAATTTTTATGCGCATTTTCGGAATCTACGGTATCAAATTAGTAGAAAGCCACCTTGAAATTTACCAGCAGTCAAGAAATGTGGATATTGAAATTTAGAATCGCAAGTGAAGAACGTGTTAGATCTCGGTTAATAATTCGTAGAGTCCACAATAATTGGAATTTTGTTCAGAAATTTGGACTTCATACTCTCCGATAGTAAAGGAACATGGAAAAAAATTAATAATAGTGTAGGAATGCAATTTTGTATACAGGGTGATCAGAAACAGAGGTTATGTAAAAACAAATTTTTTAACATTTCTATTATCTGTACCTTCTGAACTAGATGTCGTAGGGTGTTTTCATGCACATTTTCGGAATCTACGGTATCAAGTTAACGGTATCAAGTTAGTAGAAAGCCACCTCGCCACCAAATGTCCACTATTTTGAAAAAAATAAGTGTAATTTTTTTATACTTTTATCTTTGTATTTTGAGCATTTCTGCCAAATTTCATTGAAATAACATCAAATATAACAAAATTATAAATTTTTAAGCGAAAAATACAATATTTAGCCGCCATCTTGGATTTAGACTGATTTCCTGAGCCGGTATTAATGGGGGTTTTGAGTATGTTAAAAAAGATACTTCTTACAGTATAATACCCCACGCATATTTGCTTTTACTGTACTGTACTACTATTTACGTACAAATAGGATAATAAGAAAAATTAAACAATGCACATAATCTTTAACTGAGTTCAGCGTTATAAAGGAATTTCGATAGTAGTTGATTTTTATAATCATCGATGAATAAAACAATTATCCAAAAACATTATGGATTCCTAGGCAAGTAGTAGGACACTCAAAATATCCTGTGTTTCTACACGTTAGTGTTATTCTTTACTTCAATATTCTAAAACAATTTATTTCGTTTTTTTTTAAATATTCGTATTTACAGCATAACAAAATCGATATAACGTACCATAAAAATGTGCTCTATGTTTTTTTTTCGGATAAAGTCCTCGTAAATCGAGAGTGATTTTATCCCACCCGCTTGCTTGTCAATTCGAATTCTGTTTATAAGGATACGATAGGGAACATGGTTTCAGAGAATCGCCAGCTCTCATCGAAATGATTTACACGTTTTCTTCCTACATTATTGGGAGAATGTGTCAGTTTGGATACCTAGCAACCTTAAGGAAAGGACCGTAATATATAATTTTCAAAATAATGTATGCTATTACCTCACCTATATTCGACAAATTGAAAGTTAGATGTAAATGATAAATATTCCCAAGAAAATTTTGGTTAATTCATATAGAAATATTTCTTGTCTATTGTTTCAGACTATTCAGAATCTTACAAGAAAAGTAAAATCTAATCAGTACACCAAGGAAGCGTACTATATACATGACACTAACTACAATGAATCTCATAATTGTTCAGATGTTAAATCGATTATTGGAAAAAATATGAGCTCGTATTAATGAATCTGTGTGCCAAATTGTCCACAAGGAAAAAATCTAAACTAAAGTTAAATGACGAACAATGTATCATCATAATCAATGATAAAAATATTATTAATATTTTTAAGGTAGGTCAAAATCAATTAAATAATCATCATGAAGGATAAAAATAGTAAAATCATACTTTTAAGAGCGGTCAAAATCAATTAATTAAATGCCCAAAATGAAGCTGATTAACATAAAATTGTAAAAATCGAAACCGATCAGTAGTAAATTGTCAGTAGAAGAGTAAAGGAGTTAAATCCAATTGGGAATAATAAAATCTATTATAGAATACCAGCCGCCATTATTTGCCTTTTCAGATTAGAGGTTCCGAACGGAAAAGCATATACCTTGTGCTGAAGAGACGCAATAACTAAATAAATCAACAAGTTATGCATTTTTCCTTCTAACAGCAACTCAAAAGAGATTTGTGAATGGGTAAAAAGGTTAACAAATTTTCACGTTCAAGAAAAAATGAAGTCAATATATGTCAATGTAGATGTAGTTATTTTTTTCTACCTAGAACCGTCAATAAAGTTTTCTTTCGCGTGCATATACTCAATTTCACATAGGGGCCATTATTCTACTAATTCAATTCTACTAAAATGTTCACGAGACAGCCTAGACGCTTCGGCTTAATCAAGCCCTGATATCGACCCTAACATAATGTCGAGTCAGAGGATCATCCTCCACAGCCATAGAATGCGTGTGGAATATCGTTAGCCTTGATTATTTCAGTAATTAGTGGTAACAAGCACAAAACTCTCACTCAAACTTCTATATTAATGAGTGGATGAAGAGCTTTGTAGGCGTAATTGTTAATTAAATTATGAAATTATGCGATTTGTGGGGCTTTTTAGATATGAATGATAAGTTGGACTGTGGAAATATGGAACGTGGAATACTTATTATATCTAGATGGAACAAATAACGTATAGAGTTATAAAATTCATAAGTTTTAGATGAGATTAAATAGCTTCCTATTTCCTAAACTGCCTGTAAAAACATCATCGAGTCAGCTAACATTGTCATATACATTCTTACCATCTTTACAATATTTGACTAATTAAAAAAATGTTTAAAATTATTCTTTATTACATAATAAGGACACTACATGAATATTTCCAGGAGGTGTATTGTATTATCAAAAAAATCAACGTTAAAGTTCAAATCTTCAAAACCGCGCTAAAAACGATATTTTTGTAATGGCGCGCTGGTCACGTGTGACATCACATGCATGTAATCAAGTTCACATAATCTACAGATAATAAACATAACAACAACAAAATAGAGCTGCTGAAGAGAATTTCATGATTTTTCTTTAAATTTATTCCATAGAATGGCAGTGCCACAGTATACCTACAAATACGTCTATAACAAGTTCAAGCAAACTATTCCCCTCAAGACAAAAGATGTGGTTACCATTAGCTGGAGGAGGCCGAAAAAGTTTTATAATGCATTCAAATGTTTTTATGTGCGTAGATCACTTTGATTTAAGTAATATTAAACCCAATTAAATATTAGTAGCTAAACAAAATAAATTTTTTATTAAAACACCTCATACATGACTGATAATTTTTGAGAATGGATTGTTCAACGACTATTTATCATTTTTTTGTGATTGTTATAATAGAAATTTCCAAGAAGGTCGATCGTTTATTTGGAGCCGCCATCGAGAAGTTTCAAGAATAGAAGGCACTAGAAAAACATTTAATATACAAGAGACTACCTACCAGCGGCAAGAGTTAGTGTCTATTTTTATCTCGTAGTGAATAGTTAGGTGTGTGTAAATAAATTATATAAATAGATATACCGTGTGTTTAAATTTATCCCACCTGTGTATTTAAATAAATAAGAAAAACATTACATTGGTGTCAGGGTAATAAGTGACCTGAAAATGACGGAATTTTAAGCAGAATTGGAAAATCGCGAGTTGGAAACCCCCGGAAAGAAGAGTGAATTAATAGAAATACTGAAAATGGCACTGGAAGGTGACGGCTTGGTTCCTGTAACATTTTTATTCAATAACGAGGCTTCCGCCTTAACCTCGTCAATTTCTGTCATGCAAGAGAAGATTTCAACTAATGTGAAGAACGATATTTCTGCTAACATGGACAATATTTCTAGCGATATTTTATCAATAAAAAATGATATTCCTGCTGACGTTGAAAATAAAATTTCGTCTCTAAAATCTGATATTGAAAATAAGATGACGACGATGGAAACTCAGATGGACGAGACAATCAAGGAGTTAGAGAAAAAAATTACATATTCAAGAACACAAGACACGTCAGCGGAAGAAAAGAAGATCGAGCAAATAAATCCTTGCAAGCCAGAAACACATCCCAAGATAGAAGACATTGACAGTTTTGCCCGAGTCAAGGCTCCAATGTTTGACGTAAAACAGTTTGAAGCAGCCGCTAGAGTGAATAATTGGCACGACAGGGAGAAGGCAGTGAACAAAACTATCGCGCTTCGGGGAGATGCCTTAGATGTACTTCAGACGATACCTCTGGAGGAAACTGATAAAGAAGAGGTTGGACATGCGATTCCCGCCGAAGAACTGAAGGCGGAAACGTGACGAAACCCTTCAAGAGTATGAAATGGAGATTGCTTGACTAGTTCGATTTGCTCATCCATCAACACCAGAGAACATTATGGAATATTTGGGCATCCAGGCCTTTACTGACGGCTTATGTAACCACGATATAGAGAGGACGCTTCGATTAGCCCATTGCAAAACCATGGTAGTTGTATTGACCGCTGCTCTTGAATATGAAGAAGCCACGATGGCTTCAGGATACAACAAAGGTAGGACCATGCAGAAAGAAGGTTACGATGACAGACTTGAACAGATCGTCAACTTGTTGAATGGTATAGTAGACAAGAAGCCGAAGAAGATTAGGTGCTGTAATTGTGGCGAGCTAGAGCATGTACGCAGCTCGTTTAAGTGTTCTACGACTCCTGCAAACCAAGAACCTCTCAAATATAAAGCAGCCACGAAGGATTCGTGGTACAACAAACTTAGAACCATGCAAGAAGAAGGTAACGAAGACTGGACCAGATTGTCAACTTGATAAAGAGTATGGTTGACAACAAGGAGAAGAAGATCAAATGACGGAAGTGTGGCGAGGTAGAGCAAGTACACAGCCCGTATAAGCGCCCCAGGACTCCTGCAACCCAAGAACTCCAGTCACAGGGGAAACTAGGCAGGGGCGAACATCGAGCTGATGTGAATCACCGAAACGCCGACTTTCTGCCTAGACGGTCATGCGCTGTATATTATTCTCACTGCAATAAGGCGGAACCTACGGAAGCCCTAGTTTCAAGAACTACAGTAGTCAAAGAGGAATGGCCATCACAAGGATCAGAGAGATCGGGAGAATGATCCTCACTTAAATATGTCTCGGCAATGGAATTTAGAAAATCGGCGACCTACCTTTCAAAAAGTGTCAAGATTTTCACCGATACTCCAGACATATTGGGTTCAGTGGGACTCCCTTGTCCTGGAAGAAGGGCTGTTGAAAAGAGTCCTTGAGAACGATTATGGTTCCAAGATGAGAAGACAGATAGTTATCCCGAGAGTGTAGCAGTGGTACTGACAAAGGTACGCGACAGTCCATCGGTAGGTCATCTGGGAGTGAAGAAAACCCTTCTGCCAGTCCGTGAAAGGTTTTATTAGATGAACAGCTCTGGCGATGTGAAGGACTGGTGTAAGAAATGTACGAATTGTGCTACGAGTAATGGACCACATCGCAAGAGAAAGGCACCCATGAAACAATATAATGTTGGAAGCACTTTCGAAAAGATTGCTTTAGACATCGCTGGACCATTTCCGACGACAGAAAATGTCTAAAAGTTCACAGCGATCAAAGACGAAATTTCGAGAGCCAGATATTCTAGGAAATTTGTGACAAGCTGGGAGTGAAGAGTACCAGGACGACAGCGCGTTGCATCCACAGTCATATGGAATGGTCGAAAGAATGAACAGGACCATTGGAAAATACAAAGTAGTTTCCAGCTACCAGAGAGATTGGGACCAGTATCTTTCCCTATTTGCTTTGGCTTATCGATCTGCCATTAATGAGTCATGGGTCCACGGGTGAAACACCTGCGAAAATCTTGTTTGTGACCTGGAATTTGGCTGTCGGCGAAGATCTAGCAGCGAAGATGTACATGAATTTCTAAACTAGCAGGAGGAGATTACGTGATCCGATTGATGGACGATGTACATGAATTTCTAAACTGATTGATGAACGATGTACATGAATTTCTAAACTATATGGTCTATGATTCTATTTGTTGTATTTTGTGCCTTTTACTTCAGACACAACAAATACTCATTGGAGGTTATGTCATCTTGACAAACTGCTTATTTTTTTCTTAGATAATCAACTTATATACAATTATATGGGAAAGTTTAACTTCACATATATTTTATGTGTACGCAGGCAAAGTTTCTTTAATTGTACCATATTGTTATGATAGTTTTTTGGTAAAACAATAATATTCTAGAATGATTTACCAACTTTTTTATAAAACAAATATAGCCAATTCATACTATTTTTTTTAACTTGAATATTGAGCTGATTTGATCAGTGATTTGTTTAAAGTGATTATTCTTATTTTCACTATCTATCTATATATATATATATATATATATATATATATATATATATATATATATATATATATATATATATATATATATATATATATATATATATATATATATATATATATATATATATATATATAGCAAGCAACAAATAGATTAGCGGGTACTGGACGCAAAAAGAAAAAGGAGGCTACTGAAAAGAGTGGTAACCGCAGACATGCATGTTTCTGGCTCATTAGCCGTCCTCAGTACGGTATAACCAAGTAAGGGTGTGAAACCTGGGAGCAAGGTGTTGAATGAGACATGAGAAAATATAAAAGATTTCAATAGGATATATATCAATACAGTTTCAGAAAAGTGATTCGTAAAACGGAAAGTGACGATCCTGAATAATATTTAGAATTGTTACAGACTGCAGTGCCATAATCCAGACTATTGATGAGTCTGTACCAAAGTATTAATCATCTTAAATAATGCATTATTCCTACGAAACACATCAGGCCTTAAAATATTAATCATAGATGCATCTAAAAATATTCGATATATATAAATTTTGAATTCAAAATAAAAAGAAAAGGAAATTTAAGTATAGATATTAAATAATCATAATTGGAAAGACTATATTGAACAAAATTAGGACTGTGATCGGGTGTTTAACATTTGTAAATCAATTGACAATTCGAAAAGTATGTGAACATTTCGATAAAGTTATAAAATTTCATTAAGAAGGTATTCTATTTCCTAATGTAATTAATTTTAATTTGTATTAGTATAGATAGGGTGTTGCAGTTGTTAAAAAAGGAAAACTAAAGTTGATTTTGTGATTTTTTAGTTTGACACATAGATATAATTGAATTGAACTTACTGTAAAAAGGTAATTTGTGAGAGATTTTGAATTATTTTGTAGAATAAATTTACTCAATTCAATCATAAAAATTTTAATTTGACAGTGATTTTTTTTATTAGTGGTGACAGACATATTATTAAAAATAGTAAATGTCAGAACGTAATCAAATAGCCCTTAATAATTGAGAGTATACAGTTAGCTATACGATACAACTAGGTAAATAATCCAGAATAAGAATAACAATTAACATTTAATTTCAACAATACTTAAAAATTAAATTATTTTGATAACTTACCGAACTCACCCTGAGAAAAAAGAATAATAATAATTAAATAAATTCATTTTTCGATACGAAAGTATTGATAGCCAGAAAATATTTTGACAATAAGTGTCAGTTTCAAATAATATAACATACGTGTGGTTAAGCCGCGCGTACAATGGTGTTATCGGCTATAAAATTTGACTCAATTTTGAAGATCGAAACAAATATTTATGCCACTAGCTAAGATTTATCAATAATTGTCCTAAAAATGCGTACGAAATAGCTCACAGATCAAATTTAACACATAAAACGCAAACAACAATATGTCAGTATTCCATCTTTACATACCTATGATGTCACCAGTGTTCCCACCAATCACATAGCGTTCTCGTTATGAATAAAATTTAAAAAATATATTTTATTTTGTGTAATTTGCAAAAATGTACCGAATTTATTTCAAAAAAGAGCAATATGTTTTTTATCGTATTATCTGATAGAATGACCTCAATTTGTAGTATATTTTCAATGTTGTCAAATAGCATATTACAAAAATGTTAATAATCTCAAAAATCGGAAAAATGGCAGTGTAATTCTAAATAGAACTGTCTGGGTATGGTGTACACACTAGATATAAATTGAGTGAATGAAACGACGAGTACTCAGTGTGTATTTATTATTAAAATACACACTGAGTACTCGTCGTTTCATTCACTCAATTTTATTCTAAATATTCTTAATTAAACTAACTATTTTTTTATAATTATACCATAGTAATATATTAACGAAACACAACATAACTTTCATATAAATTATTAGGTTCCTGTCATATTATGAAATCAATAAACATTTGCTATCATAATAAGTTATATCACCTATTTTTATATGTAAACGGCAATACACACAGAAAAACATTGCTGACTAGATTCAAGCAGTTATCAAGTTCAGCACTGGTTTTTGGTTCTGTTAGTTTTGTTTGTGAGCAAAAAACGAAAACATATTCAAAGGCACATCCAATGAATGCTATCTCATGTCGTTCCTAAATTATAAACTACATCCAACTACAAGTATGTAATATGGAATTATTTCTACAGGAAGCTTATTTCTTGTATCCACACGTTCTTGTTACTCAATTAACACTTTGCTCTTCTAGCAGATTAGATATAATTACCAACACATAGTTTTTTTGGTGTTACGTGTTATTGATATTGATTTTTAGCAATACATTTACAATTATTGGTCAAATGAGGCGTGAACTTGTGTTGTATGAGCTACCGTAAAATCAAACTTCAATTTTCCTCTAATTGTGTATAATCAAGTCTACTTATTGAACATTTCATGCGTTCTGCAATGGCTGAAATACGCAATCATAATTAGCTTTAGCTAGTATGAAGGCATTCAACTTAATTTTATTTACATAAATCAAAAAACTTGTTAGTAAGTAAGTAGATTTTAATAATCATGTAAATATTATAGTATTTTTCATTTCCAGTTCAAAGGATTAACTCGTTATTTAACAGTTTCAACGACGTTATATACTTATATGTTTCCTATTTTTTACAAAACTGGAAAGGAAAAACTATGGAAAACAATCAATAAATAGAATACGATGAAAATGAAGCAAGGGAAATTATTAGGAAAAAGTTTAAAAAATGTACTAAAAGAATAAAGGAAATATAGAAATGATAAATTGTTAGTAAGAGATTAGTCCAGTAAATGAAGGTCTGAAAAGATCGAAACCTGTAAATAAATCTGGCATGAGTTCCCACATAGCGCAATTTGTAGGTCATCGTAGGTGCTTTAAAATGAGAAAATCCTTTACGCGTTCTTGGCAGCGGAGGGGGCTGAAAATGGACCCCTAAACCTTGAAAAACAGGTTTCCCGCTAATATCTGGCTAAATATGCCAATTAGAGAATTTTTGATCAGACAAAAAATGAAGATCAGCTCAATCTCTACAAAAATGATCCTTACCAATTTTTTCACAATGCCAATATTTTTTGCACAATCAGACTTCGAAAAATCCATAATTTTCATATTGAATAGATATGGTAGTTTCTTGCCGAATTTCCGCTCGATGGGGTTGGAAATGCACTGATCTTCATATTTTGGATTTTAGAGACCAATTGCAGATGGCGCCAGCACATTTGCTCTTCTCGCTAAATTACGGAGTCCGTAAATGAAAATCTCGCAAATATTCGATTATTCGACAATTACTGGCGGATTTCATCTGGATTCTTTTCTGCAAAGTAGCGCTTGGGCTCTCTAAGTTGTATTAGCGAATGTTCTGTACAATTTGAGTTGCAAATTTACCAGAAAATTGCAAAAAATAATTTTTCCTTGTGCCAAGATCTTGAATCCCGTTCTTTTGGCTAAAAGCAAATGACAACTTTTAGAGCGAGTTGAATATTCACCATACAACCATTTAAACAATTTTCGCATTTTTGCGATTTTTTGCAAACTTTTTTGGGAATAATATGGGTGCAGAATTTTGGAAAAAATAAGCAAGTCTTTGAAAAATTATACATTTATTTGGAAGAATTGGTTAAATATAAAACATACATAACAACCTTTAGGGTGTCCTTAACCACTCCATGTCATCAGAATCATATACATATTCTTCATCGTCAACGGTATTCTCGTCGCCTAATCCCTCTTGCTCCATTTTTACCCTTCCCCCTGTCGTCATTTCTCTCTCCCTCTAGCTGTATTTCTACCTCCTCACTTCCTAACCCTTCTGTCTCTTCTTATACCTCTATTTCTACTTCCACCTCTAATTCTTCCAAGAATATACCTTAATTTCTTTTAAAATTTGAACATTGTGTCAACTGACACTGAGCTGTGATGAGATTCAGAAGTGTGGTCTTGAATTCTGTGTTGGAAACAAGTCTGATTTGACGCTTTCTTGCAAAACTGCTCTTTCTTTTCTCTATTTCTATCGGAGCAGGTAACTGACAGAACAATCAATTGTTTTTGAAGTCAAAGCCACCATGGGAGCGCTGCTTTTGTCTCTTCGGGTTCGTTAAATGGTCCAACCGTCTTGAAGAGTGCTTGTAAAACTCGTTATACGTAAACTTGCCTCGAGATTTAATAATATAGCGGTCCCTACACTTGTTGTGCATTCGTACAGAGGATTGTATCTGGAGAAATAGGTGTAAATTATCGCATCTCTCCTTGCTCACCCGAATCAAATTTTCTAAACCACGAGTAACATTTACACCGTCATCCACAACACCCTGCTTACAAAGAAAGCATTCTGGCATGGAATCCGGTTCCATTTTCACAATAGCAAGGGCTACCAAAAAATAGATGTTCCAACTGTTTTTTACACCGAACTGAACAATTACACCAAGTTTTTGAAGTTTTTAAAGTTAAGGCACAATAAAACAAATCTTATTTTCTGCCTCCAACAAAAAAAGCCTTGAATATTCTTCCTTGTAGACAAGAATAACGTGGAAATTTCTCATTTTAAACACTTTTTTTTTCTTTTTCACTTCTTTTTTTCATAACTGAATTAATTCAACTATCGCCGCGTGGATACACGAGGTTAGGTTATATATACAATATCATGGATCTCGGAGGGGGAGCGTAAACATGAGCGTATATAATTGTAACAACCATTTTAGAACGCAAAACGAATATGGGGATTGACTTATATCAATGGAAAGGTCAGAATACAAGCTTTACTTTGATTTAATTACTAATCCTCAAGAAATAAAAAGCGGGGAACAAGAAATGGTTAAACAAAAAAGACCGGTTTTGACCAATTTTCCTCATTTCTTGAAAATTATTTGACTCTATTAAAAATAAAAAAATTTATTCGAAAAGTAGACCATATAAGCTTTAAATGATGTACATCGGAAATCAGTATAACGGATCATAAGATTATAATTCGCGCTTGTTCCGAAGATTCTCTGGAACTCCGAAATCGGCTAAAACATGCAAATAAACAAATCAATTGTATATTAGAACGCCAGAAAAGTATTGAAAAAAAATTTCTGAAATCATTCAAGACCCCCCAAGGTCCCATTATCAAGGCAAAATTAGGATAAATAACTATTTTTCAAGAAAATATGAAAAAATTAATGAAGCAGCCTCTAAATATTGCTGAAAAAAACATTGACCGCTTTTTCAAATATTTTTGGCACATGAAATTGTAGCTACTGGTTTTCTCATAATAGATATTAACACAAAAAAAAACTCATGATAATCTCTAAAACACCCGCACATAATGATCAATTAATAATAAACGATCAAGCAATAGAAAGGGTAGAAAAGTTTAAATACTTGGGTGCTTTCATTAACTCAGACCTAAATCAGGACCAGGAAATCCGTGTAAGGATTGAAATGGCAAGATCGGCATTTCTAAAATTTAAATCCATTTTTTGCAATAAAAATTTGAATTTAATACTCCGGTTGAGATTTATGGAGTGCTATGTTTGGTCCCAGCTATTATATGGTGTAGAAACATGGACGTTAAAGGCACAAATAACTAAAAGAATCGAAGCCTTCGAAATGTGGATTTACAGACGTATGCTGAAAGTACCATGGACAGCCCGAATTACTAACGAGGAAATACTACATAGAATTGGTCGTGAACGAAAACTACTAAATATAATAAAAATACGTGAGACAGCATATCTCGGTCACGTATTACGACATGATAAATACTCTCTGTTACAAGTGATTATGCAGGGCAGAGTTGAAGGAAAGAAGGGAATTGGGAGAAAGAAGAAATCATGGCTGAGGAATATCCGAGAATGGACAGACATGGGCGTTGAGGATCTTTTTCATATTGCTACGGACAGAGATGCTTTTAAGAGAGTGGTCGCCAACCTCCGTTAAATGGGGACGGCATTCGAAGAAGAAGAAGGTTTTCCCATTCCGATGAACTTTGAATCATCGAAAAATATAAATTTTTTCCCGAGATATGGAACAATTCGTCCGCCCGGTTACACGTTGATTCATAGGAAGCGGAATTCCTGCAGGTAGAGCAGCAGCTGAAATGAAGGGACTTTTGAGTGCCATTATCTCGAAAACTATTGAATTTTCGAAGAAAATGATAACAGCCATTTTTATAAAGAATGGGCTGTTCTTCATTTTTTGTCGGAACAAAAATTCTCTAATTGGCATATTTAGCCAGATATTAGCGTGAAACCTGTTTTTCCAGGTTTTGGGGCCCATTTTCAGCCCCTTCCGTTACCTACAACGCGTAAAGGATTTTCTCATTTTAAAACACCTGCGATGACCTACAAATTGCGGTATGTGGGAACTCATGCCAGATTTATTTACAGGTTTGACCCTTCAGTTACTGGTTTAGATAGGGAAATACTAAAAATAATACAACGAAGAGTTGTCGAACTAGAAGAAGACAGAAAATAGTGTTGTAGAAATAGGAGAAACAGAATTTTATAAAGTCGCTCGAACGACATATGATAAAACAGTAGTAGTAATTGAACGTACACCCTGAAGCATTATAAAAATTAATACCTGAAGTGGAAGGAGTTCCAACCGCGAACATTTGAGGGTTATTATCTATATTTAAAATGTGCAAATCTTCTCTATTAGAATTGGTGATAGCTGTGTTGTCAGTTGGATCATCGCCTAAAATTCTCTTCGCAATTTTTGTTTTATTGAGCACAGATTCTTCAACGTAGGACTCTGCAATCGAGTCACTTTTCCACCCTCCGTGACGTTTAAAATTTTCTTTACTTCCGCCTGCGTTGGAAAATAGAGTAGCGGATGTTACGACATTCTTGCCTCTTATACAAAAAAAATGTTGCTCCCACAACTGCTCCATTAAAAGAATAGGGAGTAAATGGTAATGAATAAGCAAAAAATGATAGCAGCTTGCGAAATAGAATGTTAAAGCAAAAAAACAAAAGGCGATAGTTCGCAAAGAAGAAGAAACAAGTACTAGTCCAGTCTGTACCCAAAAAGATTTTGGAGACTGGGATGGGATGAAAAGGGTAGTCCCAAAGCAAGAACAAGGTGATTTAACTTTAGAAGGAACAGTAAAGACTGGAAAGAAACTGATACAACATTTTAGACTTGCTAATTGTGAATGAAGACAAGTTGAATCCATATCCTGGGTAATCAAAAAACTTAATGTGAAATTATTCTTTGGACGTGCATGCTTGAAAACAATATCATTGGCCCCTTTTTGATTGTGCAGTAATTTCAATAAAGATATTTTCAAAAGCTAAATCCTAAAAGGAGTACAGGCCAGTCATTACCTTCTGGTATGCTATGAGAGGAGTTTCCTCCATATACGTTGATTTTTTTATTTCAAATATATCTGGATCATAAAGAATTAGCTGATTGTGAAATTGCAATGGTATCCCACAAAACTTTTCTCGAAATGGAGAACGACAAAATTTTTATGGAAATAAAGTAAATCCGCACAGTATTATCTTAATTCATTATTGTAAAAGTTGTATACTTTCCAACCAGTAGTTTGAATCTAGTCTCGACATTTGTAATATCGGTATTCTTAAAGACACCGCCAACTTGAATATTTAGAGATATTATCAAATTTAGATTATTTTTTAGAACAAATTTCAAATGTATTTCCAATTTAACTCCAGAGAGTATTAGATCTAGACACGGAAGACTCACATTTTGTTGATGTTGATCCTTCAATCCTTCTGCATTCTGTATCATATTTAAAAGTACTTTCCAAATTTATTTTTGTCCTATCGTAAATTTTCAGTAGCCTATTATGTAAGTCATTCTACTGGCTGTTATTGGAAAATGAAGTCTTAAAATAAATTTAAAAAACCGAGTCCGTTTGTCAGCGGTAAAACAAAAAAATTCGAAATATCAACAAGATTTAGAATTTTTTAATCAATTTAAGTGAACGCAAAGGCGTTGGCATATTCTATATATTTAACAAATGAGACACTTTAATTGAAACATGTGGAAGGCTGGATTAAGAAGCATTTTTCCGAAATTGTAAACACCTGTATATATATCTAAAATACGATTTTGTCATTTACCTCCTTAAGTGGTTGACAGAAAACCGATTAAAATTAAAAGCCTTGAGATAAGTGTATTATATGACAAGAAAAACATGGCAACAAATGGTGTACTAATAGCTCTATATAAATTTATGACCATGCTACTACCAAAATTGTTCAAATATTTCTAGTGGTATTTTTAAATTGGTTGCGGGATGGCACTCGAAAAGATCCGACGAAAAATCTGTGTTTTCGATACTTTGACTGCACTCATCAATTTTCTTCCATTCTTGTACAAGTGTCAAATTATTTTTAGATTGTTCCATGGGTGGGCCAATTAATTTTGAGATAAAGAAAATACTCTGAGGTCCACAGTACCTAAGTAAGAAAATTATTGACGTTCCACGAAATTTGTGGGAAGGTTATTATATATAATTTATATATGATAAAAACCAAGTTGAAAAACATATTGCTTTAATCTTAATTATAAGATATAAGGTACAGTCTAAGACCTCTTATGTTATCGTTTTATGCCTATAACGTTTATAATGTTAATGTTTATAACAAAATCTTTACTTTTACGAGGATTGTGTTCAATTCTAGCAAAACGCCTATTTATATTATTCTTTTGGAAAATAGCCCCTTTGCTTCTTTTTCTTAAAAGAACAAGTTTAAAATATAGCCTTATTATGTGTCATTCTTGAATTGTTTGGTCGTTGTCATCACCTTAAATGATATGTATTCCTGTAAAACATCGTTTAAGAAACAATCGTGGAGTTGTTATTCCATTAATTTCTTTGGTAAATGTCTAGTAGGTCGCAGCTAAATAGTGAATAAAATTTTTGAATCTTTAGAATATTGTCGCCATTTTATCATTAAGTTAACTCTATCCTAAAATAATTGTATTCCATATTTTTTTGAATTTTTTATACTCATTTTATCATTATACGTTATATTTGTATCATTTACATAGCCAGGACCTTACTCAACCCGAAGAATCAGTATTGTATATTTTGGGTTATACTTTATTATTATTATTATTATTTTCCAAGTGCTATTGGCACTAAGCAATCTCTCATATTCTTGATTCAAGAATCCCCTTACTATTACTTATATATATATATATATATATATATATATATATATATATATATATATATATATATATATATATATATATATATATATATATATATATATATAAGTTATCGACCGTTACTTAATTATAGAATATTTCATAAATTTCGGGTATAGCGGTCTGTAGGCAATTAAAACTGCAATTTTTTCTAATATTCTCAATATTTCGCCATTGTTTAACAGCTTCTTCAGGAGAAATTCTACAATAATTAGTAATGTACATTTTAAAACCCATTAAAATTAACAATAAATAAAAACTTACAGAGAGCAACAGTTGTTTTGCCGATACGGGCACTAGCATCACATTACACACATTTAAAATAGATTAATATAAAATGTTTCTATTCTGCTGTTTTTTATATATTATAGTAAAAAGTGATAAGAATTTAAAAGTTGTTAATATACAGAGTGACATGTTAAAAATAATTAAAAAGATTACAATAAATATTGCTCAAATTGTTAGTATCAAGTTTGTAGTTTAGGTTGTTTTCATGTTTCTTGATGTAATACATTTCAAGGAATAACCTAGATCTGTAGTTGTTGTTTTTGTCCAATGAAGTTATATTATCATAATCAAAATTATGACCTGTCTTTAAGTGGTGTTCTACTGTGGCACAAGTATTTTTGTGTAGTCTGCAGTCACTTTTATGTTGAGTGATTCTTTGTTTTAACCATTGGGACGTTTGGCCTATGTAACACCCTTGACAATCTCTGCATGGCAGTTTATAGATTACATTGGTATTGTACAATAGTGGTGTTTTGTCCTTAAGCTTTGTAAATAAGTTAGAATTTTTTTGTTGGTTATATTTTGAAATTTTTATGTTATTAAATTGTTTGAAAATCGCTATTATTTTGTTAGACAACTGCGGTATAAATGACAACTTTTTATATAAAATTTGTTGTGGTTCCGGAGGATCAATTGCTCCATCATACATTTCGGTGTTGTATAGCAGCTTTTTTAGCACGTTCCTTGGATAACCATTATTAGCAAAGATCACAAATAGTTTGTGGAGGTGCGATGCTAACCATTTTTTATCACTGATATGTACTACCCGGTTTTTCATTGCTATTACGGTGTTGTAAATTTGTGATTTGGGGTGACTTGAAAAATAATTTATAAACCTGCCTGAGTCTGTAGGTTTTTGGAACCAATCTAATATCATTTTGTTATCAGTGTCTCTGACTACTCTGGTATCCAAAAAAGGTAACGAGCGATCGTCTTCTATTTCAATGGTGAACTGAATATGCTCATTAAAAGAATTAATCCCATTTAATATAGTTTCGGTATGCTCCTTAGGTATGGCACTTCATTGGACAAAAACAACAACTACAGATCTAGGTTATTCCTTGAAATGTATTACATCAAGAAACATGAAAACAACCTAAACTACAAACTTGATACTAACAATTTGAGCAATATTTATTGTAATCTTTTTAATTATTTTTAACATGTCACTCTGTATATTAACAACTTTTAAATTCTTATCACTTTTCACTATAATATATAAAAAACAGCAGAATAGAAACATTTTATATTAATCTATTTTTAATGTGTGTAATGTGATGCTAGTGCCCGTATCGGCAAAACAACTGTTGCTCTCTGTAAGTTTTTATTTATTGTTAATTTTAATGGGTTTTAAAATGTACATTATTAATTATTGTAGAATTTCTCCTGAAGAAGCTGTTAAACAATGGCGAAATATTGAGAATATTAGAAAAAATTGCAGTTTTAATTGCCTACAGACCGCTATACCCGAAATTTATGAAATATTCTATATATATATATATATATATATATATATATATTATTGTATATTTTTATTAATTTATATTAATTTAATAAGAGCCTACTTTGGAGTGCTATTTTACTATGTATTTTAATATTTGAGATATAGTAAATTATTTAATTGTATTTTTAATTATTTGTTAATTTTAATTTATTATATGGATTGTATGGGCGCCAGAATTGGCTCGCTTTCTACGAATTCCCAATTCAATAAATACTACACAAGTTAGAAGATATTATAAATTTGTTTAACTTTTAACACTGTATCTCAGGGATGAGATTCGGCACTTGACGATTGTCAGCAACAGGATACGGTAGGTAAGATACCAAAGAAACGCTAGACGAACATAGACAAATGATTTTAATTGAACATAATTATGCAAATGACGAAATTATTATGAGTTAAAAGTTTATAATTCATGTTAAACTCAATAGAATATTGATGACGAAAATCTTCGCACAAAAACGCTTTTCATAAATTATTAATATCATTGAATTCAAACGTATCAAGTAAGTTTCGCTTGATTACTTATTATTCTAAAAGTTCTGTATGCACTCACAACGATTCAACCTCTACCCTCGCTATTGTTAACCTTGTCGTTGTGTGTTGTGGTACTCTCTGATGATTTTTATTTAGTTTACAAAATGAAGGAAAAAGCAAAGTGTTTGGGATGTATTATCATAATTTATTGTAAGAATTTGGTGAGTATTGATTTTTTAATATGTGTTTAGTGTTCTATGTCCGATATTTAGTGGAGATTGAATATCTAATACTAATATTTTTGCTGATAAATAGATACCAAACAATATAACCTAACATATAAATATATCAAAAATGTTTTATAGGAGAAATACAATATATACATAAAGAATAGAGTTTATGGTTGGTTCTTCTTGACCCCGAATGTGGTGCATCGGAGAAAAACGATCGCCTATGATCGAATAAGCGAAATTCAGATGTGGAAAATGATGTGATGTGAATTATTTCATCAGTAGAAATATCTTATCCACAACAAGATATGTGAATAGTCATCGAAGATTATATTAATAAAGGTAATTGTTCATCTTTCCATATCTAGACGCAATCACCATTTACACTTATTTATTTATATACGAGTGATAAATTTTTGTTAGTTTATTGTTCAAAACTTTACTAAACACTTTAGTTAACTTTCTACTTGAGATATCTAAAATTATTTCAGTTTTTATAAAAATTTGGAGGAAAGAAATTCAATACGTCCTCCATTTATTAAATTTACACCGCGTCTCCCAAGCTCAAAATCAACAACATTCCAATGTTTTTTACTTTTGTTTTCCATCGTTCATTTGTTGATAAATAAACATCGTTGTTATTGAATCAAAATATCTGTTTCTGCGTTATAGTAGACAAATTCACTTTGTTTTTATGCACTTCCACTGTCACTCCGAAATACTCTATTCGAACTATTAACAGAACGTTATTTCGCGTTGATATTTTGACCTTGAAGTTTTATACAAATAATTGAATAGTTTACGCAATATACAGGGTTTCTGAAAGTGTCTACAAAATATTAAATTATAATAATTGAATTTTATTTCAAAATTCATGTGATACCATATACAGTGATGACCATATTTATGTTACTGTTGTATTTTCAATATCTTGAAATATACTTTAGAGAAAAATAGTTACAAAATCAAATCGTAATCTTTTATATCATTTTATCAATTGTATTCTACTTGTTAATATTTCTTGTCATATTTAAGCTATGTTTTTTATGGATTATTTCCTTTTATCGAATATTCACTACTATTATCACTTAGATTCACATTTCTGAGTGATGTTAATGATCAACATAACCTAGTAGATATATTTCACTTTAAAATATATACATATATATATATATATATATATATATATATATATATATATATATATATATAAAACACACGACAAGAATACAACGACTTCCCAAGCCTACCATCCAAACCTGCTAACAGCCCAACCCCACATAGCAACACCACGCAGACCCGGCCTAACCGAGCTGCCAGAACAGACATTAACAAACTCTCCGAGCTGAACAAGCTACAGTAAACCTGGATGAGTTAACTAGAGCAGTAGCCCACCTCCTACATGAGATGAGGGTTGCAACCAACAAACACAATTTACAACAACTTTGTCGCTGGTATAGATAAATTACGTCAAGGCAGGTAGTTGGTAAAACAGGAATTCCAAAATGAAATCTTTTCAAAATCATAATTTGCAATGTTCATGGAGTTCTAAACAACTCTATCTCTTCAGATACTTTCTCGACATTCGCAAACCAGATATTTTCATTCTAATCGAGACGCTCCTTAAACCTTAGAAAACCGTGAACTTTAAAAACCCAGAATATAGACTCTTTAGATAGGAATGCCTCGCGGATATCGGCGGTATCACAGTACTACTCAAAAAAAGCATTAACTTCTGCAACAAAACTATTCTTCAATTGAGCATACCTCACTACTTTTAGAGAACAAAATCAAAATTGTGGGGCATAGTTCGCCAAATAATGAATCAAATGAATCAAACCCCAACGGAAATAGTCTCCAGAGATTCTGCAACAACTCCGACTATAACATTTATAGCACAGACGACGCCACTCCAATCACTCCCCCAGTAGAAATAAGTTAGCCATTGGACGCAACATTAACACAATAATAAAATCCCAATACCATCCTTATTGAGTTAAAAATAACACACAACATATACACCCCCTTCCCCACGATTACACCGCCACAAACCGGACAAAATACAGAAAGTACATAAATGAACATTTAATTAATCTCTGACAAAATAGAATACCCAAATTACTTAACAAATATAATTAAGAACCTACAAAACCTCGCATCCACAACACCATTCCTGATCACATAGCAAAAATTATAAATCACAAAAGCAAAATACGCCGAAGATGGCAAGTAACTAGACATAATATCGATAGACAATTACTTAAATACTACCAAAATGCAATTAACACATTACTACGCGAATACAAGAACTACACATGTAAGGACTCACATCTGGAAAATCACGAGACAACTTAAATAATTATTTATGCCACAAGTGCAAAAAGTGAGTGTTTTTTGCACGCGACGTTAAATTGTCCAGCGAGGCCTTTGCACTCGACGTGTAGTCCAACGAGTTGGACTACATGTCGAGTGCAAAAAACACGTTTTGCACAAGTTGCATACAATATTTTTTTCTACATTCATGCAAAAACTGGAAAATTAGAATATAATATGTTAGGAACTCAAACTTTATTGATATTAAAAATAAAGGAACAATTTGTATTACTCATTTTCTTAGTAATTATTAATATAATATTTTCTTAATAATATTCAATACAACTTAAAATATGTTACTTTATAATATTACTCTGATATTTAATAAATATAATCTACCATATCAGAACTCAGAATGTATTTTAACCGTTCTTCTTTTTTTGTATCTTTATGGCCTCCACCTTGTCAGTACTTAATCATAGCTGGTTTTCGCTTTGACCATTTAAATTTTAAATAATCAAAGATTTTTGCAATAATTGTAACTCGTTGAGACTAAGTAGTAAGATATACATATATTATTGCTGTATTAGAGCAGGATCAGACATTGCTCTGGATTTTTATTTTATTTAAATGTTTATGTTTGTCATAAATCATCACAAAACTGACAAGAATGACAGATGAGTGTAACAAAATTTTTGTTGCACTAGTGCAAAAAAGAACCACTTTTTCCATTAAATGTGTTTCACCAAAGTGTTGTTTTTTGCATGAATGTAGGAAAAATGAATATAATGAAGTCACAAAAATTGTCGCAAACGGACAAACCTTTACTGCAATGAGCAAATTATACCCTATTATTTGCATGAACAGTTCTCTCTCAAAAGCAAACAAAATTTGCTGTATAAACAGGTCATAAGACCTATCTTAACATACGCCGCACCAGTATACTACTCTGCCACAAAACAACTCTCACACATTGCAGGTGGTGCAAAACAAGTTTCTTCGTATGGCAATCAAATACACAACATGCTACTCCAAACTTCCAAGAACCTTATGGTTACATGAACAAGCCGACTATCAAGGACTTCATAACAAAAATATCCATAGATTTTTATAATCATTGCCTACCCAAAAATCTTCGCGATAATCTCAAAGCCGCTAGTCACGCAGAAGACGCCCGTGATCGTGGGTGTAGGCTTCTGCATGGTTCACTATTCACATAATAAGTTGTTGTCTCCTAACACCCAATAGTATCGAATTAGGGGCTAACTCAGTCACCCCTATTTGAAACACACATTATCAACAAGCAAGAATAAATACTCCAGTGTAAACAACATCTGCCATGTTGTTGTTTTTTCGGGGATTTACCAGTCGAAAAACTGTGGAGTATATTTTTATACGAGGGACAAAGTAAATCTCACAAATGATAACAATTGGATAAGGTTTAAAGCAGGGAGCCAAATTGAACCACAGACGCACACAAGTGAATCAAGAATTTCTTGGCCATCGTTTTCTATATATTAATTTATTCGTTGATTCACACGTAAACATAAATCGTAAAAATTATTTTAAATAAAGACTTTTAAACCTAAAACTGCAGCGACTTGATTGTGACGGTGCAGATATTCATTTTGGCACAGTTAGCTGAATGCTGCTTTACATGCTTGGCAAGTCTCGACAAGTGTCCACCAACACAAGCATGTGAACGGGGTATTTAGCATGGCTTGCGTAAGCTTGTCGCAGATGGTCACCGATCCGGGCCAGGGTCGGTTTGTGAACACAAATCAAAGGAAACTTGTGGCAAGCATTTGCGACGTGTTTATACGTTTGAGCGTATTTAGTGTCTCACGAACTCTAGAATTACCACAGTTATCCAAGTAAATGTGGGTACGATCAAAGGAACCATAACTGATTTAATGAGCCTTTCGCTTGACTTGAACTGAGACTGGCATGGCTTAATTTTTTAGACAAGCGGGCATGATCAATCAGGTAGCTATGTTGAAAGATAACAACAAATATTATATGAGGCATACATACACATATTAGTCTCCTCAAATGTAGCGTTACATTTCCAACATCTGTCATGTATGATCTAACTGTCCTTAACTTTGTGCTTTATTTGTATCAATATTATTTTTATTATAATCCTTATTATTATGATTATTTCATTTTCCTACATATTATTAATGTGGGAAAGAATAAGATAAACGGACTTGAATTGAACTGGAGCAGACACATTTGTTACAATGACTATATCTAAATATACTATAATAGCAACTTGGTTTTAGCAACTTATCTTACTATTACAATACACAAAAAGCTAGTAATTTTGGTTATCGGCTATGGACTTAGCTAAAAATGTTACTCTAAATATACCTTAAAATATTGTATTTAGAGATTTTGATATACTTCGTAATGAATAATGATCTTTAAAAAGGTAAGCAGTGTGTTGGATTGGGAACAAAACAACTATAAATATACGTTTTGTGGTGTACCACAAGACACAATCTTATGATCTGTACGTATTCATTGTAGATTAACAATTGTTTTAGATTTATGCAGAAATAGCTTTACTGATATCACTGTAAACAATAAGATTACTCTTGGAACAGTCTGAAAGGTAAAATATTAACGAAATATCACTTCACTTTACGTATTCATGTCTAGTATGTGTCAATATATAGAATGTGCAAGCTATCGAATAACTTATTTATATCTTCTATGAATGTCCAATTAAAGATCGAAATTCATCGTTATTTTCAGATTTAAAAAAAACTGGTTAAAGGTTACTTTTGGAGTTAAGTTTTCTATGATTAAAAAATTTCCAAATATATTCAAATCATGATCTTTTGCATACAATAAATAGTGTCCATGATAGATGACCTGATGCAATCTAGTTTCTTAGTTCAAATATTGAGAATAGCAGTCTTCTAATATAGAAAAATATTCAACTAACTTATTAATAAATAAATAAAAGTAGATCGAAAATAATTTCTAAAAATTTTGCACACATCCTGTATCGAAATTTCAAACTACGAAAATAATAACGAAGATCACAAGATATTCGGTAGGTAAGGCAACTGACAACCGCAGAACGTAATCCATCTTTATAAATGGACCCCTTGCTGTCATTTCCTGTACCTATTAACTTCGGAAATGACAGTTCAGCGGAGATATTACCGAATACGTCCTCGAAGTAATTATTTTCTATATTGGATGAGTTCGGAAACTACTTTAAATCTATTTTTGATTTCCATCAGAATTGCGGATTGACAGAAATAAAATTAGGAGACACATTTATATCGACAATTTTATTTATTTACTCAAAATACTATTTCAATAAGTAGAATCTATTTTTGCGTATTTTATTTTCAATATATTGCATTGTTACGAAATCACACGTAGTTGGAATTAAAAGTAAGTAAATAAATCGTGTGTACAAATGTATCCCACCCAAGTATTTCAGTAAATAAGAAAAACATTACAGTATGATTTAATAAACAGATTTCCTCTTATTTTATTTATTACCAGCAGTATTCCCCATTCTGTGTTAAGTTAAAACTGCACCATGAAGTGTTTAATAAAGAAGATTTAAAATCATATACCAAATGTGTTTCTGGAACTAATTAAATTGAGTTATCTCTTGTGGCAGAATATAAAAATAAGTCTCAAGTTATGAAGAAAACCGACAAAATGTGTAGAGAATATTTATATCTAGTTTAAACAAAACACAATAGGAAAGTATTGCTAGACGATAAACACACTTTTTTCTTCTTTTTAGCCAACTGATACCCTGAATGATGGAAATGGGCTTAATCCAAATTATGTGAAATAAATAAAATATTAGAACTAAGAAATTAACAACTGATCTAAAAGACATATTGAATGAGTATAAGACAATTTGCTCCACTCATGGCATCTCACTCCTACTAACTCCCACATACCTAGACTCTATGAACTTCTCAAAATACATAAAGAAAACCTTCCAATAAGACCAGTGGTTAGCTTTTCCAACACTCCTTTGGAGCTTCTATCTAAATTTTTCAATAACTTCCTTTCTACAACTCTAAATTATAAACCAGTGTACACTGTTAAGAGCACCAGATATAATTAAAAGTTGTAACTTGCAGTCTAATTTTTTAATGGTTTCTTTTGATGTATCCAATCTCTTTACCAACGTCCCCAAAATAGAGACAATACCTATCGTAAGCAACCTACTCCAATCTAAGAACATTGACCCAATTACAACATCTCACATTGCCGCTCTACTTCAATTTTGTCTTTCGAAGGACTTCTTTTCCTTTAATGACAGAGTATACAGACAACCAGATGGATTAGCCATGGGTAACCCACTCTCACTATTATTAGCGGATTTGTTCCTTGGTCACCTAGAGTCAATGGTTATCTTCAATAACAATCCACATTTTAGTGAAGTCATTAAATGGTTCAGATATGTTGATGATGTTTTGACTTTTTTTAATGGAGATAAAGAGGATGCATACAGTATTCTCAGCAAACGTAACGATATCCATCCTTAAATACAGTTTACCTTGGAAATCGAAAACAACGGTTCAATAAATTTTTTGGATTTGACTTTATCAAGGAAAGATTCTGAAATTGAATTTTCCATATACAGAAAACCAACACAGACTGATCATCTTACTCCTATACATTCTAACCATCCTATTCAACACAGAATGTCTGCTATATCTTGCTATGTATATAGATTACTTAGGGTCCCTCTTTCTCCATATAATTTCAACGTAGAACTGAATATCTTGAAATAGTGGGCATGGTTATTCTCCTCAAATTGTTGATAGTATGGTCTCGAAGACGACAAGGAGGTTGAGAATGAATTTAGCCTACCCTGAGGTTCACAACAACGAACCGACTCAGTATCGTTCATTGACTTATTGTGGTGAAGTTTCAGATGAAATTTCAGAGATTATTATTAACAATCTCAAAGATTAGTGTTTTTAAATGAAACTCACGGTCTCTAATTAATTCCACAATATAATAAAAGTAATTGAAAATTCTAAAAAATTGACAATTGTTTCGATAAATCAATATCATCGTCAGAATGACAGAAGTTACATTTCATTTTATGCCTACCTGATGTTTAGTAGTTATTTTTGACTAGACCAAGAAGTAACCTAACTTGTGATTGGCTTAATATATGTTTATAGAAAAAAGAAGAAGATGTGATATTACAAATATTGAAGCTTAGATATTATTAGCCCTATGGTGATATCCTGGATATCAGTTTTCCAATTAAGATCAGTATAACTGTGCAATGATATAGAAAACCAGGAAAACTATATCTGTTGATCTTTACAATTATCACTTAAGAAGACAGTTTATTAGTGGAGAATTCCCTAGATTTAACTGTTCATTGACAACTTCAAATTGTGGGTTTCTTAAACGTATTCTAATTTCCAGAATGTAATGCTGTCTATTTGGGTCAGACCCTTAGGAATTTTGAAATACGATACAGTGAGCACTTACGAGCATACAGATTAAAACAACCAGATAAATCCCACTACGCAAAACATCTACTTGACACCAATCATTCATTGACACCTAACACAGAACTAGAAGTGCTGCATATTTGTGAAAAGAAACAAGAACTGGATTTCCTTGAAGAACTGGAAATTAGAAGACATTTACAAAGATAGAAGGATCTATAAAATTGAGTTCAATATAATTATAAAAAATAATTACTCATAATTTAAAACGATTATAAAATATAACAACCAATATATCGACTTTTTACACTACTTTAAATTGTTCCAGCACAGAGAATTTTAAATAGAGTAAATTCATATCGGTAATTATAATAATTGAAAGTCTATTAGAAATTATATTAACCAGATCCGCATTAAAGAGCTATAATAATCGTCAATCAAACATTTTTGCTATTAAGCTATTCTTTGTTGGTTTTCTAACGGATATTTAAAATTAAAAAAATATATCAAGAGCAACTGACGTATAGAGTAATTGGTATAATTAGTATTATTTCTTCAGAGTAATAAAACAGATGGTATGATTAATGGAAGGAATGATCAATTATTGCTAGTGTTAACCAAGGTTTATTTCAAAATGCCTCTAACGTTATTCTAAATACTAGAATCATTATGACATTCAGTACAAAAGAATGCAAGAAATATTATTACTGAAAAACTCTATTTACAATATGATTAAGCAGCTCCTACTTTACAGGTCCCAAATAAAACATTTCTGTTTCTTCTGCAATATATCGCAATTAATATTTCTACGATTCAACAAAGATTTTTGACATGAGTCTCTACTTTCTAGTTTTGAGATCAATTTTGTAACGAAGAGTCCATCATTTATTTTGCAAACGTATATGGATATGGCAATGAATTTACAATATCGATTCGAAATGAAAATGAATTAAACATTGTATAATAAAGAAAACAAAACATTTTAAGACAAATTCAATTATAACATAGTATCCTCCAACACAATCGTTAAAGCATTTCTCTAATATTTTGAAAAACTATTTTTCTTTGACCCTAAAAAGATCGTTTGTTTCGGCGATCACCTCCTCATTCCAGCGAAATTTTATGCAACGAGTTTTTTGGTCGGATAAAAGTGGTCAGTTTTGAAGAATAGGTTGGGTGCAAAACAAATTCTAAGAGTAATTCATCAAATTGCTATTGCTATTTGCAGGAAGAATCATAAACTGCAAAAAAAAACGCAAAAATCGCTCATTTTTTCCGATATTTCTTAATATAACTCTTTAAATATGCAAGATAGAGAAAAAAGTATACTTGCGAATTTGTTCTTTATGAAATTCTCTACAAGATAAAATTGCTTTAAAATCGATATATTCAATTTTTTCGTTGAGAAATGGCGATAAATGCAAAAAAAAGTAGCTAAAAAACGAGGTTATTTTAAAGCATTTGTTTCGCAGATAAGAAATCATCCAATCACGCTATAGTATAGTTGAAATAAAATGAAATAATATATTTATGTAAAAAAGTTGAATACAATAATGTTGTAACAAAAAAGCAAAATATCATTATTTATTGTATGTTGATCTTATAACGAAATAAAATATACCATTAATATACATAACAATTAATTGTACTACCTGTAATTTTGATTACTAATTATTTTAACTATACGAATTTGCAATGAACAACACAATCCTAGCATCCCATTCATTCGGAAATTTCACTTGGGTATGTATTTTATTATGTAGAAACTAGTTATTGAAACCCCTTTTATCGGAATTCTTAAATTTTATTACTTTTTATCATCTTTCAAAGTCTCTTCACTCATAAACCTCTCATCTCTTCCAAAAACCAACTCGCTCTCCTCATTTTGTTTCATCAACAAACTTTTCTTGTATCCATTTCACAACTCCCTAGATTTTTCTTTAAGTCTATTGTTATACAATGTTTATTGTAAACTATAAATCTATACTTTTTCTTAACTTCAGTCTTTCAAAATTATCAATCTACTTATTACTTACTATACGATCATAAAATAATAAATTCAATATTTACATATGTAATTCTTTGAATATATCCTTTTTTAATTACTTGTCATTTTAAATAAGACATGCATAATAATTTAGTTGTGATTCCTTCCAAATATTTTTGTGGTATTCATTATTTACAGTCGTGTCATTGACATTCAACTCCACAAAACGAACAAGTCTCACTGAAATCATTCAGCTTCAAATTTAAAATGTATCCTCTTTATGTACTAATAATTAATTTACTTTTCTCTATTTTAGATAAAAGTCCGTTTACAATGAGGAAACTATTGTAATAGTATAACTATGTATCTACAACTACATCTAATTTATGCAAATGTTAAAACTATATTACTTGTTCAATCTTCTTTTTGTAGTTATCATAAAATAGTGCAATATATATATATATATATATATATATATATATACACATATATATAATTTTTTTGAAGTATTTTTCTTGGGAAAGGTTCAGATTAAAACTCTTGTAAGTTAACTTGACGTTTCGCCTTAAATATAAGGCTTTTTCAAAAGTTTTTATTATAAATTCAAAATATAAAATACATAATTTGTAAAACAGTGACAATACTAAATTGACATTGAAGGTGACAAATAGAATAAACGTAGTTATGAATTTTCAAAGGAGTACGTACCTTGACAACTATCTTTAATGCAATGTGTCTTACTTTATTTCTAATATTTTAATTTAGAGAGTGTTTGAAAATGTTAATGGATAAATATTAATTATATTATTGGTTTATTTTATTTTTTATAGTTATGAGGATATATGTAAAAGGTTATGATAAATTTTGCTTAATTTTTCTGTCTTTCTTATCATTCAGTACTTCAGGTTCATTTTGTATTGCAATCATTTTTTTAATTTTGAGTTTAGTGATGTTTTGGTCTTTGTAAATAATTTTTGTGTTTCGAAAATCAAATTCATGTTTCTCATTTGTTTCATGTTTATGAAGTGCAGTTGAAGCATTTTTTGTGTATTTATGACCATTTAATCGATTGTCTAAGTATTGGGTGGTCATTCCGACATATTTTTTTGGACAATTAAGACAAGAAATAGAGTATATTAAATTAGATTGTTTTTTAATTGGGTTTCTGCTTTTTAAAGGTGTGAAGGCAGTTGATGTACGGTAGTGTGACTTATGACATACTTGAATATTTTGTTTTTTAAGTATATATTTTAATTTTTCTGATAATTCATTTGTATAAGGTAATGCTACATATTTTTGTGGGGTATTTATCTTGGTTTTAAATTTCGAGGCATTGTAATATTTTAATGTTCGTTGTTTTTGAATGTTTCTAATAAACTTTTGAGGATAACCATTTTCCATCAGTATTTCTTCCATTTTCTTTAAAATTTCTGGACGATAATCAGAAGAAGTTAGTTTTATGGCTCGATCTATTAATCCAATGACTACGCTTCTCCTTTGATTTTTAGAGTGATATGAATTAAAATTTAAATATCTACCTGACCATGTATGTTTGTTGTAAAGTTTCGTTTTGATATTGTTATTATTATTGTTTCTAATTAGTGTTAAATCTAAAAAATTAATGCAACCATTTATCTCTATTTCATGTGTGAACTGAAGTTTGGAATTAAAGTTATTGAATTCATGTAATATTTTGGGTATTTGATTTTCTGGTATAGCTAATATACAGTCATCTACGTAACGTTTAAAGAAAATTAAATCTGTAGAAGTATTTTGTAAAACACGTTCTTCTAAAAATTCCATAACTAATTGTGCTATACATGAGGAAATTGGTGAGCCCATTGCACAACCATCAATTTGTTGGTAAAAATTGTCTTTATATTGAAAATAGTTGTTATTTAATATCATTTTTATTCCATTAATAAATTCTTCACAAGAAAGAGACGTATGTGATCTTAGAAGATTCCATTTTTCTTTAATTACTTCTAAAGCAAATTCTACAGGTATATTTGTGTATAACGATATAACATCTAATGATACTATTTATAATTGTTTGGTATTTTTATATTGTCAATGAATACCAGTGATATTAGAAATACAGTTGGCTAGATATTTAGATAATTTATAAAAAGGAGATTGTATGCATGAGACAATAGGTCTTAGAGGCATGTTAGGTTTGTGTGTTTTTGGTAGTCCGTATATTTTAGGCGCTGTTGCATTGTGTATAGTTAAACTTTTATATTCTGTGTTAGTGATGAAATTGTTTGATTTAAGTTTTTGTATAAATGAGTTCTTTTTATTTTGATTCGTTTTGGTTAAATCATATTTAATTGTTTTGTATAATTTTTTATCTTTAAGAAGTTCTATCATTTTATTATCATATTCTGCGGTATTCATTACAACAGTTTTGTTACTTTTATCTGGTTTCAAAATTGTTATTTGGGGATTATTACGGACAAACTTTTTTGTCTTTTGCCAAAGTTTATTTAAGTATTTGTCTTTTTTGTTTTGATGATTCTTATGTTTGAGTTTTTCTTTAAAATTTGTTATAGCATTAACTACGTCAGCACGTATACCGTCTTTTATGTCTTCGGGTTTATCATTTATAGCTACTTCAATTCCAGAAATGAATTCTTCAATCGGTAAGTCTTTTTCATTTAATATTGGTAGTGAGAAGTTTGGTCCTAGTGATAACATGTCACTTATATCGTCAGGAATTTGTGTGTCTGAAAAATTATCTAACCATTTTGAATTTCCTATTTGTTTATTGGTAGTAGGTATATTATTTAATAATCTATTAAATTTTGCAATATTTTTTTCTTTCATCTTTAGAAATAATTTTTCATTTTTAATTTTTTCACATTCTAAAAATCTTGTTATAATATGATTGGGTAGTTGATGTTTCGTCGATCTAATATTATTATGTAAATCAAAATTTAGTTTATTTATTATTTTAGTTGTATCAGTGATTAGTAAGTTAAGTATTTTTTGTTTAGTTTCATTCATAATGTTATTAAATTTATTGTTAAGGTACGTACCTAAAAAGCAGAAACCCAATTAAAAAACAATCTAATTTAATATACTCTATTTCTTGTCTTAATTGTCCAAAAAAATATGTCGGAATGACCACCCAATACTTAGACAATCGATTAAATGGTCATAAATACACAAAAAATGCTTCAACTGCACTTCATAAACATGAAACAAATGAGAAACATGAATTTGATTTTCAAAACACAAAAATTATTTACAATACAAAATGAACCTGAAGCACTGAATGATAAGAAAGACAGAAAAATTAAGCAAAATTTATCATAACCTTTTACATATATCCTCATAACTATAAAAAATAAAATAAACCAATAATATAATTAATATTTATCCATTAACATTCTCAAACACTCTCTAAATTGAAATATTAGAAATAAAGTAAGACACATTGCATTAAAGATAGTTGTCAAGGTACGTACTCCTTTGAAAATTCATAACTACGTTTATTCTATTTGTCACCTTTAATGTCAATTTAGTATTGTCACTGTTTTACAAATTATGTATTTTATATTTTGAATTTATAATAAAAACTTTTGAAAAAGCCTTATATTTAAGGCGAAACGTCAAGTTAACTTACAAGAGTTTTAATCTGAACCTTTCCCAAGAAAAATACTTCAAAAAAATAATATAATAATGGTTCAAGAACATTCCTCCAATATATATTTATATCTATATATATATATATATATATATATATATATATATATATTTGAGAAATTCTAGATACTCTGATAATTTTAACATGCAATTTTGTACAGTGTAATTAGTAAGAACCATTTTTCAAGGAAAGAAAAAGCACATTGATGTTGTTTTCACATTTACACCAACTCAATGACAAATAACCTCACTTAATGTAAGTGTTAATTTTATTGTTTGATTTTAAATTTTGACTATTTTTATCAATTGTAGTGTCCCTGAGGATGGAAATAAACATTTTCGAAAGCTCGGACTAATTAAACAGAGTATTCTTTGTCTCAGATGCCAAATCCCCCACTAATATTTGTTTCTAACTAGTTATTGGCAAAATAACTACTTTCTATATATATATATATATATATATATATATATATATATATATATATATATATATATATTGTAGTATTTCTCAAACCATTATATATTTATCTTTTTTGGGTATAGGTTTCTTGAAAGAAACCTATACCCAAGAACTATCCAAAAAAGATATATATATATATATATATATATATATATATATATATATATATTGCATTTGGTTGTATCTTAAAAAATATTTTTTTATTTTGGAGGTGTGCTACTAAGCTTCTATCCCATTTGTAATATCCCAAAGTTTTTTATTCTCTGTCTCCTTTGAAAATAATAATATTGTCATGTATTTTCAATATATTAGAATTGTTTAATCAGAATAATAGAAACACATTTTGTTATTATTTATGATTATTGCCATTTTAACTTTGTGTATGATGGCTATAAAGAATTATAAAATAAATAATACTGAAAAAATAGAAGATCTATATTTTTTATGTAAATCCCTTGCTGTCCTCATAGGATTTAGAAACATATTACATATTTTCTATGCCACTCCCACATGTTTCTTCCATAAAGCGTTATCAATCACTAAAAGAACGACTTTCTAATCATTATTCCTGTCAGTACGAACCAACATATAAAATGTGTATATTTTTATAGGTAATCAATAACTGCTGAACATGATTACGCAGTAACCTATCGAAATATTAACATATCCTCATCTATACAAATATACAACGGTTGTTTTTCTTTTTAGAAAGGTCAATATGCTAGCTTACAGAATCGGTAAATAAAGAAGAATGTTTCTTTGTTGGTTTTGGCCAAAGTCAAAGGTGTACTCACAGGGGTTTAATAGAATTAGAAACAAACGGTTTTAATGATTAAAACTAACATTTCCGCGCTTGTACATAGTCTAAGAAACTGAAATTTGTTCAAAAATTACCAAAAATGTAGTATATCTGGATTTATAGGACCCATTGTACTGGTGCTGATGAGCTGAAAATCAATATGGTTCATATGTGAGACGCTTTAAATAAAATCCAATCATAAAATTACCTTGTATATAGTCCGGAGAATGTATCGTGTTAACAAACAAAATTTCTTCAAAAATGTAGTATATCTGGATTTATAGGACGCGTTGTACTGGCTCTGGTGAGATAAAAATCATTAAAGTTCATCTGTGAGATATCCTGAACAATATCCAATTATAAAATGGGTCACTTGTTTACATTCCGGAGGCTGTAGGTTATTTACAAGTTCAAGGCACAAGTATTATCGAGATATGAAATCCTAAACCCTAAAATTACGCATTGAATCCATATATTTCAAACCAGGTATCAGTCTCCTCCTCAATATGAAATGTTTAAGATTGTCAAGGTTGGTGCCAACTTGAGAGAAAAACTGTCAATAGCCACTCTTGAGAGTATTGTAATGTTTTTCTAATTTATTTAAACATTAAACGGGTGGGATAAACTTTAAACACACGGTATGGCTACTTACTAATTTATTTAAACACTAAACTAATCACTGACACTAATTATACACAGTACATTCACTTAAACTAATTTATATAAACAGCTCACTAATTCATATTCACTTATTTACTTGTTTATCTCACGATGTCGAATTATCAACTAACTCCTCCGCTGATCGGTCCTTTATTTATATTAATGTCTTTTTTACTAGAAAATTCCGGACTGCGGCTTACTCAAAAACAATTGGTTTTCTGGCATTTTCTAGATAAGACTGGTCACAAAAACAATGTTTAGATAAGATAGTCGTAAACAGTTATAAAAAAATACCCTGCGTATTCGCCATAATTTTAACTTTTATACCTGGCTTAGACAGAGTCGGATTTAGGGACTATACCAGTGTAATCTTTCGTAACAATATTTTTCGCAATTGTAAATAGTTCTGATAGTAACTATCGGAGGGTACAAAAAACTATCGGAAGAGCGGGCGAGTCGAGTCATGCTTACATGTGGATGGGCCGTTTCTTGATGGTGTGATAGCCACTCTCGTATTTCAATAACAGTTTGAATTGGGAGAGTCCTTGCAGCGGGTATTTAGTAAATATGGTAAGTATGATAGTGAACTCACGAAATCTATAAACTAATTGGTATTTATGAAGACCATTTCATTCTATGAGATACAGAATATACAGCATAAAAAAACAAGTATTGCAGAAAATTGTTGTGGAATTTAGTTTAGGTGCAGAAGAGATATAAAGAAAATTACATAATTTGAGAAATCAGGTAAATATTTAATATTGTTAGTAGAAACTTCATTCTAATAATACTTATAACACGGTCAATATTGAGGGACATCCTATATATAAATATTTCTAATAAAGAGGAAGAGGAATGTTGAAATACTTTTTTTATACAAAACTGTAAAGGTAGATAAGTTTAAACTGTTAGCCAATACGTTTGATAAACGATGAATTAAAACAATATAATATGTTTAAAACTTAATTTATTTGAACTAATGTTCAATTTAAACTGGTTGACGCGTTTTACCCAATCCGCAACACCCTGAACATTATTCATTAATTAAACTTCTTAAAGAGGGGTACCCAATCAGACCAGTTGTTTCTTATTTTACAGCACCTTCATCCAAAATTTCAAGAATAATCAGAGATGTCATTTCTAAATTTTATTCATTAAAACCTCGATTTTCAGTTAAAAACTCAACGGAATTAATTAATAATATTCAAGATATAATACTACTCCATAATTCTAAATTCATATCGTTCGATGTAACAAATCTATTCCTTTATATATTACTTTATTAAAAGTGTGTTTGAATCAAAATTATTTTCATTTCAATGGAGAGGTTTATAGCAGTAAAGATGGTTTGATTATGGGCAACCCCCTCAGCCCCCTACTAGCAGAAATTTTCATGGATAATATAGAAAAAATAATTCATGAACGCCCCCTTAGTAAAAAATGTATGAACTGGCACCGATATGTGGACTACATTTTAGGTAGCTTCATCGGTACAAATAGACAATTAAAGAGCTTCATTACTTACATAAACTCAATTCACAATAATATCAAATTTACCGTAGAGCTTGAACAAAATAAGTCTATAAACTTTTTAGACCTTACAATTTCAAATATAAATAATAAACATGATTTTTTTATATTCCATAAACCACCACATACAGATATTACAATTCATAATAGTTCGGTCCACCCATTCAGTCATAAACTAGCAGCTTTCAATAGTATGATACACAGACTCTTAACAGTCCCAGTAAATATTAATAATTATAACAAAGAATTAAATATCATAAAACAAATAGCAGTTAATAATTATTACGATCCAAATTTAATTGATAATATCATAAATAAACAGACTTTAGAACAAGTATTCCCTTCTGATAAAAATAAGACTAAACAATTTAAAAGCTTAACATACTTTGGAACACCATCCTTAAAAATTAAATCATTTTTAGAAACTTTAGACATGAATATTTCCTTTAAAACTGATTACAATTTATCCAAACTCATTAAAAATAATGAATCTAAATCTTCAAAATTAAACAAATCAGGAGTTTATAAATTAAAGTGTGGTAACGACAAGTGTGTGAAAATTATATCGGTAGAACTTTTAGAAATTTTAAAACTAGAATTTCGGAACACAAACGTAGCTATGACAACAAAAACTTAGATTCTAACAATTCAAATCATTTATTAGAAAACCAACACATTTTCGACCCAAATTTTGAAATTCTACATGTAGTCGGTAAATCCTTTAGTTTAAATTTATTAGAGGTCCTTGAGATTAATAAAAATGAATATTCACGACCAAATTGATATCAATCACTCTCCTCCATTAAACCTTGTTACCTAGAAGATAGCTTAGGAATGTTTGTAGTGAATGAATTTCCAGGTAATTTCTTTCAATACCTTGGTTAACATTATTAAATAGAATTCTGTATTTATGCACTGTATATATTAAAACATTTTTATATTATACCTGCATTCGTTTTGACAAAGCTACTGTGTTAGTGAAACGCGTCAACCAGCTTAACTTGAACATTCGTTCAAATAAATGAAGTTTTTAACAAATTATATTCTTTTATTTCATCGTTCAGTATGGATCTTCATCAAGTAAAAGCCTCATCTATTCAACGTTTGATAACATTTAATTATTAAACTTTTTTGTTGTTAATTTTCGTTTTCATTTATAATTGATAGATTCCATACTTTTTAATCATCATACGTCATAAGAAAATTATTTCACTTCCCTCAATTTTGCGATACCTGGTTTGAAAGCAGTTTGAACAAATTTGAACTTGCACTGCATTCATACTAAATAAATTTCGTAATTGTCGTGTCTCTTCACTGTAGATCTTTTATTTGTGTAGAATTGTAGCCTATGGCTAATCGATGGTTTGACGCAACACGTCCTTTTAACTTTATCTATTTGTTTCTTTTGGCAAAATTTTGTAGCAAACAATCCTCACTGGATCCAGAACTAGATGAGGCTAATAAGTTGTTGATGCTAGACAGAATGCTTCAATGTAAGAATTATAACTGGTCACTGTCAACCAAAGAAACATCTCTATAGACCGGGATAATTGATTCAGTACATCATTTATGACTATATAGCATTTTCATTATTATGGAAATCAATGTTAGGCCTGTATTAGTTTACATCGGCTATCAGGAATGCGGCACTTCTTCGCGACATCATAAACTATGTAAAAAAAGTATACTGTTCGACGAGCTGAGAAGTCGCCAGTTTTTTCTAGTAAAATGTGCCGTATTTATGAAATAATATTGCTATCGATGATTTATTATCGTTTTCGAAATAACTACTTTGTTGAAATTATTTATGACAAGAATATGCAATGACATATATCTTGTATTAACGAGGTGAATTGAACAGAACCAGTCGGCTGCTGATGCTAATTTTAATTAATTGAAGGGATAGTTTCTGTTAATTTATGCAACTATATGGTACGTCTATTGACACACTAACGCAATTCATGCTAAAACATTTATACAATAATTGTTTTAGATTCATATTTTCATTTATTTTTAATAGCTTCCTATACTCTAAATATGTATTCTACGTTTAATATATTCACTTTTCATGAATATAGTAGGCACTGAAAATAAACACGAAATATTCAAAATAATATCTCTGTTTTTAAATATCTATTGTATGCATGTATTCCGAGGTATGTTTACCTGTATATCAGTGTAAACTATTATTATCAATTTTATCACTGTATTATCATCTAAAAAGAAGTGTTAACAAAAAAGACCTTAATCATCTAGTAATTAATTAATGTAAATGGCATTTCGTTTTTATTATTTCTAAGTTTAGCGCATACTTGAAAAACATTGCGCGACACTGGTTTTAGCTACATCTAAGTAGGTACGCCTATCAATTTGTTATAACAAGCAAAATTACGTTCCTCTGGTTTTATACGTTTCCTAAAAAGATTAAAAGAAGAACAGAAGAAGGCGGTATAGATTAAAATAAAATATGAACTTGAAAGATATATAAATTAACCTAAAAGCAGAATATATTTAACGAGTGTTGAGATTCATAGTAGGTAATATCAATTTCAGTGACATAGGTTATATCTATAACCCAAGTATGAATAAATGATTTAGGAATATTTCTACCACTGCTTATAAAAATAAGGAAGCCCTCAAAAAGAAAAGCTGTACTTATTTTGTTTTACTATATACTGTAGTATGCATGGAATAAATCATTCATTTTTAGTGATATTATGTACGTACTATTTGAGAAAATCTGAAACTGTCGATTTCCGTTACTCATTTGACAATTTATAGTAGGAAAATATAACCCTCCCCCTCTAGCATCCCCTCGCAAATTTTAAATAAGAAAGTGGGTTGTGTGGCACCTTGTTTGAAAGCGATTTTAATACTCTGTTTAGCAAAATGACGGTTTTTTTTAATTTAGTGGCATCATAACTGAGAACAGAGGAAAATAACAAAATAACCCCTGAAATCATGCAAAATGATTTATGAGAATTCCAAAATCGCTATGGCTATTGTCAAGAAGTGAATGGAGGGCAAAGTCGAGGGTAGAAGCGAATGTTTATGGCTGAAAAATGTGAGAGACTGAGAAGATGATATTTAAGTATACAGTGATAGTAACAGCAAGACTAATTTCCAAAAGCAATAACATAGTATATAACATTACCGCTTTCCTATAATTTTAGGAAAGGAGAAATCAATGAATCAGTTACTAGAATCCCTATGTCTCAAAACTCAGCAAAATCATATAAAAGGAATGGAAGCAATGCTAATAGAAAGCCATCCTTCTAGTACACGTGTGAAGTGAACTAAGTGCTGACTGAGCAAAGGGTAAATGATGGCCTCAGGCAATTTGTCGCAATTTTTTCTTATTCCTTGTCTCATCTTACCAATTTCGTTTTACATGTCACTATCAACCGCATTAATACATTTTATTATTGGGCTTTCTTTTCCTTTTTTACACGTAACTCCTCCAATAATACTTTTCTTCAACTCCTGTTTTCTGGTAGTCATGATGCGTAATCGAGCCATCTTATTCCCTTTGACTTTATAACAACTACTATATAGTTAACTCTTGCCGTGAAATCGGCACAGAATTTTCCTAGACCATTCTTGCAGTTGTCCATTCCTTCGACTAATGATAGAAATATTTCGTTGCCTTTTTCATTTTCTGTCTATGTTCACACATATGTAAGTAATTGACATTTTTGATATTCTAAGTTCTTCCATCCGTTAGACGTTGAAAATGTCTCTCTGATTGTTGGTTCACTCATTACAGTTTGTTATTTCAGGGTTAATTTCTAATTATTCGCTGGAACAGTTTCCTATAAATAGAAGGTTGTTTTTACAACAAGAAGTTGAGATGTTAGTAACTTTTAATCTGGAACTCCAAGAATGAATGTATTTGTAAGCAAGAGATTATATAGTAAGTGAAAACATAGTTTCCAATTACAAACAAACTGTAACAAAAATAATCGGATAATGCTTCAATGTCCTTGTTTTTTATTTAAATGTTCAAGTATAAAATGTTTGCCAGCTTATTGAACATTCTCCATCCAGGATTTGATGAGAATGATTTTGTACTCATAGAGTTGACTATACATAATCAACTTTTTTTAACTGACCCAATCTCAAGACAAATGTTCGTTCGGGAACTAGTTTGAAGTCGGTAAAGTAAATTATGTATCTAATCTTAAAATACAATGTAAAGGTATTAACTTAAAAAAACGCATTGGGCTTTTTCCAACTACTTTATGATTTGCACTTCTTGCTAATTTGTAGACTATTACACAGAAAAATTGAATTAATTTCTTCATACTAGCTGAGTAATTTAGAATAATATAAAACAATAATTGGTTACAATAAGTCATCATTTACTTTTTTCCATAGTTTAATCGAAACAATCACAAAAATAACTGCACGGTAGAAGCAAAATTAAAACGAATACTTTTGAGTCGTGTTCCCATTATTACAGTTTATGAAACGTTCGAATTGAATACAGAGAAGGATAAAAGAAGTGTGTTAAGATCCCGGTTTTTGCAAAACTCTGACGCAAATTAAAATTACTTCTTTTGATAAAACGGTGTTTGAGATATTGAGATCACAACCACTAATTATGTTCTTGGTAAATGTTGGCAGTAATGAAACCAATGTAATTTCTAAATATTGTATATGTGTCTTTTTTTTTGTAAATAGCAGCTACGTCACAGAATATTGAATGAAAATACTCACATTTGTTTACAAATTTAAAAGTGGCATATGTAATTTTTTCTTTCTTTCAGTATTCACCCCGAAAATTTGATTACAGAAAGCTTAAGTTGTAATTCAGATATATGAAATATTTTTGAGAACTTATAAAGGATATTTCAGACATCATATTATGTTATTCAGAAAACCCAAATTAGAAAATCGAAGCAGTGGCAATAAGAAGTATTACATAATTACAAAACTGTAAGAAATGTTCTTTGGCGTTTCTTGTAATAATTATAATATGATATTATCACGTTGATAACCAACAATATTTTTGGTGAAATACGTTATAGGCCAATAACTAGTTAACTAGTCCTGGTGGGTTTTTCGTAAGGGCCTAAAACTAGTAACTAGTCATGATTTCTCCTCAATGTAACATACTTCATGCATTTATTGCAGCTTCCAAGGCAGTGAGGGGACTGGCAGCAGTGGTGCTGTCAAGGTCCTACACAATGGACGTGATGGCTAGAGCCGGGAATAAACACTGGAGGGGTGCGGCCAGAGAGGAAGTACAGGAATGCATGGATGAGGAAATGGAGAGAAGGTGGGAGGAGTATAAGCGCGCTCTAAAAGGAGCTATTGGGAGTAGGAGAGATTGGATGGACCGGAAGTTCGGGGAGGTGAACTACTTCTTGACACAGGTGTTTAGTGGAAATGGGTCAAGAGTAGGGTACCTTCAGAAGATTGGGAAAAGGAAGTCGGAACTGTGCATGTGTTTTGATGCTGGAAGAATGAAGAGGTTGGCAAAGAAACTAGGGGAGGCGGTGTATTGGGAAAACATGGAGGAGATAATGCTGAGGGGGAGGATGAATGGATGGAGATAAGTAGTGTAGTGTAGAACACGATTAGGGGGAGAGAAGGACTGGATATGGCATAAGAGGTAGGAGTAGAAGGAAGAAGAGGAAGGAGAGTGTGTGAGGGTCCGACGCCCGCCTTGAAGTATGCTAGAGAAGTGATTCCGAGGCGGGAGTAACGGTGAGGTGGGTTTAGTTGGTAGGCATTCTCTTGGGGATGAGTCCAATACTGTTTGGGTCCTGGGAAGGATCCATTCGAACATGAGTTTCCCATCTCAGCCCGAAAAAAAATTTGTTTTATTGTATTGCTAAGATTGCTAGAAAAAGTTTGATCTTTATAATAAATGTTACAAATTCGTGTTATTTTATTAAACTAGTTAACTAGTCAATTGTCTCCAATGAGGAATTCTTGTCACAGTGTCCAATGATTTGTTTAGTTAACACTGGAGGCATCCCAAACTGTTCTAAAATTATTTCTGAGCTATTATCATTGCAAAATTTACATGTAATTAAATGAAACATTCTCACATACGGTGCTGGCCCTCCAGTACAAATCATAAGAATAGTTTTGGTCCTCAATTTAAAACCAACAGGACTAGTTAACTAGTCATTGGTACTCAAGGTGGTAATATCAGTATAGACGCAGTAACAAAAAGGTAGCTCATAAATTAAATTCATATTCTGGGGTCAATAATAACTTAATAGAACCTAACTTGATTGACAGGGTTAAGATCTGTACCTCTGGGTGACCAAGCAATAGATGAGTAAGGAACCCTTCCAATCCAACGCCCAGAATATGTAGCCTAACTTTGTGCTAGTGCACCATCATGTAAATACCTGAATCTAATGAAGAAGGGTTGTATCTCAATAAAAACTGAGTTTTCTGAGAATCACAACGTACACAAAAGTTTTAGGTGGCTTAGGGAATTTCAACTTAGATAAAAATTTTACGAGGTGTAATGATTTCGTCATTTTTGTTCTGAAAGATTATAATATGTCAAACAACTTTTTAGTATGCACATTTACACTGAAGTAAGTTACATTCAATCGATTTGTAGATAAATGTTTACCTAAACCTTCCTTTTAACTGAATCCGCATGTACTGGTTCGTTGTATGGACTGTATTTCATTAATAAAGATTAAAACAACTTTATTCTTGCAAGGCTTAGAGTAATAATAAACATAGAGAGGGCTATTCATTCATAAACACGTTTATTTTTGCGGCCAACAATTCTAAACGCCAGTAGTGAAATTATGAATGAATTACAAAAAGTGGGGATGGTATTGTAGATACATGGCATTGCTAATTTCGGCTGTTTTTCTGACAAACTTGTCACCGACGAACCATGATAATCCAAAAACATTAAATTAGTTAACTTAATAGTTTATTCTGTCACTTAAAGTCTTGAAAAACACATCAACACGAAAGAACTAAATGTGTACTCTCTAGTCGTTATGGCGCTCGTATAAACAAACCACGTTTGACATTATTTACTACAATACTACGGCGTATTTAAAATGATCGTCAATCACACTCTGATGATATTTGCATCTCTCTTTATCTGGTAATTAAACAAGGACAAAACTACTAAATAGATTACTATTGACACATTAAACAGGTACTGAATTTTTGAGCAATATTGCCAGTTTTAGTTATAACCATAAAGGTATCTAAGGATGCAACAAATACTTGTTTTTAAAACTTATATTGGAATATGCCTTTATTAAATAGAATTCAAGTATTATCAATTAATTTTAAAAGCAGCGACTCAAATGCATAAATTAGTATGACTTTTTTTTATTTGTATAACTTTTTAACAAATTTTCATTTAAACTTCTAATTTTATTTTTCCTGCAACTAAAGAGGATTTGTAAACATGGCAAAGCAGTGGAAGTGTCCTCAAGTGTGCTTAGAATGTGACTCAATGTTTGGGGCAGGAAAAAGTCAAAACAAACATATCTATTTTATTCGTTAATCTGAGTTGCAAGGTAACTTTATATATTTCAAAAAAATGACATACATAGCTACAACTGTTTTGACATTTCTAATCAACAAATTTGCCTTCATACTTGTGTATTACACAGATCAACTGCGTTTTAGACTTTGGGTTTTTTTATATTCTATATAAAAAAAAACCAAAGCTAACATATTTCCGACTTCCAAAAAAGCGAATTACCGAACTATAAAAATACCTTATCCTGAGTTTACATGGGATATCGAAAGCTTTCAACTAACATTTGCGCTTCATGGCTAAGCTACCGTGTCCTCTAACGATTTAGGTAACGGTAGTATCGAAAAAGATGCTCAACGAAGAAACAGCCTGTTTATTGGTGGAATGAGAAGATTGCGCAAACTCGACGAGAGTGTATGCGTAAGAGACGGCTATAAACGAGATCCAGGAGGAGGAATCAGCCAGAAGAATGTCAAAGGCTCTGTGAAGATTATAAGGAGTCGAAAAGATTACTCCAATATGGCATCAAAGACTTCAAACGTAAATGTTGGAAAACGATCTGTGATAACATCGACTGTGATATCTGGGGGGATGGCTATAAAATCGTCGTGAGAAACCTGACCGGCTACCCTCCCAGACTACAAATGTTTATGCAAATGGTGGAAGAAGTGGCTGATCACTTATTCCCTTTACACCAAGATGTGGAATTTAACTGTGATACAAATGTGATATTTTTAAATTTTAGCTTAGAGGAGTTACGAGTAGCAAGTAATAAACTGAAAGACAACAAGGCACCCGGACCCGGAAATATCCCACCAGAGGTCATTAAAGCCCTTGCCTCAAATGACCCTCTTTTCGTACTAGCTGTATATAATGATTTGGCCAGTCGTGGAGAATTTCCAGTACAAAGGAAAAGGGTAAGACTGCTACTTCTGAGGAAAGCAGACAATCCAATTGATAGACCATCCAGATACAGACCGATATGCCTGCTGGATGTTGAGGGAAAACTCTACGAACAACTCATCCTCGTAAGACTGAAGGCAGAAATATCGCGAACGGGGGGGCTCTCAACCAGACAGTTCGGTTTTGTAGAGAGGAAATAGACCGTAGACGCTATAGAAGAAGTGTTAAAAATTGCAAGGGCATCAGAACAAGAATATTCCACAGCGCACCGATGACTCTGCACGATCATCACGTTGGATATAAGAAATGCCTTCAATAACGCTAGCTGGCAGAAAATCCTAGATGAACTGCAGAGGAGGGAGATAAATGGCAGCCTAATCAAAGTAATAAGTGCCTACCTGTCAGAAAGGGAGATCATTCTGGAAGCAGAAGATACAGTAAAACCTAGAAACGTCAACAGCGGGGTACCACAGGGTTCAGTCTTAGGACCAACGTTGTGGAATATATTCTACGATGGGCTATTGAGAATAAAGCAGCCAGCAGGAGTGAACCTTATAGGCTTTGCTGACGATATTGCCGTGATGGTGGTATCTAAGGAGAAGAAGGATTGATGTGCGCAGCAAATACAGCACTGCATCGCATATCCAACTGGCTGGAGGATAATGGTCTTCAACTGGCACCCGAAAAAACAGAAGCTGCTCTGCTTACGACCAAAAGGAAAGTTGGCACGATTGAATTTGATCTGCAGGGTGTTACTGTAAAACCCAAGAGAGCAATCAAGTACCTGGGAGTTTGGTTGGATACAAAGCTAACATTCGCGGAACATGTACAGAAAGTTGCCCATAAAGTGGATAAGACAGTGGCGGGTCTATCTGGACTTATGCCTAATGTAAGAGGACCGAAGGCATCAAAAAGAAGGTTACTCTTGAGTGTGGCCCATTCCCAAATGCTTTATGCTGCTCCTGCCTGGCATACACTTACAAGCAACCAGAAACGTATATCCAAACTCATCAGTATCCAACGCAAAATGTGCATCAGGATATGCTCTGCGTATCGTACTATCTCAACAGAGGCAGTTGGAGCAATAGCTGAGGTTCCTCCTATCGAACTTCTCATACAAGAAAGAAACGAAAAATACAGAGGAGTAGACGGATCTATCGCCAGATCGAACCTCATGGCACGTTGGCAAAGAAAATGGTCAGATGGGAAATATGGTAGATGGACTCACCGGTTGATACCAAATATACAAGATTGGATTAACAGGCCATATGGAGAAGTAGATTACTTCACAACACAGGCGCTGAGTGGACATGATTGCTTCAGAAATTACCTATTTGGCCGCATGAGAGCGGAATCTGAAGATTGCTTATACTGTGGAGAACAAGATGACGTGCAACACACTCTGTTTGCATGTGTACGATGGGAAGTGACACGTCAAAGCTACCAAAATTACACGGGTGTGCCATTTGAAGTGGGTAGTATGATGGTATCCCTAACATCGGGGCAGGAAGGAGTGCATATAAAATGATAAGGCTCATTATAGAGAATAAAGAAAAGGAGGATAGAGAGAGACAAAGAGAGTTGTTAGAAATCAGACAGATGCACTCCCATCGAAGTAATGCGTGAGCGGTTCCAGTGGGAGATGCGAGAGAGGAGAGGTTTTAGCCGGTAGGAATCCGGTACTCCGGAAAGACCGGGGTCTAATGTAAGATTTCCTCTACTCGAAGAAAAAAAAAAAAAAAAAAAAAAAAATAAAAAAAAAAAAAAAAGTTACGGTAGTAAACGTAAACACAATTTTGTTACTGCACATTTTATTAAACCCGAATTACTTTTATCGGCACCAGGATGTACATTCACTACACGTCCTAGCCGCCACTTATACGGTGGTAAATTGTCTTCGCGAACAAGAACCATGGATTCAAGTTGTTCATAATAATTTAGTCTATTAGTTGAGATATTTTGAACGTATGGATAAGGTGAGGAATTTTACGATTAAGAAGTGAGAAGGAGTTAATACCTCTAAATCGTTATTTGGGTCTGTCGAAAGAGGTGTCAATGGTCTTGAACTTAAGATTCCTTCAATTTGAGTAATAACTGTGGACAAACTCTCATATGTAAGCAAGGTGCTAGCTATGACTTAAAGAAGAAGATATTTGCTAGATTTCACACCAACATCCCATATTCCACCCTGGTGAGGGGAGTAAGTAGGTATAAATGTTCATTTAATGTCATGATTTATGGCTATTTTTCTTCAATTTCAACATGATTCACCAATAAAAATTTTCCTAGTTCTTTGAGTTTGTTATTTGCCCCCGTAAAATTAGTACCGTTGTCATAGAACGCACAATTTGGTTTACCCCAACGAGAAATGAACCTTTGGAACATTTACAAAGAGGCATAAGTGCTAAGTGCAGTCCCTAATTCCAAATGTAGACTTTTAGTTGTCAGACAAACAAATAATGCTAAATAACATTTGTGCGTCTTATATCTCCTTCCTTTGTGAACTTTTTAAATAAATGGGCAAGCGTAATCAACACCCGTGTCAGAGAATGGCAACTTTGTAAAGACTCTGGATGCAGGTAAATCTCCCATTAAAGGTATTTGAGCTATTGGGTTGAATTTGAAGCAAAGAACACACTATCTTAAAACATGGGGATTCAAATTTTTCCATTTCTTACTTTGGCAATAATTCGGACTGAGCTTTTGTATACCTCAATTCTTGTTGTGCTAAATCTAATTTTTGGAACGGAAATTTGATGTTTCAAAAAATTTTGTTAAGCGTAATGCGCTTGATTTAATGTTACCTCTTTTTTTATCAAAGTTTGTTGCTTACTCATGATTGTTTGACCAAAGATTATTTTTTACTAGCAATAAAGGAAGAAAATTAATGAAATTACTTCTATTTATGTGCTTAAAGAAGTGAAGAATATTTAGGGAATTTAGTTTCCAATGAACTGCTGCAATCTCTTCTTGATCTGATGTACTTATTATTGTTTTAGGTTACCTTGAAACTGATGGGTATCGAATCAGTTTATTTAGATTAAATTAGGTATGGTCCCTTTTCCTTTACTCGTAAATGTCACAGTCACCAGACTATGCTGTCACTCTTGATAACTGAGTGGAAATTGTTCGATTTCAATGCAAAATGCTAATAAACATGGACTTATTTGTATATACAACTTGGAAACGTCCGCGGCGAGGGAAATGCAATGGATTTGTTTATACAATATGTAGTTCTTGGCAATTCTTACTATTCAAAACTCTTCTTTGAACAGAACACGTGCTCTGCGAGAGTTAAACGTCGTTTTCGAATGACCCTAAAATATCAAAAATTCGGCTCGAAGGTGCAAAAAAATGTAGATAACTGTTTACCTAAACATTCTGTGGTGGTTATTTAGCAAGTGCCCCTCGTATATACTTCTTAAACCATCGAACCATTAATATTCGGGAAACACTTACAATTATTCATTGGGGTTAAATAAAAACCATCGTTTATCAAAACTCACTGGGACAATATATTTAAAACTACGTATGCAATTTACTGACCATGTATAACATACACTATAAACATTTGTACTATTATTAATAATAGAGAAATGAACGCTCTCTTTATATAGGAACTTCTATAAATGTATTGGTAGACCAACACAGTCGATGATCTTTCCGCCGACCTTGCTGACACATTATATATTTAAAAAACAGTCGTGATTCCTTAATAAGCTACTAACCTTACTACACCTTGTCAGTAACCTCCAAGTTCACTGGCCGCTAGCAATATTTGAAATTATTATCTAATTAAATCTAATAGTGTCTTTTGGGATCATCACCATTCCCTTTAATTGAATCCCAATGTACTGGTTCGTTGTATGGACTGTATTTCATCAATAAAGATTAAAACGACTTTATTTTTGCAAAGTAACTTTTTATATTTAAAAAAATATATACTTAATGACAACTGTTTTGACATTTCTAATCAACAACTTGAAAAACTAATTTGCCTTCATACTTATGTATTACACAGATCAACTGCGTTTTAAACTTTGTGGTTTTTTATGTTCTATATAAAAAAGAACAAAAGCTTAACACAAAATATATTGTTTAATTTAAGACCCACCTTTTTGTTACATTCTATACATATAATGATAAAATATATCAGTCATTGAATTGTAAATGATTTATTTCAGATGCCAATCTGAAAAACTCCGTACTTCGATACATCATAATGATAACTGTAAAAACATAATAGCCCATTTAGACTTATGAATATACCAAAGTACAAAAATGCTAGCTGATTCAATTTAAATAAAATTTCTGGTCAGATAACACAGTTACCTGCAATTACTCACAATTTGATATTATCTAATCTCTAGCAAAAAAAGTCCAGAACAATTTTTTCTCAGACTATTGGTATTATACAGGGTGATTCATTACTAATTGGAAATAATTTAATAGTAGAATCCTGACTTCAAATTATGAAGATTTAACTCAAAACACCTAAATAAAATGTTGCTGCTTACTGAGTTACAGGGTGTTTTGTTTAAAAGCTTAAAAACGATTTGTGCTCAGTACTTTAAAACTGTTTTAGCTATTCATTTCATATTTGGCAGAAAGTGTAGACACTCTACACCCTACCAAATTAAAAAAAACAAACGTTTCTGGCTACTACCAGAGGCGTACGACAGGGGCAAGTGACAGGTTAATCTTTCCCAAATTCTACGCCACTGGCGGAATAGGAATTTTAGCACAATTTTTTGATGCTCCAATACTTTTTACGTAAATAGAGTACTCCTTTTTCATAACGATAAAGTCAATATTTCTCGAAATATTTCAAGTTAAACACGAAGCTGCCCAATTTTGATGTGTAATAACTATGTCGATGTTTTGAACCAGTGAATTGCATTAAATACGCAAATGAAACTTTAATCCATAAATAAAGATATTAAAATTATTGACAAAAAACTAAGAATAATGTTAAAATGATTTAAAAATATTTTCAAACAAATAAACTGATCTCTATTTTTAATTACAATTAGATAAATCGCATTTGATGGATAATTTTTCAATATCAGTTGGCTCTGGTCTGAATTAATTGCTTCGATCTAGTGGGGTGCTGTCATTGCTGTCATAGCTATTAGTTGTTGCTTATATCACTTGAAATTGTGATTGTTGTAAAATTTGGAGTCGGTTAAGTGGAAATGCCTCGACACAACAATTTTACTAATCTTGAAATGCGAGACATGCTTTGTGTTTATGTACAAGAAAATTATTCCTGTGTTGCTGCTGCTCGCAGATACCAACAAATGTATCCAAACAGAGTTCAACCCAATCGGCAAACTTTCAGCAATATTTTTCGTCGATTAGGAGAAACTGGACAATTTAAGCGAAATAGTGGTATGGGACGACCGAAAATAATAACTGTGAATCAGGAGGACGATATTTTAGTACGAGTTGCTAATAATCCGGAGCTAAGTACTCGGCGTTTAGCAGCAATGACTGGAGTAAATCAATCTTCAGTTTTGCGAATTTTGGAAAAGGAAAATTTACGATCTTACCATTTTACACCGGTACAAAACTTATTGCCTAGAGATTATCCTTTAAGAATGAACTTTGCTCAGTGGATGATAAATCAAAAAAATGAACATCGAAATTTTGTTCACAAAATTCTTTTTACTGACGAGGCCACATTCACTCGCAGAGGAATTTTTGAACTGGAGGAACAGCTACAATTGGGATTTTGCAAATCCCCATGTATTTCGAGAATCACATTTTCAGCACGAATTCAAGATAAATGTATGGTGCGGTATCTTTGGAGATAGTGTGTTGGGTCCATATGAGTTACCAGCAAATTTGAATGGTAACTGATATTTACAATTTTTGGAAACAACTCTATTCGATAAACTCGAGGAATTGCCACTTAATCGAAGAAGATACATGTGGTTCATGCAGGATGGAGCACCACCTCATTATCAGATGATAGTGAGGAATTATCTCGATAACCAATTTCCTCATCGTTGGATTGGCAGAAGTAGCGAATTTCCGTGGCTGTCTAGAACTCCCGAATGTAATCCGCTAGATTTTTATTTTTGGGGCCATATGAAATCATTAGTATATTCACAACAAATAAACACTCCTCAGGAACTATGGCAGCAAACTGTAAATTCGGCTAATTTTATTGCCAATCAAACTAATATATTTTTCAAGGTAAGGAGATCATTTAGCCAGAGAATGAATAAGCTTATTGAAGTGAACGGGTGTCACATTTGTTATAATAGTTATTTATGTATCAAGGGTATAAATAGATGTTTATTCCCTGAGGGCGACGTCTTACGAACCCGAGGGCCTCTGGCCCGAGGGTTTGAAAGTCGCCCGAGGATATACACATCTATTTATGCCCGCGGTACATACAAACTTTTATGTCATACTAGTTCGTTATTTTTGAATTAATAACATTATCATTTTATCGTTGTAGACACTATCGTTGCTAGGTGAATGTTGACAAACGTAAATGTCATAAAATCACAATAATTTTCATATGTGTCAAAGTTAGAAGTCAAAATGAACGAAGATTTTGGAATTCCTGACGAAATTATTGAAAAAGCAAAGAAGGCAGCTGAAAATTTGTTGCCAAAAAAAGTCTAAAGAAGCTTACGACATGGAATACGAGAAATTATTAAATTGGATGCAAGAAAACTACGTAAAAGATGTTAATGAAACCGTGTTGCTTGGATAGTTCGGCGATCTCACTGAAAAGATTTCTCCGAGTCCCTTGTGGTCCAAATATTTCATGGTGAAGAAGACTTTAATAGTAAATAAAAATATTGATATTTCTAATTACCATAAGTTAATGGAATATTGCAACCAAACTTCAAAAGGCTACAAACCAAAGAAGTCTAAAATTCTGTCTAGAGAAGATGTTTTAAAATTTATTCATAAGGCACCGAACGAAACGTTTTTAATGAACAAAGTTGCATCAATATTTGGAATATTTGGTGGATGTCGACTTGTGATCATGTTAGTTACTCATGTAGAAGATAGAAAATCGGTTTTTGTGGTAAATGGACCAGAGACAAAGACCGATAAAAAACGCATTTTCACCATTATAGATGAGGGTGAAATGAACAGTTTAAAACTAATAAGAGATTATATGTCACTACGGCCATGTGGTTGCTCAGAAAAAAGGCTTTTTTTGACCTATAGACAAGGCCGATGAACTGTACAGCCAGTAGGAAAAAAAACGATTGGAAAAATCCCGTCCATTATAGCGAAATATATGGGTTTAAGTGATCCAGAGAAATATACAGGTCATTGTATGCGTGGAACGTCAGCAACTCTTCTTTCAGAGGCTGGAGCCAGTATGACCACGCGTTGAAGCGCCATGGTGGATGGAAGAGTATGTCGGTTGCTAAAGGATATTTAGAGGATAGTTTATCTTCAAAAAATGAAGTTTTAAGAATGCTGGCAGGTGTACCTTCCGGGTCTGGCGTTTCGTTACAGAAATTTGATACTCAAACAATGAAATGTGAATCGTTTGCTGCAGGGAACTCAACTATCACTGGATCTTTTCAGAACTTCCAATTTTATGTTGATTCGTCAAAATAATGTTCATCGAATATTTACATATATTACTATATTCCGGTTGTAATTTCATTAATAAAGGTTATTAAATAAGTTGAACAAAAAAGTATTTCTCTTTATGCCCGCGCGGGCCATAAAGTGAACTTTATGCCCGCACGGGCATAAAGTACGACATTAGATAGTTGGTAACTGAGCAATAAAAACAATTAATGAACTAGTATGACATAAAAGGTTTTTAGGTACTTTTCGTTTCTGATATTACCGATATGTTATTAAAATTGTAGGAACCTACTTTTATTTAGATTATAATTTTCAGAACCACAATTTGTTTTTAATTCATCCGTTCATTTGGGGAAGGACGAGTTGTCTCCCGTCTTGAGCAGGTAGTTTTTTTATAGGTCGAATTGTCTCCCATCATGGGTCGAGTTGTCTCCCAAGGTAATATACATTAAAAGGTATTAATTTTCACAAAGTACACCGTTGTTGCCAAATCAAAATTTTTATTTTTAAAAGTACGTTGAACTATTGATACCTTTTTCTTTTTGTAAAATGTCTCTCAGGATATGAGAATCATTTAACTACCTTGAAATAGAAAAGTAAGAAAATAATCCTTACATTTATTTATTTGTAACGATAACCTGCAGTTTAAATTGTCATTAACAAATAACTAATTAAATTTCCTTAGATTATTTTAGTGATAATCTGCATTAAAATCTACTTTAATTTACATTAAAAGAATGTTAAGTTAATCCATCAACATTTTACAAACCCAAAAACAGGTAGGTACTTTCCCTCCTTCGCCTTATAAAGGGTGGTATTAAAAATAGTAAACCATATTTCACATATTCTTCACAAGTTTCAGAGGTTGTAAAGTTTGTTTACGAAGTTGTTGAATAGTTAAAAGTGGTACAGTGAAACTATACGTATAATGGAGGCTACAATAATTAAAAGTGAAAAAGGCAAAGATTTGTTAGTGATCGATGGGTTTAAATTTTCATTCCACAAGTTATTAGCAAGAGACGCTCTAAAAAGATGGCTTTGTGCGTCCAGGAAAACGCAGTGCAAAGCTTTTGTTAAAACAAAATTGGACCGTCCAGAAGTGATCGAATCTTCTTTAAACCACAACCATGAGAAATTATCAGAAGAACTTCTAAATAGGCAGACTCTAAGCAATGCTGTAAAAATTAAAGCAATAGAAGATATTTCGGCAAAACCAATGGGCCTAATTAGAAAGGAGGTAAGAGAATCCCATTGTGAAACTATTACTACTCATGACGTTGAAAGGATGAGAAAAAATATGTATACTGCTAGGTCCAAAATTGCATCAAAACTTCCAACTAATATAGTTGAATTTCATAGTTTATTAAATTCTGTTACTTTAAAAACCAATAGGGACGAATATTTTATTCTTAAAAATGATGAAATAAATAATATAGTCATGTTTTGATGTAAAACAAATATTATTGCTCTAAAAGAAATAAGTGAATTATATGTTGATGGCACTTTCGATTATTGCCCTAAATTTTTTTTACAATTGTTTACCATTCATGGCTTTAAAAATAATCATTATATTCCTTTGGTTTTCTTTCTTCTAAAAAATAAAAATACAGTATCGTATAAATTAGCTTTACAATATTTAAAAGAAATATATCTATCTACAACAGGTCACGACTTTCTTCCAAAAACTATAACTTCAGATTTTGAATTAGCAATACACAAAGCAATTCGCGAAATTTTTCCAAAAACAGAAATTAAGGGATGTCTATTTCACCTAGGTCAAAATTGGTATAGAAAAATTCAAAGTTTAGGACTTTCTACCGAGTATCAGTTAAAAGACAATTTAGAAACAGATATAACTAAATACCTTACTTATATTTTTGGTTTACCATTCCTTAAAGCAGAAGACGTTGGCGATTGCTTTGTTCTTGATCTCATTGCAATTCAACCAGATGATGAGAGGGTGATTAAATTTAATGACTATTTAGTTGAAACTTACATAGATGAAATTTCTACCTTTCCTCCTAACATTTGGGCTGAAAACTCTTCTTCTTTAAAAAGGACAACAAACGCATGCGAATCTTTTCATTCGCGTTATAATGCTTCATTTTATAATACACACCCAAATTTTAACCAGTTTATAAAAGTTCTTCTAGATTTTCAAATAGATACCTATATTAAGCTTCAAAGTATTGATACCGTGGTCAAAGTATATCGAAAAGTATTAATGAAAAAAAAGTTTTTGGAAGATAATTTAGAAAAATTACAAGATGGCAGGATTACCAATTTTCAATTTTTAAAAAATATTTCTTTTAAATGCAGAATCTAATTTGTATTATAAGTGTGTAGAGTGAAAAAGTTTTTATATCATTTTTGTAAATATTATTGTCTTGAAATATATAAGTATATATATATATATATATATATATATATATATATATATATATATATATATATATATATATAAGTAAACCATTGTATATTTTCCTTTGTTTTATTATAATAAAATAATTATAATTTCCTACGTACTGTTTTATTTTAACAAAATTAGGAAATACCATTCCAAATATTTCGTCAAAATATAAGTAAGATCGATTTGGCAACAACGTTTAGATTTTAAGGTATTATAAGTACTTATGCTAATTACGGATTAAAATCATCCGGGAGACAATTCGACCGTCACCTTTTTGAGAGCAGGTAATATTTTTATTTTGGGAGACAATTCGACTCCGCCGGTTCATTTAAAAGTTGTGTTCTTTATTGTTGACACGGATTAAAGTTTCATTTGCGTATTTAATGCAGTTCACTGGTCCAAAACATCGACATAGTTATTACACATCAACATTGGGCAGCTTCATGTTTAATTTGAAATATCTCGAGAAATATTGACTTTATAGTTATGAAAAAAGAATACTTTATTTACGTAAAAAGTATTGGAGCATCAAAAAATTGTGCTAAAATTCCTATTCCGCCAGTGGCGTAGAATTTGGGAACGATTAACCTGTCACTTGCCCCTGTCGTACGCCTCTGGTAGTAGCCAGAAACGTTCGTTCATTTTAATTTGGTAGGGTGTACAGTGTCTACACTTTTTGCCAAATATGAAATGAATAGGTAAAACAGTTTTAAAGTACTGAGCACAAATAGTTTTTAAATTTTTAAACAAAACACCCTGTGAATCAGTAAGCAGCTACATTTTATTTAGGTGTTTTGAGTTAAATCTTCATAATTTAAAGTCAGGATTCTACTATTAAATTATTTACAATTAGTAATGAATCATCCTGTATAATAAAGAAAACATCGTTTCATATGTTTCAAATGATTCTATGAATAACAAAAAGCTTGTTTCAAGGGATATATACCAGTAAATTGGTCAAAAGAAGGTAATGGATCAAATTAAAAAAGTCTAAGCTCCTCTCTTATACAATTTATGTGTGACCTTAACGAAGTTGCCGAATTTATTGCTATAAATATAAGAAAATTCCTAGCAGGTAGCAGGTAGGACAGAGACCCCTTACGTTTGAACAATGTCGACCAGCCTTTACATCAATAGGTAGAAAGAACTGTCACAAGGGAAAATAAAAAAGATTTGATGGACTTGGAATTTTAACAGTATTATTTTTAGGCTGTGTGAATTCTTTCAATTAACTTATCGGAAATATCCACTAACTATTGCAGCATTTTTAAACTAAAACACGTTTTATAGCCAATATTCTGAAATTTCTACAAGATAAAAATTCCATTTCACTGGCTCTTAGTGGTCCATGAAAAAACCAAACAAAAACTCAATTTCTGTTGTGTTAGTTTTGGATTGGAACTCGGTCGAGCGTAACAAGATTCTTAAGCACACGTTTATTTAAACAAAAAAAAAGTGATAAGTGAACCGCATGACCATAACAAAAGAGTCCCTGTGGGGATAATTGTCTACAAAACATATATTTCTAGGCAGGTCTTTAGGACGTTTCGGGTTTTAGTTTTTAAGCTATTTGTGCATTTCCTTCTTCGGTGAAAAGGTGCAACACAGGCGGTCGGATATTGCTGTCTGAGACATTTTAATTGGGATGGTTGGATAGAATATTTCAACATGATAATGAATTGTGACATATTATGTCGTTAGGTAGATACTATCATGGAAAGTATCATTTTATGCTAAATATTTTGTCAAACAATTATTACTAAAAGAAAGGTCTTATTTTACTTCTCCTCTATGGATAAGAATTATATAAAAAATTATATAATATACATAGTGAGTTCTACTTCCTGTTGAGTTTAAGAATTAGTCAATTATGATATTGTGCGTGATTTTAATAAAATACTGTTAGTTTTTACAAAACGTGGAATATTATATAAGAGTTAGTAAAATAATAAATTAATTACTGAAAGGTTAAAAATCCCGATACGAGTACAACGTGGGTTAATATAAGCGTGATGACTGTGATGAGGAAACTTGTAAACAAAGAAATTCGCGGTGCTCCTGGTATGTATTCACTGTACGATAATTACATGGCTGTTTCAATCGCAAAGTCAATTTATTTAGAGACGCTTAAAATAGGTTTTCAACGAATCCCATATGTAATTAAGAATTCTAGGAAACCCTATTCATAACTATACAGTAATGGATGTACATCCAACTGAAAATTACAAGGATATTAACGATTGTGCGCATACTTTAATATCTTCATATTCATTCAACCATTTTTTTAAAATATAATAACCTCTTTGTAATACGAAAATTGACTTAATCGAAGACATGTGTTCAATTAGTTCAATTAGTTAGTATAGCGTACTTCAAAAACAGGTCGGTTCATTAATAGCTTAGAGATACGGTGTTATCAAAGAAGAGAAAAGTAATTGATATCAGGAAATATAATACAATAAGTTGATTTAGAACCGGTTCAGTATGGATTACTTGGAAACCCTTTTATAAAAACCAAAACAGCGGTACAAGTCGAGTTTTGGAAGGGGTTTCATGTTGACACTGACGTGAATATCAATCAACCCTTTTCCTTTGGGAGCCGTTTCCAGATTTCATATTGGCACGGAATTAAGTATCAAGTAATACGTCACTTTAATCGAATTGCAATAAGAATATTATCGGATATTGGTAATCCGATTGATGAAAGATGGCAGATTGAAATACTTATAATCAAATATCAATTGATTGATAAGATCTTCAATAGAATTTGAAATGTAAATCGTGCTAAATAGCAATTAAAAGATAAAATAAGCGGGTTTAATGATTGGAACTAACTTTTCCGCATATGTGAGACGCCCTGGACAATATGCTATCATCAAATTGTCAATTGTATACACTTCGGAGGCTGTATCGTGCTAACAAACCAAAATTTCTCCAAAAATGTCGCACTTCAGGTACCATAGCACCCGTTGTACTAGCTTTAGTGAGCTGAAAATCAATAAGATTCATCTATAAGATGGCCTGAACAATATACAATCATAAAATTGGTCATTTATATACAATCCGGAGGCTGTATCATGCTATACTCGATAGTCGAAATTCTGTAAAGTGACTCATCGCTCTTACTGTCCATAAAATCAGTTGCAGAAGCGAACTTCATGAGCGCATCATTTTTGAAGGGTTCTTAATAGTCCTAAATTAAAAATAAATAGAAAATGTTCTTGTACGCTCTGGCGTTTAAATTTGAGAGAACAGAAATACGAAATTATTATGGTAGGTATCATTATGTATATACAGGGTGTTACCAAGAATAATACACATTTTTAAGGATGAGCTATAATAAGATGTATATAAAAAAGTCGATAGTCGAAATTCTGTAAAGTGACGTCATCGGTTATCTACCGATTTAAAGTGAACTCCATGAGCGTATCATAGTTTAAGGGTGCGAATACTGAAATATCTGGAATTTCAATTTTTAACATTTGAAATAATAACTTATCACAAGTTGTTCATAAGTAAGTTAAAACAAAATAAAAAAATGTTTAAACAAACTTAAATTTCTCCAAAAATCACAAAAATGTCGTACTTCAAGCACCATAACACCCGTTCTACTGGCTCTGGTAAGCTGAAAAACAATAGGGTTCTTATGTGAGATGTCCAGAACAATATTCAATTATGAAAACGTAAAAATACATAAAAAATTCCAACTTTTTTTGAGGTAAACCAATACTTTTCTCTCATATTAGATAGGTTGGGCGGAAAAGTAATAACTAGGTATCATAATACATAAGTTATGTATATTTGCAGTAATAAATAACAATAAAAATTAAGCATTTACAAAATATACATCGTTACATAATCAGAAATCAGAATAGAAGATTCTATAAAATATGACTAATGTTGTTTTTGTTTGGTTTATGGGTCATGTCAGGATCCTTCCTCCTCAATTGGTAACTGTTTCATGGTTGAAGCTGTTTTGAGAGTCAGTCAGTGTTACTGGAGGTGTGTTCTCATGTTTCTTTCGATTTATTCTTGAATGAGGAGAATTTTTAAATCATTATTATAGTATAGTTTCGACACATGCCACAGTGCATTTTGAGTTTCTCTAAGAAGTTGGACTTGCTCTTTTTGAAAGATTGGCAGTTACAGCCTCGGAGCTATACGCATTGTTTTCTCTTCGACTTACGGATACAATACCCATAATGCTGAGTTTACAAAAAATATTTGTTTAAAATTTATATAAGAATATGCTTATATTAAGTAAAATTCAAGTATTATTAATTAATTTTAACAGCAGCGACTCAAATGCATAAATTAGTATGACTTTTTTTTATTTGCAAAACTTTTTAACAAATTTTCAATTAAACTTCTAATTTCATTTTTCCCGCAACTAAAGAGACGTTGTGAATATGGCGAAGCAGTGGAAGTGTCCGCAAGTGAGCTTAGAATGTGACTCGATGTTTGGAGCAAGAAACCATCAAATGAAACATATCTATTTTATTTGTTTATCTGAGGATTTAACCTAAAAATTTGTAATTTAATTGCCAAAATTATTTGTGATTATTAATTAGAAAATATTTATTGAAACATTTATAATATTTAGTACATATGTTCATGTTTTATATTTTTTGTAATTTTCGGTTGTAATATAAAGTATATAAACAGATGTTAATTATTGATTTGCCATGGGTTCGGCAGCGATGTTTAGAACATGTACATATTCAACTATTGAATTCAGGTATATTTTTTATTCAATTTATTCCCTCTTCCTCTGAATATATGTTCATATATTAGTGTAGTCCCAGGTACCTTACGGATATTGACTAAGAAATTAGTACGAAATCGTACACCTGTGTAGTCCCTGAAGCTCTGTCAAATCCAATGTTATCAAAGTAAAACTTTTGGCAGGAGCGCACAGATTTCTCGGAAGGGCTATCGTTTGTGATTTTTTTTATTTAGGCACTTCTAAGAAGGTCGGGCATTTCTATATGTGAACCGAATTCCAGAAATCTTAATGTTCGAGAAAGGAGTTTTGGTATAAAAGGCGACTATCTGCTGGCTGTAAGTCAGTTTACAATATGATCTCGTGAGCAGAAGAGTGAACATAAATCGAGTACAGTGTATTTAATATAAATTATAAGTTAAGTAGATATACCGTGTGTATAAATTTATCCCAACTCTCCTGATAAAAAACTATTTACATAAATCAGAAAAAAACATTACATTGGTGTCAGGTGTGGGTTAATATAAATAAATACGTAAAATGGCTAAAAGATTAAGTGACATGAAAGTGACGAAATTAAACGCAGAATTGGAATTGGAAAATCATCGTGAGTTGGAAACGTCCGGTAAAAAGAGTGAATTAGTAAAAAGACTCAAAGTGGTACTGGAAAGCGACGGCTTTGATCCAGAAATATTTTTATTCAAAGTCTAGGCGTTAATCTCGTCAATTTCTGTTATTGACGAGAAGTTCTGCTAATATGCACGAGAATATTTCAACAATATAGAACGATTTTTCAACTATGAAGAACGATATTTCTTCTAAAGATTTCTGCCGATATCTTATCAATGAAAAATGATATTACCACTGACGTCGAAAATAAAATTTCATCTTTAAAATCGGATGTCGAGAATAATATGACAACAGTGGACGAGAAAATCGAGAGTAATATGGCAACGCTGGAAAATCAGATGGATGGGAAAATAAAGGAGTTAGTGAGAAAGACGACAGTTTTAGGAACACAAGAAGATCGCACACATAAAACCCTGCTAGTCAGAAAAACATCCCAAGATGGAAGATATTGGCAATTTGGCCCGAGTCAAGGCACTAACGTTTGACGAAAGAACGTCTTGAACCAATTATGTAAAAGAATTTGGAGCAGCCACGTGACCACGATATGGAGAGGACGCTTCGTTTAGCCCATCCCAAAACATTAGTAGATGCATTGACCGCTGCTTTGAAGCAACCACGAAGGCTTCGGGATACAACAAAACTAAGACCATGCAAGAAGATTGCGACGAAGACAGACCTGAGCAGATCGTCAAATTAATAAAAAGTATGGTGGACAAGAAGTCGAAGAAGATGATATGCTCAAATTTTGGCAAGCTAGGGCAAGTACGCAGTTCTTGTAAGCGCCCCCAGGAGTCCTGCAAACCAAGATCCTCTTGAATATAAAGCATCTAAGAAGACTTTGGGATACAACAAAGTTAACATTATCCAAGAAGAAGGTAACGAAGGCAGACTTGACCAAATCTTCAATTTGATAAAAATTCGGGCATGTACGCAGTTCGTGTGAGCACCCCAGGACTTCGGCAACCCAAGAATCACAGTCACAGGGAAAACTACACAGAAGCGAACATCAAGCTGGTGTGACTCACCGAAGTGCGGATTTCCTGTCTAGACGGTCATGTCCACCAGACTATTCTCACTACAACAGGACGGAATCTAAGAAATTTGCAATTTCAAGAATTGCAGTAGTCAACGAATAATGGTCATCCACCAGGATTTGAGAAGATTAGGAGAATAATCCTCACCTAAAGATGATCCGTCAAAGGAAGGAAGAAAATCGGCGACCTACCTGACAAGAAGTGTCAAGGTTTTCACCGACACTCTAGGCATATGGGGCTCAGTGGGACTACCTTGTTCTGGAAGATGGCTTGTTGAAAAGAATATTTGGAAACGATTATGGTTCCGAGAAGAAAATAGAGCTAGTTATTCCGAGAACAAGAGTAGTTGAGATACTACCGACAGTCCATTAGGAGGGCATCTGGGAGTGAACAAAAACCCTTCAGCGGATCCGTGAAAGGTTTTGTTAGATGAACAGTTCCGATGATGTGAAGGACTGGTGTAATAAATGTACCACTTGTGCTACGAGTAATGGACCACATCGGAAGAGAAAGGCGCCTATGAAACAATACTATGCTGGAAGCCCTTTCGAAAGGGTTGCTTTAGATATCGCTGTACCATTTCCAAAGACAGAAAGTGGTGGTAAATACATCCTGGTTGCAATGGATTATTTCACGAAGTGGCTGGAAATTTACGCGATTCCCAATCAAGAGGCCACAACTGATGCGGATATATTGATGAAATGATTCATCAGCCGATATGGAATGCCCTTAAAAATCCACAGCGATCAAGGAAGAAACTTCGTTAGCCAGGTATTTGTGACAAGCTGGGAATGAAGAAGACCATGACAACAGCGCTGCATCCACAGTCAGATGGAATGGTTGAGAGATTGAATAGGATCATTGGAAAATACCTGTCCAAAGTAGTTTCCAGCCACCAGAGAGATTGGGACCAGTGTCTTTCCCTTTTTGGCGTTGGCTTATCGATCTGCCATTAATGAGTTCACGGGTTAAACGACTGCTAAAATTCTATTTGTACGTGAAATGAGGCATCCTTGTGACCTGGAGTTTGTCTGTCGACCGGGAAAAGACCTAGCGGGAGAAGATTACGTGATCCAATTGAGAAGAAAGATCGCAGGTCACAGAAGGCAGTTTCAAAGAAGGGGACAAAGTATGGCTACACAACCCGGCGAGGAGAAAAGGATTTTCCACAAAAATACAGAAATCATGGGAATGTCCGTACTTAATCAAGAAGAGGATCAATGACATCATATATCGCATAAGCACGATCCTCAGTGGAAAACCAAGAATGGTCCATACCGAAACCGACTAGCCCTGACAAGACACTGAAACTCAAATACAATGTGCGGTACGTTTTCTACCTGGTAACCAAGAACGAATTTCAAAATCGATCAACCTACCGGGATGTGTGGGAAGCGCTACAAAGCCTTCGAGATCATGTGTTGAAATCCAACGTGAAGAAACTAGCAATGCCTAGGGTAGAGCAACCAGTTAGATTAGCTAGTTATCAGGAACATGTTATAGCCCCCATTACCGGTTCCCGATGAAGACGGTGCCCTGTTATTACCATACGTCCGAAAAGTGTAGAAATGAGTCCAGTTGCCGATTTAAGCATTCAGTCCCGGCTACACAGAAGTCTCAGAAAGAACTTCCTTTTAAGGAGGTGGTAATATTACGAAATAGCACACTGGTGTAGTCCCAGATGTCGGCCTTGTCTAATCCAATGTAGTTGAAAGTTGAAATTTTGGCAAGAGCGCAAATATTTCTCGGAAGAATTATTTTTTGTGATTGTTTGTATTTGGGCACTTCTAAGAAGATCGGACGTTATTATCTGTGTACCGAATTCTAGAAATTCCAGAAATCCTAATGTTCGAGAAAGAGGTTTTGGTATAAAAGGCGACTATCTGCGGGCTGTGAGACAGTTTACAATTTGATCTTGTGAGCAGAACAGTGAAGATAAATCGTGAACAGTGTATTTAATATAAATTACTTAAATACTGAACATATTTAATAGATATAAATTAGAAGTTCAGTGTTTACATAAATTAAGTATAAGTGTTTATAAATTTATCTAGCCCGTCGTGATAGAAAACTATTTAAATAAATAAGAAAAATACATTACAATACAGTATCGTTGGATATTTATCACTTCTTACGGTAAATGTTACATGTGTGGATTTTTAATAGTTTATTTCCATTTTCTATTGTGATAACACATCTTGGATCAGGTTTATATAACTTTGAAGATAATTAGAAGCAAAAGGGGAGGTTTTATAGGATGTAAAGATCACAGTGTTATTAGCAATTGTTATTGTTAGAAGTCTATTGTATTCGAGAAGTAGTAGCATATTACTAAATATTAATCTAGAAACATGTAGACCAGATATGCAGAAAACTCAGAGATACTCATGTGAAATTAATACCTTGAGAAAAGTAGTAGGAAAAACATTATGAAATAGGAAAACGCATAAGACGCATATGTAATGTCGAAAATATTGGAACATGGATGAAAACAAGAATGAAACCAAAACATAAATAAGATGACGGATCGACGTATCGCCGGCCCAAGAAGTGTAGGACGCCCAAGAAACAGATGAAATGATGACTTAAAAGACACATTACATTAATGAACAACATTCAGCAATGCCTAATATAATAAAAGAAGAAGAACCAACAGCAACAGCATTCAATATTTGTCGAAGTTCGTGAAGGGTGCTCTTCTATTATTTCAATAACATTTTACATACAGAAAAGTAACTTCAATTATTTCAGCAATACAAAAAATCCCGGCTTTGACTTAATTAGTGGTGAGATATTAAAAAAATTGCTCAGGAAAGGTGTAGTAAAGATTACTATTCTAGTTAATGCATATTTTATGCTCAGATATGTCCCCATCCTATGGAAAATAATAATGATACCTAAAGTGAGATAATGCAGCAATGAATTAACGTTGTCTAAGCCAATCTCCTTACTACCCGTAATTTCAAAGTTATTTGAGAAATTGCTGTTAAGAAGAATGAACCGTATAATTGCACAAAAAAACATTATCCCACTACATCAATTTGGATTCCGTGAAAAACAATCTACCATAGATAAGATCCGTCAGATAATAACCAAAATAGAGAAATCATTTGAAGGCGATCAAATTTGCTCAGCTTTATTTCTCGATATCGCTAAAGCATTCGTCAAAGTATGCCACCAAGGCCTGAAAATGAAACTAATGAACATATTTCCTCTGCAACTGGCTGAGATATTGCAGTTTTACCTAGAACAGCGAACATTCAGAGTTAAAATGGAACATAAGTACTCTGAGCTGATACCAATAAGCGCAGGGGTTCCTCAAGGCAGTGTTCTGGGGCCAGTGAAATACCTCTTGTACACATCTGACATTCCAGAACGAGGAAACGTAAGATTAGCCATATTTCCTGATGATACAGGTGTTTTAGCAATCAAAGAAACAACTGCCAATCTACAGAATGCAGTTAATTACATAGCAAACTGGTCTAAAAATGGCGAACAAAATTTAATGAAGATAATTCAGTCCATATTAAGTTTCCCAATAATAGAATAAATTATCTTTCAATTATTCTCAATAATAGTATTGTTCCTAATAAAAAAATAGCAAAATACCTGGGTTTAAAGCTGGACATCAACATTAAATGGAAGGAACGTGTTAAAAAGGAAACTGAACAGTTAAAGATAAAGTATAAAAATATGTATTCGTTCATAGGTAAGCACTCACAGTTTTCCATTCAAAACAAATTATTGATTTATATACAGGTTTTGAAACCGGTGTGGACTTATTGTTCATGATTGAATACACTTCTTGTACTTATCGAATTGGACGGTGTAAATGAAAAACAACACTTTTACTTGGTATCGATCAATATTGTTCTTATACAATGAATAAATAAAAATAAGTATGCATTTTCGGCTTATTTTACTACCGGCTACATCCACAACGTGTCGACACACGAATTTTTATCCGAAGCCATTGTTCGTCTTGCGCATTGCTAACGTATTTTTAACGGCTTGCCTTCTCAAATGCGGCGTTGCCACATCAAAATAAAAGAAAATATTCTTTGCAAAATTGTGAAGTATGCTTTTCGAACACTTATGGGCTTGCAACTACGGGGTTGTATAAAAAAATGCAATTATGAATGCCTAGAAACGTTCCAAAACCGAACAGGTATACTGCAAGTGCCTCCTTCGTATGTTCGGAACGACGATTTACATAGAGACGTCCAAGTTGATTCTATCGCAGATGAATTTGAAAAAGTCGTAAGGAGACATGAATAGAGGCTCCATCAAATTAAGATAGACTTCTAGATTACAACTGTTAGTCATTTAGGTTAAAGCAAAAATGTTGATTAACCTTTTAGATTAGATGCATTCCCATTGTTAAATATAAAAAAAGTTATTTCAGCTGATGAACCTATTAAGTATGAATCCTGTCCAAATAAGCAAACGTTTTCTAATAAATTATCCAAAATTGTTTCTACTATTCAGTTAGAGTTGACCACAAGTTTAACTAATAATCAAAAAAATACACAAGAGCAAGGTGCTAACAAAAAAAAGGGAAATAAGACAATTACTTGCATATTTTCTTACCATTGCCTCTTACGTACAAAAATAAAAATTGCTTTGTCAAATACCGCGATGTGATGTATCTAATTAACGTCGCTATCTGCAACGGTAGTGGACTCCACTAACGAGTACAAAAAATATAAATGAAATGGATGCATCATCGGTACTGGTATTTTTCTAACGACATTATTTCTCTCTAAAGCATATACCAACTAACCCAAAAAGAACACGCACAGAACGTATAGTTTTTGTGCATGCTTTAATGAGAAAAAACGAATAACAATACTATTGGATAATAGATTCCAAATTCAAACTGTGTGTAATTGTGATATTGACTGTGCAATCTCTATTTCAATTCTCTACAGAACTATTTATACAATCTTTAACGGTCTTTAGCCTTTAACCAGAAATATTTTTTTAAATCAGACTCATATCAATAGTGTAACATGTCGTTGTTTCGTTTTATTTGTCTTCTCCTTCAGTCCCTCAGTCTCGTCATGATTCAGTATATAAGTGGAATATTTCATTCTCTGGAAATAATGAATCACTTCATCTTTTTAACAGAAAGTTGAATTACTTAGAGTTTCCAGAGGTATTTCTGACACTGAATTATTTTTACAGTCTTGTGAGTCCTTTCGAGGTAGTTCTTTTACAAGGTTTCTCAATAATCGTAGTAAATTCAGTACTTGGTCTGATATTGTTGCTAAATTAAACGCAGATTTTCTTCCTTACAGTTATGAAACAGATTTAGAGTTAGAGATTTTAAATCGAACTATGGGTGAGAATGAGCCCTTTACTGTTTATATTTCTTCTATGACAGATATTCTTTGGGTATCGCCCCAGAGGTGTGAACGAAGCATTTAATTCGTCCGAGGTCGTAAGCAGTGAACGGCTGGACCTCGAGTCATTGAGTGATAACGTCTCTAAAGTCACGAAAAAACAACAACGCCGGCAAGAGAAGTATTACGATAAACGACATACTCCTTTTAAGAAGTTTACGGTTGGCCAACACGTACTGGTACAAGCAAATAAAGGCTCTAATGACGGACAGAGCAGAAAGCTTGAACCAAAATATAAGGGACCCTTCGTAGTTGCTGAGTTGTTAGATGAGGAACGTTAAGTGGTTACAGAACTGCCAGGGTCAAAACAAAGTAGGACTGCTTAATCGCGCACATGTCTTTCAGATACGCTGAAACCTTTTGTTACGAGGGTTTCAGACAGTGAAACTAGTAACGATGAGAACGAATAAAAAAAAAGAAGAACAAAATTCGTTCTTATATGATGTTTAGTATGTTATAGTCTAATGTGGATGTTTTCTGTTTTGTTTCAGCTAAACTTGCCTTCACGGGGGCGTGAAAAGAAATTAGGTTAGCCGGCTGTAACATGGTCAACATTGAGGGACACCCTATATATAAAGATTTCTAATAAAGGAATATGTACAACTATAATATACTGCGTCGTATGACTCGTCGCATTTAATCACAACAGAGGAATGTTAAAATACTTTTTTCTACTACCGTGCCTAAAGTACGTACTTTAGACACACTTTCAAGTGCGTAAAACATTACTTTACGCACTAGTGCGTAAAAAATTTTGTACGCACTAGTGCGTAAAGAAAAACGTTCAATTTGTATGTAGTTTTATCCAGTCTTATAAAAATATAGGTAGGTATAATAAACGGATATTAAATCTTAAGTTTTTTTTAAATCAGAGATTGAAACATATAGAATCCAGTAAAGTACATACGTAATAATTATTGGGTACTGAAAAATAATAGAATAGGGTGTATAGGTAGGTACCTATAAGTTGGCTGTGAGTGACTGACATTTCTTTGTGCATTGAACCTGACATTTAAATTTGAAATTGAGATTTTCCGACTATACCTAGGGTAAGCAAAAGTATTTATATTTAATTATTGAATATTTTTAGGAAACTATGATATTATTTTAGATTCTATTTTTAGAAACCGGAACAGGCAGGTACATATAATTATAAAGATGGATTCCTCTGATGATCTCTCAGGAGATTAATGTCCGAATACACAAATTGCACCTTAAATATTAGTATTGTTAATAATTGAATTCGTCTGTTGTTTTGTTAAGTTGTTGCAATTTTGATTAAAATGTTCAAAATATTAATCAACATATAATATATTTTATTAAGAATCAATAAAAGCGTTGTAGTTTCTTCTAATGAAAAATTAAACCTACTTTAGTGCGCAAAGAAAATTACTAATCAGCTTATGTATTTTGATAAAATTTTCGGTAGTAGAAAAAATATTGTATGTAATTCGTGTGTAAAGGCCTTTTTTTCGACTCATGTGATAGTCGCATTCGCCTGCGGCTCATGCGACAATATTCACATTCGTCGGAAAAAGGCTACTTTACACACTTGTTACATAAATAACTATTTTGATACAAAACTGTAAAGACAGATAAGTTTCAACTGTTTGAATACGTTTGATAACATTCAATTATTAAACTCTTCTGTTGTTAATTTTAGTTTCATTTATTATTGATATATTACACTTCTTTAATCACAAAGTTTTGTAGACATACTTTGAATTTTTGAATTGTTTCCATTCCATCTACGAACGAAACTTACTTATTTGCTATAATGGTTGTCATATTTGGTTTTTCATTACTCGCTGCTTTCGTCACTTACCTGTAACAAAAAAATTAGAGATTAGGTGAATTCAAAAAGTATGGATGGGTACGACAATTCTACCAAAGTTCATTACAAATTAAAGACAATATCACAATAGATCAAAAGTCAGTGACGTAAAAGATATTATTTACTAACACATGACTATTGCAACATCAAATTTGCTATAAATAGCATAACGCCGTTTGCAAATGGTGGCCTAATAGATATGACAATTCAGTTACAATCAAATAGGTATAACAGTACCAATTTGTATCTGTTAATTCCATCACTGGCCAATCATTTCAGTAATGGAAGAAAGTTATTGCATATAAGCATGACATACATGGTTCAATAAATGTTATCAATCTGCAGTTTGTTTTCAGTAGTAATAAATAACCCAAGGACATTGATAATTGTTCGAAACAGATTTCGTAAGCTTGTTGCTTGGAAACTGACCGACGCCGCAGGCGGAGGTCTGTTGCCTATAAGCAACAAGCTTTAGAAAGTTGTTATAAAATTTTTGAGCATTTATCAATGTTCGAGGGTTATTCGGATAGAAATTTTTTTGCTAATTATAGAAAAGAAGTACAGAGCTTCTATAATTTCATTAATATTCTCGTCAATATTATGACCAAATCGTGACATTTTGAAATATTAAATATTTGAAACGTCAAAATCGAAATAAATAATCAAATTGTATCCATAGATGATAGAGTGAAAACAGCCCATGGGATCTGTTTTCAGTATAATGTTGTTCTGATTGGTTGTGTTCAATCAAATGACCTCAAATTAACTGATTTCATTGGATTTTACTAGAGCAAAACATTTTCTATATAATGAACAACAGTCGATTTATCAAACATTTTTCTACTATTTGTTCTCCAATCACTAATCTTCTTCATGGCAGAAATGAAGCCCAATCTATTCCTTGGACTCCGGAAGCTGAAAATGCGTTCACTGAAGTTAAGGAACGTCTTACTTCTAGTCCTATCCATGCAAGTCCTGATTTTTCTAAACCATTTATCATTCAAACTGATGCTAGTAAAACTGTTCTTGGTGCGATCCTGTATCAGGAGTGCGATGGTCTCGAATACCATATTGCTTATGCAAAGTCGTACTGAGAGAAAGTACAATACAACAGAAAAATAACTTTTAGGAGTTACTTTTGATGTTGAAAAGTTCCGAGGCTACGTTGAGGGCACTCATTTTACTCTTGAGACAGATCATTCTTCTTTGCATTATCTTTCAAAACTTTCGAATCCCTCAGGTAGCTTAGCACGTCTTTCTCTTAAGCTCTCCCAGTTTGATTTTGAAATAAAAACACAGAAAAGGAACCACTATAGATGCTTTATCTCGTTCTATCTCTAAAATTTCTGTTATTGACGTAAGTACCTTTAAACTAGATGTTTGGTATACTTCGATGACTCAGAAGGTTTCGAATGATTCCAATTTATATCCCACATTTAAGGTTGACAATAATGTTTTGTACGAACATATTTTTTCGTTTAATTCAATATCTAGTAACTTATCTAATTGGAAAATTGTTGTTACTACCGCCAACCGAATTGACAGATTAAGGTTATTTCATGACAATGAATTAAGTGCTCATTTAGGCATATCTAAAACTATTTCTCGTATCTCTGAAATTTATTATTGGCCAAAACTTAGAAGTTCTGTATCTCGCTACGTTAAGAAATGTTTTGTTTGCAGTTCTTGCTTCTAAAGCTTGTGTTATGAGTCAATACAAAGATATTAATTTTCCTTGGCAATGGATTTCTGCTAATCTTATAGGTCCGTATTCAAAGTCTAAATTTGGTAACAGATTTGTTTTAGTAATTACAAAATTATGTTTTGTTCAGCTAAGAGCATTGTGAAGTTTATAGAAAATCAAGTTTTTCTTCTTTTTGGTGTTCCACAATTTTTTTCTGTTGACAACGGTACTGTCTTCACTTCTTCTCTTTTTAAGAATCTAATATCGCAGTACAAAGTGCAAAATTTTTTTTATAACGCTCGTTATCATCCGCAAGCAAATCACACAGAACGAACAAATAAGACAATTGTTACAGCTCTAAGGTGTTATATTCATGAAAATTAGAAAAAAAAATGGAAATCTCATAACTTTTACTATTACTTTCAAAACAGAGAAAAATGGACAGTGAATTTGAAGAAGTCTCAAAATAAGACGTGATAAAAACCTCGTTGAGGGGGATAGGCCGGTTGAAATATAAGGAATCATCCGCATAGGTATTTAAATGTCTATTTAATTTCCGAAAAGCTTAAGGAGAGATCTCAAATCACACAGGTAGGCACAGAATCCATATTTAGCAAAGAATGTAGAAAAAAACTTTTATAATTTACTTCTGTGTTCTCTGATTTCCTGAGAAGGAGCCATCGGGTATAAAGAATGCAATAGGAGACGCAATAGACCTTCTAGGTCACGCTACAGCTCCCCCCTTGAGCATCATACATATATTATGTACACACTCCAACACAACTAATTTGCATAGCGATCTTCTGCCTGTGGGTGGAGAAATGGGAATCACGAAGCGTCAAAAGAAACCGGAGACTAGTTTGCGAAACCGATTTGACATAGGTTGATTGGGAAATCAGTAGAGTATGGATGGGAAAATTGGAAGTTTTTTTTGTAAATTGCATAGAAATTGCAATAAATAAAATATAAGTTTTACAGAAAATATGTCATGACTTCAACGTTGTCGCTTTCTCTCATTATTATCATGACATATTGCAATTAGACACACAAATTTATCTTATGGTAATGGTGAAGAATCTTCCTTTGACATGGACAAATCCACTATCAATCAAATGCGAATGATTTTTCTTGTCTCGCCCGATATCGATCAAATGTGTATTGTTTTCAAAGGACGTTTTCAAATTTATTACGAGTAAATCATCGGTTTGAACTTCTTAAACATGTAAAATAAAATAGAAAATTACTTGTTTTACGTATTAGAACGATTTAAAAAAACAAGTTGTATTGTATGGCAGCCCATTATAAAACGTTTTTGAGGGATTTTATTCTAAAAATTATCAGAGATAGACATTCCATAGATAGTAATAATTTAGAATCCTTTCGTCTCCACTGGGACGTGACATTTTTCATTAGTAAAAAAAACATAAAAAAACTACGAACTGAATATAAACCACTCATGGATACGAACAACAACTTTCATAACACGACGACTCCGCCGAACCCTCGTTATATATCCAACGCGTTTGCCATTTATCTAAAAAAAAAATAATTGGATTTTCGATTGACTTTGTGCCTCAACATTGCCTACTCTTTCTATACTACTTAAAACCCTCAGCGAATAAGAACCACTGCCGTACCTAAAATTTTCGATCGGAGGGTTACTGGTGGAAAAGTTTATTTCCGAAAGCAGTTAATGTCCTTATTTTCCTTTTCTTTGTAATCTATATATTTCCCTTCATTCACTTTTGTTATTTTCACCCTTCGAACTCGCTACTAAGTGCGTACACTTTTAAACAACTCACATTGTTTCGTTGATAGATGTTACACTAGTGGACTAGTCTGTATTTATGCACGAAATTTGAGAAATATAAATATTATGTGAACATACTTCAACAGATTTTCTTTTTTTACTTAATTTTTTCCTTTTTCTTGTTTGAAAGATTATTCATTAATAAAATATTACTGTTTCATAGACGTACTTAAAATATTTTATAGTATTTTCGTGAGAGATACACCTACCGTCAAAAAGTACAGGGGACTGATCAATTAAAACGTCCGCTTAAAGGGTAAATAGAGTTTTGTACTCTACAATGACCCTCGGTACTTCCAAGCAATTTGGGCGCCATCGTTCATTTAGTTTGTTCACAGTGCTCCATTTTTTCTGGTAATTTTTAGTGTAATATGTAATTTTTATAGTTGATAAGAATATCGAACAAAGAATCTGTCTTGGATTTTGAATTGTAAATGAAATTTCATGCGCAGAAGCGCTGTAAATGAGTATTGCTATGAATCAACTATATATAAAAATACGTGTAACTAAGCTGCCGAGAAGTCGTGGATCTCTCTGAAGGTTTGAAAGATAGACATGGATATTTCTGTGCCTCACGAATCAGTTTCATTCTAAATAATGATTCTTTGGGGGACATGAGGTTCATAATTTATGATTTCGTGAATTCAAAGATCCTTTTCCCACACAGAAAAGTAAAAATAACAGATCAGATACTGAAACACAAACAGAAACAATCACAAATACAAAATACAGCTTATACAGTCTAATGCACGAAAGTGCAAAAGTTCCTTATCAAGAAAGGCTGGATTAAAATTTGACGAATGAATTCCAAAAACAAACAGTAAATGAGGTGTATGGAAGTATAACTAGTGTAGATGAACTAGATTAGTGGAGTGGACTGTTATGTTTGGCGTTCACAGATACACCAAAGCTTGTTGTTGTTGTTTGTCTTCGATTAGGTTTTTGGAAAGAAGAACCAGTCGTATTTTAACGTTTAATAAAAAACACTTGAATACGACAATATTAACAACGTAAATCAAATCTTGCAAAAAAACAGATATTAACACGTTAACGGACACCGACGTCTATAGACATTGTTGTCAAAATGTTTGTTGTGACACTGTGCTTTTACGACGTCTATGGACGTCCTCTTTTAATTGCTCTTTCTGATGCAACGGCCTGTATAGACGTCTATTTCTTGTGTTGTACTAATACAGTGTCATATAAAAAGTATGTATTCAACTATTATATTTTAAGTAGTGGAGGTTTCAGTGCGTGGCATGTGCTTGAACACAGAAATGCGAACAGAAGGTTTCGTGGTTCAGTTGACTTTTAATACGTGTCTGCGGTGCGACTTTTGCGTGTGTTTGGATATGAGTGTCGTTCTGGTGCTTTTGTTTACTCTTTGGATGTAGATGAGAGTAGGATAGGTAAGTAGACTTTTCTTGAACTGAGTAAGGACGGATTATTTGACCGAGCTCTTTTGTTACAGTACAAATATGGATAAGAAGGAGGAAGAAAAATTGCTTCGTTGGTATGAAAATATATTCGATAATGAAATTCAGTCTGAGAGTAGCAGTGAGTGTATAAGTGAAAATCAAGATTACGAATACGTGCCTTCGGAGTGTGAAGGTGAAGAAGCTAGTGAAACTGATAGTGCTACTGAGAATGTATTCGAACGTGAACAAGCTGAAAATGAAATAGACCACCCTCAGCACGGCATAGGGAGCGATACTCCTGGAATATTCAATCAAGATAGCCAAACCAAAAATGAAGATCCACAGGAAAACGAAAATGATGGTGATTGCGTGGACGTGTCTGACGATATTCCCTACTTTAATTTTGACGAAGCCCAAAGTGGTATAAAGATAGTTGGTATAGAAAATATGTCACCAATTCAAGTTTTTAAGAAAATTTGGAACGAGGAAATATTAAATCTTTTACTGACTAGTACCAATAAATATGGAGAAAAACTGCACAGCTCTAATCGGCCTAAAAGACGGCATAGTCGGTTTCGTGAGTTCAAGCCTATCACCGAAAGCGAACTGAAAAAATGTTTTGCCTTGTGTCTGTTACAAGGCCAAATAAAAGTACCGGTTATTAGAAAGATATTCACCTACCAGCCACTTTTTGCATACGTTAAGTGGTCGCCGGTTTGAACAAATACTTTGATGTCTGAGTGCAAATAAGGATGACGAAAATCAGAATGATCGTTTGGGAAAAGTCAGAAACTTGTTGGATCTAGTTATAAAAAATAGTAACTCTGTGTATTACCCTTCAGAAGCACTATCTCTAGACGAGTCCATGCTTTTATTTCGAGGGAGGCTGAAATTTAAGCAGTATATTAAAAATAAAAAGAATAAATATGGAACTAAGTTTCATGAGCTTACTTTCCATGACGGTTATATTTTGAATATGGAAATCTGCCAGGGTCGAAACACGAACGAGTTCGATGCAGAGAATACCAATTCCAAAACAGAAGATCTTGTTCTAAGGCTTCTAGCGCCTTATCTTAATAAGGGACATCATGTTTATATGGACAATTTTTATAATAGTGTCTCATTGTCATCGAAACTACTGCGATTAAAGACTCACTCATCAGGCACTTTACGTGGAAATCCTACACTTGTTGTCAAGAGGAAATTACGCAAAGGTGAACACGTGTGGCAAAAGGAAGACAATATTAGTTTATATATCAGTAAGTGGAAGGACAAACGCGACGTACTTGCAATAACTACTGGGCATAAACCGAATATGATTACTATCAGAAACAAGTACGGTGTTGAAAAAAATAAGCCATGTGAATTTGACGCTTATAATCGACATATGTCAGGAATGGACCGCAGCGACCAAATGCTAAGTTACTATAGCTGTCCGCGCAAGACGATTAGGTGGTATAAAAAGGTGCTGTTCCGACTGTTGGACATAGCATTATGGAACTCGTATTTCCTTTACTCAAAAACAGTGATGCCAATTTCATATATCAAGTACAAAGAATCAGTTATAATTTCTCTCCTAGATATAACACATGACACACATGCCAGAACTTTCGTAAAACGGGATCCTATTAGAAAAAAACGGAATATTGGGCCACCTACTCAACATTATCTGGAAAACATTCCTGTCCCTGAGAACCATAAAAAGAACAGCTTTTTCCTAAGATGCAGGCAATGCACCAAAACTAAGGTCCGCAGAGAAACGAGATTCAGATGCGAAACCTGTCTGGAGAAGCCGCCATTATGTCCGGCACCTTGTTCTAAACTCTGGCATTCATAAGTTATATTTTATATTATAATAAAAATCATGTATTTAGTCAAACGATAGAGACGTCTATAGACGTCATTGTCACAAGTGGTATAGAAAAATGTCAGTATTGTGACAAAGACGTCTATAGCCGTTTGTAAGTTTTTTTCCATACATGACCTCCATAGACGTTCAGGGTCCTTTTAAAAAAGAAAAAAAAATAATTACTCCTATATTAGCAAAGTTGCTGAAGTGTCACTAAACATACCCTCGCCTAAATTTGTATGTCCGTTAACATGCTAAGGTAAATACAACAAATGATGCGGCGAGTTGATAGTTAGATAATTAATTACAGTTGTTCACAGATATTAGATGCTCTTATGATAAATATGTATTTGTATACGATAATTACTGAAATAAAACACTTGTAGTTAGCACTGTTGTATTTCGCGTCGTAACACGATACATATTTTTATACTTTTAGATAAAATCGTAATTTTCCCGGTTTGGTATTAAGTTCACTGAGTTGTTAAGAATGTTACACCGTTTCGGATAAGATATGTTTCACCACTGTTTGAACCAGAGATAATTCACTACTTCCTGTTTTGCTCGAGAATTCGTCTTTTTATTACAAGGCAAAAGAAAGTAGAAATATTCATTTTGCGACAGTACTTTAATCAAAAGAGAACCATTTGTAATTTAGATTTGAATGTCGTAAAAGATAACTTTCTTCTTTTTATTATATTAAGATTTACACTTGTGATCGGGCAAATTTCTCATTGACAATAGAGATAAGTTATTTAATTGTAACAGAATAGGGGATGTAATCTTACCCATAATTGAAAGTTTCTATTCACTGTCACAAAGTCATACATAGTCTTGGTGTGAGGCCAATTATTTACGTCAACTATTGTCAAAGAGCAACAATTATTTGAGATAATTGTTAAGTGATTTCAAATGTTTTTAGAAAGGTCCATAATACTTTCTTATGAATAGATTTTTAGAACTAGTTAAATGTTTTAAATGCCTCGTCCCTGCAGAGAGGATTTCTGTTTTTGGTTCTATACACTTGTCCAATAATTACAAATTGAGTGAGAAAGTTTTTGTCAATTTGTTTTTGTGATATATACTGCTCATCAAATCGCAACATATACTGCTCGCCAAATCGCAGCAATAACCAACAGTATTAAAAAGGCCGCAGAGGAAGAATAAAATATAAAAATAATGCCTCCTTAAAATGGCTAAACACTAATCAACAAGTGGATAAAGAGACAAAAGGGGAACAAAATGACGAATAACAGCAGGCAAAAGAAATATGCGGGACAAAAATTGCCAAGAAAGCAATGCATACAGTGCTCGTCTAAAGTCTCCCACCTCTATCTATTTCATTAACCATAGAACTTAAATCAATAATTGTTTGGGTGCCTGAAATGCAACATTTTTGATAGTATTTCGTGACGTCATCATTCAAAATGGCGGACGGCTGCCATTTTGTAAGAAAATTTTAAATGGGATCATATGGCAAGTAATACAGGAAATATACAGGAAAAAATTCACAAGTAAATTTAAAAAAATATTTTTTTTAAATTTCGGGTTACAAATATAATCGGGCAACTCGTCAGGTCAAGCCCTTTACAATAATATATGGGTGTACCCCCCAGCCCCTCTTTTTTTGGGATCCAGCATTCGCTAAATATTGATGCTGGAATCGTGATTTTCGGGGGATATTCCGGATTTGAAGTGCCTATAGGCGTCATGGGCTTGAAATATTTTTAGGATCCCCCAAATGAGCACCCCAGCAGTTGACTGAAATTGAACGTGGAAATTCGAGATGATGTTTTTAGGCATATGCGCATTCGGTATATAGCTACGGTGGTCTAAAAAAAATTTAACCTCAAAATTTAGCGTGTCTTGTGGCGCCTTCTTTTTCGATAAATTTACCAAAGTATATATATCGATCGATAGAGAAAAAAGTTAGAATTTTTTGGAGTATATACAGGGTGTTCCAAATTTTTTTTCGTAATTTTTGAACATTGAATTTTCGGAATTTTTAGGCTACAAAATTTATATGTACTGTCTAAGCGCCCTCTACATTTTTAGTCGCCAGCATTTATGAAATTTATGTTTGTTTAAAATTCTTTGTACAGTTTTTGGACACACCTCACAAGTACATGCATGCAACTTTTCAAGTGGATTGTGATGGGTTCACTACCATTTCCGCAACTATTTCAATATGTTTATCTTCTGTGATGCTTGGCCGTCCACTTCGCTTATCGTCATTAACGTTTCCCGTCCTATGAAATTTTTCTAATAGCTTCCTTCCTTGATATGGGCCGATTTAGAGACCCGTCAATAAACATTCTTTTGGCTGCATGCAGATTACTTCTAGTTTCACTAAGAATTAATATAGCTTCCACTTTGTCCTCTAAATTACGTCTCATTATGAAAAAGGTGTAGTAACAAACAAAAGTAAAATAATACTGAATACTTAAGAAGTCTACTTCTAAATTAGAAAACACGCTAATACATTCTTACAAAAAACCTCAATTTTGACAATAGTACGATGTTAATGTCAAAAATGGACCGATTAATAGATCAATGACAGAGAACATATACAAGCGACCAATGAACACGTTCCTCTTTTCTAAATGAGTTGAAATTCATAAATAAGTAGAAATAGTTTGATCGTGATGGTGTCGTTGATCTGGACTTGGAACGAGCATTCAAATGAGGTATTACTTGCCATATGATCCCAATTAAAATTATCTTACAAAATGGCAGCTGTTCGAATTTGGTTTTAATTACCAAATTCTCCCGTGATTCTATTTCAATTTCCCCTGTATAATACAAGTCGAATATTATGCTCAAAATACATAACTAAATATATCCTTATTTTCAACAGTTAATATTTCTTTACTTCACTAAAAAAGTCATTTAAATTTACTAACACCTAAGAAAAACAGATAAATATCGTTTTCTGAAATTCTACTGAACATATCAAAGTCCCCGACATCTTATCTCTTCATAAAAACTCTCTTCCAAACTCTGTTATCTGTATCTACGAAACCGTTGAAAACCCCACAAAAAACATCTTCATATCTGCAACATTCACTTGTTGTTCGAACGTTACATTTTAAAATACTCGTATCCCATTGGCTAGTTTCTACTATTTTGTTCGTTCCTCGCACCTACGTCATCAAACATATAAATACGAAAATAGCCTCATTTTTACTCACTTCCCAGATAGCTTTCACACTTCTCAGACACCCTCTTTCATCATATAACATGCTACAACTTCGTAAAACCAGTCGGCGTTTTTAACCCGGGAACCACCATGTGTCCGTAATCTTTATTCTTTTCATAAACCAACATAGTATGTGCACAATACTTTCAGTTACCGCGAAAAGTCAAGTGAATTCTTAATTGTCGAAGCAACAGTAAATAACTTATATTTCATGACAATATAAATCATAACGTGATATCAGTGTTTTAATTTCATTCTACGGTTCATCGTTACTTCAGTGACAAACGGCCGTAGTGGTCCTTCGATTGCCTCGTAAAACAACCAAAAATACATTCCCTCTAATTAACCCGAAGTAAAAGGGTTAAATTAGAACATGGTCCTGTCGAGACCGGATAGAACCAGAAGAAAGTAAAGCAGTCCTAGCAACCAGGAGAGAGCAGTAATGCAGTCCTAGCAACCAGGAGAGAGCAGTGAAACAGCCCTTGGAGTCCAGAAAATATAGACCCTCAGCGTTCCCGAGAATTCTTCGAGAATTTCGACAGCAGAAACATTCATTAGATAAGGTATTTATTGATAATAAAGGATTTTGTATATTTGCTTATCAACCAACGTAGATTTTGTAAACATAGTATATAGGGTGATTTAAATGGTTTCACCTTAATATTAATTTGGATTTATAACATTCTTTGACATTGTTGGCGTAAAATAAAATAGTATACAGTGCGGTTTAAATAATTTCACCTTAATAGTAATTTGGATTTATAATAAAAGTCTTCGATATTTTTCATGCAACATAAACATTTATATTATACAGTGTGGTTTAAATAATTTCACCTTAATATTAATTTGGATTTATAATAAAAGTTTTGATATATTTTTCATGCAACATAAACATTTATATTTATATTATACAGCGTGACTTAAATAATTACACCTGAATATTGATTAATTACAATAACATCGTTGAAATTTCTTATAAAACATACATTCATTGTACAGTGTGTCTAAAATAATTACATATTAAGATTGTTATGGAACCATAATAACACTAGTCGGTATTGTGGTGTGAGAAAACCAGGTACAATTACAGTGTCATTTTAACTTGCAACGAGCCGTAGAAAACTGAACAGGCACGGCTGGTAGCAAAAATATAAAACAAATATAATACGCTGATACAAAATAAGCATTGTTCAAACATAGCCATTAATTTACATTTCATGTTAAATATAATAATACATGGCAGATTGTTACTGCCCATTTTAACCGTTTGACAGATTGTAATAACATTTCAAAATGTACTGCCCAACAATTAAGAACATTCACGTCCGAAGCTAGATCTATCGTAAAGTCATTACTAAATCTAAATATCAGTAAGGAAGAGTTATTTGATGCACTAATCGTTCACATATTAAAAACAAAATTAGATTATAATACAAAAAAAATCTCTTGAAGAAAAAGAGACTGATCAAAATTTAATTGCTAGTGATACTTTTTTTGATTTCTTGAAAAAAAAATGTACAGTCTTGGAAAACTTGTTAACCCAAGATCCCAAACCCTAACCATTCACCATCAATGCAAATCTCCAGAATATTATCGTCAAAAAATGTACTGTTCTGGACACAACTCATTCACAATACCTTACGGATAACCTCTCTCATACTCATTCTTTTGGTGTGACCACACCACTTTCAAATCACAACTTACCCTCAAAAACATTCTTAATTCACAAAACACTCTTAACTCGTAAATAAATAAATTTCAAACCAACACTTACACTCGAATAAACGATTCACTTGTACTCAACGCCCTTACAGTGCTGAATAGCACTCACTCATCATTACTTAAACTCTTTCTCGTCAAGAAAACAATCCTTTAGTCCTCTGGAAGAGGACAGTGATACTTATATACTTGAAACTATGTGAAAAACCTAAAATTATACTTGAACATTGAGAAACAAATACTTTAACACTTAAAACCCTGGACGATTAACAAAAAAAAGCTTAGACACTTTGACATGAACATTACTCTTATGTGAATACCTGGATAAAGGTATTGAAATGAAGAAGAATATACTTGGTTGAAAATATGAAGATACTTGGTTGAAAAGATGAAGATACTTGGTTGAAAAGATGAAGATACTTGGTTGAAAAGATGAAGAAACTTGGTTGAAAAGATGAAGAAACTTGGTTGAAAATATGAAGATACTTGGTTGAAAAGATGAAGATACTTGGTTGAAAAAATGAAGAAACTTGGTTGAAAAGATGAAGAAACTTGGTTGAATATGAAGATACTTGGTTGAAAAGATGAAGATACTTGGTTGAAAAGATGAAGAAACTTGGTTGAAAAGATGAAGAAACTTGGTTGAAAATGAAGATACTTGGTTGAAAAGATGAATATACTTGGTTAAAGATGAAGATACTTGGTTGAAAAAGAAGATACTTGGTTGAAAAGATGAAGAAACTTGATTGAAAAGATGAAGATACTTGGTTGAAGAAGATGCATGGTTGAAGAAGATGACACTTGGATAATATAAACACTTGGGTGACGTTTAGAAGAAAACGGCATCCCCCCTTACTCATATGTTACTTAAACAATCACATTGACGACACTTTGAATTTAACACAACTTGACAAAAACATTATATACATATCTTACCCTCCTTTTCTTGGCGAGAACAGAAATAACTCCTTTACATTAATTAAAACATTTTAAAAACTCATTCTTACTCGCAAAAGAGTCGGGTCCCCTTAACACAACCATTAATCATAAAAACATATACAAAAACAATCTCAAAAGAGTTAGAAAAAACTCTTTCATCATACTTAAACACTCGTGGTCACTACCTTACATTTACTTTTATGCTAACTCACACTTACATAATTACTTGCACTAGCATACAATTGCACCTTAATCATACTTATACTCATATTGGCACTCAAAGCTCACATTCATAATACTTTTACACTTATTCGTACATACTCGTATTTACATTTGCATTCACATTCATTCATACTTACTCTTACTCACTTGTTGTTGCACGCATTCGTACTTGCTCTAGTCTCATGAGCATACTCTCTTACATTTCTTTCATTATCTCATTAAACACTGGGAAGTCCGAGGTTCCTGGACCGTTACTCGTAAAACAAACTGGTACCACACTTGTCGAACAAGAATCGACTTAAACATTCTCTTTAGTTTCTCTCATTATCTTATTAAACACTGGGAAGTCCGAGGTTCCTGGACCGTTACTCGTAAAACAAACTGGTACCACACTTGTCGAAATAGAATCGACTTAAACATTCTCTTACATTTCTCTCATTATCTCATTAAACACTGGGAAGTCCGAGGTTCCTGGACCGTTACTCGTAAAACAAACTGGTACCACACTTGTCGAAATAGAATCGACTTAAACATTCTCTTTCGTTTCTCATTATCTCATTAAACACTGGGAAGTCCGAGGTTCCTGGACCGTTACTCGTAAAACAAACTGGTACCACACTTGTCGAACTAGAATCGACGTAAACATTCTCGTTCTTTACTGCATTTATTATTCTTTTATGTGAATACCTGGACAAAGGTATTATCACACTCTTATCGTTTACAACTCTAGTCCATTTCTAGAGTATATTGCTTACACTCTTATCGTTTACAACTCTAGTCCATTTCTAGAGTATATTGCTTACATTCATGCCCTTACCAAACAAGAACTAGCATACATCTAGGCCTCTTGTTTATTCGTTACATTCATGACGTTAGAGTCCTTACAACACTCTAACCTCAAATCTTATTCATTCATTACACTCATGAAGTTAGAGTCCTCACAACACTCTAACCTCAAATCTTATTTATTCGTTACATTCATGACGTTAGAGTCCTTACAACACTCCAACCTCAAATCTTATTCATTCATTCACTCATGACGTTAGAGTCCTTACAACACTCTAACCTCAAATCTTATTAATTAGTTACATTCATGACATTAGAGTCCTTACAACACTCTGACACCGACATTAGGTTACTTTACAACCCCTATACACATATTTACATAGTTACTCTCAAAATTATTCACTTTCATTCACAAACCTGCATCAACACTGTACACACACTCACGCTCCATACCCTTTCACTAACATCAGCATTCGATGTCTGAGAGCAGCCATCTCTCACCTCTCTTCCATTCTTTCCGCGCCCCCAATATGTTCGAATTTGGTTTTAATTACCAAATTCTCCCGTGATTCTATTTCAATTTCCCCTGTATAATACAAGTCGAATATTATGCTCAAAATACATAACTAAATATATCCTTATTTTCAACAGTTAATATTTCTTTACTTCACTAAAAAAGTCATTTAAATTTACTAACACCTAAGAAAAACAGATAAATATCGTTTTCTGAAATTCTACTGAACATATAAAAGTCCCCGACATCTTATCTCTTCATAAAAACTCTCTTCCAAACTCTGTTATCTGTATCTACGAAACCGTTGAAAACCCCACAAAAAACATCTTCATATCTGCAACATTCACTTGTTGTTCGAACGTTACATTTTAAAATACTCGTATCCCATTGGCTAGTTTCTACTATTTTGTTCGTTCCTCGCACCTACGTCATCAAACATATAAATACGAAAATAGCCTCATTTTTACTCACTTCCCAGATAGCTTTCACACTTCTCAGACACCCTCTTTCATCATATAACATGCTACAACTTCGTAAAACCAGCCGGCGTTTTTAACCCGGGAACCACCATGTGTCCGTAATCTTTATTCTTTTCATAAACCAACATAGTATGTGCACAATACTTTCAGTTACCGCGAAAAGTCAAGTGAATTCTTAATTGTCGAAGCAACAGTAAATAACTTATATTTCATGACAATATAAATCATAACGTGATATCAGTGTTTTAATTTCATTCTACGGTTCATCGTTACTTCAGTGACAAACGGCCGTAGTGGTCCTTCGATTGCCTCGTAAAACAACCAAAAATACATTCCCTCTAATTAACCCGAAGTAAAAGGGTTAAATTAGAACAGCAGCCGTCCGCCATTTTGAATGATGACGTCACGAAATATTATCAAAAACGTTGCATTTGTACCCTATTTCAAGCACCCAAACAATTATTGATTTAAGTTCGATGATTGATGAAATAGATCGGGGGGACTGTATATGGGGGGAAGAAGATACAGATACATAGAAATTTATAAATCACGTAAAAGATACAGAAAAGAAGAGCACTAACATAGAATTGATAAGGATGGCAAAATTGAAAAAATACTACGATTGTTTATTAACAGAAAACAGAATCTCCCCATCAGAAGCGGTGGTTGAGGGTGAACATATTGTAGTTATGACCGAAGGAAGAGGCAACTGAAAAATGGACAATTCCCAGGACCGAACTAATTAAGAACGGATCGGAAAAACTATTTGAATCTCACGTGGTGTATAAATCAGAATTTAAATGGACCAGAGATAACCAAGGAGTGGGAAAATGCATACATATAATCCATTCATAAAAAAGGAAGAAAATTAGAATGCACAAACTATAGAGGCATATGGATTATACTTGGCGTAAGAGATATAGTGCGAAATTTAAGCTATCGGCTTATCGTTTGACTAAAATACGAGGATATCGTCATAGTCCAGTCAATATTATAATTTAAAATGCTCAGTTGACGATAAATTAATTTAATATAATTTCAACTAATAATAATCATTAAAATGTATTTAATAATTATTAAATACATTTATCAACTAGACACTGTTAGCAGAGAGTATGGGCTCAAAATTAATGCATAGAAAACCAAAGTGATGCTCATAGACAGATCCAGAAAGAACTAACCGAAGATACGAAATGTCGCAGGATATGAAATTGTGAATTGTTTCAAGTACTTAGGCTCTGAGGTCACAAACAGCGGAGGATGCGAAGAAGAAATACGTCGACGCCTTACAATTTCCAGATCAGCAACGGCCAAGCTTACTAAAATCTGGAAGGACCCTGACATAAGTAAGAACATCAAATTACATCTGATACGGGCGCTTGTCTTTCCCATCGCCACTTACGCTGCAGAAACAAGAACCATCAAAAAGTCAGACTCACAATTGGTCTTTAAAATGGAAATCTAACGCAGAATGCTGAATATCTCAATATTAACATAACTCAACATCACCACTAGGCTCACCATAATTATTAACCTAAGTATACTGATATATTTTGGACATATAACGATACGAAGGGAAGGTATGGAGAGACTAGTATTTGAGGGCAAAGTAGAGGGTAAAAGAACTCGAGGAAAACCGCCCTTGCGATGGCCAGATCAAATAAAGAGCATCACCGGGTACTGTCTCTCTCCGAAGCAACACAACTCGCTCAAGAAAGGGAAGAATGCTCAACAACAATAAATCGAATAACATAACGCCACCACATCCTAACAAAGGATAAAGGACAGAGGAGGAGGAGGGACCTATTGTACTGGCTATCGTAAGCTGAAAATCAATAGGTTTCATCTGTGAGATGTCCTGAACAATATCGAATCATAAAATTTCTCACTTATATATACTACTGGGGCAATGTCGTGCTAACACACCGAAATTTCTATAAAAATGACCAAAAATGTAATACATCTGGATTTATAGGTGCAGTTGTACTGGCTCTGATGAGCTGAAAATCAATAGGGTTCATCTGTGAGACGCCCTAAATAATATCCAATTATAAAATTGGCCACTTGTATATACTCCGGAGGCTGTATCGTGCTAATAAACCAAAATTTCTCCAAAAATGTGGTACTTCAGGTACCATAGCACCCGTTGTAATTGCTCTCGTGAGCTGAGAAATTTAGTAGAATTGACAACAATAAATTGAGCAAATGGGTTTAACGACAAATACAATATGAACATGTTTCAAACAAAATTTGGATCTTTTACTTTTCTGTCCAACCATCTAAGATGCGAGAAACGTACCTATTGGATTACCCCAAAAAAAGTTGGAATTCTAAATTTTTTTTAGTTATTTTCTCGTTTTTCAGCGAGAAAGACACGAAAAATGAGCATCTCTCAGGATGAACCCTATTGGTTTTCAATTCACGATTACAACTGATCCTGTAACTACTCGTCACTCGCGCCATGTGACGTCTCGACTCCGCCCTTTTCTATATACTTTCACGCTAGACGGCAGACACTCTTATACCCAAAATTTCGTCTTTTTCCTCTCCCCGCAATTCTATTTTTTTTTAATTAATTAAAAAGTATATTATCTACGGGCAAATTATGCATACATTTGCCATATTATTCATATACGATCTTCCATTTGCAGCATCAATAATAATTTGCCATGTATTTAATAAGAAGATATTCAGTTCTAAAAAATAAAAGTTGTAACTTTTGTAAAAATATTTCTAAAGTTGAACGTTAGGCAGGTGTGGTTTCGATATTTCGGTAACAAAATCAAATCAAAATAGACGTAGCCATTTTATTCAAAATGTATTACTTAGACTTGACGTTGAATTTTATTCTATATATAAATGGTAGATAACATTTATTAGATATGAGATTGCATTTAATACTAAGAGTTATTTGGAATTATAGGATAATTGGTTACGTTTCATTCAATCCGCATCTATTAGCTGTGTGAATGTATCTCATATTAGTAAGCAATAGTAATACACCAAGCGACTGAAGTGGCCCCTTTAATCTTGCGGGTGGTGTTTGATTCCTGAAGGAAGTAATCCACCTGAGGGATTAATGTCACTTTAGTCCAGAGGTGTATACGCTATTTTATGCCATTCCGGTAATTCTACATACATTTTTAATAAAAATAAATACTACTTAGGACGGACTTTTACGAAACTTGGCTGGGCATCGAGGGTGAACTTGTAAGATGCTTGGCTGGACATCGAGGAGCGACTTTTATAAAACTTGGGCATCGAGGATGTACGTTATTACTTGTTCTTTAAACACCTTAATAAGATTATAAACACAAGTACAAGTGGGTCGTAGGTAAAGTATAGTACGTAACTCGTGTTGTAACGCATTTTACGCACTCACGGAATTACGCACTCGCCGCTACGCGGCTTCGTGCGTTACTTTTCCGTTCGTGCGTAAAATGCTTCTTACAACACACGTTACGTAATATACTATTACAACTTATGTGCTATTCAATACATAAGTTTTTTTATTGTTTTTATGAACGTAGCACCCGTTTAAAATTTAGTAGTCGAAAAACAAAAATCTGCAACTAACTAAAATTACTATTTGTAGTTGAACATCATTTTGATGAAAATGATGCTATTATAATACCTCTCTGCTAAAGTTTCACATATGATACTATGCTAAATAATAAATTTGGACCAAGTACATCAAAACATGTTCCACTTCAAAGAAAAGCTGCCTACTTAAGACAAAAACAGTGAAATATTTTTTACTGATATAATGTTAAACTACTCATATATATTTTTATTGGAAAAATAAAAACACTATAATTATCGCTCTACCCATTTTATCAATGAAAAATAATTGTTTCAGATAATTCAACATAAGGTGATACCCGAGAGGTAATCCTGTGGCAAAATTTTGTACACCATTGCCTAGTAATGCCCACTACTGACCCAGTAAATCCCAGTACTGACTCAAGAATGCCCATTTCTGCCCCAACAATACCCACTATTGCTCCAGTAATCAATGGCGTAGCTGGATAGTCAGAAATATAAGTACTTCAAAGAAGCAAAGCTACTTTATCATCATTTCTTTTTCATGCACCGCAGCGCAGGGCACAGCAATGCTACTTACTGTAAGTATGTGCACGAGTGTCTTACCTGAGCATAGTTCTACAGTTGAGCAGATCAGGAATATACTTGAATAAATAATGTTATTAGGTAATGGAACAAAATGAATCGATAGGTTTATTTATGTGTTTATATAAAATATTCAATTGTGGATAAAAATAACACATTGAAAATAATATATTTTCCCGAGTATATTACTCATGTACAAAGGTTAACTTATCTATTAAAAAAATAACCAGTTTTGTTTACAACATATTTCTAGCCTTATTTTCTGCGCAAGAATCAGTGACTTCTGTCAAATCTAGTTTTTGATGCAGCTTTGTTTTCGAATGATATTAGAGATAAATGTCGCAGCCTTTTTCCTACGAAATAGGAAACTATACCACATTTTATTGCAGTTTCACTAGCTTTGCACTTGAAAATTTTGAAGTCAATTCTATAAATGTTCATCGTTGCATTCGTCTCTGCTAATGCTCTACATACGTCATCCAAATTGATATCGCATTTTTGTATCGCTTTAGATGCATAATTGATGTCATTAAGTATGCGGTGCATAAAATCGCAAAGAAAACTGAATTCAAAATTAAACATTTTTGTTTTAATAATTTCTGCTTGACTTCCTCTTACTGAAATTCTCGAGAACTGTTTCTGAAAATGCTTTAATGATATTGGAAAAAGGAAGTTTTATTGCAGAAATTGTATTGACTCTAATGGACAATCCCAACGTTTTATGCTATTTCCAAAAAAATTATACTCGTACATATCTTGTAACGGTGCGAAAAAAATTATAGTTTGATACAACTGCTAACAGCATCATTAACTACCAAATTTAAATTATGAGTAGTGCAATGTACGTACTCCGCATTAGACTGAATATCTTAAATCTGTTTCTGTAAACCACTCTACATACCCTTCATCACACTGGTTCCATCATAACCTTGACCCACATATTTTTTTTAACAAATATTTTGGTCAATAAGAAATGAAATGAATGAGAAATTTATAAGACTTAGCCCAATTTTTGCAGCCTTATACCAAAAATTGGGCAACGTCTTACACATTTTTTTCTTGCCAAAAGATTTTTTAGATCAGCTTAAAATTAGTTGGAAAATAACTATGTATATATAAAAATTTTATCCGAATAAATTTCAGTCAATAAATTGAGAATTATTTGGAAGAATGTTTCTTTGTAAGTATCAATTGAAAATAGAAAAAGGTGGATACATTTAATATACGACATGGTATTTTATGTGATTTAAAAATTTTTTGTGATTTAAATTTGATTAGGTACTTTAATTTTTTATTAAATGGAAATTTTATTCTTTCTAGAGTAACTTGAGACGTGTACATGGCGCAAAGTTTTACTGACATCCGTAGATGACAATTTTGGTAGTATCCAGATATACTACATTTTTGGTCATTTTTGGAGAAATCTCGGTTTGTTAGCACGATACAGTGTATACAAGTGACCAATCTAATGATTGGATATGGTTTCGGGCATCTCACAAATGAATCCTTATGATTTTCAGCTCACCAGAGTCAGTACGGCAGGTCCTGTAAATCCAGATATACTACATTTTTGTTGAAATTGGTTTGCTAGCACGATGCAGCCTCCAGAGTGTATAAGTCCGGAAAAATTAATTTTAATCTGTAAAACCGTTTATTTCTAGTTAATACCTCTGGCGTTTGTCAGGACAGACATCGATTCATATTTCTTTAGAAAACGTTATTTTTGTTGATACAAAAACATCCCACATCTTGTCAATTAAATGCAATATTTAGAATAAATTAAATACAATTCACAAACGCATCTGTTTAACAGATAATCAATTATTTAATTATAAAGAAATATACAGATATTGTGATAGTATTAAAAATGTAGTTTTTGGTTTCGAAATTATATTTCATTACTCTATCACACATAAAAATACACTATTACTAACATCCTATAATTATAATTAAATTATTTTTTTTTTAAAACCGAAACAACCTTCCGAGAAGCACGCCTTTGTGAACATCTACGAATCGATTATGGTAATGGTCATCAGTAAACCAGACAGGTTTAGACCATGAGTACCAACGTCTCATGTTGATACAGATCTAATAATGAAAGAAAAAAGAGCATTATTTTGATCTAAAAGATAAAGAACTGTTGTAGATTGACTTTTACTGTAAATATTTCATTGAGATTTCAATTTTTTACAATTTTATTACAGACATAATTTGAAATAAAACAAGTAAATGTACAATTATGATATGAAAAATGTGGAAATTGTGTAGAATAAATTTTGAAAAATTACTGATCGGAATATATGGAATTAGAATGGTCAGGTTTTTAAATGAAACTCAAGGTCTCTAGTTAATTCCACAATATAATACAAGTTATTGAAAATTCTAAAAAATTGACAATTGTTTCGATAAATCAATATCATCGTCAGAATGACAGAAGTTACATTTCATTTTATGCCTACCTGATGTTTAGTAGTTATATTTGGCTAGACCAAGAAGTAACCTAACTTGTGATTGGCTTAATATATATTTATAGAAAAAAGAAGAAGATGCGATATTACAAATATTGAAGGTTAGATATTATTAGCCCTATGGTGATGTCCTGGATATCATTTTTCCAATTAAGATCAGTATAACTGTGCAATGATATAGAAAACCAGGAAAACTATATCTGCTGATCTTTACAATTATCACTTAAGAAGACAGTTTATTAGTGGAGGATTCCCTAGATTTAACTGTTCATTGACAACTTCATATTGTGGGTTTCTTAAATATCTTCTAATTCCCAGTTCTTCAAGGAAATCCAGTTCTTGTTTCTTTTCACAAATATGTAGTACTTCTAGTTTTGTGTTAGGTGTCAATGAATGATTGGTGTCAAGTAGATGTTTTGCGTAGTGGGATTTATCTGGTTATTTTAATCTGTATGCTCGTAAGTGCTCACTGTATCGTATTTCAAAATGCCTAAGGGTCTGACCCAAATAGACAGCATTACATTCTGGACATTTGAGTTTATATATACCTGACTTCTTTAATAGTGGTATTTTTGTTTTTACATTTAACAATTTTGTACTAACGTTACTTTCTGTTTTAAAAGAAATTGTTGTATTCGTTGCTGAAGATATTATCTTTGAAATATTATTAGAAATATTTCCTGCATATGTGATGGTTTTATAAGTTTTAATTTCATCAGCTTGTTTAGGATATATTAGTTGTAATGCCACTTTTTCCTCTTTTTTACTAATTAGCTTATTTATCATATCTAATGGATAACCGTTAGATGTTGCTATTTGTCTAATTGTATTAATCTCTCTATCAAAATTACATTTGTTCATAGGAACTGAAAAAGCTCTATGTATCATTGAATTATATGCTGCTAGTCTGTGCGACACAGGGTGGTTAGAATTGAATGGAATTGTTACATCAGTTTGTGTTGGTTTTCGGTAAATTGAATAATCAAGTACATTATTAACTCTTTGAATTTTTAAATCAAGGAAATTAATTGAGCTATTTTCTTCAATTTCTAATGTAAATTTAATTTTCGGGTGTAAATTATTGATGTGGTTGAAAAATACATCTAATTGTCGTTCACTACCCATAAAACAAGCTAATATGTCATCTACATATCTATACCAAAATAAAATATTTTTTGAAATATCACTTTCAAAGATCTCTCTTTCTAAATTGTCCATAAAAATGTTTGCTAAAATAGGTGATATAGGGCTTCCCATTGGTAAACCTTCATTTTGAATATATATCTTATTGTCAAAAGTGAAATAATTCTGATTAATGCATACATCAAATAAATTAAGTACATCTGATATTATTCCTGGATTAATATTTTTATCTTCTAGTAATTTTCTTACAAGTATTAGACATTCTCTAGGAGGAATTTTAGTAAACATGTTAGTTACATCGAACGATATGAGTTTATAGTTATCTTGTAAGTGGATTGCTTTCAACTTTTTGATTAGTTCTATTGAATTTCTAATTGAGTACTGAGATTCATATCCGTAAGTATTAAGTATATTGTTGAGCTTCTTTGCCAATATATTATTAGGAGCATTAACATAAGAGACTACAGGTCTAATTGGTTTCGTTATTTTATGTAATTTAACTGTTCCATATAATTGTGGACAATGAGGATTCTTATGTATGATAGACCTCTTTTCGTAATCATTTAAAAGATAATTTGAATTAGTAACAATATCCCTTACATTATTAGAAAACTTCTTTGTTGGGTCTGCTTTAAGAACTTTTACATCGCTGGATTCTATAAAGTTATATACTTTGGAATTGTAATTTTCAGTCGTCAAAATGACAGTAGCGTTCCCCTTGTATTATATTGTGGAATTAACTAGAGACCTTGAGTTTCATTTAAAAACACTAATATGAGCATATTCCACGAAGTAAGGGTCGAGACAGTCAATTTCATTAAAAAATCTTCGAGAGAAGATTTGACCCGACTGTACCAGAAGTAACTACAAAAACGTTACAAAGCATCACAAAACATTTGGTTTAACCAAGAATGCCTTAGAAAAAAGGTAATACCAAATTAATAGTTAATAATGTACTTGATTATTCAATTTACCGAAAACCAACACAAACTGATGTAACAATTCCATTCAATTCCAACCACCCTGTGTCACACAGACTAGCAGCATATAATTCAATGATACATAGAGCTTTTTCAGTTCCTATGGACAAATGTAATTTTGATAGAGAGATTAATACAATTAGACAAATAGCAACATCTAACGGTTATCCATTAGATATGATAAATAAGCTAATTAGTAAAAAAGAGGAAAAAGTGGCATTACAACTAATATATCCTAAACAAGCTGATGAAATTAAAACTTATAAAACCATCACATATGCAGGAAATATTTCTAATAATATTTCAAAGATAATATCTTCAGCAACGAATACAACAATTTCTTTTAAAACAGAAAGTAACGTTAGTACAAAATTGTTAAATGTAAAAACAAAAATACCACTATTAAAGAAGTCAGGTATATATAAACTCAAATGTCCAGAATATAATGCTGTCTATTTGGGTCAGACCCTTAGGAATTTTGAAATACGATACAGTGAGCATTTACGAGCATACAGATTAAAACAACCAGATAAATCCCACTACGCAAAACATCTACTTGACACCAATCATTCATTGACACCTAACACAAAACTAGAAGTACTACATATTTGTGAAAAGAAACAAGAACTGGATTTCCTTGAAGAACTGGAAATTAGAAGACATTTGAGAAACTCACAATATGAAGTTGTCAATGAACAGTTAAATCTAGGGAATTCTCCACTAATAAACTGTCTTCTTAAGTGATAATTGTAAAGATCAGCAGATATAGTTTTCCTGGTTTTCTATATCATTGCACAGTTATACTGATCTTAATTGGAAAAATGATATCCAGGATATCACCATAGGGCTAATAATATCTAAGCTTCAATATTTGTAATATCACATCTTCTTCTTTTTTCTATAAACATATATTAAGCCAATCACAAGTTAGGTTACTTCTTGGTCTAGCCAAATATAACTACTAAACATCAGGTAGGCATAAAATGAAATGTAACTTCTGTCATTCTGACGATGATATTGATTTATCGAAACAATTGTCAATTTTTTAGAATTTTCAATAACTTGTATTATATTGTGGAAATAACTAGAGACCTTGAGTTCCATTTAAAAACACTAATATGAGCATATTCCACAAAGTAAGGGTCGAGACAGTCAATTTCGTCAGAATATACCGTAAAACCAATTACACTCTTTAAGAACACCAGTTAAAGTATGTAGAATAAATTCGATTTTTACGAATAACTTTCGATAAAAATTGACAGGATATAATTATGTATTCCATTTGGACATTTTGCAGTAGACGACTAAATTTATTTGGAGAAAGGAGTCGAAATAAGATTGTTTTAGTCAACTAAACTTATTATAAATTTGGCTACTTGGTTTTCTTTTTATATGATCGACTGAAAAGAAAACAAACTGCTGAAAAACTGTTTGAAATTAAGAAAACTGCTGAAAAACTGTTTGAAATTAAGAAAACTGCGGCGTACGAACGGATAGAGAAACAGCAGACGTTTTGTCTTACTGATACCGTTATACACGTGGAAACACATTGTTGGTACAAATTACCGCAGTTAGATAGAAACAATTATTTCAACAGCCTCTTTTTTAACAGATATGCATTGACTAAACATCAAAACAAATTATACTGGTTAACACTCAGATTAGAGAAAATAAAAGACTACTCTCTTTACGTCAAACTTTTCAAAAAAGATATCAAAATATGAAACAATTAGACAATATGCTAATTGGAATCAACATTTTCCTTTTCACGTAAAATACAATAGCTATTTGTGTAAAGAGCGCAAAATCATATATTGCCGATTGAAAGAGACAGTTGCCGCAATGTCTTGAAATCCACAATGAATTTGCGCTCAAATTACACACAAGATTTTTTCCACAATCGAGGAGTTCACATATCTCCAAAAATGTATTCAATTTGATGAATGAAAATTAGAAGTACAATTTTTTATGACAATTCCAGACGATGAAGAAAGTCTGAAAGTCTAGATGAGTTTGAAATTCTATGTTCCGCCATTGTTACTGATTTAACAATTTGCACTTTAGATGATTCACCTTTACCCAAGATTATCTGTGCCGTTTCAATTTTATTAATAATGCTTTCTTAAATGTAGAAGATTTTTTCCAACCTCTATGACGTTCCAGTTGGATGATATCACCTCCTCCATTAACTAGAAGAGTAGCTGGCGTGCGACGAAAATGGTGGCCTGTATAAAATTTATAATCTGATAAATTCAAATACTGGGCGATTTCACAGGGTATTTTTCCAATTATATTCATTCCCACTACTTATTTAGAGCATTTTTCGGTACAATATCGTAGAAATAGACGATATGGAGTGTCTCAACGCAACATACCTTCTGTAGAATGATAAAAAATCAAGTTCTTCACTATTAGTAACAGTAAAGACCCGACTTTTCTTTGTTTTGAGTCAGGAATTTTTACTAATAATAGCGAATCTTTGTCTCCTATGGTCATTTTCACAAGTTCATTTTGTCTACATGCACCGAAAACTCCCATACTTAATATTACCTTTCAATAAAATAGCTTATTAATATTTACACAGTAATGAGTAGTGTTATTTACCTTTTTCATAAAAAATATTTCATTTGGCGCTTCACAGATGGATTTGAACAATTCTTCTTTGGTGAAAGTTCTTGATTTTTTTGGTTTGTATCCTATAGATTGGCGTTTTAGGTATGCGATTAACTTCGTATATTCGTTGATGTCAATATTGTTTCTTACAGATAATACACATTGTAGCATTGTGTACATCAACTAAAGTGTAGTTCATAGTTTTAGCTTTTTCTCTAAAGTAAGCCATCATTACGTTTTCAGTGTACCTTCTGGAAAAAATCTACTTTAGTGGTACAACGCGGATTTTGATGTAAATTTTTTTTCTGGCTAATTCGAGGTCGCTGAACACGAAAATGAAAGAAAAAAATGGGGCTCTCTTACCAAAATCGAGTTATGAATTTTTGAAGATGTGTTCAGATGAGTACTGCACTGGATTTATTGTCACATTATAACTGCTATAATGATCCGTAATAACTGCTCCACAATGTTAGTGATACACTATAGTTGCCTTTTACGATATTACTCTCTCATGCACATTAAAAAAACACTGATATTGATATAAATCTCTTGTAAATTATTTTTTTAATTCCACAATTATATCTTTTGACGTTTCCGTTTAATATGACTGACATATAAATTTCGTCTGTTTCCTCTTAGCAGTAAGACTTTTACCTACTAGCATATACAGCCATCATTAGTTACATGAAAAAAAGTTGCTGAATATTTTCGATATGCACAGATCATAGCACAGAAGATATAAACAAGATGTACATCATGAACATACACCGGCTCTTGTGCACCCTTTCCCTTCTTGAATAACCTGATGTGCGTTACAAAGTATTAGATATCAAGTTATTCAAGGAGGGGAAGGGAATATAATCATTGGATTCACCCTTTCCCTTCTTGAATAACCTGATGTGCGTTACAGACTATTGCGCACATCTAGAAGGGAAATGGCGAATTCAATGATTATATTTCCCTCCCCTTCTAGAATAACTTATTGTGCGTTACAAAGTATTGGGGTATTAAGTTATTTAAGAAGGGGAAGGGAATATAATCATTGGATTCACCATTTTCCTTTTGTTTTAATTTTTGCCTATTTTCGTTAAAAATTATGATTCGTCCACACTTTTTTTTGTGTTAAATGTCTCCAATTGAAGTAAACTTTCGATTCTACTATAGAAAATTGTTTAATTTCATGGGTCGTAAAGTGCACAAGAGCCGAGCCGGTGTATGTTCATGATGTACATCTTGTTTATATCTTCTGTGCTATGATCTGTGCATATCGAAAATATTCAGCAATTTTTTTTCAAGTAACTAATGATTGCTGTATATGCTAGTAGGTGAAAGTCTTACTGCTAAGAGGAAACAGACAAAATTTATATGTCAGTTATATTAAACGGAAACGTCAAAAGATATAATAATTGTGGAATTAAAGAAATAATTTACAAGAGATTTATATCAATATCAGTGTTTTTTTAACGTGCGTGAGAGAGTAATATCGTAAAAGGCAACTATAGTGTATCACTAACATTGTGGAGCAGTTATTACGGATCATTATAGCAGTTATAATGTGACAATAAATCCAGTGCAGTACTCATCTGAACACATCTTCAAAAATTCATAACTCGATTTTGGTAAGAGAGCCCCATTTTTTTCTTTCATTTTCGTGTTCAGCGACCTCGAATTAGCCAGAAAAAAATGTTTCATCAAAATCCGCGTTGTACCACTAAACTAGACTTTTACCTACCTTCTAACTTTCCTTTAATTACACCATGTGATGAAAAGTTCGTATTGCTTTTCATACTTCCGCCGCGACTTTTTTGGCAATAGGTTTAATGTCGCGACTTTAGCGGCGCTTGCAATTTCAGGTGGTGTACAAGAAAAATCAGTACCATCATTTTCTTCAACTTTTGCTGCTTCACGCTCACATACGATTATTATTTAGGAAATTTGTCACTCAAATGAAAGATGTCATTTACTCGTTGACATTGGATACTTTGAGCAATGCATATTTAATTTATAGTTAATAACTGGGGGAGCGAGCGTTTTTTCTATTTAAAGCATTTTTTCTTGACGAAACAGTTTCGAAGACTGTTTTGAAACAGTTTCGGCGTGACGTAATCTCTAGTGGCGATCGCAAAAATGAAACGCTTTAAAACGTCACGTGATCAGTATCTATCTGTCATCTGCCCTGCCAGCTTCTATTTGTTTACATTTTTTTCAGTCAAATAATAGAGGTTAGGTTGTTTATTTTTGAACATCTTAGCTGAGATTTTTGTCGTTTCAATTTCAGTATTAGTTATTAGCCGGGATTCGTAGGTTAATAGTTAATTAGTTCACGTTAAGATGGAATATGTACTGTTGTTTAATGAACAAAGCTTTTTAGAAAAATACCTTCTGTTCCTTCGCGGGAATTCCTGTATAATAGATAGTAATTTTGTTATTATGATATTAAGTGATTACGAAAAGCATAACCATTTAAAACTTGACGAAGATTGGGTAAATAAATATATGGAGTATGATTTTTTTAGTTTATTCCGAATTACTCAATCAACAATTTTCTTAGGTACTTGAACTTTTCAAAACAGTCTTAAGAAACAGTATAAATCGTTCTACAATAAAAAACAGTCTTAAGAAACAATATAAATCGTTCTACAATAAAAAACGGTCTTGAGAAACAGTATAAATCATTTTACAACTAAAAAACAATCCTAAGTTTAAATCATTCTACAACAATAACAGAAAAATGGGGGTACTTAACCCACAAATAGAAAACTGAAAAAAATCTCACAAAAAACAAAGATATTGCAACCAAAAAAAGCATGGCAATATTGTAGTCAAAACAAAAAATATAAGAACAGCATATAAATAAATTAGTCACTTTCACTGCTATTTTTTTTCCTTTTTTTATATTGATTGTTTTTATCTCCGTTTTTATTCAAAGCAAAAATGAGTGACATTACTTGCTCATGTCTTTTCTGTGATTCATCTCTCATAAATTCTACCATTGTTTGAAATTCCATTTTTCGACTTTGCTCCGCTCTCTCTGCCAAATTATAAAAATTCTCCAAAATTTTATTTTTATTTGGAGTTACTGTTCTAACACAGTTTTTGAATCTATTTGTTGTATTTGTAGGTGTTTCACTTCCTGAGTTTAATATTACATTTTCTGAGGTCCCAGAATTTGAGGTGGATGATGAACATGGAGGCAAAGAAAATTCATCAGATTTGAAAGTTGAAGGAATTGTATTCTCCTTATCTCTACTAACAGCCATTGAACTCGAGCATTCTTGTAATAAGGTTCTTTTAATATTCAATGAGTCGATTTAGAAAGCTGGATTTACCTTGTCCTTTTCGCCTACTATTTCATCAATCTCTTCATAAAATGGAGGTTTTTCGATTTTCCCAGAATCACTTGCATCATATTATCGTTTTCCATTTCTTTTTAAATTCTTTGTAGGATTATTGGGAAGCAATATCAGTGATCACAACACAAATACAAAGGAAAGTGAGGTTAATACATTTCGTTATATCTGACAGTTTACCGTCTTGGAACGGTCTAGGAGACGCTTTTAAAAAGTTTTGAACCAGAATCAAGTGTGACGTCAAAAACGGTTCATGAAAATGGAGTGTTCCCAAAACTGTTTGAAACTGTTTCAAAACAGTTTTTCAAGAAAAAATGCTTTTAGTCGCTTATAAGCGACAAAGTGACATTCCTCGACAAAGATGACGTTTGCGTTGTCAACTACGAGCGCGAATATCGATTGTAGAAAAACTTCTCTTTTTCACAGTCTTTTAATTAACAATATGATAATATCGTCGGGTGACAGGAAAAACTCACTACGAAGTACATTATCTTTTCATAAAGTTTTCCTGAAAAAATTAATTAGCTATACGGCAACCGCCTCACAACAGTTATAAGAATTGTCAAAATTCATCAATTGCATAGTTTCATGTAATCCCGGCAGGAGAAAGTCACTTGAGTGACTTAGTGCGTTTAACCGTGAACAAAGCTATTGTCTGTACAAGTAGAACAATCGAAGCGTCGGAAGGTTCTTGAAACGAGTAAAATGGCTCGCAGTGTGTTAAAAACATATTTTTTTGAAAAGTAGTAGTAGAAAGCACATGGTATGCGCACCTTTTCTCCAGAAAACGTTATGTATTTCAAATGGTCCCATTAATACCACGATCAAAAGAGTTCTATTGGGTGCTTCTGAAGAGAAGATAAAAGGGGCAAAAAACCACCCGGAAACAATGATAAAAACGGCAAAGCAGCACATATAAAGTTTACCAGTAATGGAATTGTATCACGTTCGTCAACCTTCTGAGAAATTGTATTTAGATAGTAACTTATCGATTTCGAAAATGGCATTGTATAAAAATGATTTTAGCCAAGCAAATAATATTGAACCAACGAGTGATAAAAATACGGTCGCTTATTTTGTAATAAGTACAATTTCTCATTTTTTAAACTAAAAAAAGATCTTTGTGGTATATGTACCAGATATGAGCAAACCTCAACTATCGACAAAGCTAAGTTAGTAACTGAATATACCTTCCATTTAATTAGAAAAAAACCAATGTAATGAAGCCAAACAGACGGATAAAATAAGATGCAAGGATGACCCATCTTTTAATACTTGTATTTTCAAATTACGAAGTGTCCTGCAATTGCCGTATTCAGGTGTATCTTTATTTTGTTATTCAAGAAAAATGAGTGTTTATATTATAATATATGCATTTATGTCGTATATGGCGAATCCGCTTACTGTTACACGTAGAATGAATTACACGGCAAAAGGGGAAGAAACCAAATATCCATTTTGTATCATATTTTAAAATATCTACAATCTCAGAAATCTCATTTTTATCTTCTCACAAAACAGGAACCAACAAGTATCTAGTATATGACTCTATGCAGTACAAAACATAACCGATTTAAAGACAATAGAGCTTAAGTTTCTAGAACCGACCGGGCCACTCACACATGGAGTGTGATTCCTTGCATTCGGTCATTGAACAAGCTAAGAAGTATAAATCAACTTCCCCAATAAAGAATTGGATAAGCATTTTTACATCTGCTTGAAGTTAAAGACAACAAAAACATAAGACCAAAGGGTATTACCAGGTTCATCTCCTCAAATTGAACATGTTTCTAAATTGGGGCTGTATTTTTTTATGATTTCACAAGAAAGTATAACTCAAAACGAAAAAATTGAGACCTGAAAGAAGTGTCTACGGCAATTTTCCAAAGGAGAATTTTAATTTTAAAAATATTTTTTTGGGCCGAAAAACGTTATCATCTCGGAAGTCCCTTAATATTTTTATCTGAAAAAATTTGTGGATATTTCAGACATAAAAAGGTATACTTTCAGCAAGTTTCGTCAAAATAAAATTATTTTTGTGTAAATGAAAAATAAAAAACGGTAATAGCGGTTTTTCGCATTTTGCCCGGAGATTTTGAGGTTATGTGAAAGAATCATCCAAACAAAAGTTGTAGACCTTTTTATGATCTACAACTTTTTTATTATCCACTTTCCTCTCAGAGGTCAACTTTTGCCGGAAATCGCAATAATACAAAATTCCAACCCTTTTCATCCCTCAAATATATCTGGAAACACTCCTGCTCACAGTGCTCACCCATTTATTTTTTTACGTTTATTATACGCCACTTTACCATTTCCAACTGTTCCATCTTTTATATTCGCTTGAAAATAAGCTAATTTGACTGGACTATTAGGTTAATTAATAAAATTTGCAGTTCTCACACGACTTTTATACCATAGTTACTCAAAAAAGGTTTCATTTTCATAGATTCCACGGGAAAAATGGAAACAAACCACAGAAAAGACTAATAAAAGTTTTGTTAGGTAAATATTTAATTTAACAAACTATAAATAGGACAGGGAACAAGCGGATAAAGAAACGGCAGATTTATTATCTTAATGGTACCGTTTTAGATGTGGAAAGACTCTGTTGGTACAAAACGCCGCTGTTTGATATAAACAATTATTTCAACAGCCCTCTTTTTTTAAACGGTTTTTCATTAACTAACTTCAAAATATATTGATTTCAGTTAACTCTCAGATGAGAGATTAATTAAAACCACAAATTATTACTGAATTTATGATTCGAATTACCAGGGTTCTGGACTTAATTTTTACGGTGATTACATACCTTTAATTAAAGCTGAGTTAAGTCAAAAGTAACAACAAATCAGGAATCGATCTACCAATCGAGTTGGATATAAACTGTGAAATGAATTTTAATACTCATACATTATTTATAAGACTAGTGACTAGATCCGCTTATAAATTTAATAATAAAACATAGTCAGTTGTTTAACAAAGAAGGCATGAAATAAATAGTAAAAGCAATCCCTGATACAATTTTCACTGATTAATACAGCTGATAATGTTTATGTAAGTTTCGTACTTCCACGAATTGAAAGCTAATCGTTGCTTCTAAAGGAGAGACAAAAATCGGCGTACACGTAAGTGCTTTAGTAAGGGATACAGGACTATTCATCTTTCCATTTTCTATTTGTAAAACAACTTTAAACTACAAACATAATACGTCGAACGTTTCATGTGAGTGACTTCATTGAATAACTAAGTATTTCCTCTTCATTGTAACCCATATTTAGACAATTTCTTTGCGAGTTCAAAAATTGCAAGGTCGTATTGTATGACTGGATAATGTTATTAACGATCCTTGGCATTTTTACATACCCGTGGGAAGTGGGAAACACTATAATTGTCTATTATTCTTTGTACCAAGAATTATTCTAAAAGAATGTTACAAGAGACTGCACTTTCAAGTTTATAATGAACTACCTTATCGTAGATCAATAGGAAATTAACTATAATGGATATAAATTATTATATTTTTCAATAACAAACAAATGGGAAATTGAGATTGATACGATTAAGAATAAATAGAATAGCCTCATCAAATCTGTTGCACTCGATAAATATATTGTTAATGATAAAGAAAAAAAATTATTAAGTGTTATGATTTCCCATAATATTTCAGCATCTTATAATAATTTCATTTGAAATAGAAAGTAATATCAAGTCGAAAACTATTACATGTGGAAATAGAAACATCCCCATTCATTCTATTGAAATATAATAAGGTAAACCTGGGTAAGAGTGAACGTTTTTTTGATTAGTGCCAATCTAAAGCATTATAACTTCTAACTAAAATATATGTCTTTTAAATTTCATATTTTAAACATAGCTAGTATGAGTATCTGTCTACATGACTTTTGAGTTTTGCTGGTTAAAAGCAAAACACTTTTACTCACCTTTTTTTCTTTTTTTTTCGGTGTTCACACTTGCCCCACGAAGTGGTTTGATATTGAACTACCACCTATTTGCCGTTTTCGATATTAGTTTGCTCTTCTTCGATTTTTTTGTCGAGACTTTTATCTGTATCTAGCTCTTCTTCTGTATAAGAACTCTCTGGGTCCAAGTCATCTGCTGAATCAATTATTACAGAGAAATCGTCCACCTCTTCATCTGTAGATTCGATGTCACTTTCTTCCTGGATTGTACGCTTTTTATCAACTTTTTGTCGGAAAACTTTGTTAGTCTTAGTCGCTTTTTCTTCTTCTAGTCTAGCTAATACCTGTGGTGCAGTGATGACTTCTGCTCCACATGCCACTTTTTTTTATTTTTTATACCTGGCCACTATCAGAGTGTCTTATTGTTTTCAAAAGAAGCTCTTCAAATGATAATTTTGATGTGGACCGACTAGTTGTAGCTTCTATATTTGGAATTTGTTTGACATTTTGAAGCAGCTATTAGAGTGAATAATTGGTCCGACAGGGAGAAGACAGTGAACTTAACTATCGCACTTAGGGGAGATGCCTTAGACGTACTCCGGACGATACCTCTAGAAGAAACGGATGATTTCGAGCAGCTGAAGAAGAGGTTGGATATGCGATATGGTCACGAACATCTAGAGCACTTGTACCAATCCCAAGGCAGGAACGTGACCAAACCCTTCAAGAGTATGAAGTGGATATTGCCCGACTAGTTCGATTCGCTTATCCATCAGCACCAGAGAACATGATGGAATGTCTGGGCATCCGGACCTTCATTGATGGCTTACGTGAGCCTGATATGCAGAGGACGCTTCGATTAGCCCATCCCAAAACATTGGTCGATGCATTGACAGCTGTACTTGAATATGAAGCAGCAACGAAGGCTTCGGGTTATAACAAAGATAGGACCATCCGAGAGGAAGGTGATGATGACAGACTTGACCAGATCGTCAACTTGTTAAAAGGTATGGTAGACAAGAAGCCGAAGAAGACCAGGTGCTGTAATTGTGGCGAGCTAAAGCATGCACGCAGGTCGTGTAAGCGTCCTACGACTCCTGCAAACCAAGAACCTCTTAAAGACAAAGTAGCCACGAAGCATTCGCGGAACAACAAAGGTAGGACCATGTAGGAAGAAGGTGACGATGACAGACTTGACCAGATCGTCAACTTGTTGAAAGGTATGGCAGACAAGAGGCCGAAGAGAATCGAATGCCTGAAGTGTGGCAGGCTAGAGCACGTACGCAGTCCGTCTAAGCGTCCCAAGACTACTGCAATCCAAGAACTCCAGTCACAGGGGAAATCAGACAGGGGTGAACATCGAGCTGATCTGAATCACCGAAAAGCCGACTCTCTGTCTAGACGGTCATGCCCTGTAGACTATTCTCAATGCAATAAATCGAAATCTGAGGAAGTTGCAGTTTCAAGAACTACTGTAGTAAACGAGGAATGGTCACCCATCAGGATCAGAGAAGATCAGGAGAATAATCCTCACCTAAAGAAGATTCGGCAATGGAAGAAAGAAAATCGGCGACCTACATGGCACGAAGTTACACGACAGTCCATCGGGAGTCGATTGTTTTTGTGTAAGCCGCAATCTAGAATTATCTAGTAAAAAAGGCACTAATATATAAAGAACCGACCAGCGGGAGAAGTTTAGTTTATAGAGTAATATAAACAGCGAACAAGTAAATAGTCTAAGTAGTGAAGTGTTTATATAAATTAATGTAAGCGAATATACTGTGTATATAATATAAATTAGTGAATAGTGTAGTAATAAATAAATTAAGTAAGTGAGCCTACCGTTTGTTATCATTCCGGGATGAATATATAATACATGACAGTAAATCATATAAGAAACTTAATTTTAATTCATTTGAAGAACAAGTAACTGAAAAAGGTTTCAAATTTTAATGATATCCAATAATCAACCAACAACTAACTTGGCCGAAAAAATTATTTATTCAGTTTAACTTTCTAGTAATTTATTAATATTGAAATTTTACTTCATATATTATTCAAATTTTAATAACTTTATCACACGAGTGTTTATCTAAAATTATATTCAAAAGTATAATTAGAGAATAAGTACTTTGAATTATGTCTTAATCACATTCTTGTGTTACACGGATTAGGAAGTTACCGAATACGTTCCTGGTGACGCGATCCAATCGAAGTCGGGTCGATGAGTTTTCTCAAGGCCATAACTTTTTTCTTCTCCTTTTATTCTTCGTCTTTGTCCCTCTTACTACGAGAATCATCGACGAAGGTACCCTAACAACCACGTTGGTTTCGTCGTAGTCTCGTAGTGCGCAATTCAAAGATTTTCTGGTCTTTCATACACTGCTTATTACCTTCAATTGGCGGGCAGGCGGCTGGCTGGTCATCATCTGCTTTAAATAAGCATGGTAGAGACGGGCGGTGAGAGTAAAAAATGTCAGATGGCGATTGTATGGTAATAAACGGACCAAAAATACTGAATAATTTAAGAATTTTGCATTTTGTCTTCGGTATTCGCGATCTTAGTTCAGATATTGTTGAATATTTTTCTTATTTATATTTTTATTAACACATGCAACGTAGCACCTGATAGTAAATTTACTTATAAAAACTTTATTTATCATTAAAAGATTTAGGGTCAGTTTCACCACCTTCTGATAAGTGTATAGCTTTTTTCCTTTTCTTATTATATGTCAAGTGACAAAGGCAAAAGTTGTGAATAAAGCTATCCGACACTTATCAGAAGTGGTGAAACTGGTCCTATTACTTGCTTAAAATATTTTACACAAATGTGTATTCTCAAATTATCGGCTACATACCAACAAATAACCCAAGCAGGATTTTGTTTTCATTTTATTTGAACTTTGTTTCTTTGCAGTTCTTATACATGTAATCTAGTGTAATTTGTTTACAAATGTGCACATTTCAAAATTTTTCTGATTTGTTGAGTTCAGTGTGTATGTAATTTCGGATTCAGTGTGTATATTAGAATGCTTAAAATTGTATTTTGATGCATTAGTGGAAAATTAATTTTTCAACACATTCACTGCCCTTAGGAAAAGGTTGTGCCACGTAACTTTTTTTTGTATATTAAACATAAAAGCAGTGAATTGGTATTAAAATGAATATAACTATACATTTTTAAAAAAATTTATGCAAAAAAAACAAAAACGCGCTAGGCGCGTTGTGGGCACAGGGTAGTTAATAAATCATGCTCGGTGCCCATAACTGCACGAGGCGCGTTCGTGTAGGGAAATATTGCAACAAAAATGATAAATCATTTTTATTTAATTATTGCAGTTACAAAAATTATTACAAACACTAAATCAACTGAAAGTTCAAACGCACAAAATAATTTGACCTTGAAAAACATATAATAAAGGCCATTATTTGTTTGAATGAAATACTCTGAAACATGGAGTAAGACACAGTCCAGGACCACCAGGACACTGAGGGCAGTAGTAAACTGAATCCTTTCGTTTTTTGCCTTCACGCCAGCAAACGGAGCATCTTCTTCTCTTAGCTTTTCCATTTTCTCCTACTGGGCAGTACTCAGGAAAATGCTGAAGGTTTATTTTAGTTATTGGATTTGGCGGAGGTGGTCCAAGCAAACTTCCTATTACATCCAGTCTGAATTCGTAAAAACTTTTACTCTTTCTAGCACCTATCTTGTACAAATGATATGAATTTAATAACATGATCTGAAATAAATGGATGGCTAGTTTTTTGTACCAGACTAGAGTGTTATGTTCGCACGGATAATAAGCTAACTTTGGTCGCAGTGATCAACCCCAGCCATGCATGTATTATATTCATTAAGAGGCCTGATACCACCGCCATATTGGAAAATATGGGATTACGATTCCTGACTTTAATAAATGAAATCAGTTTTAGTCGTTTCGGTGGATAGATTAATTTGTGCTTCTGGGTGTAGGAACTTCAAACATATGTAGCTAGCTAGTATGTCATAATGACATATTTTTTAAAATGGATTATTATGGAATAATTTTGAAGTTCCTGCACAAAAAACAAGACAAGCTTTATTTTTTACTATATAATTTTTTCATCAAAATGTCTAGATTTCTCTAAAATCCAAACCGCAAATATAATTTTTCATTCATTGGCAAGTGCTGCCATTTATTTTAGATTACCACATTGGGCAACGTGTAATTATTTCGTGATAAATAACACTAACCTTGGTCTGACGAAGGGTGGAATGTGGCAGGACTTGAAACATCATAAGAATATCTAACGATATATATCATATCCGCAAACTAGATTGTCTCTTGTTTAAATTTTTTTAACCACATTTTCACTTTTAAAAGTATAATTTTATTTAATGAAATTAAATTAATAATTCTATTTATTTTATTGTGATTAAAAATCGAATTGTTTCTTAAGAAGTAAATTGAATGGATTTTAATATGTTTTAAATACAGAGTTGAATTCGACTTGGGTTATTGTTTATAGTTATTAAAATATTTCAGAAGTAAACAAATGTAGGATTGTTCTTCCCCTTTGAACAAAGGCGTAGCTTATTGAGCTTTTATAAGGAATTTCAAGAATAAAAGATGAGTTTTTAAAAAGTTGATTTTTTCCATCTTATGTAAATTTAGGTGAACCAATTAAATTTTTCCATAAACAAAAATAGAATGGGTAAGATTCTAGACGTCAAAACACATAAAGTATTAAGTTTTGGAAAATGTGCAAGTTATGGAAAAGTTGAGTTTAAAACTATCTAACATAAATAAAAAACATTAAAAATATTCTTAAGAAAATAATTTTTCCAAGGAAGTAGAAAAAAGGAAAACTAAATACAGGGTGTTCCGGGACTTGATGCAAAAAATTCGGGAGTAGATGACGTGAAAATAATGCTGTGACATAACAAACTTCTCATACGACCTCTCGTTTCTGAGTTTTAGGCCTTTATAGTTGCGAAATCAGAACTTATATTTAAGTATATTTTCTAAATTATACATTGGAACATTATGAACTTTTAATGGATGGTGACGTCTGTTCATGTAGTGTGTTTTACGGGATAAATAATTCTACACTACTATGTGAAAACCAGGGGCGGCTCATGCCCAATGGTTAACAATCCGTAACTTTTACAGGGACAACCTGTACAATATAGAGATAGTAAAAATGAATTTTTCAATCGATTTCTTAACAAAAAGGTGTTCTTTGTTTAACTCGATAAAATTTATGTTTTAGGAGATATGTAGATTTTTAGATCGTTGTACATGCCAAGGAAACCGTTCGCCATAAAGAGACATTCTGAAGAAAATTATCATTAATTGTAATTATTTACTGAAAATACTTACATGAGGTATTGAAACACAATCAAACATTTCTAATTGAACTGCATATTGTCGAAAATCGTGTTACTTACATGAGGAAAAAACTGAAATGTAGAAAAATTTAGTGGGTTAGCCTACAACTTATCAAATACGAGTAAAAACAAAAAAAAACTAATAATAAATGTTCGAAGTGGGCACCTTGCACTTCTACACACTTCCGGAGTCTACGTAGGATATTTATTTGAACTTGGAAGGGCATTCCAAGATTATGGCTTATAGCGTCACAATGGAAGTTTATTCTATCGATCATTTCGTTCCTTGTGTTTACCGGTGTTGCATATACCAAGCTTTTAAGATATCCCCATAAAAATAAAAATTAATTCATTGTATTTAATTCAGGGGAACGGAGTGGCCATGCAAATGGACCTCTCCGACCAATCCACCTATTAGGAAAAATGTTATTAAGATGGACAGGGGCTCCATCGTGCATGAACCACGTGATCTTCGATAGTATGTAGTACAAACGTTTCTTTATTTATTCTTTAGTTCTCCAAGAAATGTTTGATCGTGTTTTAAAACCTCATGTAAGTATTTTAAACAAAAAATTACAATTAATGATAATTTTCTTCAGAATGTCTCTTTAAGGCGAACGGTTTTCTTGGCATGTACAACGATCTAAAAATCTACATATCTCATAAACCATAAATTTTAGCGAGTTAAATGACGAGTACTTTTTTGTTAAAAAATCGATTGAAAAATTCATTTTTCAATCGATAGATTGTACAGGTTGTCCCTGTAAAAGTTACGGATTGTTAACCATTGGGCATGAGCCGCCCCTGGTCTTCAGATAGTAGTGTAGAATTATTCATTCCGTCAAACAAACTACATGGACATACGTAATCGTCAATTAAAAATTCATAATGTTCCAATATATAATTTAGAAAATATACTGAAATACAAGTTCTGATTTCGCAACTTAAAAGGCCTATAACTCAGAAACAAGGGGTCGTATGAGTAATTTTTTTATGTCACAGCATTATTTTCGTTATCTACTCAGTCCCGAATTTTTTGCATCAAGTCCCGGAACACCCTGTATATGCGAATTGATTTTATTTTGATTCGAAATTATTAAAATGTAGGAGTATATGAAACTTAAGTCATCAATGTCACTTCTTTTATTCATACAGTTATCATGCTTATAAATTTCAATCATTTTTAGAAAAGTTCTTTTCCCCTCTAAGGACACTAGTGTCTATAATGTGATCATTTACTATTACATGCTCTGCTAATGCACATGATTTTTTAAAATTTTTGGGTCCGCCCAGTAAAAAAATTCGTAACAGCATTCATTTTCCAGATACAGGGTGTTGAAAAAAGTATTATACACATTTTTTACGATTATGTTGAAACTACTGGCGACATTTTAATGAAATTTTGTACGAATATGTTTTGGAAGCTGACGGATAGCCTAAATTTATTTTTATATCTGCCTCTCACAGAGGGCGCTAGTTACACGGTTCATAAATATATCTTTTTTGAGGTTGAATTTTGTAGCCCAAATTTTATGTAAACTCAAACAACATTCAATTTTACACCAAAGGAGTACTTTTTGTAAAACTCGATATTGTGATTTGAAAATGATGAAGTAATAACTAATGCTGGTATAAAGTATTGTAAAAACCATTACCTATCTGTTCAAAACCTTCCTATCAATAAATCTCAGTTTTCCATCGCTAACTCAGAGGAAACCATTTTTAGTTTTGCGACGAACATTAAACTTTTTTAACGGAAGTCATTTTGAACGCTTATTCAACTTTAGTTAAATTCAATTTAATTTTCTTCATGTGATTCTTTATTTAAATATTATCTAACATTAGAAGAATGTTATTGTTTTTGGCTATTAATAAATAGGCAATTGTTTTTTAAAATTACTTTATATCAGCATTAGTTATTACTATATCATTTTGAAATCAAAATATATCGAAAACGGTACACAGTATCGAGTTTTACAAACAGTTACATATTGCCGGGCTGAATTTTATCTTGACAGGGAATGACCAATCAATGCTCCATTGCCAGCACTTCACCGTCAGATCCAGTGATCTGGGGATATATCCCTGCTTGTGTTTGACAGTTCCTCGTGACGTCGTCATGTACTCAGGCCTCTTAATGAGCTTTGGTTTATCACTACCCTACCACGTTGTATAGTTACTTCTTCCATATGTCCATTAAATTCGCTGGAAATAGCTAAAATTTCTTTACGGTCCTTCCATTTAATTATACAAATTCCCTCCGGACTGAACTGCATAACCAGTTCAACCTTTTTTTAACTTTTTTGATAAAACTTCTTTCCCTTTGCTATTTGCTCTCAGGGTTCCTGTAACGTATGTTTTAACATCTAACAACTCCTTGGTTAATTGTATACTGTTGTAAAAATCGTCCATAAATATGGAATGCCCAACACCTAACTTTTCTCGTAAAAGGGATATTACAGCTTTTTCTATATGTTGAGAACCAGATAACTTGGCATCAGCGGATCCAGAATATACAATTATTTTTAAAGTTAACCCATTTGGTTCGCAAAGGACGTACAATTTGACCCCAAATTTGTGCCGTTTTCCTTTTATATATTGACGAAATTTCAACCTTCCACGCTATAGCACCATAGATTCATCTAAGGATAACTGTTTATCTGGATAATAAATAACCTGCATCCTATTGTTGAAAAAATTTACTAGTGGAAGAAGTTTTCCTAATTGGATGCGAGATATTTGGTTCTCGAAATCTTCAAAACGCAATGCTCGTAATATCAGTAGAAAACGATTTCGGCTCATAAATGTTGCGAAAACTTGAAGGTTAAATAAGTAATGTGTTTTCCAGTAATCGTTTATTCTGTTCAGACGAATTGTGCCCATGTGAAATAAAAGCCCGAGGAATATTTCCATTTCAGTGGGAGTAATGTCCTTCCAACGACTAATTCTGGATTGCACACCTCCACTTTTCGACAGCAATTCCACGGCATGTGCGTTAGCATTAGCACAGAGTATGTTCTATAGCTCTTCTGTTGCTAATAAGTGAAAATAATCAATTGGCTCTGACCCCTCTGCATCGACAAGAATACCTGGTGGACGTGTAAATGGGATATCTGGCTGTTGTACTTTATCGTATGACCATTGGGAGACAACTGGTGTAGTCGGAGGTGGAGGTGGTTGTAACTCCTCTTCAGAATCGCTGCTTGGATTATATTCGGGATCGTCATCGTCATTTACAAAGGGATCCTCTTCGTCTGATTGTTCAAGCAATGCAAGAAGTTCGTCATCTGTACGACCTTTATTTTTGTCATATTTTCCTCTTTTTTTTGGAGGTTCACATTCCTTCGATGTCCCAGGCTTTGGTTTCATGATAAACTATAACAAAACAATGAAATATAATATTTTTTAAAAGTATGTGCTGCATGTGCCCAACAACGCGCCTGATACGGTCACCAGCTGATCAATGCGCTCAACAGGCATATTCGGCATTGATATTTGAAAAGGCAAGCATATTTATTTGTTTTGTGTTATATTCAAACATTTAAACATCAACTAAATCAATAAAATATAATACTTACGTTTTACAAATCGCACTTCAAAAATATTAACATAATAAAAACAACGCAGGCGAAAACTCCGAACCAACTATTTCACCCAATACCTTAATGCATACTGGCCCAGCAATTATTCGTGGTAATCTGGCCGTGCCTCCCTTCCTAACACAGCGTAGTATTCGGATCTACACAAAACGCACCTAGCGCGGTTCGGGCACCACATCGTGGTTATGGTGAACGCGCCAGGCGCGTTGTGGGCAGTGAATGTGTTAAGCACAAAAATGTCTGTTTACCAAGCTAATTCTGAAATTATACGAACTCTATTTTGTTTGTAAAGTTGGTGATGAAGATAACAGTTGGGAGACAATGCATCCGACAAATTGGTCAAAAGGATCGAGACAAATGAAACTTGAGGTACTAATGTGGAGAGAACCTAGTGACCATCTAATAGACTGCTACTTTTGTTCGATTAACATTTCCGGTATTACAGCAAAATTGAATCACACTACCCAAAGTACCCAAACCATCAGCTGTAAGACCTACATCTCACAGTGAAGAACTTCATGTATCAACTAAACCTGATGTGACAAGAACTGAAGCATCGGACGAAAATAACGATGAATTTATCTATGGATTTAACTTCTGGATTTGGTACAGGATTTAAATTCATCAAACCAACATGCCGAATTTCTATGTGCCAGATTAAAGAATTAACAAAGGAAGAGTGTGTCATTATAGACAATTACAAATTTCATGGAACACTTTTCTTCCATATATAAATTTCTGTTTTCCAGCAATGTACAGGTTGTAATGGATATTTTCGGCCGTGAATTCTGACTTGGTGAATAGCGTCTGTTTACTGATTTCTCAAAATTCAGTTAAAAAGCTGTACTACTTCATAATGGAAATGTATTATTGCTCATGGCTTATATATGAATGAAACACAAGAGTCTATGAAACTTTAAACAAAAATAATGTGAAGATCACAAATCATTTTGATGTAATAATATACAGTAGGTAGGACACGTAATAAATATAGGTTTAACTACACTTGATGAATGCATTTTTGGTAATTTATGTAGATCAGAGATTGTAAACATATATTTAATTTTTATTGTGGCTGCTAAAGTGAATTTTCATTTTATCGCTCGCCCGTTTCGTTTGATGTGTTTTATTCTGTTCTGTATTTCCAGGCTCGTTGGATCAAAATGGAAACAGATAAAGATATTTTAATTTCTAAAGTGTTTCAACAAATTTCGAAAATATTCCTAAAATGTTTCGGGATGCACTTTCAGTTGAGATAACAAAGTATGATATTCACCTACTCGAAGGGGAATCCTATTAATTTCATAGACATTAGTCCTTCTTTTCTGCTTAATTTTATAATAAACGCTGTCCATTGTCAACAAAATACACCATTGATCCTCACGTGCCAGCTCTATGTTGCAAACTAACGGGGGTCTTAAAGTAAGAATTTGTATCTGTTACAGATCTAAATAAAACTTTATGCCAATCATGGAACTTAGTACGGGTGACATAGTAGCAGCAAAGATTAAACTCGAAACAGATGAGCTAGTAGTAGAGACAATAATAGAGTCTTTATATCTTCCCATCGATTCAGAAGGCCCATTACCGGTGGCTAATATGGAAAACCCGATGGAATTCTGGATGTTGCTGTAGGGACTGATACCGACGCACACTTCAGTTGGGGCAGCAAGGACAACAACACTGAAGGTTAGAAGATATGTGACTATTTATGTACTACTGAACTTGATATTGCGAATGTGGGCAATACGCCAACATTTAGAACATCGAGGGGGTAATGATCAATAAAAGTAACTCTCTGCACTCTACGAACCGGAGAGATGATGACCATGCCCATACATATACTTCTAAATAAATGTAGAAAAATCGGCTATTAAAACAAACAGGGAGGGATCCTACGAGTCCCGATTGGGGATCTTACAAAGAGGGCCTGATTTGTAAAATCCGCACACACCTAGGCAGATCTAAAACTGCTGAGGAGTTAGAAAAAACAGTTGCATGGTTGCAACAGACCATAGTGACATCCTATCACAATAACTATCCGATAAAAGAGAGTCGCTCATCCAGACAAACCGTCTGGTGGAACAAAGAGCTGACGACGCTAACGAAAGAAACAAGACGTCTTTTTAACAAAGCGAAAAAGGTGAGCATCTAGGGAGCATGTAAGTATAAACTAGGAGTATATAATGAAAAAATAAAAGAACCAATGAAGAGATCCCGGAGAGAAATTTGTGAGGACATACAAGGTGTCCATGGCAGGATTCTCAAAAGGAACAAATCTAATAAACTAGGTTCTATTCAGTTGCCGAGTGGAGAGTGCACAAATACTGAGGAAGAGGCTTTAGAGCCCCTCCTTAGTTTGCCCTTTCCAGACTTGGCAAAGATAGATTCAAATTACGATAATGGGTCGGTAGCCAAAACAAGGGTTACCTAAGAGGGCTCGAAACTAACAAATGAGATCTTCAGACAAGTCACTAACGTAAGTGGGGAGTGCATCGGTACACGAGGTTTGATTTTACGTTACAGTAGATAATACTAGGAATGGTTCAATGACTTAGGTCAAGTGCTCGGGCTGTTGAGTACAACCAAAGCTATTGACTGAAAAGAGGGTCCTAAGCGTATTGCACTATGACTGCTAGAATCGCGCAGTTTTACAAAGCTGTCTGTAAAAAGAAAGAAGCTGGAAGCAGTATATTATAGACTTACCGTAAATATGAAAGAGCGGATGTAATATACAAATTCAAGATTCAAGATTATGTTTACTCATATTATTATCTTCTAAGATTGTTAATGACCATGTTAAAAGCTATCCATTTCTCCACGTGCCGTTCATATTTAGATGGAATAAAAAAAATTTAGAAAAGTATATAATAAATAATAATTGCCCATCTTATTCAAACATTCAATCAGAAGTTTCCACAGTGACTTTTCACTTTTAGAATATCCAATATTGTTCAGTATTATGCCTTAGAACAATGTTTGTGTGCAAAGGATTTTTATTATAGGAAATGATAACTATAGAAAAAGTGAACACTTCTATAATTCCGGGAGAGGGGTAGCAAACTTTGTTCTGGAATGCATCAAATAAATGGTCATTTCTTAAAGAGGTATATAAGTTGACAAGCCCGAAGAGGAAGTTAGTTAGTAAAATACGCGTTGTTTTTTCATATAAATTAAAGCTAGTTTTAATATAAATTAATGTTTGATAGTGATTGTAAATAAAATAAAATAAAATATGTGTAAATACATTACATTAATGCGCTAAAGAAATAGAAACTTGTGACACAATAATATTATGAACAATCAGTATCAGTTTATTCTTTTGTCAAATTAAATCAAGTTGAGTTAAAAGTAATTTATGCAAAAGTCACAATATCCCTCCCACGCCACTAAAAGTCTTAAGCTACAATTTGAATGCTGCAGATGCCTTTAGAATCAAAGGGGGGAACATAAATTTCACTATAATTGAATTTATTGCAAGATACATTAATGTTTTGACCTTAAATTCAAAATGTTAATACCGCCATAAATTTTTAATTTTCATTTAAAATCTTTACATTTGGACGTCACTGTTTCTTTGTCTAGATGGGATCCCAATAAAAATAAAAGATCCAACAACGAGAATACATAGTACCGTAAAAGAGTAAAGCCGCAATGGTACTCACAAATCATTTAGACAGATAGCATAAATTAAATTTTGGAAGATGTATGTATATATGTCGTATTCGGTACGGCCGACATAGTTCAAGTATTGTGAAACCGTTGTTTCACCTCTGGCACCTACTGGTTAAGTAAATTCCCTTTTATATTTATTTTTATTTAGTACTTTATCTATAAGGTGTCAATATTACAAATTACGTAATATTAGATGCAAGTTCGAAAAGAAATCTAGTTAAACGTCGTAAGATAATAGCCAGTTTGTTAATGTCAACGATATTTATTACTGTTTGAAAGGTAAAATTATTGAAACGTTCTCATGGCATTTTTAACAAGAATACTTTCGACAAATTATATGGGAACTACGATACTTTCTTCAAAAATTGCATGGAAACTTTTATTCCTTTCATTAGCATAGCTAAAGAAGTGTGTTAAGATTATAATACTCAATATAAGTGTAGACCAAATAATATTGCAGGGTCTTAAAACTCGAAAATAATTTACAAATAGATATCTTAATCAACACAATCAGAAGTGAACTTTATAAATCTATACAAAAAATATAGGATCTAAACTATAGAATAAAGATTAAATAACTAACAAACATTTTATCCATGAGATTCCTCGACTCATTAACTTATGTGTGTCCTCCACACATGGGAATGTTTTTTGTAATGGCTTTGGATAGCCTGATCCATTCAGCCACGAATTTATTGCACAGCTTGTTTCAATAGTTAGCATAGGAGAATAGGCATAGGATATAGGTATATTGTTGAAGTATACTGTAAACACTGCATTGACAAACTACTCTCCATGCACGGCCCTAATCAACTTAACGATGGGTCTCTTGGTAGTGGATACATTACAGCAAGATTACACAGGGACCCTTTTCACGCTAAGGTGCCTTTCATAGCGACTTTATAACAGACAAAACGGGCAACGGATAGAAGGTGAAATGTATAACATAGGGATAGACACGAGGAACAAGACTGAAAAGATCTACACTGAAACAGAAACAGACATTCAATACTAAATTTTTCTTTTAGTTCTTTTTAAAAACTCCCATGTGATTTGGTTTAGCCTGGGATTTCGCCGAGAGAGATAAAAAGCTGTAGCTTGATTCTGAGGGAGCGGAATCCGTTCTTTTACAAGGGATTTCATCAAATACTTAACTGCATCGTCGTAGCCAAACATCCAGTGATTGATGTCATCAACATTGCCGTCGCAATCACAAAATTCCGATTCACTTTTAAGATCGCTTGTTTAGCATAGTAGTCTGCTTTAATGTTACCGAAAATACCAATGTGTCCCTTTACCCAAATGAAACAAACAGAACTATTCATTCCGTGTAATTTTAGTTGATTTTCTGAAATTATTACAACGAGCCCATTCTTGTGAAGCTGATTATGTTAGTTTTCTATAGCAGATAACGCAGACTTTGAATCAGACATGAGTAGAACTTGCTGATCAGAGATTTGTCTTTTAACGGCCCATTTTAGAGCTTGGTGTATTGCAAATAGTTCTGCGGAATATATTGAACAATGCTGGTTCAACTTAAACCTTAGAGAATCTTCATAGTTTTGGATGTATACAGCACAACCGATTCCTAATTCTGACTTCGAACCATCTGTGAAAATCTTGCATGGTTTTTCAAACCTTCCAATCAGTTCATGAAGAGCAATGGGGTTATTACCATCAAAAAAAGGAAAGCAAACGTTGGCCCGGGAATATGAGATATCAAAAGAAGCTTGATAGAATGTATTTTCCGCTGAAGTCTCTAAATAGAAGGAGACATTGGGATATGCTACGGCTAATGTTGGGGAATTTTTATTGTGCCACCACTTATCAACTAAATTAGACTTAGATATGTCAGATATTCTTCGCAGTAGTTTAATCTGATTGCTAGCTTGACATTTAAGGATAAACTTGTCAGCTACTAATATTCGTCTTAAATGCAGGGGAGGTTCCGTACATTCAGCTAAGAGATTTTCTGTGGGTGTGGATTTGAGTGCACCCAAAACCAACCTCAGGGCTCTATACTGAATTCGATCTAGTTTTTTAAGTCGAGTGTTCGTGGCAGACCATGGGAATGTTTCAATATATTATTGTATCAGTCCATTAAAAAGAAGGTAAATGTTGACGTTGATAATGATATAGTTATTTACTACCTGCTGGTTCTTCTCAGTGGTTTAGGCGCTGAAGAGACAAACGTCTACCTTCAGAACAGCACGAAGGACGAAGGTGGCTGCTGTCACTACTCTACGACCTCTTACAACCAACAGGACTTCCAGCGAACACCAGGGACGGTACTATTCACCCACGTATTTACCAGGTGCGATACCACCTCAGCACCGTTTGATCAAGGAAGAACAAAAATCACCTCACTCCCGAGCAAGAGTGAACTACTTGCTGAACAAGTGGGTGTCTTCCTTCAGCCAGACTCCTCCCCACAAGCCGCGAAAGACGCAGGCATCAAGTACTTTGTGGCTCAATATGGGGGTGACACCACGAGGGGTACTTTGGATTTCCTGAGATAAACATATTTGTCACTTCAACCTCGCCCGTTTGCCACCGAAAGAAGATACCGCATGCCACCATGCAACAATGTGCTACCACCAAGTGCATAAGAGGCGGGGAGTCAACTTGAATCCCACTTATTGAGGGTAGAAACTGTCTTCTCAGGGACTCACCACCCCAATGGATACCGCACGTCCTGCCTTTTGTTAAAAATTTCATGATAATGCAAAAAAAGGTTCTCAGGAAGCTGTTCGTGCAAAAAGGCTGAGCCCCACTGCTGAGTCCTCTGCGAGTCATGCGGTGGAAGATTGTGTATTAACGTCCCAGATGTGGAGCTGGATTGCTCGGACGATGAAGATGACCTGACTACACACAATCATACTTTTACTTAGAATTACTTCCTTTTCTCTCGTGTATAAAGAGACATAGTGAAAATATAAAACTATATTTTTCTCGTTTAATATACTATTTAATACTATCCTATTTCTGCAATCACAGGGCATCCCACTAGGAATGCGCATTTTAAGACTACGAATTTAAAATAATTTTGGTAATGACTTATATACCTACTGTTGGGTATATCAAACGTATTAGTTTTGAATAGAATACCTATAACCTAATTAAAATATAGTATTAATACCACTCAAATTGTAATCCACTTACCTAGAAGGTTTTATTTAGAATTTAGAACAATTTTGAAGATGTACTCAGCTGTGTTGATTAAATTCATATTCGTCTCAGTTCATATGCCAAATTGAACACCTCTCTAAAAAGAAGTTTTCTGAGTAAAATATGAGCACAAATTAGTCGTATAATCGAAAATTAATAATCTTTAATTACTTTTGCTGTAACAGTCCCAAGCCTGGGGCCTTATCACACAAGAGGTAATGAAGGAGGATCGAGAAATAACACCTCACTAAAAACCTGGGCTCTGCTGGCTCCGGCTGATAATACTCTGTAAAAGCCCCTTGTCTAGGGTTACGGATGATTACCACAACGACAGCGGAAGCGAAGAAGTAGAAATTACAGTATGGCAGATCTGGCACAGGTGGCAGCCCCGCTTTTCAGGAATAGTATAAGAAGCACCTGATGAAAGGCAGTAGTTTCATCAGTACCAAAATATGGCGCAAGAAGTCAAACTTCTCAGAAATGGTGTAGAAAGGAATCGGAACTCCTACTACACTATACCACTTCCAAATCATCTAAATGGCTACTACAAACACAAACACGGCCCTCAGTCCGAGACACCCCTTAAATGGGGAGAGGGTGCTAAGAATCCCCCCGTCAAACATTTTTAAACACCAAATACATAACAAAACAACACGAATTGCCACGTGGAACGTTCGCGGTTTATACATGGGCGGGAAGCTTGCCAACGTTGATGCAGAGATGAATAGAATATCAATCAAGATATTGGGTCTTAGCGAAGTCCGCTGGCCTGGCTCGGGAACACAAAAAACCAAACATGTAGTAATGGATTATTCCGGCGGTAATGATACAGACCACCGATATGGAGTAGCCATTATCATCACGCCCGAACTAGAAAAATATGTTATGGAATTCATTCCGCTAGGAGATCGAGTAATGCTACTAAAGCTAAACACTCTCATCGTGTCATGAATATCATACAGGGGTATGCGCCAACAAACAACGAAACAGATGACATGGTTGAAGAGTTCTATACCAATCTTGAGGAAGCCTTGAGATTAACAAAAAATGGCGAAATTACAATGATTCTTGGAGATTTAATGCAAATATTGGATCGGAAACTTATGAGGGTAACTATGTCGGAACTCGACAACCCCCTAGCGTTCATCAGCTACGGCAGCCCGGAAACGCTATCTCGGCGACGAACATAGTTACCGACGCGGACTAGTACCATAATTTTTCACTATTTTATTGCTAATTTATTACCCAAAAATCCATTTTATTGCTCAAGCGGTTGACGAGAAACGCGACACCCCCCTACCTTAATATTAAGCTACGGCAGCCATATACATTATCTCGGCAACGGTGAAAGCTATCGAAACAAGCTTGGCGCGATAATTTATTGCTAATTAATTGCTGAAAGAGGGCATGGGTCCCGAATCCCGAAAATCACCCCCAAGACTCGATCTCGATAACCCCCTAGCGGTCTTAAGCTACGGCTAATTTTTTTGAACTGTTTTCATATTCTGAAAAGATTTTCCCATACTTTAGAATAAGGTTACAATCCATTTAGATGTTTTCATAAATGGATGATTTTTATCAAGCTCCAGAGTGACCGGAACGATAGTACGTTACTTCGACGACGAGACGGCGCATTTCGTGATTATTGACACAAAAAAGGCAATTTTATGACCTACAACGTAGCCTTACAAAATTGGTTAAGTATCAAGCTGCCTGTGTTTAATACCGCCGAGGGGTGGGCTATCCGGTGCTTGGGGGTGATTTTCGGGATCCGGGACCCATGCCATCTTTCAGCAATTAATTAGCAATAAATTGCCCCGAAGAGCGCTCGTCGGTAACTATTTTCGTCGCCGAGATAGCGTTTCTGGGCTGCCGTAGCTTAAGGCCGCTAGGGGGTTGTCGAGTTCGAGTCTTGAGGGTGGTTTTCGGGATTCGGGACCCATGCTATCTTTCAGCAATTAATTAGCAATAAATTACCCCGAAGAGTGCGCGTCCGTAACTATTTTCGTCGCCGACATAGCGTTTCCGGGCTGCCGTAGCTTAAGAACGCTAGGGGGTTGTCGAGATCGAGTCTAGGGGGTAGCGATATATTTAAACTGTTTTTTGTATAAAATATGTAATCCAAAAGTGATGGTTTAAGTGGCGAAACAAATCTTTTTTAGGGATTTTTCTCTGTAAATTGTGTATAACCCGCAAATTTTTCGACGGATAATCTTCAAAATATGTGAGTACTATCGATTTTTCGCAAAATCAGTCAAAAATTTTTGTCTCCCTATAGTTCACTGGACCCCTTCTCTATACTATTATTTGTATCTCATTTATCCGTTATAATATATATATATATTTTATACACACTTTTTTGTTGCACTGCACTGTGATTCGAAATATCCTCGTCGCCAACCTGTAATGTATGCAATAATAATATACTCTAGTCAATGTTTTATTATATTCTTGAGCAAAACGTAAAATATACACTTAATCTAATTGACATAATAACATATGTATCATGACAACTGACAACCGGGGGTTGTTTACAGGCGCGTTTGCTATGTATCTTCGTAACAAATATTTTTATATGCAGGATAAATCGTAATGTTCATTCTCATAAAATGGAGCAGTTGTCAAACCTTTCTAATGTACACTCTCAATCACATAATTTTTTATTTTATTTTGGACAGTCGTACTTGAAGATCGTCGTATTGTTGTTATACTAATTCCTGACCCATCTGTAGTTATTCAAGAAAAATATTTTAATTGGAGCCCGAAACTCACCTCAGAATATACAGTTTCAGCCTTCGGTGGCAGCATTTTGCATATTAGAATAAATAGAATCGAGATAGTTCCATTATTGACTAACATGTTTTAGACAATTCTGAATACCACACAAATAACTTTTTGAATTGGAATATAAAGTAAGCTGTTAGTTGGAAATATATTGTTAACATATTTCTCTTTACTATGAAATCCCACGCTACAGACTCTACAGAGTTGTCTCATATAAATATACCGGAATTAAATATAAAGACGTTCCTATGCATACACCGTATACAAGTATAGACCGGTCATTCGGAATGTCAACAGTTCCCTTTCTTATTATTAAATCTTCATTAACAATATTTAACACAACCGAATGAAGTTATTAAAATAATTTATAAACATTGAACCTTTGTGCTGATAACGGTTTTCTTCATATAAATTTTAAAATAAACGCCCCAGGCGAATAGGTCCAACTGTCGCCGATATTTATTTTACATTAAAAGAAACGTTAATATCAGTAGCGACTCGTCTTAATATAGGCAATAAGGAAAGATAAAAAATTGAAGTAGTAAATAGGTTATAAAGTTTCAAGCTACACATCGGCAATAAAAGTTTTATCTTCTAAATATCATTCTATTCGTTTACATTTGCGTATCTTCCAGTCTTGGTGACACACAATTCGTCACTTTGGAACTCTGTAAAAGGCTGTACTGGTTTTTCATATGTTGCATTACCTAAAAATCAAACCACCTTTGTTCCTTTTCTGAGCTGTCTGCAGCAAGGTATCTGTATAGCTCAATTTCGTCAAGATGAGCTGTTGGGGACAATGTTCAGACATGAGATCTATTACTTTTCAAAATTAGCTTCAGTTCAAACGAAACAAATCTTCAGTCCTAGGATTTGACTATGTTTTATGTATACTTTCCATCGTCATTTACCTTGAAATATAGATTTAACATTTTTTATGAGTCCCCTACCTCACAATGTCCTAGAACCCATTTGACTTTCACCTTATTATGTCAGGAGATAAGTTCTTTTCGTGGGATAAATTTTAAATACACGGTATGGCTACTTACTAATTTAATTGACTGTCTCGACCCTTACTTCGTGGAATATGCTCATATTAGTGTTTTTAAATGAAACTCAAGGTCTCTAGTTAATTCCACAATATAATACAAGTTATTGAAAATTCTAAAAAATTGACAATTGTTTCGATAAATCAATATCATCGTCAGAATGACAGAAGTTACATTTCATTTTATGCCTACCTGATGTTTAGTAGTTATATTTTTGGCTAGACCAAGAAGTAACCTAACTTGTGATTGGCTTAATATATGTTTATAGAAAAAGAAGAAGATGTGATATTACAAATATTGAAGCTTAGATATTATTAGCCCTATGGTGATATCCTGGATATCATTTTTCCAATTAAGATCAGTATAACTGTGCAATGATATAGAAAACCAGGAAAACTATATCTGCTGATCTTTACAATTATCACTTAAGGAGACAGTTTATTAGTGGAGAATTCCCTAGATTTAACTGTTCATTGACAACTTCATATTGTGGGTTTCTTAAATGTCTTCTAATTTCCAGTTCTTCAAGGAAATCCAGTTCTTGTTTCTTTTCACAAATATGCAGCACTTCTAGTTCTGTGTTAGGTGTCAATGAATGATTGGTGTCAAGTAGATGTTTTGCGTAGTGGGATTTATCTGGTTGTTTTAATCTGTAAGCTCGTAAGTGCTCACTGTATCGTATTTCAAAATTCCTAAGGGTCTGACCCAAATAGACAGCATTACATTCTGGACATTTGAGTTTATATATACCTGACTTCTTTAATAGTGGTATTTTTGTTTTTACATTTAACAATTTTGTACTAACGTTACTTTCTGTTTTAAAAGAAATTGTTGCATTCGTTGCTGAAGATATTATCTTTGAAATATTATTAGAAATATTTCCTGCATATGTGATGGTTTTATAAGTTTTAATTTCATCAGCTTGCTTAGGATATATTAGTTGTAATGCCACTTTTTTCTCTTTTTTACTAATTAGTTTATTTATCATATCTAATGGATAACCGTTAGATGTTGCTATTTGTCTAATTGTATTAATCTCTCTATCAAAATTACATTTGTTCATAGGAACTGAAAAAGCTCTATGTATCATTGAATTATATGCTGCTAGTCTGTGTGAGACAATTTAGAAAGAAAGTTCTTTGAAAGTAATATTTCGAAAAATACTTTATTTTGGTATAGATATGTGGATGACATATTAGCTTGTTTTATGGGTAGTGAGCGACAATTATATGTGTTTTTCAACCACATCAATAATTTACACCCGAAAATTAAATTTACATTAGAAATTGAAGAAAATAGCTCAATCAATTTTCTTGATTTAAAAATTCAAAGAGTTAATAATGTACTTGATTATTCAATTTACCGAAAACCAACACAGACTGATGTGACAATTCCATTCAATTCTAACCACCCTGTCTCACACAGACTAGCAGCATATAATTCAATGATACATAGAGCTTTTTCAGTTCCTATGAACAAATGTAATTTTGATAGAGAGATTAATACAATTAGACAAATAGCAACATCTAACGGTTATCCATTAGATATGATAAATAAACTAATTAGTGAAAAAGAGAAAAAAGTGGCATTACAACTAATATATCCTAAGCAAGCTGATGAAATTGAAACTTATAAAACCATCACATATGCAGGAAATATTTCTAATAATATTTCAAAGATAATATCTTCAGCAACGAATGCAACAATTTCTTTTAAAACAGAAAGTAACGTTAGTACAAAATTGTTAAATGTAAAAACAAAAATACCACTATTAAAGAAGTCAGGTATATATAAACTCAAATGTCCAGAATGTAATGCTGTCTATTTGGGTCAGACCCTTAGGAATTTTGAAATACGATACAGTGAGCACTTACGAGCTTACAGATTAAAACAACCAGATAAATCCCACTACGCAAAACATCTACTTGACACCAATCATTCATTGACACCTAACACAGAACTAGAAGTGCTGCATATTTGTGAAAAGAAACAAGAACTGGATTTCCTTGAAGAACTGGAAATTAGAAGACATTTAAGAAACCCACAATATGAAGTTGTCAATGAACAGTTAAATCTAGGGAATTCTCCACTAATAAACTGTCTTCTTAAGTGATAATTGTAAAGATCAGCAGATATAGTTTTCCTGGTTTTCTATATCATTGCACAGTTATACTGATCTTAATTGGAAAAATGATATCCAGGATATCACCATAGGGCTAATAATATCTAAGCTTCAATATTTGTAATATCACATCTTCTTCTTTTTCTATAAACATATATTAAGCCAATCACAAGTTAGGTTACTTCTTGGTCTAGCCAAAAATATAACTACTAAACATCAGGTAGACATAAAATGAAATGTAACTTCTGTCATTCTGACGATGATATTGATTTATCGAAACAATTGTCAATTTTTTAGAATTTTCAATAACTTGTATTATATTGTGGAATTAACTAGAGACCTTGAGTTTCATTTAAAAACACTTACTAATTTATTTAAACACTTAACTAATCACTAACACTTAATTTATATATACTCAACTAGTCACTTCAATTTAATTTATATGCACACAAACTTAATTACTAAATTATATAAACTTTACTGATCGATATTTCAGTTTATTTCTTTGGCGAGATCACTTTATCAACTAACTCGGTGTCTTTTTTACTAGAGAATTCTGGACTGCGGCTTAAACAAAACAAATGTCTTTCGCGATATTTATCGATTGCCGGCTCAATCCTTAAAAGACCTTGCGAGAACATGTCTATAAAAACTGTCGCAATAAATCCCAAGACACCTTCTCAGAATTCGGCGCGCTCGCCATTTTTTTAACTCCGTTAACATAAGGTTACAGAACCGTACTTAGTACCTGCTTCGGTGTGAGAGTTCGTAACATTACCCCCTTCTTAAATGAAAGTTCCTCCTGGAACTTTTGTGTAGCCGAGACTGGATGTTTGAATCGGTAACTGGCCCCATTTCTACACTTTCTGATCTTCTGGAAATACCAGGGCACCGTCTTCATCGGATACTGATAACGGGGGTTGTAGCTGCAAATTAATATCTGGACGCCGGTATCTTGAAAGATAATTTCTACCATGTTCCTGATGATTCGCCAATCCAACTGGTTACTCGCTATCTTAGGCATAGCCAGTTTCTTCACGCTGGATTCCAACACATGGTCTCGTAGGTTTCGAAGTGCTTCCCACACATCGTGGTAGATAGATCGATCTTGAAATTCGTTTTTAGTTACTACGTTATGTTTCAGTTTCAGTTTCTTGCCAGGGGCTAGAATCTGGTCTTAAAGTTTTTCTAATTGCCCGAACTTCTTTCGAAAGACGGTTGCGAACCCACGTGCGTTCTTGATACGGGCGGGGATGTTGTATGCCAGTGAATAATCTTCCGGGAGAGTGAACAAATCTTGTTGTTCTTCCGAAGTGACTCCATATCTAGCTTTCCCGGTATCTCCATACGTGCCCATAAATTCCTCGAAGGTAGGGTCAGTCACATCTCGAATAAGGTTTACTCCTTCCTCCAGTTCATGGTCTCATTCGAATGGCGCTAGTCGGTTTTGGTGAACTACTTTTGGTTTTCCGTTGGGGATCTTGCTTATGCGATATATAACATCATTGATCCTTTTCTTGATTGAGTATGGACCTTCCCAGGATTTTTGTAATTTTGGAAAAAATCCTTTTCTCCTCGTCGGGTTGTGTAACCATACTTTGTCCCCTTCTTTAAAACCGCCTTCTGTGGCCTGCGTGTCGTACCGACTTTTCATTCTGTCGCTGGCAACTTGATGATTTGTTCGAACTAATTCATAAATATCGTCCAGCCTTCTTCTCAATTGGATCACGTAGTCTTCACCTGCTAAATCTTCTCCAGGCCGACAGCCAAATTCCAGATCACAAGGAAGCCTCATTTCACGTCCAAACAGGATTTTCGCCGGTGTTTCACCCGTGGACTCACTGACGGCAGATCGTTAAGCCAATGCGAATACGGAAAGATACTGGTCCCAATCTCTCGGATGGCTGGAAACTACTTTGGACAGGTATTTTCCAATAGTCCTGTTCATTCTCTCGACCATTCCATTCGACTGTGGATGTAATGCTGTTGTCCTGGTCTTCTTCATTCCCAGCTTCTCGGAAATCTCCTGGAATAGATGACTTTCGAAATTTCTTCCCTGGTCGCTGTGGACTTCCAAGGGCACTTCATATCGGCTGATAAATTCTTTCACTAATACATCTGCTACAGTTGTGGCCTCTTGGTTCGGGATAGCGTAAATTTCCACCCACTTTGTGAAATAATCCATTACAACCAGTATGTATTTGCCACCATTTTCGGTCGTCGGAAAAGGTTCAGCGATATCTAAAGCAATCCTTTCGGAAGGATTTCCAACATTGTACTGTTTCATGGGTGACTTTCTCTTGCAATGTGGTCCATTACTCGTAGCACAAGTCGTACAATTCTTACACCAGTCCTTCACATCATCGGAGCTGTTCATCCAATAAAACCTCTCACGGATTCGCTGGAGGGTTTTCTTCATTCCCAGATGACCTCCCGATGGACTGTCGTGTAACTTCTTCAGTACCTCAGCTACTCTTGTTCTCGGGATAACTAGCTGTCTCCTCATCTCGGAAACATCATCGTTTTCAAGGACTCTTTTCAGCAGCTCTTCTTCCAGAACAAGGGAGTCCCACTGAGCCCACTACGCCTTGAGTTTCGGTGAAAATTTTGACACTTCTTGCCAGGTAGGTCACCGATTTTTTTCCTCCCATTGCCAGATCATCTTCAGGTGATGATCATTCTCCTGATCTTCTCTGATCCTGGTGGGTGATCATTCCTCGTTGACTACTGTAATTCTTGACACTGCAACTTCCTTAGATTTCGACTTGTTGCATTGTGAATAGTCTACAGGGCATGACCGTCTAGACAAAGGGTTGGCTTTTCAGTGATTCACATCAGCTGGATGTTAACCCCTGTCTGATTTCCCCTGTGACTGGAGTTATTGGGTTACAGGAGTCTTGGGGCGCTTAGACGGACTGCGTACGTGCTGTAGCTCGCCACACTTCCGGCATATGATCTTCTCCGGCTTCTTGTCTGCCATACCTTTCAACAAGTTGACGATCTGGTCAAGTTTGTCATCGTCATCTTCTTCCTGCATGGTCCTACCTTTGTTGTACTTGTACCGCGAGCCCTCCGTGGCTGCTTTGCATTTATGAGGTTCTGGGTTGGCAGGAGTCGTAGGACGCTTACACGAACTGCGTGCATGCTCCAGCTCGCCACAATTACAGCACCTGATCTTCTTCGGCTTCACGTCTACCATACCTTTCAACAGGTTGACGATCTGGTCAAGTCTGTCATCGTCACCTTTTTCCTGTATGGTCCTACCTTTGCTGTATCCCGAAGCCAACGTGGCTGCTTCATATTCAAGAGCAGCAGTCAATGCATCGACCAATGTTTTAGGATGGACTAATCGAAGCGTCTTCTCCATATCGTGGTCACATAAGCCGTCAATAAAGGCCTGGATGCCTAAACATTTCATCATGTTCTCTGGTGCTGATGGATAAGCAAATCGGACTAGTCAGGCAATATCCATTTCATACTCTTGAAGGGTTTCGTCACGTTTCCGCCTTTGGTTCTTCAGCTGGAATCTGTACAAATGTTCTAAATGTTCGTAACCGTATCGTATGCCCAGCTTCTTTTTCAGCTGCTCAAAGTCATCCGTTTCTTCTAGTGGTATCGTCTGAAGTACGTCTAAGGCATCTCCCTGAAGCGCGAAGGTCAAGTTCACTGCTTTCTCTTTGTCGGACCAATTATTCACTCTAGCGGCGGCTTCAAACTGTTTCACATAATTGGTCCACGACATTTTTCCGTTGAACGTTGGGGCCTTGACTCTGGCAAAACTGCCAATATCTGTCTTGGGTTGTGTTTCTGGCTTGCAGATCTCGATCTTCTTTTCTTCTGCTGAAGTGTCTTGTGTTCTTAAATCGGCAATCTTCGTCTCTAACTCCTTGATTTTCTCATCTATCTGATTTTCCATCGCTGTCATCTTATTCTCCATGTCTGATTTTATTTTCTCGTTCATCGTAGTTATCTTATTCTCAATATCCGATTTTAGAGACGTGATTTTATTCTCGACTTCAGCAGCAATATCATTTTTCAATGATAAGATATCTGCAGAAATGTCATTCTTCATAGTGGAAATCTTCTCGTCCATATTAGTAGAAATGTCATTCCGTATAGCAGAATTATCGTTTTTCACATTCGTTGAAATCTTCTCTTTCATTGCAGAAATTGACGAGATTAAGGTGGAAGCCTCGTCATTAAATAAAACTGTTTCTGGATCTAAGCCGTCATTTTCCAGTGCCACTTTGAGTCTTTCTACTAACTCACTCTTCCTGCCGGACGTTTCCAACTCACGATCTTCCAATTCTGCTCTTAATTCCGTGACTTTCAGATCACATAGTCTCTTGGCCATATTTATGTAGCTATTTATTTATATTACCCCACACCTGACACCAATGTAATGTTTTTCTTATTTATTTAAACAGTAAACGGGTGGGATAAATTTTAAACACACGGCAGGTTTACTTACTAATTTATTCAAACACATAACTAATCACTAACACTTAATTTATATATACTCAACTAGTCACTTCAATTTAATTTATATGCACACAAACTTAATTACTAATTTATATAAACACTTTACTGATCGATATTTCGGTTTATTTCTTTGGCGAGATCACTTTATCAACTAACTCGGTCCGCTAATTGGTCCTTTTTATATACTAGCGCCTTTTTGACTAGAGAATTCTGGATTGCAGCTTACACAAAACAAATGCCTTTCGCGATATTTCTCGATTGCCGGCTCAATCCTTAAAAGACCTTCCGAGAAAATGTCTATAAAAACTGTCACAATAAATCCCAATAGACCTTCTCAGAATTCGGCGCGCTCGCCATTTTTTTAACTCCGTTAACATAAGGTTACAGGACCGTACTTAGTACCTGCTTCGGTGTGCGAGTTCGTAACATTACTATATGATTTCGCAGAGCCAATGATGATAATAATTGGATAATTAGAGATGCGGAGCTCCAAACTTGAAGCTGATTTTCACTGTGATCTGAAATAATACAGGGAATTCCTTCCAAGATGCGTTGCTCTCATAACGTTCAGATAGCGTTAGAATTGAAAATGTGACAAATTGGTTATGTCGGCGGTATTTTTACTCTTGAGCAAGAAATGCAGAAAAACTGAGAAAGTAGCGTCTCGTTGGATGAAATTTAATATGAAAAATGTCACTTGTTGAATGAAAATTATTCACTCTTATAAATAAATCTTCTTCAACATTGTGTAAACAATAATTACTCATTATGACTTATTGAATTAAAATAAAACACAAGTTCGGAAATATCAGCCTATAATCAAAAATATTATTATAACAACTGGTAAGCCTCAATGTTTAATCATAACCGCCCGATCTTTTTTGTTCGATTCTCCGCTACCTACTACAGCATACCAAACCTTCGGAGGGTACTATAAGGGGTGTTGTTGTCCCCGACGTCATCGTATTATTCTCTATTTTGGCATGAAATATTATGTTTTTAGAATTTACCCCCCTAGACCTATAGCGTATTAAAATTTCATAGGGACTTTTCCCGTAGAAGCACTAACTGTTGTGCTAGGTCTCCACTGAACTGATTCAATGGATCCCACCGATCCTAATAATTAGATTTATCATTTGAGCGTGACAGAATTACTCGATTCATTCTTTCTACTTGTCCATTAGCTCTGGGTGTTGCGGTAGCAAATAAAACTCTTTTAATTCCCTTCCCATTTCTTGGCAAAATTCTGTAAAAACAGATCCTCTATCACTCTATCAATTTTTCTGGGTACTCCAAACATTTTAATTATTTCATTTAGATATTTTATTACTAGAAAGCATTTTGTATTTGCAACTGCCTTTATCATAGTAAACTTTGTGATATGGTTTCCCCGTCTTCCCATAATGTGTTTAAAGAATCTTACTAGACATACACAATCTTCTGCAGTGTTTGCTACCAACCATTTACTGTCGGCCAACTTCTGATTTCCCCCTTCTGCTTTTTTCGTAAACACTGGATTATATTCAACTCTTCCGGTCTCTCTTCCACGGTTGTCTGTCTCGATTTTTGAATAGAATACCTTAGAATTTGCTGTTTCTCCACCTCTCCAAGCCAATTCATACGCAGCAATGTGATATAATTTTCTTTGGAAGCCTACAGGTTCTTCTTCACTCCAGGAGAGTGCCATTTCAAAAATTTCTCGTTTTGTGAGAACATTAGAATTCACCTTCCTTTTTTCTGGGATTGCTTGTAAAATTTTGCGTTTTGTGTCGCGTGCATTTCTCGCTTTCTTAAACTGTATGTCCATGAACGGATTAAAAATTCTTTTGTGATCTTTAAAGTACTTCTCTTGTAACATTTTTGCTGAAGTGTTCGAAATCGTCTTGACTGCACTCTCTTTATAATATGCAATGAGTTCATATTTTTTTCCAAACAAAACATCGCAAATTGACGCAAAAATTGATGTAGTTGCATTCACAGTATTGCGAGGCACATTATAATTGATGGCTTTTTCAATTTCTGCACTCGAAGACTCTCCAAATCGCGATATTTCCACAAATGAAAACTTTTCTGACAACGCAAGTTTCAGAAAAATTGACATAGCGTCATCAAAAATTAGTTTACAATGCTGGTTGTCATGCTTTCATAAGTTAGGTTCCGTTATTGTCGCTGGAAAAGTTAGGGCAAACTTTTTTTGCTGTCATAATAACAAAATCACGCGGCTTATGGGATTTTTCAGACATGAATTAAATTGTCTTTACAATTTTCACAAAAGGCTCTAGATGATCAACATGGAGTGTATCCATGGGAACGTTTTGCTTATCAATACTGGGGTGGGGTCATGATAAATATAATTCTATTTTAGTGACGTCAGCCAAAAACAGACGATAATCTTGAAATTTGGTATCACGTCATATCTCTTGCGATTATAGAAATCTAGGTTCGGCAATCTTTGGAACAATAGTATCTATTCAGAAAACATCTTTATTTTTTGACATTTTCAACAGTCTCTAACTCAAAAAAGAAGTGAGATAAAATGAACAGTTATAGACATTACTAAAATACATTTACTAGTAGAATTTGTACTTCGTCGTAGCCATCGCTACCTTCAATTGGTTGACGACTAAGCGCATCCACATGATTAATTGTGCATTCAGGTCTGTATTGGACAGTAAAGTCAAACTCTTGAGTCGACCACCACCATCTTGCGATTCTTGGAATCAAATCTCTTTTTGTTAACGTTGTGCGCAATGCACTACAATCCGTTACGACTTGCCAATAAAGTACTTTAAATTTTTGAAGTGAATTTACTACTGCTAATATATCCAATTTGTAGGAATGATAACTTTATTCAGCCTCAGTCGTTGCTCGACTAAAATATTGCACGGGCTTAAGTGACAAATCTGTCTTTGCATCAAAATGCCACCGATTCTCTACTAACTGGCGTCGATGTGAACTTCAGTTTCCAATAAATTGTCATAGATAGCTAAAACAGGTCGAAACACTAATTTTAATTTAAAAAGCATTTTCTTTTTCTTCGTCCCATTTATAAGCTACATTTTTCTTGGTTAAGTTGAAGGTTTAGCCAACAAAGCAGTATCTTTAATAATTTTTCGAAAATAACTCGCTAGTCCAAGAAATCGTCTTAATTCGCGAATATTAGTTGGTGAATATTCAGACACTGCATTAATTTTATGGTTTCCTGGTCGTAATCCATTTTTATCAATTTCATCACCCAAATATTCAATTTTTGTTGTCCAGTTTTAGACATAATAGAACAGAAATATTTCCTTTAAACGCTTGAGTACAGTATCTATGTTAGTTAATGGAATTAAAATATCATCCAAGTATGCCATCACTGAGGTAAATCACAGTGAGCCTAGAATTGTATTAATCGTTCTCTGGAACACAGCTGGTGAATTTACCATTCCAAATGGCATACGCAGATACTCGTAATGTCCATCAGGAGTTATAAAGGATGTCTTTTGTATCGATTCTACAGAAACAGGTATCTGGTGATATCCTGAAGCAAGATCCAAGCTTGTATAATATTGACTGTCTTTTGACCTGTCCAAAAGATCGTCAATGCGTGTCAATGGGTATCTATCTTTCACAGTTTTAACGTTTAGAGCCCTATAGTCAACGCATATTCGTTCTTCGCCATTCTTCTTTTTAACCAAGAGTATAGGTCTAGCGTATGACTGTGACTCACGAATACTACTATTTTCTAGTGAATCGTCAACTCCGCCTCTTACAGTATCACGTTGAGAATATGATAAGCGGTATGGCATGTACGTGATTGTTTCATCATATTTTAAGCAAATCGAAATTTGGATGTACTATAGTTTCCTAGCTCGCTATAAACAACTACATGACCAATGTGATTCGGCGGTATAACAATGTTTCTTTAGCCTATAGGGTAATTTTTTTGGTAAGCAACTGCTTAATTTATAGATAATAAAACTTATTTAAAGTCAATCACAAGGTAGGCACTTCTTGGTCTAGCCAAAAATTATTATTAAACATCAAGTAGGCCCATAGGCATCACATGAAATGCTTCTGCTATTCCGACGATGATAGCAATACCGAAAAAATTGTCAAATTTTTCAGAATTTTTACCATTTTAATATATTGTGATATTATCTAGAAACAGTTAGTTTGATTCAAAAAAGTAATATGAGAAGATTCCACAGAGTGAGGGTCGAAGTAGTAAATTCCAATAAACCTGTCATTCATTCATCTAATACGATTAACGATGATAAATTCAGCGACAATGAAAATTATACAAAGGACAAGGTGAATATCAGCGGGACTTATTATCCACTTTAATACTTGATTCTTCGTATCAGTAAATTGAATAATCAAGGTTCTCAATGAGGATGTTGGCATCACTGTTAAAACTCCGTTCGAATAGTTGCATATACTGATGTGATTACACAGTGCGGTCGCAAATTATATTCCCCTTCGCTTCAGAAACTTATTAAAAGAATGCGATGTAGACATTAAACAAGATGAAGGTAAAATTAGGAGCAAGCTTTGACATTTTTGTTAACAGAAATCATATTTGACTTCAAATGAATGATGTCTTCATAGGTAAACTATTAAATTTGAATTAGCAGGGTAGTACTGACATACAATTTATTTCTATTCTTACATAAAGTAATTATTGAACTAAATTTTGATACATGTTTTTCTTCACACAGCCATGAGCAATCGGATATGCTTCTTACATTGTAGAGAAAATGGGTGGCTTATTAAAAAAGTATACGTATTCTTTAGACTATCCCAAACATTTTACCGGAGAAATTTTGGAATCACAGGCAACGGCAGTTGCCGAAAGACTCAAGTGCTCCCTCACAGAATCCGCCACCCCAAAACGCCCAATACAAATTTTCTAAGGCATATAATATATTATAATCAAATAATATCAATAAATAAGTCAAATAAAGAACTACAATAATTTAATTTGTAAATTATTAACACCTTATATTAAACTATTTGATAAAAAAAAATTTAACAGTGTTCGGAAATAAAAGTGAATATTGACGTGACAATACGAAAAGTATCCCAAAACCTTTATAAAAATCAAGACATTGATATGTTTATTAATTTATACAAGTGGAATTACAACTACTATTTCCTAAACAAACTAAAGACATAAAAACTTACAAAATCATCACATATGCAGGAAATATTTCAAATAATATTTCAAAGATATTATCTTTAGCAAAGAATACAACAATTTCATCTGAAACAGATAGTAACGTAAGTATAAAATTGTTAAATGTAAAAACAAAAATATCACCATTGAAGAATTCAGGTATATATAAACTTGAATGTCCAGAATGTAATTCTGTCTATTTGAGTCAGACCCTTAGAAATTTTGATATGTCATATACATATCTATACCAAAATAAAACATTTTTTTAAAATATTACTTTCAAAGATTTTTCTTTCTAAACTGTCAATCAAATGTTTGCCAAAATTGGTGATATAGGGCTTCCCATTGATAAAGCTTCATTATGAACATATATCTCATTGTCAAAAGTGAAATAATTCTGATTAATACATACATCAAATAAATTAAGTATATCTTATATTATTCCTGGATTAATATTTTTATCTTCTAGTAATTTTCTTACAAGTATTAGACATTCTTAAGGAGGAATTTTAGTGAACATATGATAATAAACTAATTAATAAAAAAGAGGAAAAAGTGGCATTACAACTACTATTTCCTAAACAAACTAAACAAATAGAATCATCACATATGCAGGAAATAATTCTAATAATATCTTTATCAACGAATACAACAATTTCTTTTAAAACAGAAAGTAACGTAAGTATAAAATTCTTAAATGTATAAACAAAAATATCACCATTGAAGAAATCAGGTATATATAAACTTAAATGTCCAGAATGTAATGCTGTATATTTGAGTCAGACCCTTAGAAATTTTGAAATCCGATACAGTGAGCACTTACGAGCATACAGATTAAAACAACCAGATAAATCCCACTACGTCAGACATCTACTTGACACAATTCATTCATTGACACCTAACACAGAACTAGAAGTACTACATATTTGTGATAAGAAACAAGAACTGGATTTCCTTGAAGAATTGGAAATTAGAAGACACTTAAGAAACCCATAATATGACGTCCTCAATGAACAGATAAATCTAGGGTGTTTAAATTCGTGGATTGACTTCTTGTTATAACGGCTGTAATCGAAGGACCAGCTCTAAGAGAGCAATAAATAAATGGCTGTGTGGATGAAGGAACTGTTATCTGAATGATTTTATATGAATTCGTGACGAAAATCCAATACTTTCTACAAAAAACTTTACTTATTCGTTTACCATGAGATATAAATATTATCTTGACGTTCTGTCACTCTACGCCAACATAACAACTTTCTTTTTTTTACAACTCGCTTGCAAACACATTCGATAGTCGAACAAAAAGTTTTCTTTAACAATAAGTACAGGTTGACAGCACTCAGCTGACACTGTTGTCTTTTTATAATATAACAAAAAACATGGAAAAACTATAAACTGAACATAGGAAGTTCTCCACTTTTAAAATGTCTTCTTAAGTGATAATTGTAAAGATCACCAGATATAGTTTTCCTGGTTTTCTATATCATTGCACAGTTATACTGATCTTAATTGGAAAAATGATATCCAGGATATCACCATAGGGAAAATAATATCTAAAGCTTCAATATTTGTAATATCACATCTTCTTCTTTTTTCTATTAACATATATTAAGTCAATCACAAGTTAGGTCACTTCTTGGTCTAGCCAAAAATAACTACTAAACATCAGGTAGGCATCAAATGAAATGTAACTTCTGTCATTCTGACGATGATATTCAGTTATCGAAACAATTGTAAATTTTTTAGAATTTTCAACATTTTTTCAATGTATTGTGCAATTAACTAGAAACAGTAAGTTTCATTTAAAACACTAATATGAGTAGATTCCACGAGGTAAGGGTCGAGACAGTTAATTTAGTTATGTTCAATAGAGAAAAATAAAACTTGGATAGAAGCACCAACGCCTAAGAATGCAGAAACACTAAGTACAAAATGGGTATTTGCTAAGAAGTCTTTAGAAGAACAAATAAATGACAAATGTAAAGCTCGCTTAGTAGTCAGCGGTTTTGCGCAGATGGAATCTTTTGATTATGAGGACATTTATTCACCTGTGGCAAAGATAACTACAATAAGGACATTATTGTCAATGGGACTTCAATTTAAATTTTATTATCGACAGCTGGATGTGAAAACCGCATTCTTAAATGGCGAACTGAAGGAAAATATATACATCTATCCACCAGAGGGAGTAAAATGTACACTAGGAAAAATATTAAAATCAAATAAATCCCTTTATGGCTTGAAATAAGCAGCTAAATGCTGGAACAACATGATGAATAGTTTTTCAATAAATTTAGAATTTTGTAGATCTGAAACTGATTACGGTTTGTACTATGAAAAGACTGAAAAATATATAATTTTCTTATTACTTTATGTGGATGACATTATATTGTGTGGTACAAATTTAACGATTATTAACAAATGCAAAAATGAATTAATAATGTTTTTCTATTAAAATTAACGTGCTCGGCAACTATGGCCACTTGCACAAAACGATTACATTGCTATATAAAATAAACGGTTTTAAAGATTAAAACTACCTTTTCCGCATCTGTGGCCCTGAACAATATTCTATCATAGAATTGTTACTTGTATACACTTCGGGGGATGTAAAAAAAATTAAGTATATCTGCATTTATATGACCCACTGTACACGCTCTAGCCAACTGAAAATCAATAGAGGGTACATCTGTGAGACACCTTGAACAGTATTCAATCATAAAATTTATCAATCGTATACTCTCTGGAGGCTGTATCGTGCTAACAAACTTAAAATTCCCCCAAAATGACAAAAATTTGGTACTCCAAGTACTATAGCACCCGTTGTACTGGTTTTAGTGACCTGAATATCAATAGGGTTCATTCTTGAGACGCTGTGTAAAATATCCAATCATAAAATTGGTCACTTGTACATACTCCGGAGGCTATATCGTGCTAACAAACTAAAACTTCTCCTGAAATTGACTGTCTCGACCCTTACTTCGTGGATAATGCTCATATTAGTGTTTTTAAATGAAACTCAAGGTCTCTAGTTAATTCCACAATATAATACAAGTTATTGAAAATTCTAAATATAAATAAATATCATCGTCTGACGATGATATTGATTTATCGAAACAATTGTCAATTTTTTAGAATTTTCAATAACTTGTATTATATTGTGGAATTAACTAGAGACCTTGAGATTCATTTAAAAACACTAACTGAAACTTCTCCAAAAAGAGACAAAAATATCGTACTTAAAGTACTGTAGCACCTGTATTATTAGCTGTGGTGAGCTGAAAACCAAAACGGTTTATCAGTGAGATGTCCTGAATAATATTCAATCATAAAATTGGTGACTTGTTGAACTCCGGTGGCTGTATCGTAATAACAAACTGATATTTCTCAAAATTCTCAAAAAATGACGTACTTCAAGTACCATAGCATCCGTTGTACTGGCTCTGGTCAGCTGAAAATCAATACGGTTCATCTGTGACATGTCCTTAACAATATTTCATCATAAAATTGGTGACTTATTGCACTATGGAGGCTGTATCGTGCTAACAAGACATGTAAGGAAAAGTGGCCGACGACGAAGACATACACACAGGATTTTTGTTTCTAAAAATCGTTTTTTCGTGTTGTTGTTGATGGAAAACGTAAAAATAACTCGAACATTTTTTTCAAAATTCCAACTTTTTTTGGGGTAAACCAATACTTTTCTCGCATATTAGATAGGTTAGGCGGAAAAGTAATACAATAAGATCATATATATGTAGATTTGGTTAAATTTTGCTGTAAAGCTGCACATCTTTGAGGAATTACAGAAGGCTGTTAATTTGCTCTGAATTGTTTAGCATATATCGCAAGCTTGATGAGAGGTGGTCATGTTGTCTCCTGGCTGAGAACTGGTGACATTCAGTTAAAATGTGTTTTATTTTCAAATGCGATTGTCATATTTGACAATAGGTTCGGTTGCTGGATGTCATTAGGTATCCATGCATTAACTTAGAATGTCCGATGCGTAGTCTCCTTATTATGGCTAGATCTCGCCTTGTAAGTTCTGTAGGAGCAAGGAGAGGGCTATTGATTGACGGCTGTATTTCGTGTAAAAAAGAGCGGTTTGTATCACAGTGCTGTTGCCATCTAATTTCCGTTCGTTTTTTGATGTGTGCCTTCAAGTCGTTACATATTTGGATATTGTCGGTAATGTCAATGATTAATTTCGAAATTAAGGGAAAAGATGTGTTCGAATGTATTGAAAAGGAATTCAATGATTTTGATTATAAAAGTGACAAGCTTCGGGCCGAAGCGAAGAAAAAAGACAATAAATGTAAGTCTACTATAAGTACAGTGCTTGGACGACTAGCAAATTGATTTAATTAGAGAAAATGAGACCAGCTTTTAGTATATGGAGAGTTTTAGAAGAAAGATATGAAAAGGAAGGCATTGCGGGCCAGTTAATTTTTAGAAAACAATTAATGTGTATGAAACTTCAAGATGGTACTAAATTAGAAAAGTTTTGTCTGATTTTGATGAAACCATAAGACAAATACTACAGGGGCAGACATGAAAGAACAAGATATTGTTTATAGTTTATTACTTGCTATGCCGAAAGAGTTTGAAACCGTCAGAACTATATTAGAGAACATATCACCAAAAGATTTAACAATAACTTTAGCAAAAACGAAATTAAGAGCCGAAGTTGAAAGGAAAAGTGCGTTGTATGAAGCCAGTAGTGAAAGCAGAAATTATCAGCAAGATAATATAAACCCATCAGGTTTTTCAACTTATAGTCCAGGTGTAAGTCATGCTTGTGGCCAAAGAGGTCATTGTAAGAAACACTGTCGAAATCAGAGAGCAGTGTAATCAGAGAGGGGGAAACAGAGGTTCTAGCAGAGGCAGTTTTATTGGAGGCCAATGTAGTTTTCGAGGTTATGGGCCCACATCACAACTCAACATTAAAAAAGTCGTTTTATAAAAAAGGGTACAAAATGGAGGTGAGCAGTAGCAGTACTATTGGCATTAAAAACCATTTTAATGTAGAATTATTACTTTCTAAATCTGCTTAAAATTAGTTGGAAAATAACTAAGTATATATAAAAATTTTATCTGAATAAATTTCAGCCAATAAATTGAGAATTATTTGGAAGGATGTTTCTTTATGAGTATCAATTGAAAATAGGAAAAGTTGGATAAATTTAATAAACGACATGGTATTTTACTTGATTTCAAAATTTTTTATGATTTCATTTCATTAATTGTTTATTAACTTGAAACTTTATTCTTTCTGGAGTCACTTGAGATGTGTACATGGCGGAAAGTTTTACTGACATCCGTAGATGACAGTTTTGGTAGTATTTAATTTACAGATATTTTTGCTTGATGTGAAACATTAAGTTATAGAATAGTGGTGATATTATATAGGTATTTATAGCCGTCGGACAGCCCTAACTCGATGTGGATGACGTCTTATACCTTGTAATATAGGCCAATCGGAAGCTTGTGAAGATACCTGGAGACTATTTTTTTATTTTGGCCATGGCCTCTACTTCCCTGATCGATCATATGCATCTCTGAAAGTGGTGAACAAATTCTGCAAATGCAACATTTTTTTGGATATTTGTTTAAATGTTTTTTTTATGAAGTAAATCACTGCATTTTGATTTTAAGATATAATACAGGGTCTTTCATCAATTATGTTTACTAATAATACATCGGAAAGGGTCTGCACGATTTTAATAAATTTTGGTTTGTAAGGGTTTTGCAATATGGCCGGGAAGGGTCCTTAAAGGTTTGATTATGGAAATTATCAAATTTTTCGAGAAAATTTCACTCCGTGGTTTGATCGTGAAGCCACATAATATCACACATCAAGCACAACTACCGAGTTGCACTTGGCAGTGTATTTATTAAATTAAGAAAAATTATATTAATCCACAAGTGCGTAATAAATCAAAGTCTAATGAAGCTAATCATTTATGAATATAAATTGACACTTGAGATAGTATTTTAAATGTAAGTTAAATGTGGTGTTTATGAATTTACGATGAAACAAATTAATGGGGACTAATTACCTGGAGCTATTTCTAGTTCTTATAATAAACATCTAGGTTAATTTTCTTCATTAATAACTAGATATCATTAACATTTTTTGCCTAATTTATTGAATCTACTTCTATTCAGCACATCCATTTAAAAGGATTGAGACGTAAAAGATAAGAATATTACGTTAATTTGTTTAAGGCTTTGAAGTAATCTCAAACCAAAAAAAAATGTAGTAGGTTATCACTTAAAGTGTACGCATTGCTCACTCATTAAACATTTCACCACGGCCGACCACTTTAAAAGCTTTTAATTTTTTTATAATTTCACGTATTTAGATGGATGTTTCCTTATCAATAATTAGGTTTTGGTGGAATGAATCTTACAGATGCAAACAGACTTATTTACGAACTTCTACAAGAATATTAAAAAACTTGTTTTCTCGATATACTTACGATAAACATTAAACCGGACAAATCACCAAATAAATTTAGTTTTAAGCAGTCCTTAGATGTCATAAGATTACCTAAACGAGGTTGTGTCAGTGGAAATGAACAAATAACTTAGATTTTTAATGGTTATATTAGTAGACATATAAAACTTACCGGATCCTTATCAAGAGTTGAATAAAAAAACTTACCTGTAATATAGAGAAATATATTAGTATTATTTTACGGCGTTAAGTAAAATTAGAGTTTATATAAAACCCATATATAAAATATGCATCAAAGAAAGTGACCAATGTATAGAACAACTCAAGTTAGGGAATGTCGAGGGGAAAGTTCCCAGTAGTGCCGATGTCAGAAAGGGCATGGGCAGTAAATTATCTAACAGAGTTGTTGAATGAGGTAATGGAGGATGAAGCACCTGAGAATTGGACTCGGGGGATTATTACCCCAATTTACAAATGACGAGGATGTTAAAACTACAGAAGCATTTCAGAGATAGTACATAACGGTATCCAAATTTTGGAGAAAACATTCTGAGTAATATTAGAAAGCGATGTTAAATATAAAGTTCATACAAACAAACACAAAATTATACGAAAGCAAAAAAGGAAAGATCAAGAACTTCAGGAACAAAAATGTATTCTAAGCCCAATCTTATTTTCTTTTGGAGCAGTTAAAGAAGCGTAGATAGAAGTCAAACCATAGGAAGGATATTGAAAAATTGTGAGACAGTAGTTATATCTGAATAGTGCCAGGCGAATGAAATAAATAAACTATAAAAACAATGAAAATTCACAAGAGACGGAAAGAAAAGTCCAAAGTTTGAATATTTGTGTACTTTGATCTTGAAAGAGGGAAAATTAGGTTAAATAATAGAACGAATATCAGCGAAGGAAAACTGTACAGGGTGTCCCAAATTGGTATGTTTTGCAGGGTATCTCGTAAACTAAAAGAGATAGAAGAAAAGCAGTTAAGATGTTATGACTTCTTTTTTTGTTAAAGTAACGATAGCCTAATCAAATCTTTAGTAACTCTCTGCAATTGGAAGATACAGGGCGATTATTGAAAACTGTCGAAAACTACAAAGTACAATAACTTCTTAATTAAGAAAAATATGAAAAAACGTTATAAAAACTTTCGATAGATATAATATTATAGAGTTCAGTGGAGCACAGAATTTTTTTGTTAGGGGGCTCACTAAGGAAATATAATGCAAACTTGTATTTTTAAATAGGACACCCTGTATATTTTGACGTTTTTCGTTTCTTTTTTTTAATTCTCATTCACCTGATATGACATATTATATATCCATTTTCAATGGTTGGAGCTACAGTGCAAATAAACCATTTATGGATGTTATCAGTTGAAACACTCTTAAAAAATTGAACACTCAGTAACGAAATTTAACATTTTATTACAAGGATACTGATGGGTGACAATTTTATTTATCAAAATTATAATTAATAAAAAATAAAACCAGACTAAAAAATAAAAACAATAAACTTATGAAACAACAAGAAATATTGTAACAACTAATCTACCTATAACTAATTTTATTAGAATGTAAAAATTACATTAAATGTTCAAAATGTCCTCCGTTTTGTTGTAATAATAATTGACACCTTTTTCTAACTGATCTTACACAATTGAGAATGTGCACTGGCTTTATTTTTCTAAATGCGGCATGAATATTTTGTAATAAATCTTCCCTACTCTCGAAGTTAGTCTTGTAAATATTATTTTTTTAAAATCCCCAAATAAAAAATCAGGAGGATTTACTTCCGGAGAACGAGGGGGCCACCTAACCGGTCCATAAGTACCAATCCACCGATTAGGAAATTTTTCGTTTAAATCATCTCCAATGAATAGAGCATTATGGGCAGGTGCTCCATCTTGTTGGAACCAAAATGTGTCCCTATCAGCCAACACTTCCTATTCCAAAAGTTGGTGTAAGTTTATTTCCAAGATATCTATATATCCAGCAGCAGTTAGTTTATCAACTAACGTTAAAGCCGAATCTGCCTTGTCTCCTGATCCCCTGAACTAAGTGTAGATTTCAGTCGTTCCAATATAGTTCATTATGTCTGTTTCATTTTCAATTTGACGTAGAGAAGATTCATGATGTGCTTGGATATATCCTAACGTATTTACCTCTCTTTCTTCATGATTCTTTTCGTAATTACGCCGTGGTTTCACAAAACATCCATACTCGATTAAATTTGAATCGAGTTTTTTAAAAATTCTCTTGTCAGGTTGCCTTCTTTCTGGATATCGTTGAAAATATAATTCAGACGCATCAATAACATTCTTTTGACATTCAATATATGCCACATGCATATCATATTTTTCATAATTTTCAAAATTCATGTTGTTGACAAGACTGCCTGTCGTAAAATTAATTCTGACAGGTAACACAGGTTTTGTTTTATTTTCAATGGTAAGAAGACCAAAGCCTACTTGATGAAATGAACATTCTTATAAGATATAACAATCATGTCAGCTGAGGTAAACAAACTAAAATATAACAACATATCGGGTTAAACATAATTAGAAATAAAAGTAAAATCGGTAAAAGAATACAGACATCTTTTTTCGTGATGTTATTTACCAAAAAACGGATTCAATAATTTCAGAATAATAATAATATAGGTACTTAAAATCAATAATCAGCTATATTTACCTACTTTGTTCCACTGTTCACTGATTTTATTTTTGGTAATGCTGATCTAGTTGAAGATTATTTAATCGAAAAACTTTTTAATCAATGAAAACGGAGGACATTTTGAACATTTACTGTAATTTTCACATTCTAATAAAATTAGTTATAGGTAGATTAGTTGTTACAATATTTCTTGTTGTTTCATAAGTTTATTGTTTTTATTTTTTAGTCTGGTTTTATTTTTTATTAATTATAATTTTGATAAATAAAATTGTCAGCCATCAGTATCCTTGTAATAAAATGTTGATTTCGTTACTGAGTGTTCAATTTTTTAGGAGTGTTTCAACTGATAACATCCATAAATGGTTTATTTGCACTGTAGCTCCAACCATTGAAAATGAATATATAATATGTCATATCAGGTGAATGAGAATTAAAAATAAAACTAAAAACGTCAAAATATACAGGGTGTCCCATTTAAAAAAACAAAAAAATTCTGTGCGCCACTGAACTCTTCAATATTATATCTATCGAAAGTTTTTTCATATTTTTCCTAATTAAGAAGTTATAGTACTTTGTAGTTTTCGACAGTTTTCAATAATCGCCCTGTATCTTCCAACTGCAGGGAGTTACTAAAGATTTAATTAGGCTATCGTTACTTTAACTAAAACAGTAATCATAACATCTTAACTGCTTTTCTTCTATTTCTTTTAGTTTACGAGATACCCTGCAAAACACACCAATTTGGGACACCCTGTACAATAGTACAACCTATACGTTTCTTGCAAGCAGAAAAATATCAAAAGAAATTAAAAGAATTATAACACCTACATAATAAAGATTGTGATCAATGACAGATAAATTAAAACGAATATTTTTTACCAGTTGTTTAAGCTAATCAGATGCCTTGATTTTGACAGTACGCTATGACGACAATTGTAAATTATTTCTGACAAAGATTTATTTCCAATTTAAAAATAAATACATGTTATTTATTATTGCCAACATCAATTATTAATTGCAAGTGTTTTTGCAGTTCATTTCCGTCAACGGCGAATAAAGTGAAGAGCTGTGGGTTTTTTTCACTAAATATTTACGTTTCATGAAATAAAAGTAATACTTCGATATGATTGTGTTCTTCTCAACACTATATTTATGATCTTTGAATAGATCTTCATGTTCGGGAGTAAAGCCAAAATTTTCCACCAAATACGTTAAATATTTTATATTTTATGATAAATTCAAATATACTTCCGTACAAAAGGAACAAAAGTTGTATGATTTTCCATTTATTTTATGTTTTCTTTGCGACTAATTCTAATATGGCGAATAATGTGAAACGTCATTTCACCAAAGCGCTGCAATCACAGCCAACTTCACAGATTTTATGTTACGGCATAAAATTGTTATTGATTATGCATGGGTCATTATTAATTTTCCTTTCTCTCTAGTAGTATAATAGTATATTATACACCAAGAGACTAAAGTGACCCATTTAATCCCGCGCGCGGTGTTTGAGGGAAGCAATTCCGGTAATTCTACATACATTTTTAATAAAAATAAATACTTAGGATGGATTTTTACGAAACTTGATTGGGCATCGAGGATGGACTTCTAAAATGTTTGGCTAGGCATCGAGAATGTACGTTTTTATTTGTACTTTAAATCCCTTGGGATTATAACTGTCACTTTATATATCCCTTGGGTCTAAAAATGACACTTTAATTTCTAACATGTGAGACTAAAGTGACCACTTTAGTCTCGGAATTGCAAAAAATTATTTATAGTAAGAAGAAATGTATTTATTTAAGACTCTGATTCCTACTTTTTTACTAGGGCAAAGGAAAGTAAAAAAATTAAAACTACTTAAAATACAATAATGTAGGTATAATATTTTCGTACCGAATCTCCCGTTAGCTTGAATTGATCTCCGTAATTTTTTTCTCGGTTGCGAATTTTTTAAAGAAAATTATAAAAAAAATTCGCACCTCGAAAAAATTTTCGGAAATTATTCAAGTTCTATGGAGGTTATAAGTAAAAATGTTCTGCTCAAATAGGTATCCAATTAAATTAGTTAATCTGAGGTCATCTGATTGAACACGATCAATCAGAACATCATTATAGTGAAGACAGATCTCATGGGCTATTTTCATTCTAACACGTTGCTATGGATACAGTTTAATTTATTTCTATTTTGACGTTTCAAATATTCAATATTTCAAAATGTCACAATTTGGTTAACGAGAATATTAATGAAATTATCGAATCCAATATACGAAAGAATACTATTTACAGTAAAAAATTTGTATCGAAAGCATTTATGGACGTTTGCAATGTTAGAAAGTATAAATTATATGAAATTAATCAGAATTATTTTATTTTTTACAATGAGATATATATTCAAAAAGAAGGTTTAACAATGAGAAGCCCTATATCACCAATGTTGGCAAACATTTTTATGGACAGTTTGGGAAAAAATCTTTGAAAGTAATATTTAAAAAAATGTTTTATCTTGGAATAGATATGTAGATGACATATTAGCTTGTTTAATAGGCAGTGAACGACAATTACATATATTTTTCAACCATATTCATAATTTACACTCAAAAATTAAATTTACATTAGAAGTTGATGAAAATAACTTAATCAATTTTCTTGATTTAAGAGTTAATAATGACTTGATTACTAAATTTATAGAAAACCAACACACACTGATGTAACTCTTCCATATAATTCCCATATCCCATAAAGAAGCAGCATATAATTCAATGATACATAGAGCTTTTTCAGTTCCTATGAACTAATATTATATTTAATAGAGAAATTAATACAATTAAACAAATAGCAACATCCATGCATTACATATAATAAATAAATTAATTAATAAGGAAGAGGAAAAAGTGGCATTACAACTAATATTTCCTGAACAAACTAACGAAATAAAAAAAATTATAAAACCATCACATATGCAGGTAATATTTTTAATAACATTTCAAAGATAATATATTCAGCTACACATACAACAATTTCTTTTAAAACAGAAAGTAACGTAAGTACAAAATTGTTAATTGTAAAAACGAAAATATACCCATTAAAGAAGTCTGGTATTGTGATGCGCTACGTCACGCGGGTTCTTACCACAGACCACAAACCCTTAGACATTTCTCGCAGGTTACATGACCTTGAATCAAATTTCGAGTACCGATACTAATCTTCAGGGCGGCTCTGTAGGTCTCTTCTTCTCTTCTTGAAGCAGAAATGATAGGTTAAGGTTATGGTTCTGTCAAATTTGTTTTTGATTGTTGAAGTCCTGTGCATATTTTCTTTTTTGGAGAGAAGTTATTGAGCTAATTTTCGTATTATTATTGTGTGAATAAACATTTTTTCGACTGAGTGTGTCCAACATGGTTTATCAAAATTAATGTTGCATTCCGTTTTGTGAAAATCCATCTGTTATAAGGCATACATTTCCTAATCCCAACAATGATATAAACCGATTTAAAAAATGGATATATACATGTAAAAACTCCGTACGCTTTGAAATGGAGCCATAGAAGGTTTTATAAGTCTAAAAGACTGTGCCATCAACATTTTGAGCCAAAATATATTTCTGGTTGATCTCACAAGTCAACGTACCCGGTAAGTATAAGAGCCCTTCTTAAAAAGAATTGAAATAACTTCACCTTTTTTTAGATACTTGTTCACCTGTTATTGACGACCTAGTGTGCAATATGCCACCACTATCCACAACAGTACATGAGATTTCAAAATTTAGTACATCTAAAATTGTTGAAGGTAAGAAAGATATACCTGCACTCGTTTGGTTCTGTTCTTCAAATTGAATTCCTACAAGAAATCAACTTTTTGACTACAATAATTATAGTAAAATAAACATGTATTTAATCATCAATTGAATTTTAAGACACTCATTTTTGTAGATAATATTCATCTATTATTACCATAAACCAGAGCGGGGTTCCTAAACACAGTCTAACTCCCAAAAAAAAACAAAAAAGGATGCAGCCCTAAAAAAATTAAATAAAATATACAACATGGAGAAGAGTAGGAAAAAAGCATTCAAGCGTAGGCTGTTCGAAGCACGATCTTGTAGGTAGTGCATATTGTCGCCACGAAAGTGGTATGCATCTTTTGTATCGTAACCTAGAACTAGGAATATTAAAATGCTTATGATTAAATAACCTTTTGTTTTCCTTTCCAACCCTATATTTGCAGGACCACTACTTCAAAAAACTGTTATAAATATAATATAGGCTAACTAATTTAAAATGTCGATGGCTTTATAAGTGCGGATCATATTAATTGATATCAACAATACAATATTTCAAAAATAATCAAATAGTCCCGTCACTATCAATATTTAATTTAACGTTATAAATGTAACTGTTTCTAAAAAATTCCACAATATAATGAAAGAATTATATAAATTCAACAAAAAATTGTTTCAATATTACTAAACTTCTAAACAATTGTCAATTTTTATAATTTTTTTCATTATATTTTGGAATTTTTTTAGAAACAGTCATTTATAACGTTAACATGAGTATATTCCACCCAGTAAATCTAGTATTTGAATTTCCCGGCACATAGTAGTTCCTAGACTAGTCTTCAGATAGCGCTCGATTTTGTCTTCATTGGATAACATTGGCGAGAACCGTCTAAGGGTTAGTGGTCTGTGGTTCTTACCAACTGACGCGTCACTTTGGACACCATCGATCCAAAGTTTTGAAACGCTCGGGCGCCAGATTATTTTACGTGGTTTACTCCACGGCCCCTTGATCCTTAGCGTCAAGAGTTCCAGGTAGCCTCAAAAGTCCTATTGAAAACATGTATAGAAAATAACACTTAAAATAACTTCTGAGTATTTTCAAGCGGTACCGAATCAGTTAAATATATACAGTATGCAAATGTGTTCAATGTTATTATGCACCATGCGAAATTTGCCGGTATTAAGGAATGTGATCAATGACACAATAAACCAGGTGTAAGCAAGCAAATGCAATTGTTAATAACAGCGGAAGCGGTATAAGCAGTTTGTAATTATGCGGTAAGCGGCAGTAAAATAATAATTACCTATCACAGTAGTCAACGGGATATAACTATCTTCGCGGTAGGGATGGTCAATCGGGATAGGTGGGAAAATGCGACCAGACCAGTTTATAACAAAAAAACTAATAAACATAAACTAGATTATCAATCAACCCGTGGCAACAGCCTCAGACTTGGTTGAGAATCTTATTATTGTAGGAGAAAATACACTTTTCTAAACAAAATTAGTGAACATAAAATAAGTTACTCCCGGCTGACGGTTGAGCAGCTGGTGGCAACAACCTCTGCTCTACCAAGCAATCAGTTTTTTAAATTTTCAAATTATCGGTTAAAATTATTCTAAAATTTTGGTCAGAAGATAGGACAGCCAAATACAAGCAAAATAAAACAACTGTGTCTTAGAATAGATAAAAATGAAACGAAATTATTACCGGCTGAGAGTGGAATAGCTGGTGGCAACAGCCTCTGATCCGCCCCACAATTAGTTTTAAATTTTCCAAATTGTCGGTCAGACAAAACTATATATAATTTAAAACTAAGATAAATGAATGGTAATTTAGAGGAAACGATGCCCGTTCCGAAAGGGAGACGGCTCGTGGCAACAGCCTCTGATCCGTCCCACCGTCGGTTTTCAATTTTTCAAATTGCCGGTCAGTTAAAACTATATATAATTTAGAACTAAAATAGATCAAATGTAATTTAGAAGAAATGATGCCGGATCCGAAAGGTAGACGGCTGGTGGCAACAGCCTCAGATCCGTCCCACAATCAGTTTCCTATATCCAATTATCGGAAAAAATCTAATATGTATTTGAGTAATTTGAAGCAGGACAATAGGTATAACAATCTAAATCGCAAAATTAAAATCAAAATGCTATTTCAATGTATTGAAGGTTCAGACACGAATTCCAAGGAACAATATAAAGAACGCAATAATAAAAACTGTAAATAAATTTTGATTTTATCGCTTCAAAAAAACGGCCGGTCAGTTAAAACTATATATAATTTAGAACTAAAATAAATCAAGGTAATTTAGAGAAAATTATGCCCGTTCCGAAAGGGAGACGGCTGGTGGCAACTGCCTCTGATCCGTCCCACAGTCGGTTTTCAATTTTTTAAATTGCCGGTCAGTTAAAACTATATATAATTTAGAACTAAAATAAATCAATGGCAATTTTGAGGAAACGATGCCCGTTCCGAAAGGGGGACGGCTGGTGGCAACAGCCTCTGATCTGTCCCACAATCAGTTTTCTATATCCAATTATCGGAAAAAAAAGAAAAAAAACTAATATATATTTGGGTAATTTGAAACAGGACAATAGGTATAACAATCTAAAACGCAAAATCAAAATGCTATTTCAATGTATTGAAGGTTCAGATACGAATTCCAAAGAACAATATAAAGAACGCAATAATAAAAACTGTAAATAAATTTTGTTTTTATCGCTTCAAAAAAACGGCTTACCAAAATACGGTATTATATTCCTAAATAGCCAAACTTCAAAATTTTCACTTACTCAGAAAATAAGGGACGGTCGGACACTAGACTTTAAAACTATCAATTTAATAACTTGGTGACACGCGGTAGCAAATTGCAAAAATCTTTTACGGCCACAGGCAGACAGCGACATATATCTAGATGCAGCTCCCCAAAAACGCTCGGTTTTTGGAATTTATAATTTAATTCCTATCTAAAAATTTTGGCGATAACGGTGGTGAGGGAATTAACTTGAAGCGATTTACTTACAACAAGAAATATTTCTACTATACTGGACGGCTTTGGTTTTAATTAAAATAGTTCATATACCGGGCGTCCTAGATCATTTAAATTTTGAAAATTTTACATATTTCTTTAGATGGTAATTCATGGCTTTTGAATTACTAATGAAATAAATATTTATATTAATGTTAAGGGACTGAAACTGTACCATAAATCAAAGTTGGAAAGTTAGTAACGAGTTATATCCACTTATTAAAATTAAAATACCATCGGAAATGCTTAAAAAAAAATAACTCGTTACAGTATATATAAACTTGAATGTCTATTTGGGTTAAACCTTTAGAAATTTTGAAATTAGATACAGCGAACACTTACGGCACACAGATTAAAACAACCAGATAAATCCCGCTACGCAAAACATCTACTTGACACCAAACATTTATTGACACATATACAGAACTAGAAGTACTACATATATGTGATACGAAACAAAAACTGGATTTCCTTGAAGAGTTTGAAATTAGAAGACACTTAAGAAGCCCACAATATCAAGTTGTCCATGAACAGAAAAATCTAGGGAGTTCCCGACTTTTTTAAACTGTCTTCTTAAGTAATAATTGTAAAGATCAGCAGATATAGTTTTCCTAGTTTTCTATATCATCGCACAATTATACTGATCTTAATTGGGAAAAATGATATCCGGGATATCCCCATAGGGCTAATAATACAGTTTTTTTGGACAAAAAAAGGAGTATTGTTAGTGGAGTTTCTGCCTCGTAATGAGACAATCAATGCAGCGTCTTATTGTGAGACATTGAACAATTTGCGTCGTGCAATCCAGAACAAAAGACGTGGCAAGTTGAGTAAGGGTATCGTTTTGCTGCATGACAATGCCCGTCCACATGTGGCTAATCGGACCAAAGATCTTATCAAATCTTTTCAATGGGAAACTCTAGATCATCCTCCATACAGCCCTGATCTGGCGCCCAGTGACTACCATTTGTTCCTGCACTTGAAGAAACACCTGGGCGGTCAGCGTCCTCAAGACGATAACGAAGTCAAAACATTTGTGATACAGTGGTTAACAAGTCAGGCGGCAGAATTTTATGAGGAGGGTATTCAAAAACTGGTGCCACGTTATGACATGTGCCTCAATATTCACGGAAATTATGTAGAAAAGTAGATTAAGGTACAGGCTTTTATGTAAAAATAAAATTATTGCGATATCTTTGCACGTCTTTTTTTAATTCCAAAACGGTACTTACTTAAAAAACATGCCTCGTATCTAAGCTTTGATATTTGTAATATCGTACTTCTTCTTTTTTCTATTAACATATATTAAGTCAATTACAAGGTAGGTCACTTCTTGGTCTAGCCAAATATAATTATCAAATATCAGGTAGGCATCAAATGAAATGTAACTTCTGTCATTCTGACGATGATATTTAGTATCGAACAATTGTCAAATTTCTTAGAATTTTTAACATTTTTTCAATATATTGAGGAAATACCTAGAAACCGTAAGTTTCATTTAAAACAGTAATATAAGTAGATTCCACGAAGTAAGGGTCTAGATAGTTAATTTCGTCAAACTTCTTTATGTTTATAATCAAAGTAGGTAACAAATTAATATCCTCCTCCGCAAAACATATAATGAAAATTGCTCATATCTCTTATATCGTAGTAACTACCTCTAATTAATATTTTCCTAAAATCTAAGAACCTATATTTGTTTTCGTTAAATTTATCTATTAACGGGTGGTCGGACTGGATGAAATTTTAGTAATTTTCGCAAATAACTGATCATGTTACTTTCAATATTTATATCGAAATTATCAGACGTTAAGTCACGTCAGTGGCCCGTATCTCTTTAGAAAATAAATAAACAGAAGTTACTGGTATGTCACAACAGGGTATTAATATAATCCCATCACTTATTTCCTCAATAAAAGTCGACAACTATAAAAACGAAATGTCGATTCAGATTAACAATATATTTATACAGCTTTTATAAGTACCTACATAACGGTGTGAGAGGAAAGATCGATGGTAACAGTCGAGATATGAGAAATGTAGAACGGTGAAGTTAGACTAAAATTGTTCACTCATTATTACTAATGGATCGTCTACATTCTAATCGTTTTATTGTTGGTCGCTATTAAAACGTGCGTTATTTTATATATTTTCACCTTTCCTGTTATATCATAACCGTATAGTATTGATTTAATTGCTCATTTCAAATATCAACAACTGCTTTGATGTTACAGTTCACTGACTCAGTTTGATGACAAGACCAATAATTGCATTGTGCTGTGTCGTATTTGATTTTGACTCTGTTACTTTTGTAATAAAATTATGATAAAAAACTGTAATTACCTGGCGGTATAAAATTCACTAGATATATGAGGAACAAAGTTGGGTAGTTACATGAAACTCGTTTTAATATGACAGTAATTAGATTTCACTGTTTTTAAAAGCGCTTTATGTTGGCTATCAAAAGTTATAGCAATGGACGACTTACGTCTACCAAAAATTGGTTTTCTACGTCTACTCCAACTATCGGACGATGATCGTTGTGATAATACTTATAACTGGGTGGCACAAGTAAAATCTGTCTTCACTTTGTTAAGCAGAATTGATCTTTGGAATCTTTTTATAAATGACAGAACTAAATCTTTAAAAATCCGTAATGAAATACTTGCCTTATATGAAAATAAGCTAAGATCGGATGATCTTAATAGCCTGGCCTCTTCTGAATCTCTCTGGTTATTCAAATTTTCAAATAATAGCTCTCACTTAAAACGAAACCTACCATCACATGTCCTTAAAATTATAGCACAAATCAGAACGGGTAGCAAAAAAAATGATTAAGTTTACTTATAAGGGTTCAGCATACATAATAAACAGCGAAGAAATCTGTACAATATGTAATCTAAAAGCACCAGAGTCCGGCTACCACATATTTTTTGAGTGCCCTCTATACCAGCCATACAGAACGATCTATCTGACAGATATTGCAAATATTGACTCTCTGGTTAAGATCCTTGACACTGGGACCTCCAGGCAATTGACAAATGTAGCTTATTTTATTAGTAATGCCCTAAAACTTAGATCATTTATATTTGATGAGTGACAACCTGAAATTATTAATTTTGTTTGTGGTTAGGACCCTTGCAATAAGTTTTGTAAATTTCTTAAATGCAATAAAGATAATAATAAAATAATATGACAGGACAAAGTTATGGAAGTGTAAAGCGATTGTATTTCTACTTTTACGTTTCTGAAGAAAACACGAATATCTCTTGATGTATATACCTCTACAGATGTTGCCTTATATTTACATAAAATGGAATGAACATATTTCAAAAGTATCCGGGTTTGTTTTTTTGAAAGGTAACAGATAAGCATATCAGGAACTCGTCTAGCACGTTGAACAACATGTATGGTACTTTTTTTGAAGATTGTAATAATTGTCTATGTAATAAGCACAAATATGGCAAGGTATTTAAGGACACCCTATAAATAAAAAATTATAATCGAATACATTTCAAACAAAAAAAAACACGATACAAATGTTTAAGGCGACCCAGTTTTCTATTATTGTAGGCAGTTAAAAATCAAACAAGTAATTAGGAAAACAATAAACAATAAGTCCCAATTTTGTCACGCATATATGTCGAATACCAAAACACCGATGTTTATGAACATCATAAAAATAGAGACGAGTTATGCAATTATTATAGAGAAATTAGAACAGCAATTGAAGATAACCTTCAAAAACACAATACATAGAGAAACAAGAACGATTTAGGTGACACATCGTAAAAACAGCAACGTGTGCTGAAATGGCATAACACCCATCCCAGAGACCCCGTGATAAATACAAGAAAAAACGAGGCAGAGCGGGCAGTACGGGTCTGCCAGCGGTTGTTGATATACGACAGCACGCGTTTTAACAGTGCGCTTCAGTGATTTTCACGGAGTGGTGCAATCAGAGATAGCCGATTAGAGCTCATCTTCCGTCGACCGATCGTTAAAATCCAGACGCCGATTTTACGTGGTGAGACGTTAGATCCAGATTTTCCAAACCTTAAGTTTTTGAATGTGAATCTTTTATTTGTTGTGGGGAAAACAATATTTTTTTGTGTGTGTAATTATCCGTCCAACCTTATAAGTGCTATACTAAAACTTGAGCCGTATATTCCTCTAATTAGAAAATATTATACATTGTATAATTTTTTGTTTTATTATACAATTTTATTCAGGGATATTTACGAGAGATACACCCACTAAACCTGAGCTATGCATATTACTTTAATCATACACTGGAGACAGTGAAGTTGAGGGAAAAAGCAGACGATTTGGTTAAAATAGACAATGAATACATAAAGGCATCCTAGCGATTTCCATGTACCAATACGAATTTATTTTATTTCGCCATCATTGTATACCAGAAGTGTCGAAAGTGTATCTCAAGTTATTATTTCCGTTTATTTGTTTGTTGTATTTTTGTTATTTACCTGATTGTAATATAGGCATATTTATTTCTTATCTACCTATTCTGTTCTGACGACACGGCGAACCTCAGAGCTCAGGCTTGGCATATCGTTTAAGCCCAAGAGGGCCCACGACACCCTTCCGCTCGAGCTAGGAAGCTACCCTCTCTCAAGGTTCAAAAAGGGGGGAAGAATCCTGCTTCCTCGTGCCCAACGACACTGGTGACAGCAATCGTTGCAAACAAATTCAAACCATAATCACGCCCGGTTATTTCTCTGGTGACGGCAGTTGTCCAAAACCATTTCTCCCTGAGAGGTAAAACCAGTTGTCTGGAACCACACCCCACGAGCGGTGACAAGCGGTTCAGCAACCATACCCAGGAGGGGAAACGACGGTTTACAACCAGGGTCTAGTATCGCGCAAAATAGAGCCTTCGGAACCAGAGCTTCTACTAGATTAAGACCAGTGTGCGTGGTGAAGAATCACATCCTGCATGAGGTGTCACTGCTGGCGCAGAACACACTGGATCTAGACCAGAGAAGGTCGAGAAAAAATCCATACTCAGTTAAGGCGAAGGACCTGCTTGAGATTAACATGCCAAATGGCGTAAAGGTGACAACGGAGTTTTCTTTAACCAGGGTCTAGTAATTGCGCAACACAGTACCTTAAAGAACCACAGCATCCGCTAGACCAACCCACCGAGCACAGAACCTTGCAAAACATTGCTGCAAATTACATTTATATACATTTTGAAATGTTTCCTGAAGAAGTTGCAGTAATATTATTGCGCAATTACATTTATATACGCTTTGAAACGTTTCCTGGAGAAGTTGCAGTAATATTATTACGTTAGTTTAGTTGAAACATTGTGACTTGCTCATTAGAGACACATTTCATTAAGTTGAGATTCCCTTCCCACTGAAGCGTTTGTAATTGAGGTTGCCGTGATATTCTTAGATATGCCAGTTGTAATATTGCATCAGCATTTTTTCAGAAACATTGCTGTAAGTTAGTTATTTGTTATTTTTGAAACATTTCGCTATTAAGTTTCAGTGATATTGTCAAATGCACAAATTGAAATATTGTCATTTACTTTCGCGAGTTACATTGCTGTAAGTTATTTATTTTTTCCTGTCGAAATATTTCCATATGAAGTTTCAGTACCTATCCGAGTTGGAATATTGCGATATTTTTAAATCAAGAAACATTGCTGCGAATTAATAATATTCCTTCCTAGGTGCATGACGTTTATTTCGATTACTCTCCGGCACACTTTTTGGATTCCGAATTTATATATTTCTAGATTAGGTCTGATCCGAACTGAGTGAATGGTTCTATAAGTTCCCAATGCATCGTTTTTGTTCTTTGCGTCGCGCGTCACGTATTCTGATCGGCAAATTCCTGACGCGATTCACCAATTCGCCAATCAGAATGCGTGAAGATGGCGTGACGTGCGACGCGAAAGGCAAAAACGATGCATTGGGAGCATATCCTAAACGAGCCCAATAATAGTATAGAAGAAGAAGGTTGGGTTAGGATTTGTTTCTTTCGAGTTTCGAGTGTTTCGACTCTCGACCGGTCGTTGGAGGGAAAAAGGAATAACATTTTTCCTGTTTTCTTGGCAAAGTGAAGCAATGGATTGATTTATATTTGTATACTCTATACAATAGGCTCACAGTTTCCTTTTTATTTTATAGTTGGGAATTAAAAGGTGTGTTTCAGGTATAAATGTTTGTTTTTCACTTATTACGATTCAATTATATTAGTTGTTATATACTATATCAACAAGACTATAGGCTCCTTTTTGTTATTAAAATATTTTTTATAATGAATTTTTTAGTTCAATAAATTAATGGATGAATATTTATAATTCAATTTTTTTACTGCTTTTAGTATTTGTATAATGGTTCCGTGCGAAGTATTCAGTGGACCATGACATAGAAGCTGACAAAACGAAATTGATGAATATAAAGCAGTGTTCATTCATTCATTCATTGAACTGAATTATCTGCTACTGGAAATACATGTTTTTTTGTATCTAATGCGTTATTTTATGTGCAATATTGATTTTATTTCAGTTTAATAAATCGTTGGAATATTTTGATTTAAATTTGCTTTTTTTGGGTTCTCTTACTTGTCCAAAGTTCAGAACGGACACACATTCTGCGTTAAAAGTGCAGTCACTAATGAATCTCAATAAGTTTCTTTAACTTAGAATATACATTTTGACAAAACTTTATGCAAACATCCAACCACACCCTACACCATGAAACCAAATTGAAATCATTAGCCCTCAACACACGTTTAGTTAATCATGCTATAGCCTCTACAGATTAGAAGTACTTTTCATTAAGTACAAACGCAAGTCATTTCAATTTGAGGTTAAGAGACTAATTGATCCATTTTCAAATTTTCCCATCTTAATATAATTAAGCATTTTTCCATTATCAATATGATCATGGGAGAGTACCTGTAACTCCCCAATAATTATATTGCCAAATTATAAAGATGATTTTAGTAAACTTTTGAACAATATTTGCAACTTTCAATAACAGGGAATTTGCAACATCACAAAAAGAAGTTGATTTAAGTATACTTCTGAAATGTCTTGGAATGGTACTAGTAAGTTCTAATTATAAGGTCCCTGCTACATACCAAATGAAACATGATTTGAATATACTTTTGGAATGTATAGGAACATTTCCTGAAACGTCTAGTTATAAGGTAACTGCAACATCATAAAAGAAAGTTGATTAGATTGTGATATTGAAATAATGATACAACCTTGCATTTGAACTGTGTTAGAAATATCCGTACGTACCATCACCTAACAAAACTTTTGAAATATTACAAATGAACGTAGCAATGGCGGCCGTTACGGCGTTGCTGGCATGTTGATGCAACATCATTGCAAAGTCGTAAGCAACATTACACATCCTATATGTGATTTGCAGCAACGTTGGGGCAACATATTCTAGCTCAGTGGGAAAACCAGTGTGCGTGATGAAGAATTACACCCTGCCTGACGTGTAGCACAGCTACTGCAAAACACACTCGATCTAGACCAGATAAGGTCGAAAAAATAATCCTACTCAGGTAAATCGGCTGAGATAGTCATCCATCTGATACGAACTCCTGTCAGGCCAAGATTTTATGCCACATCTTGCCACGGCAAAGAGAATACAGGGAAACGGTGAAGCTGTACGGCCTGTAACCAGACTGCTAGAGGCGGTAAAAAACGGCATACGGGAGAGTACCACAAGGTATTCAAAATATTCAAATAGCTGGTACCCCTCCACTATCATTTTTGCGTAACATCCAAACATTGCTTTCTTCTTTTCTGTGTCCGTTCTTTCGTTCCACATAGGATTGCTTTTTTTCTTCTTTTTTTTCACTAACTCCAAGATAAGAGTAAGTAAGCACTCTAGAATTTTACAAAGCGGGAAGTCCAGCCTACACAAAATATCCTCCTCACCACACTCCATACAACCTCAATCCATCCATTTCAGGCATCGTGGAAGCCACATAAAGGTAGGAGTAGATAATTAAGTTTAATTATGTCAAATAAGAATCAGGTAAACTAATAAATCAAGTGAGACAGCAAAATACCATTAGATTTTAATAATAGAGCAGGTACAGGGAACGAACCAAGGCGGTTCAGAATCTACGGGGGATGCGAGCAACATGCCGTTCACACTGAGAATACCACAGGCACAGCCATTAGAAGTAATTGCTTCAACTCTATCCGACTTCGCAGGTGGAGATGCAGCTAGGTACATAGAGAAAAGCTAGAGCTAAGGGCCAAACTTGACGGATGGTCAGAAACAGAAACGCTGACGCTGCTAAAATTCAAACTCGCGGGCGCGGCCCACGACTTCTTCAAAGCTGACCCAAGACTGAACACGGCAACATACGCCGAATTCAAGGAAAAATTAAAGAAGAAATTCGTCCCAAAAAAATCAATCGCCGACTGGTGGATGCAGCTGGTCCAATATTACCAGAGGCACGATGAAAACGTAGCAGCATTCTGCACAAGACTACGATTAATAGGGAACAAAATACTTGAGGAAGACATAAAAGGAGCGAGCAGAGAACAGATACCAAATATACAAAGGAAACACAACGCGGTTCTGTTGAATCAATTCAAAGATGGACTAAGAAAGGATCTTCTAAGGGAAGTAGGGTTTTACATACTACATAAAGATGACCTCACATTAGAAGAAGCAGAGGAAATAGTAAACTGTCAGGAAACGGCAGCCACAATGGTTAGCGGCAGAAGCAACGGCCACAAAGTCGTTTTTATGAATGGGCATTTGAGGTGCACAGCGTGCGGAAAGTCAGAAGATGCAACGGAGGATTTCAGACAGAGCGCAAAATGCCTGTACGTACTGTGGCAGACAATGCAATTGGATATCAAATTGCAGAACTAAAGAAACCGAAGAAACAAAACTCGAGAAAAAATGCCAAATCTGTAGAAAACAGGGACACTGGGCAGCATACTGCAGAAACAAAGAGGATAAGGAACAAACCACAGATAAGAATGCATGTTACTACTATGGTAAACAAAGCCACTGGATCAAAAACTGCAGGAAGAAAAGGTTCGATGAAACAAACAAACCGTACTACGCCACCGGAAGATACGATACGAACAATAAAAGAGACGCAAACAAACAAAACAATACTAAGCAATGGAACCAAGAAGGAAAAGTCGAAATACAGCAAAATAACTACGGGGAATACAGCCCGGTTATTACAGTCTAATAAAACGGTGACATAACTCACATGATATTATAATAAATGAAAAAAAAATCAACTGGAATACTTGTATGATTATTATGTTTTGCCAAAACTTAAACCCGCTGTATACTTACTTTCCATTTTTTATGATACCTTCAGAGCTCGTTCTTAAATGTGGAAAAAGCGTTGACCCAACAAACAATATACAATATAAGCCTGGTAATAAAAGATACATCTCAATTTATGCACGTGTAATATCTAAAGTTTTATCACCAATAAAGATTAGGAACAGATGCACGTTTTAACTAGTACCTAATGATTTAGTTTTCTACTTCTCTCTAACAAAAAGGATCAGACCAGACAAGAATTTATTAACATACTAATAACATGTAAATTAAAGCTGTTTTTTTTTCTATTGGCATTTAGAAAACGTTGTAAACCTACACGTTATTATTAATTAAACATGGAGACTCTTAATAGCATGTGGGAAAAGGAAGACAAAGAACTTAATGAGATTTATGATTCGTCTGTTCCTCCTGTCAAGAAGATTAAATAAATGTTTTGTCCGAGGCTCAGATTGGTACTTTCTGCCAAAGTGTTTGATAGAAAAATATTTTAAATGCAAAATAAGAATCGATAACAATTGAACGGTCGAGGGAATTCTAGAGTTACCTGAAGACGATAGAAATTCGAACAACCTCGTTAAAATGCAAAATAAAATAGTTATGACAAAATAGTCTTTGATTTTTTTGTTTGAAAAAAGTGATATATGAATAGAAAACGTTACAGTTTGTCAATATTATACTTTATATGTAGTACATAGCAGTGGCGTAGCCAGCAACGTGGGGCGAGGAAGGCAAACATATAAGGGGGCGCTTTATGATTCTTTAGAAGTGTTTGACGTTCTCATTATTTTGTTAATGAGATTGTGAAATACGGAAAGTCATCAATCACTATTATTTCCAATTCAATGTAACAACTATGCTAGTAAAAAGCCGGGTGGCTATTAAAACGAGAGTACCATTTTGTACGAAGGATGACTGGAAAAGTCTGTATGAAGGATGACTGGGAATTGGTGGAAAATTGGGTCTTATTCATATTTCTGTATGGGTGAAGAAGTGGGATTTCATGTGATATGGCGGGGAACATTGACCAATGGGAGGCGAGAGTTTTAAATGTAACGGTCAAATACAGCGAGTGAAAGATACACGCTGGGGTCGGTTTTTCTTACATAAAAAAGTTTGCTTGTGGCAGATAAGGGAGTTTGGACGATAGTTATTGTGAAGCGATAAGGTTTAAACTTATGTCGGTTGCTTTGAAATGTTAAGTGGAAAAAACTGGAAGGCAATAATTATCTGTGTTTCTTATGTGAAAATAACGTTAAAATGGATTTTTGCGTGTTTAAAGAAATATTGAATATTTGAGAAGAATGATATTTCTGTGTATGATGTGAACAATTTGATTGTTAATTCAAATTCGTACATATTGGGGGCGCGGGAAGAATGGAGTATAGATGAGGGATGGCTACTATCAGATATCGAATAATGATGTTAGTGAAAGGGTTAGGTAACTTGAGAGTGTATAGAGCTCTGATACATGTAAGCAAATGAAAGTGAGAAGTGTAAATATAAATGTATAAGTAAATAACTAAGAGTTGTAAAGATTACGTTGATGTCAGAGTGTTGTAAGAGCTCTAATGTCAGGAGTAGTAAAAGTTTGAAATAAAGGGTTAAACAAGTACTCTAGATATATGCTAGGATCTTGTTTTTGTATGAATGAATCAGTAAGTCCTCTAGAAATAAGCTAGAGTTTTCTAAGGATACGAATGTATGTACTCTAGAATTTTGCTAGAGTTTTTTTAAGGGTATGAATAAATGTAATAAGTAAGTCCTCTAGAAATATGCCAGAGGTGGTAAGGGTAAGAATTTATGTACTCTAGAAATATACTAGAGCCTCCTTTAATGGTAAGAATAAATGTTAGATAATAAGAAAGAGAGATAAATAACATTTGATGGTAAGAGAGTAAGTGAGTAAGAAGGAATGATTACGTTTAGAATAGTAAGGTTAAGGTTTAAGTGTAGTAATTGAGTAAGAGATGGATTTTGTTCTATGAGAGAAAGAGATGAAAGAATGAGAGAATGTAAAAAGGCCAAGCGGTAGTTTTTTCGGGCCTACTGGATTTATATACCAGCGCAATTCGCCACCGGCAGAGGCTTACCCGGTCCGATTGGGGCCTAGCGACTTACGTCACGCCAAGCGTCGACTCTAGATTAATTCAATTGTGGCACCAGTTTGTTTTAGGAGTAACGGCCCAGGATCCTCGGACATATGTAAACAAAAAGGGGGACCAAGTTTTGAAGGGATGTGAAATTCCATGAGAGAGCATGGAGTGCTCATGTGGGCAATTTTCCGGTGTTTTTGTTTTAACAGAATAAATAGTGCTGGGTAAGAAAGGGAACGTTTTTCCTCGGAGAACTCCAGTGTAGCTTGCACTACTCCCTTTGGATGACGCGGAGGAATGAGTTGTATATTGAGTGTAAGTGAAAGTATGTGATATTTAATGTCTAAAAAAGTGATGTGTGATTAACTTTTAATGAATGAATAAGTGATCTTTGAGTAATTTATGATGTTTGGATAAGTAGTGTGTAGGCAATTAAGGAATGAGCATGATCGTATAAGTACAAGTAATGTAACCACTGATGTAAGAGTAAATTTGCGAGAGACCTTTTAACTTATGAAGTTGTTTGTACATAGTTTGTTTTAGGTAATAGAATGCTAAGAGTAAATGAAGGGAGTCGGCTCTGTCGCGGCGAGAATGTATTTAAAATCTAATTTCTGTTTTGTGGTTTTTATTTTTATGTGAGGAATTAATATGGTTATGAGACAACGAGAGATGAGAGAGAGAGATGTTTAAGTCGATTCTGGTTCGACAAGTATGGTACCAGTTTGTTTTACGAGTAACGGTCCAGGAACCTCGGACTTCCCAGTGTTTGGATATGGTACGAGTACGATTGAGGTTGTATGTACGAAGAAAGAGAAGGGTGTCACTAAGTTTTCAAGTGTAAGCGAGAGTATGGGTATAAGAGTGAGATCAAGTTTAATACTCCACAAGCTTGAATGAAATTATAATTACAAGTGTAAGACAGTGCTACTACGAGTGCGAGTAGAATTGGAATGAGGTTGTGAATTCAAGAGAGAGTGTAAGTAAATGGGAATTCATTGTGAATGTATTGAGTACGATTTATTTAGCATGATTATGCGAGTATGAGAGAGAGAGAGAGAGTGCTCATGAGATTAGAGCAAGTGCGAGTGTGTGCAACAACAAGTGAGTAAGAGTAAGTACGCATATATGTAAATGCAAATGTAAGTACGAATATAATTGTGAGTAAGGTGCAATTGTATGCGAGTGAAGGTAATTGTGTAAGTGTGAGTTAGCATGGAAGTAAATGTAAGGTAGTGACCACGAATCTATAAGTATGATGAAAGAGTTTTTCTGACTCTTTTGAGATTGTTTTTGTATATGTTTTATGATCATAGACGTTTGTCTTAAGGGGGCCCGGCCTTTTGCGGGCGAGAATGAGTTTTAAAATGTTTTAATTTATTTTTTGATATATGGGGGGGGGGTAAAGTTATTTCTGTTCTCGTCAAGAAAGAAGAGGGTAAGATGTATTAGTTGTTTTAATTAAAGTAAAATTATTTTCTGTTCTCGTCAAGAAAAAAGAGGGTAAGATGTATTAGTTTTTGTATTTTTTGTGTGTTTGTCAAGTCTTTTTAAATTCAAAATGTCAATGTAATTTGTTAAGTAACATATGAGTAGGGTGGTGACATTTTCATCTAAAACATCACCCAAGTGTTTACATTATCCAAGTATATTTTTCATCCAAGTATCTTCTTCATCCAAGTATCTTTTTCATCCAAGTATCTTAATCTTCATCCAAGTATCTTAATCTTCATCCAAGTATCTTCTTCTTCATCCAAGTATCTTCTTCTTCATCTAAGTATCTTCTTCTTCATCCAAGTATCATCTTCTTCATCCGTGTATCTTCTTCATCCAAGTATCATCTTCTTCATCCATGTATCTTCTTCTTCATCCAAGTATCTTCTTCTTCATCCAAGTATCATCTTCTTCATCCAAGTATCATCTTCATCCAAGTATTTTTTTCATCCAAGTGTCTTCTTCATCCAAGTATCTTCTTCTTTATCCAAATATCTTCTTCTTTATCCAAGTATATTCTTCTTCATCCATGTATCTTCTTCTCTTCAATACCTTTATCCAGGTATTCACGTCCAAGTAATTTTTCATGTCAAAGTGTCTAAGTTTTTTTAATCGTCCAGGGTTTTAAGTTTTTTTTTTCAAACTTTTTTTTAAGTTTTTCTTAAGTGTATAGTTGAGGGGTTAATAACTATACTCTTCCAGATGACGAATTGTTTGTTTGAGTGTAAGTGTTGGTTTGAGAATGATTTATGAGTTAAGAGTGTTTTAATTTGAGAGTAAGTTTTGATTTTATAAGTGTATTGTGATTTAAGAATGTATTTGAGGCTAAGTTTTGATTCAAAGTGGTTTGGTCACACCATAAGAATGAGTATGATGAATATATTAGAGTAATGATCATTAATGTATTATGGGGAACAGTACATTTCTTTTTTAAATGATTACAGCATTGAGAGAGATTATGTTTTGATTAACAATGAGAGAGATTAAGTTTTGATTAAGGTATGTTTGTTCAAGAGATTATAAGAGTTCAATGATCTTATTTGATTTTTATCAATAAATATGAACCATCACAGAATCAAGAGAAGTTTCTTTTTTTTACTATTTTTTGATTTAATGATTTGATATTAATTTTTGCTTCAGATATGAATATTCTTAATTGTTGTGCAGTACATTTTGGTTATATTATTACAATTTTTTAAACAGTTGAAATGGGCATTAACAACTTGCCATATGGTATTATTTGAAAAAATAACAATTTAAAGTTACATTGAAATGATAAGTGAGAAATTAAATTAGTTATAAATTGCCACCTTGCAACTGGCACGTTGCGTCTTTAAGGAATCCATTTTTGACATAAATTTTTTAACATAAAATACAAATCAATGCGTCACTTATTTCACATCAGTGTAACGAATATTCATATTATTGCAAACCGTCGTGCTTTTTTGATTTTACGGCTATTGCATTACAAATGAAGATAAATGAGGTTGAGAACAGACTTTGTAAACGATTTTGTTGTCAAGTTATATACATTTGGGGTTTTCAAATACTCCACGATAGTTTTTGTGACACAGACTTTAGTAAAAGTACAAAATGAAAAAAGATAGTGTCGCCGCTAGTGAATATAGTGATCACGATTCGGATTCAGATTAAAAGAAGTTGAAACGGAGAGTTATTCAGAAGGAGAACGAATGGATAGTGACTTTGAAGAGGATTTGAAATATGGAGAAGGGGATGAAGATAAAATTAAACCAAGTAAGGATGAGGAGGATGTAGCAAAATATTATTATGGAAAAAATCGTTTAAAATTGACCAAATCTCCAGCGGCTTCATCTCGTATACGAAGTTCAAATATTGTATTACATGTTCCAGGAGCTAAAGGTCCAGCACATAATTCACATAATTCACCACCAAATTTGTTTAGTGACAATATTATTACATACAAATTCCAAAATCACTCACCTTTCTATATCGTATCTGAATACTGCATTTTTTGTAAGTCTCTTAAACAAGGTAGAACATTCATTGGTCTGTCAATAATTGCAGGAGTGTTCAAATCCAACTACCAGATGTTAGAAGTCTGTTAGCAACTTAGTATTTGTTAGACATCTCAAGAGCGAATAGCTACGTACTTCTTCAATCAACTTCAGCTGAATCTTTTAAAATGCCTCCTCAAAATTTTAGCCTTGATCTAGGTTAAGCGTTAATTCAGAAACATTTACAAGCTAGATCTAATTTATAAGAACTTTCTCAGTATCTAAAATCTATTATAAATAATTTGCGGAGAAGCAAACATACTTTAGAACTACCATACGAAGGGAACCTGCTACATCCAAAAGATGCTACCTCTGTTTCAGACAAAGAGACCAAAATGATTTGCAGGGGACGTAAAAAAAATGTCTCCAAGGATAGTTTTTCCTCCATTATCCGTTGTCAAACTTGTTTAGAAAGGTTGGTTCAATTTTTGCTACTTACTACTAACTGCAATGCACTTTTGGCTATTATAAAATGGATGGACGCTAATGATGCCTGTCAGTTTTTTGCCTTTCGGATAATTAATGCTTTTTTTGTAACAAGAATGAAATCAAATCTATTAGGGTATCTACTTACCCCACGATAGTGCAACGATAGTACTTAATGGTTAATTGCAAACGGTGATTCAATATATTTTTTCCATATATTGAAATATATACTTTATCACTCCATTATTTAACTTAAAAGAGGTTGAAATGATATATTTATTTTAATAAACGTTGATTAAACCTATTTCCAAATATAGATTACGTGTTAACGTTGGCTGTGACTGATCCCATTTTCATTCACAAAAAGTATTTATAACTTCCTGTTGTTACAGCTATTTACGAACAATTTATGGCGCCGCGCTGATTTTAATTAATGGCTAATATAGGTATTAATCTGATGTAAGTAATTGAGCCACAAAATTATAACATTCTATTAAAAAAGATTGTTGTAGACAGTTTTATTCCTTTATTATTTATAATGACGATGTATCCAGAATTAGGAAATAGAAAAAATGATTATTCAATCACTTTGAATATTCTGCATAAATAAAATGGAGAAAATATCTGTAATTACCAGATGACGATAGAATGAGCAAAGTAGGGAGAACAGTGAAATAGAAATCATTGAAGCTAGAAAAAAAAGCATCTTGCTTCTATGGAAATTGGGAGACACTGGAGATAACGGTCAATTAAAAACGTCTGCAGTACAGATACATTTGAAAACCAAGTTGATTTTTTAAAGCACAGTTTCTAATCAAACTTTATAAAAAATTTAAATTATATTATGAGGATCCATAATTTTTTTGGATGTCCTCTAATTCACTTTCAAAGCAAGCGTTTGAAACTTCTGGTACGAATCGGATGAGCTGCAGCCGATATTTAACGACGAGTCCAGAATGGCTTGCATCAGTACTATTTTTCAAATATATGTGAAATGGGACAGGAAATAATTACTGTTTTCACTAGAGGCAAAGTTATAGAAAACGTCATAAACTCCTCCGGAGCCTGCTTGTTGAATACTGGACTGACTCACTTTAACATCTCCTCAGGCTCTTTTTCTGCCATTCACCTCAGCTTTTGTGGCCCTAAAACTGCACTTTTCCTTTCTTGGCAAGCTTCCCATCACCTATATGATAGCAACCACATTCCTATCAATATATCTAACCTTTCTGATAAGAAAACTATCACTAGAAGCTTCTGGCACTTGGAAAACGCAAATTGGTCTGAGTTTACTTCTCTCTCCCAAATCTATTCATCCGCTTTAGCTATTTTTGTGGCTATAAATGACATTATAAAAATGTTTACCGAAAATATACTTGTCACTGCCGAGACTCACATTGGTAAAACAATCACTTCCTCGGAACAAAAAACTGGGCCTTGGTGCAATTCAGTTTGCGAAAATGCCATCCGAGAGTCCAAACATGCTTTTAACGGGTTTAGATGAAATAGAACACAAGAAAACTTTCTTTTACATAGAGAGTTCAAAGCTAAATTCTTGAGATAAGCAAAGCAAAACATCCCCATGTGAAAGTTATATCTTTTCGCTGTCATAATATAAATCCCAGTCAAATCTGGAAAAGAATTGCACAAATCCAAGGCAAGAAAACTAATATTAAAATCACCTCGTTAATATTTAATAATACTATTATCTCCGACAGCCAAGCAATTGCCGATTCACTCGCACAAAACTTTGAAGATAAATTTAAGAATCGTAGCCCCATTTCTGTTTCTTACAATTCCCATATACAGTCTTCCCCCACTCTTCAGTTAAATCCTCATGACGTCACCCTTCCTCCATTCTTCAGGTGAATCCTCATGACGTTGCCCCTGTCAGCGCCCCTGTCAATCTAAATGAACTAAAATCAGCCTTGTCTATTTGTAGAAATTCTGCCGCCGATCCTGACGATGTCCCTTATATCTTTCTTAAAAAATTATCCAATCCTTCTCTCTCTCTCTATGCTTCTCGAAATATATAACCTCACCTGGAGTACTCATCAGTTCCCTGACGCATGGTGCAAATCTATTATCTTTCCAATAAAAAACGCAGATCAATCTACCATATCGCCTAAATCCTTCCGACCGATTTCACTCACTTGCACTACCTGTAAGCTCCTGAGAAAATTTGGTTTGTCAAAAAGTACAAAATCATTCCCAATACTCAATCCGGCCTCCGGCATCATAGATCCACTCGCGACAACCTTGTCCTTCTCCAAACACATATCTCTGCAGCACATCAGGACGTCGTTGCAACTATCTTTGATAATAAAGGTGCCTTTGACTCGATATCTAGTAAGGCAATACTAAATGAAATTTCTCAATATAATCTTCATAGTAACATTCTATAGTTCATCAATAATTTCTTAACTAGTAGAACATTCAGGGGGTTTTCGCTAATGGTGAACTCTCCTTGCTTCATCCACAAAATTCTGGCGTCTCTCAAAGATCAGTATTAAGTTTTACTCCATTCATCCTCAAATAAATGAGCTCCCTACTCCCATAAAATATGGCCAATATGCTGATGATCTAATTGTGTATTGCCATGGTAAATCAATCTCATCCACATGCAAACTCCTTCAAAAAGAAGTAAACCTTCCACAAGATAAATCGTTTCATTTGGGATTATTCTTATTTCAAAGTAAATCCAATCTAATTATATTCTCAAGAAGAACAGCTTCCCCTTTACCTAACATTTTCTTCAATACTTCCCCTTTACCACTTGTAAATCTTCGACTCTCGACTTAATTGAAAACACCATTTCCAAAACTCAAAAGCATCTGTTTAAAGAGGTTAAACATAATTAAAACCCTCAATAACTTGTATTGGGGTTACGACGGAATTGTATTGTTAAGATTTTACAAAGCTCTCATCCGTTCGAAGCTTGACTATGTTTACTTTATCTACACGTCTGTCCTCAAAACCCTCACAGATTTTTTACTGAACTCTGTTTACAATACCGCTCTCCGCGTCTGCCGTGGTTCCTTCAGCTCTAACTCTGCTGATAATCTCTATATTGAAGCTAATGAACCATCCCTCTCGTCAAGCCGATAATGCCTTCTCCTTTCATATGCTGCTTCAGTATACTCCAATCCTCTCAATCCAGTTCACTCGCTTTTGACTACTAATCTCCCTACTAACCCTCGAACAACTATAAAATATATTCCCCAATTGCTCACACCTTTACTTAAAGATACTGACCTCCTCGCTTCCTCTACCTTCTTCTCCACCTTGGACCAAAAATATTCCTATAATCGATATGTCACTCACCATTTATAACAAGCATGAATTTCCCAGTGCACTTGTAAAAAAAGCATTCCCGGAAATACTACAATAAAAAATCTTATGATTTAATACTTTATGCAGATGCCTCCATAACTGACTATGGTGTTAATTGTGCAGTTACCTCGAAACATGAACTCATGGGATCCTTCTTTTTACCTTCAACGTGTAGTGTTCACACGGGTGAGTTTTACGGCATTCTTAAGATTTTCAAATATATCTCTCCCCCTCCTCCACTCCCATATTGCCATATATACCAATTCGCTTTTTTCTATTCAGTCAATTAAAACGATCTTCACTGACCACCCAATTGTCCACAACATACATGACATCTATCAAACTATCTTTGCTCATGATGTCAATCTAATCTAGCTTCCATCCCACATTGGTTTCACTGGTAACGAAACTACGGATCACCACGCCAAAGAAGCTGCCTCTAGCAACAATCCAAAACTCATAGCCCAGCTTGCAACCGATCTCAAGTTCCACTTCAAAAGAAAAATCTTAGCGATATATATGTCGCAATAGTATGGCAGCCATTCATTCACTTCTCCTCTCTTCTTGAACTTTTTTACAAGGACAGAAGCTACTATAATCAGAAGACTACGAATTAACTACACTAAACGCACACACGGTTATCTGATGTCTTCAGGAAGTCGTTCTGTTTGCCGTAGCTGTAATGATATATTAACCGTTAAGTACATACTCTCTGGCAAACCAGCGTAACTTCAAGAGAATGATCCACTGCCCCGCCGAGATCAAGAAAGTTTTACAGTTTCTCAGCTACAAACCTCTACCATAAAATATAATTTAAGAATAGTAATAGTTGTTAATTAATCCATGTAAATATTTGTAATTATTCTTTGTGCCAATGACCATCGCTGTCAAGACAAGTTAAGTTTTATTAGTAATAAACGCTGTACGAAGATTAAATAAAAACACTTGTCTGAAAATTAAGATACTAAAAAGAAAGATCGTCTTTTGGTTGTTTAACATTGTATTTAATAGAAATTAAAATATACTATTACATTTTTTTGATTTATTATTAATATTTATTCAATTAATTGCTTGTTTTTTTTTAATTATTTTATTGTTTTATTAGCCCCACGGCTTCTTAGAGAATCGACTACTCACCTCAAGGTCGTGTTTCAGGGTTAGTAGAGATAACGGCTCATAGATGGAGATCCAATCGTTTTGAAATATTATGCTTTTATATGTGTGAGAGGTACTCTGATTTTGTTTTAATGGAATAATAAATACCAACAATATTTAACCCAGTAGTGCCCAAATTTTTTTTCTTGGCACAAAATTAATTTTAGACTAGTTACAGGTTCCTGAGATTAAATATACAATTCAATTTTATGTATCATGCGTTTCATAACATTTACACTAGGTAAAGGTATGCCCGCCTTGAGGCGGACTTGGCCACTTAGTGCTAAAATATATTAATATGGGAAAAAAGGAATGCAAATGACATATTTCTCAAATTTATTTTATTATTTATTTATTTGTTACTTACGTTTTTAATTCATGTGAAATAAGGCAAAACAATTTTTAGCAGCTGTGCAACATAAATTCACCTTGCATTTGGTGCAAGTACTTTGGGTCTCAGATTTGCAACCAGGAAATTTGCACTGCCTTTTGCCTGAACGATCCAGCCATTCAGGCCAATGATTTGATGCATCGAAACGGGTATCCGCCGTGGGTAAATATGTTTTTTTAGGAGTCTTTTTTCAATTTGGGAAGGGGATGCAATTTTTGGTCGGCCTGCAGTTTTTTTAGAGGGAAGACCTACATCTTTTCTGCATAATATAGCAGTTACCTGTTTCCTGAAGATCGGCAACTCTATGTTCAGTGTATTAGAATGTTTTCTATTTATTCGTTTGCGTAATAAATAGGCGTTTATCATGACCAGATACATGACATGGTAAAAAAATCTGTTTGTCCATTTATTTGACTTCATTCGTATGTGGTATCTACCTAAAAGCCCATCCATGATATCTACACCACCCATGTGCTTGATATATTCGGTAACTATTGTTGGGCAGTCCACTTTAATCCTCTTTTTCTGTGAACGATCGAAACCGGAAGCCTTCGGTACGCTAAGAGCGATATTATTATCTGTTGTAGTGTGAATATGTTGATGCCACACATTTATTGTCTTTCCACAAAACGGTTGCCAAATCAACGCCATGACACGAACCTACATATTCCTCAGAATATCCGCGAAGTTTTTTCTGCACTTCTTTATCTGTGGATAATTTACAATTTGGGATACGATTCACTCGTATTGTGCCTAAATATAATATCCCTCTACTGAATAAGTACACCATCAGTGGCAATGTGGTATAAAAGTTGTCAAAGTACAGAATGTGGTTCTGGTGGTTGGGAATTATTTGTGCCAATCTTGAAACCACATTTGCTGCTGCCCCTAAATCTGGTGCATTATTGGGAACTTTGTTATCACCTGCACCTGAGTACAGCTCAAACCCATAGGAATAGCCATATGAATCACATAATACAAATAGCTTCATACCCCACTTATGTGGTTTTGCAGGCATATATTGTCGCAGATGTGAAACTATTTTAGTGGAACACATTTGCTCATCCACACAAAGACGTTGAGTCATTGGCACTGATCTAAAACGTTCGTTGAAGTAATCAACTAACGGCCTAACCTTGAATATAGGATCAAACTGTGGATGATCTTTGGCAAACGTTTTTGTATTATCGCTTAAATGTAGATAGCGACGGATTTCTTCAAACCTATTTCTAGGCATGGCTTGTATAGGTTCAAATGAGTTATCGCCCCAATATTCTCGTACATTTGGATACCGGTATATAGACATATAAAACAAATTTGTTACAAATTTTGGAATTTCTTGGGCTGTTGTTATAAATCTGGTTGAGATGTTCACTTGCCGTGCATACAGATTTGCTGAAAAAAATCTATGCCAGCAAAGTATGTAAAACATTCGTATGGTGTTCTTAGCTCGTAAAAACGTTGCGGTAATTCTTCACTTTCCTTGAAGTCTATTTGCTTCCTTTGTAACTGAATATTTTTCTTTCGCCATAAAATACTTTTGAATATTCGACTCTTTATATCTATTTCGTGGGACGACCCGATGAATGCATTTACTTCTACACGTCTTCGTTTGCTAGGTCCTGGTATAGATTCCTTACTCGCAGGCTCTGAATTTGAAGCATTTGAACACTGTCCTGGTTCATCAACAGGACAAACAGACGTTTGAGAATCATCGACATCATTCCCATTTAGAGATGCTTCTTCTGTTGTCGCATTCCTTTCTACTTCCCCACTATCTCTTTCTAGCATAGATCCATTTATATCACTAGCATTTTCATAGTTGTTACTGATAGGTTCATAATGCGGGTCTGCTACACTGTCATCATTTGAGAAATCACTTTCAACATCTGTATTCAATTCATCTGCATCAATTGAATTTAATAAGTCCCAGATATCATCTTGCGCTATCGATGAGGCATTGTAGGTTTTCTTGTAACTCATAGCTAAAACAATGTTTTCTATACAGAAACATTACTTCCATATCAAAAACAAATATACCCAAGTCATGAAATATTTAATATAGCAACTGTCAAGCATAAAAATAAATGTACGGTGCATTCAAAGTATAAAGAATTAGGCTTGGCTATGGGACAAAAAAGAGAAACGCCCTGTAAAGTATTTGTGGAATAAATTTGAAATTGACGGTTGAACAATTCGTACCAAACGCAAATCGAATGAACAGCAGCTTATGTCAATCTTCCTAAGAGCCTGCCCAAGTCCGCCTGTAGGCAGACATTACTTATTAGTCAAGTATACCGTTTCACCTGAGTAGGTTTGTTTTCCAATATATCTGTTACATGTAGAAATATATCATAAAACTCACCAGTAATTTTATTTCAAGTTATAATCACTACAAATGTGTTTTCTAATATTTGGTAAATTATGAATATTCTAGATGGCCATACTCTGCCAACTGTTACACGTAAATGTGATTTCAGAGCCGACTGAACGATCGTCCGCTGAAATTATTCAATAAGCATGCGTACCGGGTACAGACTGAAGACGGACGTGGGCATTGGCGCTGTAAAATATTTAGTTGATAATTATACCTGAATTTATTTAAGGTCCGCCTCAAGTCGGTTTTTGGCACTAGAGGGATAAGAAAAGCTTGTCTTTTCGACAACAATACAACTGTGGAATACTTTTATTACCAATATTCGCAATTCATGGAAAAGAAATACGGAACGCGGCATCCGTTCGAAGTAAATAATCAGCAGTTCTGCCTTACTGCAATCTACCTAAAGAATGCGTCCGTAACCTAAATATAAACTTAAAATGATTTGCGAACAATACCTTGCGAAAATTCGTATAAATTTGATATCAAATTCTTCTGTAAGTATGAAATTTCTATCAAAAATAATACAACCTATAAATTAATCTTATCTAAGCACTTTAGATCATTTTCAATACTATAGGAATTTTAACCTTAAATAAAACTCATAAGATGAATTCACAAATAATATTATAATATTTATGAATTTATTTCAACTTCTGGATACTGGAACCTCGCTAAAATGAATCTACACGTCCTCAAGATGGCCAACAAGTTTTGTGATTTAAGGTCCTATTCTATTGAATATATGTAACCAGAGCTTTTAGGTGTGGGAATTGAATTTATCTGGGTTACCAAATGTGCGGATTACGGATTCCTAATGAATGGGATGAATTAAGTGAATGAATATAAATAATTCAACTGTGTGACATTTTGTGTAGTTCACAAGTTTACATCGGTGTCAATTCTTGATAAAGCTCCAAAAAATAAGAGCGATAGCTCATTTCACTGGAAATGAATTTATTCAGAAACTATCAATTGTTAATGAAATTTAACAAATATTCTTGAAGAGGGGGAAATTTTCAATTGCAAAGTCCTGTCTCTCGGAACTCTATCTCCATTATTTATAATTTTACTTTAGCTGAAAATACAGCTCCGCGCTACGGCAAATAATTGGCTTTTTTTTTAAATTTAGAAGTTGTTTATTTTGTTTGTTATAATTTTTAAAGTTAGCAAAACATTAAATTTTCAATTTTTAGTATACTGTATTGTTGTTTTTGCATCTAATAATGGCATTAAATAACGTTGTGAATTTTTTCACGTTATTTATTTATGTAGGCAAATGAACAACTTTTTTTCATTCAACATATTATTGTCTTATGAACATGATTTGAAGAAACAATTCTTATTTTTTGATTGTTTCTAATGATTTTTTTATATTTCCATCATTTAAACGATTAGTTAAGAATTTTTTCTACTCAAAAATCATAATTGGCATTTCCCAATAGAGTTACAAAAAATATCAATAATTTCATTCTATATCAAGTTATAAACAAATTCTGACTATCATTATACTACTTTCTGAAACAAAAAAATTACAAATACAGCCATATGTTACCAATGCTTTTTTATTTTTTATAAGAAATTTTCATACTTGATCAACTTGAAAAAATATTGGTATAGAGTGGATGCTCTTCACGAGTTTTTCGCTTGGAGTATGTATTTCCAAGCTGCAGGTTCAAATATAGTACAACAAATCAAAGAAAGTCGGCCACGAGATTTGGAAATGTTGTACTATTTTATTTTCCTTATTATTATATAGAATATTATTGCATTGTGACTGGAGGACGTTCAAAAGTGGGTATGCCGTTCACATAATGGAAACGATGAAAGTCGATAAAATTCCAAATCACGAATAATTTTTAGTTATATAGCGTTTGGTCAGATAATTCTTCCAGTCAGACACATTGAAAAACCATCAGTAAAAACGGTAAAACTTTTCATTAATCCAACATATTTTGCCAAACTAAGAGCCCTTTTTGATGGGAATCACACAACTTATCCCACCTTTCAATTGCAATTACTAGGTGATAGGGTCTGACGAGTAAAAGTACTCCGAATTCAAAATAGTAGGTTACTCTGTAGAGAAAAACAATTTATAATAATGATACTATATTAGAAATTACCAGATTAACGGGCAATAATCAAAAAGCATAGAATAAATAATAAAAAGCTTTTTAAAAGACAAGCTTTCATTTGAGCTGTACTAAAACGAATAAAATAAGTTCAAGTCATCGCTGACAATGATATACTTATTTTTTGTTAATTATTTGGTTTCAAATAGCTTGTAGAGCGGATTGGGAAAAAAATAAATACCTCAACTAATTCTTACTAATGAACCAATCACTGTCCCATGAAATTAATTGGCGCCTACTTTTATGAACATTTCGCGAGACAAGCTTTTTGAAACCTAACAATTCCACAAAAAAATAATGATATCATTGTCAGTGATAACATGAACTGATTTTATTCGTTTTAGTACAGCTCAAATAAAAGCTTGTCTTTAAAATGGTTTTTTATTATTTATATTTTCAAAACTTTTTATTTGATGAACGGTATGTAACTGAAATAAAAAGCTTGTTACCTCACTCCTATGGGAGAACATTTCAAAAATCTGGAGAGTTTTTAGCCTAGATTAACGAGAATTCATTGATTGATTAGACGAAAATTAATTCCAAAAATATATACTCACAGAAATTGATGATTAATCAATAATGTGAAGACTCATATAGGAATAGTTTATGTATTTTATTTTCCTAGGATAGTCATTCGGTATGTGATCATTTTCCCATGGAAATTTTCAAAACATGTACCAAACATCTAATCGTGCATAGTAAACCTACAATTTTCACAATGCAATGTTCCTCTAGTGTCGTGTATAATCATAACAAACGTTGATTTACTTTTAAACTTATTAATATTCATCATATAGGCGAAGGATATTCAATAGTTTGAATGGATATAATTGAAAACTATTCTCATACATATGCACTAAAAATAAAAATAGTTACTTTTGAAAACAAGTTTTTCAACAAATGCCCTAAAAAGTAAAAATTACGTTTTTTTTATATCTTGATTATTGGGTAACAGATTCAAAATTTTGTCGTGCAAGAATACCTATTTTGTGTTCGCAGCAAGCTTTTGAATTTTTGCCCGCCTAGGTCAAAAAATCAAATAAATGATTATTATTATTTTCAATTTTGATTTGAATTTTGAGGCATAATAAAAAAACCTGTCGTCATCTGGGAGCCGCCATATCGAATCTATGGATTTTGACAGTGAAATAAAGATCTCCTACCCAAAAAAAATATATACCTACCAATTTTTATTCCTATACAGGAACACATTTTATACAGTTACATATACAGTGCTATTCAAAAGTCCCCTCCCCCCCTCGTATCTTTTGAACGGCTACACTTACATTAATAAAATTTGGAGGGTGAAAATAAAGTATTGTAAACTTCTCTACGAATAGTAACAGGTGACGTAATAGTAATAGATGACGTCACAGTGCCACTCTGGCCAATAATTTTAAATAGGACCTTATGGCAAGTGATATCTCGTTTGAAAGGCATTGACGTTGGCTACATAGCCATATTAATTTTGTTTGGGTTTAAATTAATTTTGACGGATAAATTAAATATATAACAAAATTATTATTTCACATTTAAATATTGAAGATTTTTCAGTCCGCCTCTGGTTAGTTGGCAATAAAATTAACGTTTTCAATTTAATAGTATTCGTTGCTTTGCAAAGTTTTTCTAAATAGCTTAAATATTTAATTTTATTATTGTTTAACGAGACATTTAAGAGTTTACATAGGTAAAATGGTACGTACTCAAGCCGAAAAAGTAGCAGCTATCTTAATAATTGGTGAATCTAGAAAGAATCTCCATGAAGCGGAACGTTTATTTAATGAGAGATCTCCAGATCGCCATATCTCGAGAACTTATTTGAGGGAGCTTCTTCACAAGTTTGAAGCAACAGGTAGTGTTCAAGATGCCAAACGATCTGGTCGACCAACATTTAGTGATGATAAAAAAGTTGATATAGTTGCTGAGATGGTAGTAAACCCTACTTTCTCTTCAACTAAAGCTGCGTCTATCTGTGAAGTAAGTAAAAGTACTGTACAGAGAGTGTTGGATGAAGAATATCGAGGTAGATGGATCGGCCGGCGAGGTCCTATAGAATGGCCACCTCGGTCACCAGATCTGACACCATTAGATTTTTTTCTATGGGGGTACTTGAAATCCACGGTTTATACTACGGCACCAGATAGCATTGGCGTTTTGAAAAAAAGAAGTACTGAAGAATGCAATGCTATTTCAACTGACACACTCGAACGAGTACGACAAGAGTTTACTAATAGGATGTATTACTGTCAAGAAGTAGACGGAGCACATTTCAAACACTTGCTTCAAGAATCCATTGTTAATATTTGATTAATTAAATTTAAAAAAATAATGTTGGTATTTATTTAATTTATCCGTCAAAATTAATTTGAATCCAAACAAAATTATTATGGCTATGTAGCCTATGTCAATGCCTTTCAAACGAGATATCACTTGCCATAAGGTCCTATTTGAAATTATGGGCCACTGTGACGTCATCTATTACTATTACGTCACCTGTTACCATTCGTAGAGAAGTTTACAACACTTTATTTTCACCCTCCAAATTTCATTAATGTAAGTGTAGCCGTTCAAAAGATACGAGGGGAGAGGGGACTTTTCAATAGCACTGTATAGACGAAACATATTCTTTGCAATTTTAACTTTCATCCCAATTTGGATAACTTTCGAGGTGACCCCATAGTAAAACATACCTTATACTTATTCACGATTATCATCAATCAATGAATATGAATCAAATTGGAGGCGCTGATATATTTGGCACCACTGCTGGATGCACAGAAGTTGATTCGATGAACATATTACCCAAAATCGGACGCAGAAATATCTGAAAGATGTATAGTAAATTTTGGATTTTTTTTAAGAATATATTGAAATATCAAAGTATCCACGTGTTTTTCTCAATAAGGACATTGAAAGTAAATTATTGGAACAAAATATACTCTTCGATTTATGGGAGACGCCGAAACGTGGGAAGGATGAAAAGACGTAGTGTATATATATATATATATATATATATATATATATATATATTAAAGTGAAACATGGCTACAAGGTAAATTGAACTAATTAGCATCATTCGGATAATGTCAATCTTTAGTAAATATTCAATAAAAAGATAATTCATGACGACATGCTGATTTAAATAGACATAGCTTAAACACGTTAAGAAATACCTACGCATAATGTACATTAAATGAAATGATTTACAAGATTTCTATTCAATTTAGTAATTATATTTCAAAGAATAAAAAAGGAATATAAAACAACCACGAGTAAATTTCGTGAATAATATATTATAGTATATAATTATAAGAAACCCTGTATATAGAATAATATGAATTTGGAAACAAAATTCATCTATTATATCTTTATAATTTGTAAACACTTTCAAAAAACCCTGTATATAGCATAAACTTTTCAATCATATTATATCAAAATGTCAAATCGAAATATTAACGCGAAAATCGACGTTCTTTCGATAGTTCGGGTAGAGTGATTCGGAGTGATTACAGAGTGTAAATAAACACAGTGAATGTATCTACAATAACACAGGAATGGATGTTTTGATTCGAGAAAAACAATTATATTTACTTAGCAACAATGAACCATAAAACAAAATAATTAAAACAATTGCAAGTTGTCGATTTCAAGCTTGGGAGAGAAGCGTCGTGGTCTGATAAATGGAGAGACAAGTTAAATTTTTCCTTCTCCAAATTAATATAAAATGTAAAGAAACTTAAACAAAATTATATAATAAGTTGACCAAAGTGTTCAACAAAGTATTGAAAGTAAAATAACTAAAAAACATAACTCGTATTTTAAACAAAAAGTGAATATAATTTGTGCTATCGACCAGAACTTGGTAAGACTGAATAAAATTACCTTATTAGCATAGTTTTGATGACTGTTGATACATATTACCATTAATTGTGGTACTTTACTGGTGAAACAATTCACAATTCGTCATTTTTTCATCCTGAGTTCCGGTTTATTCGATCGTAGCCACGATCTTTTCACATGCATCATCTCCAGACTCAAGAAGAAACCAAATATGAACTCTATTTCTCTTGTGTACATTAAACTTTTCCTATAAAAACAATAACAAGTATATTTCAGATGTTAGGTTAACCGTTATCATTTGATATTAATTTCCTAAATAAATATTAGATTTAATAATTCAATCTCCACTAATATCACGGACATAAAACACTAACTATTTGTTCAAATAATTACTCACCAAATTCATTTTCATTAACAATGATAAATTTACAATACGCCACACCTCTCTTTATCTTCATAAACTAAATAATTTCCACAGAATACACACACAACGCGACGGCTATATTTAGAATAATCACAGTTGAGGTTGAAGAGCAGCGAATGGCCATTCTACGCAAATAGTAGATAGATTTTTGAGCGCAATTTACTCGATGAGAGATTTAAATAAAATTTGTAATAATTGGAATGAATTATTTTACGAGAACGTTTTGCAAGTATTTCTATTTAAATTACAACACATGTATTGTTCAACATTGTAATTAACAAAGAACCATAATTTTTATTTGACCATTTATTAAATTGTTTGTCTATGTTCTCCTGTATTTTTTCTGATATCTCAACCTAAAGTTTCCTGTTACTGGCGAGCGCTAAGTGCCGAATTCATTCCTGAGATAAGGTAATAATAATATAAAATAGATTCACAATTTTTATCAAACTTATATCTTAATTTGAATTGGGATTCGTGGTAAGCGGACCAATTCTGGCGCCCATAATTCAAATCAAATAACCATAATAACCATAAAATAATTATACAATATTAAATATATAATAACGTGAGAGTTGCTTAAACCGTCAATTTCTAGATCTTCAAAATGGAATAAGGCTAATCAACTGGATTATGCTAGAATTAGTCATTGTGTCACACTAGTTTGAAAAATTGTAACCAATAATTGTCGAAATGATTTTTTTGTTTTTAATTTAATTTATTACTTTAAATGAGTTTCAAATAAGGATTTGAATAAAAAGTCAATTATTTTAAATGGTAAATTAAATCAAACAATTAAACTCGTGACATTTTCATATAATTATCCAATCAACGGTAAATCGAAATCTAAATAAACAGCATAAAAAATTAACATATGTAAGCGGCAGTAATTCTTTTTTAAAACCATCAATCAGAATTTCGGTATGTTGTTTTGGTGATTATGATTCAAATTTCGACCAATCATCAGTTTAAAAACTTCCTTGTTAGCACGTAATACATGAACATGGCATTAGTGAGTTTAGGTTACCTATCTGACGGTAGACATTGAACAATTATCAAAAAAATATTTACTTAGTGATTTTGTTATGATATCCGCATGTCATGAAACTGTTTGGATTCTTTGTTCAACATTTGTTAAGAAATAGATTAGACGGTAGTCAAGGAACTTTTCTAAAACAAGCAACATTTTAATGAATTTTGATTTATTCATGACATGGTCTATTTGTATGCAAGTATGGAAGTGATTACGGAAGTTGGAAATAATATATTCATGCATTAAAAAAGCTATTTTATATTTGAAAACGAACAATAATCCAAAGATATGAAATCAAACTTGTCACACGAGACAAGAGATGAAATTATAGTATTTTTTATGTACTTTGTCACGGGAGAATCATAGGTCGAAATGTTTATTACCTATGCAATACACTTATTGAAAAAATAAACTATAAATAATAGTCAACGTAAGAGTGAGTGGCAATAATATACTCATAATTTGAATTTATTGATACTTGATTACAGTGGAGGCTCATGGTAAACGTTTTAAGGTGTTCTGCAATTTTTAAAAAAGTTTACCTTGTAAGGGGGTTGCCTCCCAGCGATTTTATTGTCCTTTCTTCACCTTCCGTGTTGAAATATTGGATTTCGAGAACGATTGTCAATTGCCACACACACAAAAAAAGAGTCACGCACTAAGCACTACTTCGCTAACAAAAAATTATTTCTTATAAGTTAAGTCTATTCGACGTTATTTTCGGTTCGCAAATGTAACCACTTTGCCAGTAAAATTGTCTATTTTGGAATTTTACTTCAATAGATAAGCATGGAAAGAGGTGTCATTGAATTTCTAAGAAACGTTTTAATTCGTTTCAGCGTTGAAAAACATCGTTCGGCCTCTGATGTTGTCATGGGAGTCATGGAAGATTAATAATTTTATTCGTTGATTTTCAATACAATTCGGCAACACCTCATAATCGGGTGTTCAGTTTTCGGAAGTATCAATTCTATCTTTAGTATGTAATCGCTGTCGAACCCATTAGCTGTGCATATTGTTTCTTAATTGTTTTTAATTTTTAATTGTGTATTGTTTTTACTGTTTTAATTCAGCATTTTACCAATGTATTTAATATATTGATACAACCTTGTGTCCTGGTTTGATTCATATTTTTAGGTGAGTTTTTTCTCTACCATTGTTAAGCTTTTGTTCAGTGTAGCCCTGTTTTTTGAATTCTAATTGTCATCTGTATGTTCCAATTTATGGGGCAAGTTTCGTTTAGCCGACATCTGTTAAAAAAGAAAAAAAACTATTTTTGTCATGTAGATACCTGAGGGAGTATATTACTGAACAAATTTTGCCGCGGAAAAAGTGCTGTTGCCATTTTTTGAATGCGGTTTAGAAGTAACGAAATGAGATACATGAAAAATTAGTGTTATTTTATATTGTAGACTTATTTTTAAGCACCGATACGAAAATGAAAATCCGCGGAAATGCGTTGTTTCGCCAGTATACAGTGATCCTCTTCCCGACCTTCAACACAGATCAATGAATAATATCTATTCTTATCAACTTAATATCGCTATGGTCAATAAATTGAAAAAAATGTCAATAAAGCATAAAAATTACAATCCTGATAAAGCATAAAAGGTAGGTATGTATTCATTGTACATATATGTGAATTTAATATTCTATATTCAATTGAGCTAAATCATTTCGTTCATATTTACGTTCATATTATTTACAAAAATGTCGACTCAAGTTGTAGAAATGGCTCTTCCTCGTTCGCGACAAGAAGGTTATGAATTCGTTATTTTACATGGTCTATTGCATAAACGCCCCTTATGTAAAACCGAATGTAAAGGGCATGGTAATAAACCTGATATTTTTTCCCATTATTACCATGGGGAAATAGATCTAGGCATATACCGTTGTTCAAAATCAATAAAGTATCGTCCAGATGAAACTGTCGCAAAAAACACGTGGTTTGAACACATCCATTTGTCTCCCGAAATCGAAATAAGGTACGTTTTTTTTATTGATGCCGCATATTACCTTTTTAAAGCACGCGTCAGCGTGTTTAAAACGAACTTTCAAACACGCGCGTTCTTTAAAGTCCCCATGGTAACAACAACAACTTGAGAAACGTAAGTATCAATGACAACTTTTTTTATTAGTTTTTAAATTGTATATTATCATTGGAAACCAATGTCTTATTTGGTTTTTTCTGCAAAATGTATTTATATATTCATATATACATTGTTTCCCTTTAAATATAAATGAAGAAACTTTTTGATTATTGATCTGACAGCCCGTAACGTCAACTAAAAATAAATACTATTTGACGTTCACGAAACATGGCTGGGCATCGAAGATGGACTTCCATTTTTTTGTAGTAATAATATAATAATAATATTTTATGATTCCAAAGTGCACCAATAAAAAAAAATAGCGTAAAGTATTCGTGGATAACTGGTCTTTCAAACACTTGCTCTATCGCGCGTGTTTGAAAGACCTCTTTATCCACTTATACTTTAATATACTATTTTTTCTTCTTTAAAAAACTCATAACAATATTATTAAATATTTTAGTCTTGTTTGGTTTTGTACACAACGAGTCGTTCTAACGAAATCGGTTTTTCTGTGAGTTATAAGGCGCAGTAAGAAGGTCAAAATCCCCAATAAATGCAAAAAAACCGCACATATATAATATTCCCCACCCAGCACCCCACTTGACTCCACGATCCCGAAATTATGTAAAAAAGTTGAGAATACTATAGAAAACTTCAAAATATTGAAGATTTTCTATTACACCGTCCTTATGATAAATTTCCGCGGAAAAAGTTATATAGAAAAGTTACTGCAAATTATTAATCAAACAAAAATATGTAGTTTTTTATCTTCCTATCACATTTCGGCACTTCTAAACCCGGAAAAATCAATAAAAATTATTGTGATAATAATAATAATAATAATAATAATAATAATAATAATAATAATAATAATAACACATAACAAACATTGTTAGGTCATTTCTAGAATAGTGACACCCAACGAAAGTCTTGCTGTTGAGGCCGACTGTCGTTGAAACACGCCGGGTGTAAATCCGGTGACACAAAAAGGAAAATAATAATAATAATCCGCTCTTCAGTACTCCTTCGGAATGATTAAATGGACTCAAACGGACCTGGAAGTAGCAAACAGAAAGATTAGAGCTAACAAAACATAGAAAACACCATCCAAAAGCGTCCGTCGAAAGGGTAAATTTACCTAGAGAAAAAGGAGGTAGAGGAATAAAAGATGTTGTGGAAGCTTGCACTCAGCAAATTGCAGGCTTGAGGAGTTTTTTCCGCCACCAAAATAGTCAACTTCATAAAGCCATAGTGAAAACAGATACGGGTTATACACCTTTAAACCTAAGCATGGAAAACTTTACGCCCTTTAATACACGAAATGGGGAAGATAAAATTAGAAATTGGCGTTCAAAAGAATTGCACGGAAGATTCATTAATGATTTACAGAAAGACACGATAGATCAAGCTAAATCGGTTGAATGGCTTAAAACTGGAACGCTGTTCCCAGAAACTGAAGGTTTTATGGTTAGTATACAAGATCAGGTTATAAAAACGAGGAATTACCAAAAGTATATCTTGAAGGAAGAAATACCAACAGATAGGTGCAGAAAGTGCAACAGAAGTCAAGAAACGATTGAACACATTCTTTCTAGTTGCCAAAGCATAGCTGAAACTAAATATCTAGAACGACACAACAAAGTTGCCACAGTAGTATACCTAGAAGTACTGAAAAAACTTAACCTTGATCCACAAAACAACGAGCCATATTACAAATATAAACCCCCTCCAGTTATCGAAAATCAGTATGTTAAGATCTACTGGGATAAAACTATCATGACGGACGTAACAGTACGACACAACAGGCCGGACATCACAGTCATTAATAAACAATCCAAGCAAGCTCTGCTTATTGACATATCGATTCCAAATAATTCTAACACAGAAAGCAAATACAATGAAAAACTAAGCAAATACGCCGAGCTAAGGACCGAAATAAAAGAATTGTGGAATCTTAAAGAAGTCAAGATCATTCCAGTTGTTTTATCCTGTATGGGGCTAATTCCCAAGAAACTAAGTACTTCCCTCAAAGACATTGATATTCCTGAGTCAACCTACCGATTAATGCAAAAATCTGTAATCCTGGATGCGACAAACATTGTTAGGTCATTTCTAGAATAGTGACACCCAACGAAAGTCTTGCTGTTGAGGCCGACTGTCGTTGAAACACGCCGGGTGTAAATCCGGTGACACAAAAAGGAAAATAATGATAATAATAATAATAATAATAATAATGTTTATTTGTACAATACAAAAAAATATAATTACATAAATAATCGGACAAATAAACAAAAAGAAACCGCAAAGCCTAATTGGCTGTCTGCGGATAGTGTACCTATACAATAAAAACGTGTTTAGACTAATCATAATAATACTATCTCAAAACATATTAAGAATTTTCAGCATAAATTCGCAAAACCGCAAAGCCAAAAGGCTGTCTGCGTTGGACTTTTGCGAACCATGCGGAACATCATTAAAGAGTTCGCAACAATTTCGGTGTAGTACATTATGTTTGCTTAACTGACAGTAAGTGTATGCCTATTAGTGACAAATTAACAAAGCCTAGAGGCTGTCCGCTAAAAAAATGTTACGAGTAATATGAACATCAAGTTCCAATTTTCAATTTCAATGCCAGTAAAGACGGGACTACTAAACATAAGCAGAAAGTCAAATGTGAAATTTTAAGTGCTTTTCTATACATTCAGTTTATTCTCTATTATATGGTGTATTTCTCTTCTATCTTCTATCAAAATAAACTGCTTAAGCTTCGATTTAAATAAATTATAATTAACTATACTTTTCAATTGCCGGGGAAGGTAGTTGAAGACTAGGGGCAAGAAAGGAGTAACATTTTTGACCAACAGTTTCATTTGAAGTTGATAGGACAAATCTTTTATTGGTTTTATTTCTAGTCTCATGAAAATGGGAAACAAACAAGAACTTATTCTTGTTTTTTTGACAACACAATGCTATTTTATAAAAATAAATCTGACGTAGGTCAAGTATTCTGCTTTCTTCATAGAAAGCATCACTTGAAAAGTTACGGTCCTTTTTCCAAAATAATTTTCAGAAACATTTTTTGCAGTACATTGATCCTCTCCAGATTTGATGAAGCGAGTACTCCCCACCCTAATATACCATAACTTATCCTAGAGTCAACAAGGACAAAATAGACCATTTTCAATTGAGGTACTTTCATTACTTTAGCGAGATATTTGAATTTATATATCATTGTCCGAAGCGTATTACTGACTTGTTCAATGTGAATATTCCATCTCAAGTGGCGATCTATTGTGACACCTAAATATTTCATTTTATCTGTCAGTTTAATTTCATTAGTGCTATTCAATACTTCGATCTTGATTCCAATTTAGTTTATAATCGAAATCGAAAACGGATGGATGTTTGTTGAACGACCAAAAAAAAATTGTCATTTTGAGTGACATAACCTCATCATTATTTTAGTTCATTTCACGTGTATTTCACAAGTTCATTTAGTTTAATCACGTTTAATTTTATAGAAGCTGTTCTGTTAACTAAAAATGTAATATACAGTTGGAAAATATCACTCACATCACATAACCCATAGACAAACGATTGTTTTCAATAGCATCATAATTTTAGACCGATTATAATCAGAGTGATCGATTGATATCGAAAATGTATTGTTGAACATGTTGTTTTTTAAATGACAGGAAATGATTGTAATCGATTGTCGCGTTAAATAGCACTAATAATTTGGTTGTCATATGTAATAACTAGTGTACCGAAGTCAGGTAATCCATTCACGTAGCTTGAAAGTGGTAGTGCCATGGTTTTTTTGAAATTGATCGTCAACAACTTGTGATTGAACCAGTCTATGAATTTAGTGAAATCATTCTCAGCATTCCGTTTCAGATCATTCCATGTGTCAGGGGTATAAAGCTCTGCAAAACTGAAGATTTTTCCGCTGATAAAAATACATATTCGAATAAAAATTAGTTCACATCGTTATATTGAATGTTTTTACGTCATTCTATAACAAAAAACTATTAAAAACACCGTAAAGTTTCGAATTTTAGTTAATAATAGAAAAAATAAAAATTCGAGTTTCCTCAGAAACGAAGAATTTCCGCGGCAAAAATCAAATTATGTACTGCTAGATTTCTTGTATAGAATCTTCCTATAAACCGATATTTCATGTAACTGATTTCGGCTAAACGAAACTTGAGCCCAATTTATTGTAAAACTGTATTTTTATCGTTCGGTATTGTTTTTATAGCCCTGAAGAAGGTGACGAATTGCACCGAAACGTTGAAGAATAAAATAAAAGAGTCAAACTAGTTATTATTTTTTATCCGTTTCCACTAAACTTTCACAAACAAATTTTCATTCGGATACGAAGCATCATTACAAACCCAGTTATTATATGAAATGTTCATGGATTCTTAAAACTACCGAACACACTTTTTACTACACCTACACTGTCTTACGCGCGTTTTGATAACCAAGTTATCTTCTTCAGGTAAGACGAGTATAGAAACGCGCATCAGACTGTGTAAGTCTTGGTGTAGGGTGTAGGTGATAGTGTGTTCAGTATGAATATCATCAACGGTTCCAGAAATTCCAACTTACTTTCACACAATTCTTATAATGGTTTCTCAATGACATTTTGACGTGTTTCATTCGTAATGAGTTTATCAACAACTCACATGAAAGCATAAAATTCACAATAAAAATATAGATTAATAGATCAATTAAGTTCCTTGTATTAACAATAAGCAAATGGAGTAACAAACACCTATACATACAGACTAAACCATACAGAATTCCTCCTTCCGCTACAACTTAAACTAGTAGAACCATAGATCAATAATCGCTCAGAAAAATTGATTCCAAATAGATAGATGTAATAGTTAACTCGTAGAGATTGTTTAAAAATATATGCGCCAAACAGGAAAAACCTTCGAGAAGGGAACTAACGATCATCACGTTGAGACATTGTTAACGTCATTCTGATTAAACCTGCAATAAACATTTATTTTAAAATAATCACCATTTTAACTCAAAATATTACATTTTGAAAATGAAAATTCGAAAGTCAATATTTTGTTGTTGTTGGGAATAAATTACATCTCACTGTATTGAGAAGAGCAACCAGATTAAGACAGATATTTTGAGTTGAAAATTAAATGTATCGCGGATATTATAAGCGGCATCTTTATAAAATGAAATGGAATAAGATTCCTAGACAACCGTAGGCTGGAAACTAACCAACCAAGCTTCTCCTGCTACCAAACAAAAACCTTTCCGTATATTTAGCATAATATATTTAACCTGAGGTACTAGTCAACCAAGTCAAAGTAGTGAATATCTACTAAATAATCAAATATAGTGGGAACGGATTCATATAAGGGTAGTTGTGCGAGAGAAATACTCGAAGAAAGCCGATCTTCTGGCGGGAGAAATGTTTTCCAAATATCAAAGCTTGTTAGCCAGAATCTCGGTTTAATTGAACAGAATCCGGAGTTCCTCTTTCCTTATAAATTATGCTACTGCGGATCTTGAGCATAAATCTGTTCTGATGCACTTCTGATGATCCTTGATATTTATATAGAGAGGATAGTGAAGGATTCTTGACTGAAGTTAAATATTGTCGAAAACCTATATTAAGAAATGCAGATTATAGAAAACTAGTTACCAAAATCCAAAGAATCGCTGAAATAAATTAATAATTAAAGTATGAAAACATCTGAAAAACTGGATGTGACTGATAAGTTCCGAGAACCAAATGAATGCGACTGTAAAGAATCATGATCTCGGCAAATTTAGATTCTGATTCGCATATTTATTATACTTTTTCGTTTCAGTTTTCGACAAATCACAAAAACACAATTAAAACATTATTTAGAAAGAAATTGGTTTTCTTTACTTGCTTCCAATCCATGAAATATTTATATTTTTTAAAATTCTATGATTCAACAATAGATTGAAAACTTGATTGTTATCAGAGTATGAAAGTGAAAAATATGTCAATATGATGACAATAAATGACAGTTAAGACGAGCAGAGTTGAGACGAGACAGTTAAGACGATGAGAAGAAATTTTCAATCAAAAGAGAATAGATTGGAACATAGTAAAAATGCTTAGAATAAAATTTAATAACAGAATTATAAAATTAGAAAAGCCAGCCAAATATACATTCACTCTTTCTAGCATAGTTGAATAGGACACAATTCACAAACATAGAAAAAAAGCTAAAATTACAAATCAATTAAACCCAGAGAGGAAACACACATATGAAATCAACAATGGCAAATAATCGAATTCAAAGAGCTTCAGAATACAAACAATATATGAAAGAAAAAACATAACGAAATGAGAGCTTGAAGAAAGCAGAAAAAGGATATAAAATATGTACAAAATTGCAGAAGAGTGGAAGGAATGGACAAAAAAGAAAAAAACATCTAGAAAAAAATGTTATCAAAAAGAAAGTACTAATTTGCAATTGTAACATAAATACTTGCGGATACTATACTATATATTATTCGATAATTCCAGATACAATCGATCATTAAATGTGATAATATTTTCCGGTTTAGATATCTATATGTTTTGTTTTAAATCTCCAATCTTAATGAAACCAATTTCGACTTAAAAATGCAACGTAATACAATAAGTGATCAGATACCGTAAAAAATGTGTTAATCATTACTTCATTATACTTAATCGATATTATCATTAAAATACGAAATGAATCAAGGCCGGATTTATCTCTGAAGCAGTTATTATCAAAAACTGCACACATAATGATTGTTAATCCGTACAGAGCCGCTTTGGACCGAATTAAGCGTAAAAAAAATTATTTGTAATTGACATGAAGTATATGAATACACGCCCCTTGCAGTTTAATTTTGTAAACTACTGTCTGGTACGTGGTTAAAAGAAGTTTATGTTGTTTTATTTTTATTTTGGCGATTGTTGGTCATTAATTAATTTAAGAACATTCATTAGTAATACAATGAACACAGCAGTTTTGCTATAAGATTGTCCGAAGCAATTTTCGTACAACCAGAGATTTATGAATTTATTTTGATGTTGACGAAAACTTGATTGAAATGATCAAATCAAATTTTTTGAGTATCACAATGTAAATTCTCGCAAACTTGTTGATATACAATAAAAATCACTGAAAACAATGATATTATCTAGATATCTACTCCTATTAAACAATCTCTCCAAGGTGATACACCAAATAATCCAAATCTGCTTAAATGTTGCAAAGGAAAGACTAAAGGAATTCTATTTTCCGAGTAATGCCGATTCAGAGGTGGACATAATGCAATAGCACAGCTAAATCATGCACAAGATGGTTCCTACCGAAATACAAAAAGCCTTCCAACTTTGTATGAATAATTCATAACAAATTTCGGGTATATTAATAGACAATTGACATCAAAATTAGTAGGACCTTAATCTTGCGATAAAAAGAAAGGGAGGCAGTAACCCAAGATTTTCTAATATCTCCAGAAATGGCAGCAGCAATGTGTGTGGATAATACTTGAATGGTTGAAGCTTCAAATGCAGCTAAACCAGCGTGAGACACCAAGAAACAGTATTTACAAAAGAGTATTTGTCGTATTTTTGCAATGATCCTAATAACGCAGAATTCTTTTGTTTGTAAACGTAGATTTAAAGAATTGTTCAATTTTACTATTTTAAATGAAACTTAATGCTTCTAGTTAATTCCACAATATATTGAAAAGATTTTGAAAATTCTAAGATAATGGGCTAGTTTCATAGGTATGAATTAACAAGTGAAATCATATCAGAAGGATTAAAAATATCATATAGTTTTCTATGATAACGATATTTATCTCAAAAAGTTATAAATATCTTCGAAAATTAGATTTAAAATTTTTATTAGATTTAAATAAACCGCTGTAAGTCGACCAATGACAGAAGCCCTTGTCAGATTGAAAGTACGTTCTGTTGACAAATCCTACTTGACTATCCAAGTTGATTAATACAAAGTGAAAATCGACTAGAAGAATTTGACAATTGACATCAATATCCACAACCAACCTCAAACAGATATCATCCTCGCCGACTTTTTAGTTGTTTGTCATATTATTTTATAGTAGAAAATGTGCTTCTGTTTGTTTGCCTTTTAAAAGACATCGTTAAAATGGATCCAGGTTTCACCGAAGCTAATTCGACAAATCTTCCTCAAGTGGATGTGGACATGGTGTCTCAGTCACTCGAACTCCCCTAAACAGAAGAAGAGTAAGCGATCCGGTACTAATTCGAGTTTGGAACTCTGAGGTAACGCAATTTGTGTATGATGTGTTACATGACACGTTTTCCAAACAACTCAACCTACATGGAGAACATTTAATTTTCATTATACATACATTTTACGTTATATTTTCTATTTTGAAAGCATCATCACTGCAGTTTAAAATATATATTTCCAAATTTTTTTGACTACGAGAGAGTTACCTTTTTTAATGAGAGGCACCCGATTAGGAGAACATTATTTGAAAGAATACGTTTTGACAGTACTTTGCGTTCCTCTTTAACGGGTGTTAAAGAAAAAATATAACTAGTCTACTTATAAAGTTTTCCCTCGTGACAACAGCGCAAAATATATTTGTTTGCCATTGGCTGTAGCCTACCACAGTCTACCACAAGAATTCAAATTTCAATATTTTTTTTGATTTTCATTTGAAATCGTAGAGTGGCGTTATTAGTCGCAAATTCTTAGTTCAGACCCAATATATCTTGTGACATTATCATTGAATTTCATGAAACGAGCCCATTGACAATTGTTTCGATATTAAATATCATCGTCAGAATGATAGAAGTTACATTTCATTTGAAGCCTATCTGATGTTTAATAACTATTTTGGTTAGACCAAGAAGTGACCTACCTAGTGATTGACTTAATATATGGTAATAGAAAAAAGAAGAAGAATATGTGATGTTACAAATATCAAAGCCCTATTAGCCCTATGCAATCCACACATAAACCTCGCTTATAATAACTCGGAAAATCATACAGAATAACATCCTTTCAATCATAAACATAAAGAGATGCCTAGCTTACCAAAGTTGGCAGAGCCATTTTAAGAAGAATACACATAATACTAATTAAGCGTCATCAGCATGATATTGTTACGTAACTCAAATAATCTTCCCAAAAACTCTTGGCTCCATAGCATGGCGAATATAACTCATCACAAAAACTCAGAGACGCTGTTCCCGCAGGAGGGAAGGTTGTCATCACTTTTATGGATGTTTAGGCCCGAATCTTCCAGGGAAAACAACTTCTTAGAACGGAAAGACGGCCATGTACAGTCCATAACTGTATGTGAAGCATTATATTTTTTCTGAAAGTAAATAGCCCAAATCAACTTCCTCACATTTTCGCTCTGAAGCTTATTTTCGGCTATAATGGTATTTTCTAATTTTACTATACGTGGATACGAAGCAGAATATTACAAATTAAAATTAGAATACATTTAACTGTTGCAAATAGAATATAAAAAAAGTTACTTTTTTAATTGAAACTAACTGTTTCTAGATTCCCTTAGGGGTTCGTAGTGCGAATACGGGCGTGGCGAGCCCGAGGTACCCCTAAAGTCCCCAATTCTTTTCCTCCCCGACGCTATTAGGTTTGCGAAGGCTAGGGGCTTCCTTCTTCTATCCTTCCCAAATTGAAACATTAAAATGGATACAGACAAAACAGGAAATATTCCGTCTACGGTGAAGGGGAGGGATACCCCAGTACCGGTCGAAGTTTTGGTTGGTGGAGCAGGCCCGATTCGACCGACAGCAAGCGACTGCAGCGGTTCTCCGGTAGGTAACCAGGCTGGAGGATCAAATACTATTACTGGAAAAAACAGGCAGAGACAGTTGTCGATAATGACTCCCCGTTCAGATCGCTATAGTCGCCTCCTGTGACTCCAACAGGAAATAACATCGTGTTGGACTTCCAGTGGGACGAAGAAAATAGAAAGTCGACAAAAAAGAGGAACCTGGAACATTCTGAACCATTTACAGGAAAACATTGGTACAAAAACTGGCAAACAAGATACGTCATCTTATTTCTCAAATAGACACTTGGTCATGTAAAATGAGTAAAGTAATAAAGGAACTCCCTACCACAAAGAATTATATAAAGGAAAAAGCGTCAGAGATAAGAACAGCTTGTTGAACTTTAATGACCACAGAAATGCAAGAAATATTACAAGAGTTAGGAAAACTACCAAACCAGCAAAAAACAATGTAAATTGGAATTCAAACAATCCCAGAGAAACATATTCGAGATGCCGTAGATATAAGAACTCAGACAAAACCATGGCATAAAACTAGACATTTCATATTGAAAAACCTGGACGAATTGGATGAGTATAACTCATGGAAGCAGGAAGAGAGAAGAGACTGGAATGAAGATCTATTCAAGAATATAGATCTCAAAACAGGAAATTATTTTGAGACGGAAGAGCAAATGGTAAGGGTGGTTTTAGTTGAACCAAATGACCCAAACATGAACGAAAACATCCAGAGAATCATCAGGGACAAATACCCGGATCTTTTGAAGTTTTTGAACAGATCACTAGGCTAAGAACAAAAGCAAATACTGAGAAAGTGAATAAAATAGTCAAAACCGTAACAGGCGGCAAAGAAGAAGAATTATGGCAGAAATTGACGCAATTAGAGGGCGAAGTTGTAGAAGCCGAAAAGATAGCCATTCATGCTGTCAGCTACATGTCATACATAAGCCTCAAGAAAATGGTCGCCCACCATAATATACGTCCCATCACAATCAGCTGCGAGGAAGAAAGAGAGAGATACAATTGGCATAGTGGTCAGCGCCAAGGAAAAACTTATAAGGAGGTACTCGGAGAAGTAAAAGCGTTAATGGGAAATAATCCATCAAGACATACGATTCCATCTCTATTAAGCCCAAGAGAAGGAAATTTATTAATCACTCTTGATAAAGATGAAAAAACAGCAAACGAAATTCGAGACGTGCTAAAAGACAAACAAAATTCTCTTACATGCAGACAAATCGGGACAGACTGGAACAAAGAAATAGTTCACATCAGAGACATTCAAGCGGAAAAGGAAGACATAGTTAAGGCTATAACCGACGAGATTGGCAAATGGGATCAAGAAAACGTCGTTAGCGACTTAAGACCGTCAGCAAATAATATCATGGCTGTAACGGTTACAATAAATGAAGCGGATTCGGAAGTACAACTGAGAAAGCATTCAATACGAATAGGAATGGTGAAGTGTAAAATGGAGAAGAGGTTAAAAGTCGACAAATGCTACAAGTGTTGGGGATATGACCATCAATCTAAGGACTGCATGGTTCCAGATAGGACAAAGGCATGCTATAAGTGCGGAAAAGAAGTCCACCAGCACAAAGAATGTAGCAATCAGGAAGCTTGCCCAGTTTGTCAAACCGAAGGTCACAAAGCAGGTGTAGGTAAATGCGGGGCATTTAGGAAGGCGCTAATCTGGAGAGAAGAAGATATCGATATACCAGCAGACAAAAACCATTGAAAACTACTAAAACACTTTCAGACAATACGGAAACGTCAGAAAATAATAAAGACTCTGAAATAGTACTATCACACGAGACGACGCCTATTAAACAGTCGGAAATGATTGACAATTTTGACAGCATCATAAATGAGGCAAAAAAAACGTTGGTAGTAATGGAACAGCTAGGACCCATTTCTCCTTCTCCCCGTAGTCCATAAAAAGAAGAAGGAAAAAATATGAAATTAGTGAGACATCGGATACCTCACAAAAATGCAACCTATATTAAGAAGAACAAGAGTAAGATGAAAATCCTACAATTAAACGTGGGAAGGAGTATCACTTGCCATGACCTACTAGACGCAACAGCAAATAAATTATAATGCGATTTAGCAATTATTAGCGAGCCGAACAAAAAAACATTGGAAAAGCAGGTCCGTGGATAACCGACCGAAATATAGACACAGTAACAAACATCTTTAATCCTAAGTTAAAAATCGAAAGAAGTAAAAGGCTTAACGTAGGGGAATATAGAATTGTGTCATGTTACATTTCTCCAAACTATTCATTTGAAAGATACCTACAAAACATAGAGTATAATATAAAAGGAGCCAAGAGAAAGATCATCGTTGCTGGCGACTTTAAGTCTCCTGAATGGGGATCAAAAAAGGAAGATAAAAGAGGGCTATACTCACAGAGTGGATAGCAAAAAATAATTTAGTGGTATAGAATGAAGGCAATAAACCCACATTTATTCGAAATCAACAGAATTCCATAATTGACATTACCTTCTCTTCAGACAATGGCAGCACAGAAGTACAAAACTGGAAAGTCTTAGACGATGAAGTGGCAAATCTATATTAACTGATATACTTCGAGACAGAGAAGCCGGAAACTTATGTGTCTCACAGACAAAATAAAAAAGGATGGCAACTAAACAGGCTAAACATCGATAGCTTTACACAAGCCCTGAAAACGGAAATAGAGTGGATAGAAAATATAAACCCTGATACTCTTATGACAGCGTTGATTGAAGCATGTAATACATCCATCCCACAAAAATGGGAACTGCAAAAGAAGAGGGAAATACTGGTGGACCACCGAAATTGCTACACAAAGGGCAGAATGCATCAAGTTGACACGACGAAGATCAAGGGTAAATGAAAAATAGTCAAACAAAATCAGCAAAATTTAAAATAAGCGCAAAGGAAACTGAAGAAGATAATAAACGAGAGCAAAGCAGCTGCATGGGAAGATATGTGCAAAAGCGTAGAACAAGACCAATGGGAAAAATCATATCAAATAATATTAATAATAAGACCTAGGACGCTGAACATCTCAGACTAACTACGAACGGAAACCATTAACACGCTCTTTCCAAAACACGGAAAAAACAATTGGCTACCAGAGAATGCTCAAGAAGACCGTATTCCCTATGTGACGATGGATTAAGTCAAAAATGCCGCTCAGACACTGAAAAACAAGAAGGCTCCTGGACCTGATGCGATACCAAATAAAATCGTTAAGTTAGTGGTAAACTGTGCACCAGAATGTATACGGGAAACCATGGTTGGCATTATTAAAACGGGAATATTTCCAGCCGCCTGGAAAACTGGTGCTTTTCAAAAAATGTGGCAAAGAGGATGAGCAACCCACGTCATATCGACCTATCTGCCTCTTGGATTCGATGGGAAAATTTACCGAGCACATATTGGCAGCCAGAATAGTACAAGAGCTTGTAGAAAAAGAAAATTTGTCACAGTATCAGTTTGGTTTTAGAAAGGTGAAATCTACCACAGACGCGGTAAACGAGGTCATTAAAATAGCTAGGACGGAAATGGGAAAAAACCAAAGGATTAGAGGTCTTTGTGCTCTAGTAACAATAGATATTAAGAACGCCTTCAAAACAGCATCATGGAATTTTATTTTAAAGGAATTGTAGAGACGTAAACTATTGGGTTATATAAAGAATCTAGTTACTAGCTATTTCTCAGACAGGAAAATATTATACTGCGACGGCAAATAATATGAGATAACAGCGGAAGTTCCGCAGGGTTCCGTGCTGAGATCTCTATTATGGAATATATTATATGTAAACACGGATGTAAAACTAATAGCCTACACGGATGACTTAGCAATAGTTGCCATAGGCAGGTCAGAAGAGGAACTAATGACAGACGTAAACGAAACGCTTTTTAAAATTAGTAACTGGCTAAGAAGTCACGAACTTATGCTGGCCCCTGAGAAAACGGAAGCAGTCTTGCTAATTGGCAAAAAAAAGTTGAGGCAACCAGTTAATTTCACCATAGAGGGAACATACATAAGACCCAAAAATCATATAAATTACCTCGGGATTATTCTGGATAGAGGGCTTACTTTTAGGAAGCACATTAAATACATTGCAAATAAGGCTAAAAAGACAACTAATAACGAAACTGATGTCTAGAAGAGGGATACAATCGAAGGCTATTAGCGTCGGCAGTGGAATCGCTATTGACGTATGGATCAAATATATGGGGAAGAGCTGTGGAAGTCAAAATTAACCAAAAAACGTTAACACAAGTACAAAGAACATTAGCGATCAGGATATGTAGAGCTTAAAAAACAATATCCACAGAAAGTAGCCTGGTTTTGTCAGAAATTATCCCAATCAAACTCCTAATTGAAGAAAGGCGCAGAATGCTGGGTAAGGCCAAAACAGAGAAAGCAATCGAGAGAGAGAGAGAGAGAAATGGCAAAATGAGTGGCAGAATAACGAAAAAGAGCGATGGACGTATTCCCGAATACCCAATATCAACAAATGGATAAAACGCATACTCCGCGATACCAACTACCACCTAACACAAGTTCTAACGGGATATGAATGTTTCATTAACTACTTTCATAAACTGAGCATCACTCCGAACGGGCTCTGTATGTATTGTCCTGGACAGGACTCCGCTGAACAAAAGATATTTAACTGTAAAAAATGGAAGGACAAAAGAAAAAATACTGAGGCCGGACTAAATACGATACTGACCACTGGTAACATTATTAATATTATGCTTGCCAAACCAGAACAGTGGAAGATTATCTCAGATATAGTCACTGAAATAATGATGATGAAAGAAACCGACAAACGACTGATATTACAAATCTAATAAAACTGGAAAACGGCTCTAAAACACCATCATCGCGTCGTCTCGAAGGAATGAATACCTTTAGGTAACCCAGAACGCTCTACTGGCGATTACGAGAGAAATATTTTTAGTCAGTAAAAATTCGACACTACCAGTTATACTGATCTGAAATGGGAAATATATATCCAGGATATCCCCATAGGGCTAATAATATCTAAACTTTAATATTTGTAATATCATATCTTCTTTTTTCTTTTAATATATATTAAGTCAATCACAAGGTAGGTACTTCTTGGTCTACCCAAAAATAATTATTAAACATCAGGTAAATTGTCACATTTTTTTTATTCAATGAAAGATATATACAATAATACGTAAAAGATGTATACAATATAATAAATAATTTAGAAAAGTTATTATTGTTAAAAAATACATGAATCAACAAAACAAAGAATCACTGAAGCGCCAAAGACGTTTGTACGTGATATTTTCATATAATTAAAAATAACTTACAAAACACCATAAATATATGAAATCGACATACACCTTATTATATAATACATATATGTTTATTTACAAATATAACAGATTGTGATAACAACACATGGTGGTAACAGATTATGGTAAAATGGTTAGTGAGACTTGTAAGCAAACATTTAGAGTAAGCCCATTAGAACCAATGGTCACATGGTACCCCTTCAGATTATTATTTACAACTATCCATGTTTAGGTTTGAAATACACTGTTATACATTGTCAGCTCAATAGCAACAATATAATATATATGAACAGTTATAAAAACAATATAACTGTGGTGTTAGTGATAACAATAAATGCGGTAGCCATACATAGTGGTCAACAATGGTTCAGAAGGAAATAAAATCAATTAGCTATTGATTTGGAGGAAAACAATGATGAAAAATGTAAGAACTATTCTGTTTATGACACACAAAGATTCAAAATAATAACAGCAACACTGAATGTACTAGATGAATCGTTGTGTATTAGGTACCAATCCATTAACCTTTTCCCATTTTACTTAGCCCGAACTCCATGCAAAGATACTTCTCTCAACAAGTTTTCTGACGTCGGTGCTAGGTAGATCAAGGACATACGTTTTAAATATTTTTTTCAATAGGTCATCCGAGTTTATGGTATTCAGGTACATTTTGTATATATCAGGCAATATATTAAATACTCTTGATGACAAATATAGATAATATTTCTAGCCTATGGTTTTGTTGGCTGGCGGTATTTTGAGATTATCTCTCAGTTTGTTACGCGTCGGATAATTGTGGTCAACATGATCAAGTATTTTCCTGTTTTTGTATAGATATAGTATTATATTATACATATACATCTGTCTCTTATCCATAATTCGTGTCATTACAAATAATTCAGCTGACGGGTAAGTAAATGTTTTGAAGGTCATTACTTTCAATATTTTTTTTTGTAGAACGTCCAGTTGTTTCAGATGACTACACACCACTACACCCCAGGTGAAGATACCATATTATGGCCGTGACTGTACTAATGAGTAGTAAATTGTTCTCAGGTGAGTGTGATTCATAATGGTACGTAGAAATTTGAATTTTGGCAATAGACATCTAATAATTTTGCATATGTTAGAGACTTGATGATCCCACCTTAGGTGCGAATCGATTATAACACCAAGGTACTTAATTTTATCAGTTATATTAATTTCAATTTGGTTAGATATCAGTAATTTACCAAATTCGGGTAGTCCATATTTGTAGCTAGAGAAGGGTAAGAAATAAGTTTTATCAAAAATTATGGTTAATAATTTGGATTTAAACCAGTCCGCTATGTTCTTGAAGTCATTTTTTCAACGACATCTTTTAGGTTCTGCCAAGAGTCTGATGAATATAGGACAGCTGTATCATCAGCGAAGCTTATAATTTCACCGGTTGTTTGCATGGTAAGTAAGCTATTTATGTAAAGGTTAAATAATATAGGACCTAGAACGGTACCCTGGGGTATTCCGTGGCTAATTGTGTTTTCCTGACTTATTTTGTCCTTGATTTTGACGAACTGTTTCCGATCTTTTAGGTAACTGGAGAATAGTTCAAGCGCAACACCTCGGATCCCCGCTCTAGCCAATTCCTCAAGCAGCTGTAAATGATCAACTGTATCAAAGGCCTTGGCCATGTTGAAAAACACACAGAACGCCGGCTTTCCAGAGTCTACAAATTTATAGATATCACCCACTATATTTGAAATTGCATTATTTGTGGAGCGGCCCTCTCTGAACCCGAATTGATGGTCAGATATTATATCATGTTTGTTAAAAAAATCGATCAACCTTTTCCTGAGGCATTTCTCAAATATTTTTGCCATTGATGATATGACCGAAATAGGTCTATAGTTGTTCAGTAGACATGTTTTCCCTTTTTTAAGGATGGTCGTCACAACCGCTATTTTGAATACACCTGTTCTGAATATTTTATTAATCAGGAAAACGAGGGGATCGATTATTTGTTCGCGAATTTCCTTCAGTGTTTCAGCTTTCAATTGATCCATGCCGGGTGATTTATTTACTTTCAGGTCCATTATTATACTGAGAACTTCTTCTCTAGTTACCGGTTTCAAAACAAGCGAACTTATAATAGGTGTTTTATGTATGTTGGGGGGATTTTCTGGTTTCGTAATTTTTCCTGCGAGATTCTTCCCTACATTGATAAAAAAATCATTGAAAGCATTGGCTGTAACTGCGTGGTCTGTGATAGTTGTTTGGTCTTCAAGATTAATTTTGTTCTAACTTAACAGACTTTGTTAGATTTCTCATAACTTTCCACAATTGTTTAGAACTTTCTTTGTTTTCGTTTATTCGTTTATCGTAGTATTTGTATTTGGTAATTTAGATAAGTTTATTTGTTTGTTTCCGATAATTGTTTTTATGATCGCGGTATAAATAATTTTTTTGATTAACGGATTTAACCAATCTTTTTGTAATCCACATTTTCCTTTTGTTTTCTTTCCTTTGGTTTTTTATGAATTTGGTTTTCTGTTCAATTAAACAACCTGGTACATGCATAAACTTTTTTGTTTGTTGTTGGACGTCGTCAGTGTTGTAGATATCACTCTAGTCAGTTTGTAACAAATAATCTTTTAATTTTCCATATTGAATAGCTTTATAATAGTGCATTTAGTTTTTTTTAGGAGAATTTCTTCCAATATTTTCTTCTGGGGGAAAATTTATTACTGTGGCTTTATGATCGGTTATATTGGCATCTATAACTGCGGCAAGACATTTTTTTAAGAAATTATTTGTTTTCGATTTAACAAATATATGATCTAGGCAACTCTTGAAATCACCCTGTATACGAGTATATTTATTAATTACTGAGGTGAAATTGCTTGTGCTATAGTTGTCTAGGTAGTCGAATACCGTTTGGTTTCCTTCGAGTAGATCCAGATTCATATCCCCAATAAGAATGTGATTATTGATCGTGTTTCTATTATTTCGTTTAGGTACTTACTGATTTAGAGATCTCACGAAATTATAAGCATTGGTTGAGGGCGGCCTGTAGATGCAAGTAATAAGAGTATTTACATGATTTCCTGTTTCAACATTTATCTCTAAAGCTTTACACTCATCGATTAAAATTATTTTTTGGTTACACCTGTGTTCATTTCTCAGATACACTAATACCCCATCATTTCTATTTATATCGCCTTCAGAATAGTAGCTTCGATAATTGTTGAGCTTAAAAATATCCTTGTCCAGGAGTTGAAACATTTCAGTTAGAACTATGCAATCAAATTCGAATGAAAGTGTGCTTAATGCAATTTGCAGTTGGTCAATGTTCCTGGAAACACTTCGAATGTTTTGGTGTAGTATTGTGAATTTGCCATTCTTTTGAAATTTTGTAATACAATTGTAACTTTTGTCATTCTGACGATGATAGCAATATCGAAACAATTGTCAATTTCTAAGAATTTTAACAGTTTTTCAATATATTGTGGAATAATCTAGAAACAGTAAGATTCATTTAAAAAAGTTATATGAGTAAATTCCACAGAATAAGGGTTGAAACAGTAAATTTCATATAAAAACAGCATAGAAAGAATGTAAGCTCGGACTTAACAGACAAGAGCAGGTCGTCTCTAGTATTAAGGATATGCATAGTTCGAATTCATATTAAAGTTCGTGAGGAAGAAGGGTCACTTCCGGCCAAATTGAGTAAGCAGCTCCATTTTATAAGCTATGATGAGCAGAACCAAAGGGAAGTTTCACTGTTTGGAAAACCGTTATAAACACGTATAGCACCAAAACAGATAGAGGGCATTGGGGTTCAACTCACTTATAGAAAAGGGCGATCATAGTCTATTTAAACCCCACTCCTCCCATTTTCAATTGGTTAGTTTTGCTTGAGAGCGGCCGAACACGCGACACTTTTTGTCTCCCGCCGAACTGCAGTTAACCATAAGAAATACTATGCTCATCGTATACAAGCGTTTATGAAAGCCGAAACAGAGTAGACAGTTGAAACAGTATCTTCGTGCAAGCACAATTATCGTTGTTGATACTTTTGCACTTTAAAATTTCAACGACCTAATTAAATTAATACAATTTTTTTTTCAAAAGAACCAGCTGAAATATTTCTCCTGCCATGCTCCAGCTTTTCAAATGTTTCTTCCTTGTTGTTCTAGCGTGTGGTGTCGCGTTGTAGGGTTGTAAAGTGGCCTGTGTATAGTAACGATTGATTTGTAGCTAAATAGTACTGAGTGCTGCCATTACAAGTCAAAAATTACAATTAGTTATTTTTAACTTTACCATTCATCGCTTTGTCCTATATTTGAATGGTGTTAATATTAACTAATGAAATTAACTGTCTCGACCCTTACTTCGTGGAATCTACTCATATTAGTGTTTTAAATGAAACTCACGGTTCCTAGTTAATACCACAATATAATAAAAATTGTTGAAAATTCTAAAAAATTGACAATTGTTTCGATAAATCAATATCATCGTCAGAATGACAGAAGTTACATTTCATTTGATGCATACATGATGTTTAGTAGTTATTTTTGGCTAGACCAAGAAGTGACCTAACTTGTGATTGACTTAATATATGTTAATAGAAAAAAGGAGAGTATGTGATATTACAAATATTGAAGCTTAGATATCATTGCACAGTTATACCGATCTTAATTGGAAAAATGATATCCTGGTTATCACCATAGGGCTAATAATATCTAAGCTTCAATATTTGTAATATCACATATTCTTCTTTTTTCTATTAACACATATTAAGTCAATCACAAGTTAGGTCACTTCTTGGTCTAGCCAAAAATAGCTACTAAACATCAGGTAGGCATCAAATGAAATGTAACTTCTGTCATTCTGACGATGATATTGATTTATCGAAACAATTGTCATTTTTTTAGAATTTTCAACAATTTTTATTATATTGTGGTATTAACTAGAAACCGTGAGTTTCATTTAAAACACTAATATAGTGTTAATATTTTTATTATAATTATTTTGAGCAATTTGACCAGTCCAACGCTGGTATAAAAGAGTTAATTAGAAACGATGACTTTTAATTTGAATCGCATGTTTGAAATATACATAAGTACTAGTTTTTACCATGAAGGAAACATAAGAGAAATCTCTGAAAGTAAGGAAGTTTCCGTTATTATTTAGCATATTACAATGTAATACCCTTTCGTCACGTAACTATATACTTATACAATCAAAAATGAATTACAACGTTACTACAATTCGAAATGGCTTTATAGTCTGTTTCTTATTGATTGACAGCACACGAAAAGGTCACAGATGCTAGTCAGGTAGTAAAGCATAAGCGTCACAGTTCAACTAAGGAATGTATTTACTATTTAATTTTATACCCGATCTGATAGATAAAGGTAATATAAATGTAAATTCGGTTAGTTAAAACAACTAACTGACCTTCATACATTTGTAGAGTACATACAGTTAAAACAATGAATTATTTTTCAAATAATCTTGTAACGCAACTATTCTGACTGAATATTTCATTAATTATCTTGAGAATTTGAGGCAGGTCAATTCTTGGGAGACATATTAACAAACCATTTATCAATTCATTCTCCAGATAATTACTTTCTGATTTTCGAAATGTTGATAATAACATTTACAAGAAACATTACAATAGGGTCCACTAGGGATTGTCCCAATGACTACTTAAAAATTTTTGTCAGGTATATACGGTGAAACTTGGTCTCGCCCAAATTTGTATAATTTGTTTAGCTTAGAGTCGCTTATGTTCCATAAGTGTTAACTGTGTTGTGAAAAATGTTTTACCCCAGTAAAGTGTAAGAGCGTGATTAGCTTACAAACGAAGACTGTAGTGTTAAATGTGCATGATGCTGTTTCGACATTTTCCAATATGACAGGAGTTAGTGAATCTACTATTTACAGGCTTCTAAGAGAGAGGAAAAATGGAAATATATCTCCACCTAAAAAGTCAACTGGAAGAAAACCAGTTGACCTTGATGAACATATGCAAAATACAATAAGACGAAAACTACATCAATTATATTTTAAAGAAGAGATCCCAACCCTTGACAGAATTCTAAGAATGGTGAAGGAGGACGAGAATTTGCCTGACATAGGGGGCGAAAAACTTTGTGGAAAATATTACACAAATTAAATTTTACTTGGGAGAAGCAAAGTCGCAAATCAGTGCTAATCGACAACGAAGAAATAATATGTTGGAGACGCCAGTATTTACGAGATATCCAAAAATACAGACAGGAGGGAAGACAAATCTATTATCTAGATGAGACATGGCTCAATGAACGACCTTCAGTGAAAAAAATATGGCAGGACAAAAGTATTCTAACCAGTCGTCAAGCTTTCATATAAGCTTTATCTACTGGACTGAAAACTCCTATCGGTAAAGGTCGCCGACTAATAATAACGCATATTGGATGCAATCAAGGGTTCGTTGAAGGTGGTTTACTGGAGTTTCAGTCAACATCAATCAAAGACTATCATGAAGAAATGAATGCAGATGTATTTTACACAAATGGTCGAATTAATTCCAAATAATGCTGTAATCGTTATGGACAATGCCACTTATCATTCGCGATTAACAGGAAATCTTTCATCTACCTCTTGGAGAAAAGCTGATATTAGAAACTGGTTAATCGTAAAATATATACCATTTGAAGATGATATGTTGAAAAAAGAACTTTTAAAGGTTGCTTCAGATCACAAGCTACAATTTAAAAAGTTTGTTATTGATGAAATAGCCAAGAATCGTGGGATAAAAGTGCTTCGTTTGCCGCCACAACATTGTGAATTAAATGCGATGGAGTTAATATGGGCCCAAATGAAAGGTTATGTAGCTAGACATAATAAAACATTTGAAATGAAAGATGTTCGTGAACTCATGAAGTACTCATTGACAATAATAACTGAAAAGAACTGGAGAGATGCTGTGAATCATGTAATTAAAGAGGAAGAGAAAATGTGGGTTTTAGAGAACCTCATAGAACAAACTATAGAACCGATAGTTATCTCTCTCGACGAGTCTTCGGATGATTCTTGTATGGCCAGCGAAGAGGATGATACTATAGATTGAATTTTATATTTCCTATAAATGGTATGTTTACTTTACTTAATATACATCAATTCATTGTCAATAAATTTGAGTTATGAGAATTAAACTATATTTTCTTTAAATAATTTAATTTAATAAAAATGAAAATGTAACTTGTTAATAGGCCTAAACGAATGAATTTTATTTCAACTGTAATGTTGACCGAATCTAATCAAATAAGCAAAATGAACTAATATCCTAATCTCCGCCACTGCTGCACTGTTTATCCTTTTGCTGGCATTGTTCAGTTTTATTACCATATTGTATTTTGAGCTGAAACAGGGATGTACAGATAACCAATACAGACACTACTTGTTTCGCATTAGAATTTTAGTATTTACTTGTAAAATTCTTAGGATCACTCTGTAAGAGATAATTTTCTATTTGAATATTTAATGAGGCTACTGTGCTGTCAGACATTAATAAATAGACTATAGAACATGAACCGAAAATTATGAACATGAGAAAAAAATTAGTTAAAAGAAATGCAAGATTTGTGAAATTGGGGAATCGCAACAAAAGAAGTGATTAATGTGAAGAAATTAGTCAATAAGAATTTGAAATGAATCTACAAGAATAATAATAATCTATTCACAAAATGTTACAAAGATATTATAAATAGTAAATTTAAGTGAATAAATAAATAAACCATAAGGTATCCGAGAGGTGTGGATACACATGTTTCGGCAAAACACAATCAAAAATACCTGTTAAAACAAATACACTTAATTTAACAGTATTGCATCTTATTGAATAATTTTGAATAAAATAAATCAAATAAAGTTAGGAACAAAGTGAATATTGTTACGAAACAGCACCCTGGTGTAGTCCCTAAAACCGACTCTGTCTAAGCCAGGTATAAAAGTTAAAATTATGGCGGATACGAGTTACGACTATCTTATGTAAACATTGTTTTTGTGACCAGAGTTATCTAGAAAAGGCCAGAAAAATTATTCGTGACTGTGTAAGCCGCAGCCCAGAATTTACTAGTAAAAACGGCTTTAATATATAAGGGACTGATCAGGAAGAGGGAGTTTAGTGACATCGTGAGTTAAACAGTAAATAAGTGAATATAAAGTGTTTATATAAATTAGTTTGAGTGAATATACAGTTAATATAAATTAATAATTAAGTGATTAGTTAGGTATATATAAATTAAGTGTTAGTGAGTTAGTGTTTCAATAAATTAGTAAGAAGCCATACCGAGTGTTTAAAATTTATCCCACCCGTTTATTGTCTAAATAAATAACAAAAACATTACAATATATATACATATGGACAAAATTAGATTTAATTGAACGAAGAAACTTGAGTAAATGTAACTTCTATATTTTTTAAGTGAAGTAATATGTATTTACACCACCATAACAATATGACAGAAATTGGTTGTCTGTTCCAAGAGAAATTCTTTTTTTGAAAACAATAACATTACTTATATTCTTGATACTATCCGGAATACAATTATAGATTTTCGGAGCTAGAAATGAAAAAGTTCGTTAACAGAAGGACTTTATCATTTTCGGAGCAATATAGCGGTACTTGTTTCTAGTTACATATATACTCGTATGTGGAGATAAGTTTCTTACATCTTTTATTGTATGATATTTTATAGATGCACATAGAAAGTACAACTGTTTCAGGTCAATGTTGCTTTCCCTATACAATTGATCTGAAGAATAGTTATATGGTTTACACATAATGATCTTTTTTGAATGATTTATAACGGAAGAATGTGAGATTTTAGGGCACTTCCCCAAGTCGGTATACCATAACGGTGGTAAATTTCCACTCGTTGGAAGGGATCTAGCAGGTATGCATTTTCTAAGGTATTTAAATTTGTAAAGGATGAATTGTAGTTTTTTTATAATAAATATAATATGACAATCCCACTTTAAATTTGTATCTATGATAATACCTAGATATTCTACATTTGTTACAGGTTTTATGCTAAAATTTTGTCCATTATGTGATATTTGAAGAAGTTTGAATAGTTCGATGCCTAAATTGAAGTTATATAGTAAATTGTTTTTTTTGAAATGTATTTTATTATCAAACCAGAATTTTGTTAGTTTTAGGTCAGTTTCTGCTTTCAATTTTAGCTCATACGGGTTATCTGCTTCATAAGTATTAGCAATGTCATCAGCGAACCCAGTTATATATCCTGCACTGCGCAATGAAAATAATACCTAAAACGGAGCCTAAAATTCTTCCCTGAAGTTCTCCATAAGTTATATATCTCTTTGAAGACTCGTTTGTCCAGCAACCCTTACTATATCTGCTGTCTCTCTGAGAGATAACTCGTAAATAGTTGTAAACCAGGGGTGCTCAAACGGTTGATCACGAAAGCTTTTTGAGTCGATCTCGGGAAATATTTGCTAATATCGATCGATTCACAATTTGATGACAACATGCTTGAAGTTAAATCATAGCTAAGCCAGAATAACCCCCTTATAACTTTATGTGTCATATCGAAATAACCTCCTGCTAGCGGTGAAAAGTGGCTTTACCAAAGGAACGCGCGACATTTGTCAAAAAAATGTTATGACATATCATGGAATGTTCACATTTTTCTTTGCAATTCAAAAAATCTACTGATGTGCCAGATACTGCTCAGCTGTGTATTTTAATTCGAATAGTATTTAATGACATGTCGGATAAAGATGAATTTTTAACAATGATTCGTCTGAAAGAGAGAACCCGTGGAGAAGATATATATGATGCTATCTTAAATTTTGTGACAAGATACGAGCTACCAATTTATAAACTAGTGTGTATTGCAACAGATTAAGCGCCAGCCATGACCTAAAACAAAAATGGTTTTGTTGCATTGTATCGAGCTAATGATGATTCCCCCATCGTTTTTCCACCCATCAACAAGTTTTGTATTCAAAAAATCTAAACGTGGAGGAGGTTATGAACAACGCAATAAAAATAGTGAATTCCATTCTTGCCCGAAGCTTGCAATGAATGATCTTCAAATTGCAGTTGGAAGATAGTGATTCTGCTGAACACCCTGATTTAGTTCTTCATATGGACAAAAGATGGTCGCGGAAAATTCCTTGAAAGATTTCAAGAATTATTGCCCGAAATAATTGCTTTTCTACACGAAAGTGATGATAACATTCAGACGTCATGATGCATTTAAACACCACTTGGAGCTGCAAGGTAAATAAAGAACTATTATCGAGATGATGAGCGCAATAAACGTATTCAAAGTAAATTTCTACTAATGATGATCAACGGAGAAGGAAGGATCTGAAACAATTTCTGACTTTGAAAGCAAGGATTACTCAGTTGAATTTTGATATTTACAGAGAATTAACAAATATTTTGAGTGAATTTTAAAGAAGTTTCTATGATTTTAGTAAATTGACAAATATTGCAACTTTTATGAGTTATCCTTTTTCAAGTAAAAACATTGATAAAACTGCTACTGAAATAGAAACTCAGTTTAATTGAACTCATCTTGTATTGAAAATGAGGCAATGCAGATTATCTCAGATATACATCTCTAAACCACAGCGTCTGATACAAAATTCTGGTCTTTCATATCTGGAGATAAATATTCGCTTTTAAGGCAAATTGCCCTTCAGTTGACAGCAATGTTTCGGTCAACTTATTTATACGAGTCTGGATTTTCTGAAATGAAAATAGGTCAAAATAACGCAATCGACTAACTGACGAACATATTATGACATGTTTACGATTAGCCCTTAGTAATTACGTGAAAAGTAAGCTGAGGGCATGCAGTGCCTTGCATCTACATCCGAAACGTATAATTCTTTAGTAACTAAAACGGCATTTTTTAAAAACCATTAAAGACGCATTTCTGGATATGGGGTTTTCATTACCTTTTTAAGGGCAGTGACCTACACTATCTACCTACCGTAAAATCCTGCATCACACATACTTGCGGCACCTACAGAGTCGTTCACTTGTAGCCTAGCTATATTGAGGTAGATCGCCAGTAGTTCATGTCTGAGAACCCCTGTTGTAAACAGTTGTTTCGTATGCAAACTTTTTCCAATGTTTGCAATAGAGCTATGGCTAACAGTATTAAATACTTTGGCTAGACCTAAAAAAAACTCCTAAGCAAACTTTATTATTATTTAATGCTCCATTAACTTTTGATTTTAAATTTAGAACAGCATCTTGTGTGGAGTTATTTTGCTTAATACTAAATTACTTGGATACAATTAAATAATATTTGTTTATAAACGATGTAACAGTTTTTCAAAAAAAATTGCCATGTGCGGAGTAAGTCCATAAGTCGATAATTCACAGCAAGGGTCTTATCTTCATTTTTGTATACGGGTATATGACTACTGTGTTTTTAAAGGATTTGGGCCATACACCTTTTTCTATACTCATATTTATGATATAAACCATAGGGTCAAGTATAAATGGTGAAATTGCTTTTAGAAATTCCGCACTTATCTCATCAATACCAGTTGCCTTTTTACTCTTCAATTAATTTTTTATTGTTTTAATTTCATATCTATTTGTGGATAATTAAACAATCGAATTTGGCAAAGAGGCATTATCATCATATGTTTGGTGAGGGTTTTTACCTATTTGTTCGGCTAATCTCTTGCCCATTCCTGAAAATACACGATTCAATTCATTCGCAATATCACATGGGTTTGTCAGTATATTTCGCATTTGACCTTTAATGGCTTCATAAGGCATTTTTTTTCCACTCAAATCTTACACCACGCTCAAAAATTGTTTATTGTTATTTGAATTTTCCATAATCTTTTCCGTATAAAATTTGCGTTTTGTTTTTTCGATAAGCGAATGCAGTTTATTTCTATATACCTTGTATTTTAGAAGCAAATCACAGTCATTGGGATGAAGCTTTGTTTGTCGATATTTTTTTCTTTAATGAATTCGATGAGTGCTTTTGTAATCCATGGCGCAATTTCTGTGGTTGTTCTATTCCCCTTTCTAAAATAGGTAGGTACTTTTATTGATGTTTTTCGGTATAACTGTTATTAATTTTTCTGTTGCAGGGTCTGGATTACTCCAATTTAGGATAATGACTTGTCTACAAGTTTTTTATAGTTGTTTTATCATCAAAAACTATTTGCAACGCTATTGTAAAGTGGTCTGTTATATTAGTTTCTATTACTACAGGGATAATATTATGTTAAAGATATTGTTATGAAATATGGTAAAGTTATGCTTAGTTTGGTTTATTTTGAAAATCTTATCACATTCACTGAAATCTTTTACTTACATGTTTCAACAATGGGTACATTAAAATCCCTTACATACTGGTCCATTATAGATGTATAAATAATGTAAGAAACAGTTAAAATCAGTCATAAACTAAAAATTAAAATGAAATGATAGTATTAAAATATATGTTGATGAGTGTGCCTATATGTCCAAAAATAGTCGTTAATTGTTCATCATGATTTAAAATATATTTCTGGTTTCTGAGTTTTCCCGTGGTTTACTAAATTTATGTTGATCTTTCTAATATTTCCTGTACATCTTCCTCATCTTATTTAGAATTATTAATATGGAATTATGTCTACAGTCTCACACAGAAAGGCGGTGTAAGACAAGAAATTTATTGACAATACCTCATGCCGAGTTTGTGGAAAATATAACGTTGACAACGGTACTGTCGACATGCAGAAAATATGGTGTTTTAAAAGTATGAATTGTAAAATGGTAAATCATTTAAATTTAATTACATATCAGCCCATATTCGTTTATGTAATCGATCATTATGGCAGGCGCTGTGATATAACAACACATGCTTAATAATTTTTATTGCAAAAATCAATTTCATCCTGATATTATATTAGTATAATGACGTTGATATCAAATTAACCGTCTCGACCCTTACTTCGTGGAATCTACTCATTTTACTGTTTTAAATGAAACTTACTGTTTCTAGTCAATTCCACAATATATTGAAAATATTTTAAAAATTCTAAGATAATTGACAATTGTTTCGATATTAAATATCATTCTGACGATGGTATTTATATAATTGTCAATTACCTTAGAATTTTTAAAATCTTTTCAATATATTGTGGAATTAACTAGAAACAGTAAGTTTCATTTAAAACAGTAGAATACGATGATATCAATATATCACTTTCTTTCTAAAAAATCACTTTAAATAATTTAGAATATCCAAAAATTAAAAACGGATACAAAAATTTTTTTTAAATAAAATATGTATAAAAGTTTACTTGTAAAATTAAAAGATATAAAAAGTTTAATAAATCGCCAGACAACAAATAATTGTCAGTAGGATTAAAATATGGCGTGAACGGGTTAAATACATATATTTGTCTGGATTGCTATATTTCTCAATTTCAATTTTAAATTCATTTAAAACCGAAATACAGTTGTTTTAAACGTATAGGAATTAAACTTGAAGTGAAAAGCTGTAAAAAAACAATTTAAAAAACGAACTTAACGTATAATTCGAACCATTGGATATTCAAAATGAAATACAATGAAGAATGCACGCTGTGAAATTGAATAATTATGTGAATACCTTTTTATCTTTAGAACAAGAGAATTCGAAATATTTATCATTAGACCTTAAACCAACACGTTATGCTTATCCAACCATAACTTATTAAATTGTAACTTGATACTTGCAGCTCCTTTTATTTTAATTGAAAAAAGTAATTAGAATCAACCAATTTTTTATAGGTTACTCTATGAATACTACTTATAAAATGAAGTATACTTGCTTCTATGCGTAGGAAGTATGTATGCATAGAAGAAATTCATCAAAAGACCTGAGAAAAAGCACACCTTATTGATAAATCGTCATTCTTTCTGCCACCAAAAAGAAGAGTATGTACTACCTACCCAACATTCATTACAATTAAATAACTATTATCCTGATTACTTGAATGACACATTAGAATGTGAAAACTTCACTTTTCAATACGTATGTAGAATATATAACAATATAACAATTACCCTTTGTGACCTTAGCTGAACCAATTGAAGAATCTTGACATAACGTATTGTCGAGCAACAAATTAAAATACAGCACTTCATTTTAAGTAATCAGCAAGTTCATTCATAAATCCAGCAGAGTAATAAATCTATCAATTGGCCAAATTCCGTAAGGGTACTTAGTGTGAGTTTAAGATAAGAGTGAATGGTTCCAATTTTAAATGTGTCTTCATATCTATGCATTTTTAGTTATATCGGAATGAAATTTCAAATTGCGTGTTTTGCTCGAATAAATATTAAATCCTCTAGTCTAGAGTAATAATAAAAATACCTTGCGTTTTTGGATACGAAAAAAATTAAAATTTGTTTCTTAAATTGTCAGTTCAAGTATTATTTGAATACCGAACTGTTATTTTTCGATGAAAATCAAGAATACTTGTACAAGTGTGGATTCAAATAAAAATAAAAATTTTAATAATATTGGAAGATTTGAATCAAACACGGGAAATCATTTTACATATTTTAGAACATTCGAAGTATGCCCTTATTACATCTGTGGATGTGGAACAAAGCTTTTCGATCCATAATCATATGTATACGACTCAAAGACAAAGCTTTCTTGTGGACAATTTTGAAAAATGCCTAGTCAATGCTTTTAACAATTTAAATAAATAGGATATGTATTTGTTAATATACTGTAAACTTATGTATGCTAGTGTTTAGATATTATGTAATTTTAGGTACTTATTCAAGATAATGGCAAATAAAATATGTACTTAAAAACTAAATATTGTTTTGTTTATTATATCCAACGTCACACAAATATAAAATGAGGTTTATTAATTACTATTATATTATTAATGTAGCAATCCTGTTTGCTGAATTTCTGTTGTGTTTGGCTGCTTTTGCTTGAATTACTATTTAATACATAGTGGAATTTCGAATCTGTTGGAGTGCTCTTCCAGATCATCGATGTCAGGTTATCAAGAATATTGTCAGCTAAATCTCTTAACTAATTTATCCTCTATTTCCTTCATTATTTCAATTTTTTATATATATATTTCATTCCCATAGACACTTGTAAACTATATTAGATTTAATTTAATGAATTTGTATATTATTTATTAAAAAATTTAAATATACTGGTACCTAATTAGACATTCTTTGCTAACAATAACAAAGAATCGTTCGGGTTTGACCACGCCTGCTGAGCTAGCAATATTTGAAATCTTTAGTTACAATAGTGGAATAATAGAACAATGAATATGACTAAGGATCCGTCCCAGCAACCTATTCAGTAGGACGTGTTTATTTCGGTGCTCCGAAAAAAGTGGAATTTCTAAGTTAAACAATTAAGTGAATATTGTAATTTTTAGGAAAATTACTATATTTATATGGTGAGTGCCTTTGTGCAGATTACTATCAAATATACCTATATACCTTGACACTAGACTGTATACTTTACAATAACGTTGTCGTAAAACTGAAAGTCAACAAGAAAGTACGATAACAACTAATTATCAACATAGCATAATTAGACGGCCAGGGGCGTATTGAAGCGCCTGGGCATCCTGTAACAGATCTCTTTAAAATGTCAATTAATATGTCATACTCTTCTATAGTTGCTCAACCAAAATATCCTCCAAAAAATCATGGATTCACAATCAGCTCATTTGATGGTGCCAGCGTTCAAGAGTATTTAGTTCCTCTAGGACAAATCGTACAACCTAAAAATATAACCCATATCTCTAAATTAAGTCAAAATCGGGTATGTGTCTATCTTTCAAGTACGTAACTGGTAGACGACTTTATTAACAATCATGGATCTATAAAAGTTCTTAACAAAACATTATGTGCTCGACGGCTGATCACACCAGCCGAAAGACTTGTACTTTCCAATGTTTGTCCTTCGATACCCAACGAACTTCTTACTGATGAATTAAAAAAGCTTGGTCTGAATTTAGCGTCTCCTTTAACGTCTCTTCGTATCAGCTCATCACTTCCCGAGTTTGCTCATATTTTGAGCTTTAGACGGCAGGTTTACGTTAGCCCTCATAATTTCAACATTTCCGATTCTATTGTTACAACCTTCCATAAGACTAACTATAGAGTATTTATTTCCCAAGATGGTGTAACCTGTTACATTTGTAAACAAACGGGTCATATTGTATCGCAATGTACAGCGCAATCTTTATCACAAATACCCACAGAACCTGTACCACAAATTCCCGAACAAACGCTATGAGACTCCTCATACTCACCACAAACTATTGATTGATTGATTGATTTAAAGAACCATCCACACAACCCTCTTCACAAGCAGAATTTTCAGCACAGCCATTTGATATACAACCCTCATCAGTGAAAGATATGCAAGCTTCATCCATCTCGTTGGCTGCACTTTCACCTCAAGCAGTGAAAACGTCAAAACGAACCATAGAAAGAACAGATCCCTATTCCAGAAAGCTCAGGTGAATCTGTAAGTGGAAATGAAAGGCCCCACCCACCAACAAAACGTCAGTTTTTAGAAATAGCCTCCCCTCCTTCAGATGCCAACACAGACCCAAGCAACTTATTTACAAAACCATCATCCAACTCATCTGCAAAGACCAAAAAATCGAAGACAAATGGCAAATACTCTGGCGTATACTGGCCTATACTAAAGTTGTACGACTCACACTTACAATTTAAACCACATGTGAAATTTCTAGGTGCAATATTTGATGAAAAATTAACTTGGAAGCAACATATAAAAAAACTAATATTATCATGTAATGAAAAGCTAAATTTACTAAAAACCCTATCCAACAAATACTGGGGATCGGATCAAACTACTTTACTTAATTTGTACAGATCTTTAATCAGATCAAAAATTGACTTCGCTTCGATAGCTTACGCTTCGGCAAGTAGATCAGTCTTAAAACCCCTAGATGCGGTTCATAACAACGCCTTAAGGATTTTTTTGGGAGCCTTTAGAACTACACCAGTACAAAGTATCTTCATTATTGTCGGATGCAGTTCACTCTTACACATGCAGCAGCTATTGCACAAGATACCACAAGACCCATCCATCTTCAAACCTTTCGGGACCAGCAACCAGATGAAAATGATCAATTTACCAACAGAAAACCATACTACAAACGATTACGACTTACGCTGAAAAGCCTTAATTTCAATGCTCCCGATACATTCTCCAATGCAGTATCCTACCCTCCACCTTGGACACTAAAACCTTTACACTGCAATACACAACTCCTCCGCTACAAAAAAAATGAGTCGAATAACTCCATAATTAAAAATACATTTCTTAACAATTGCTTGATCCTCACGGATTCCTTAAGTTCTGTTTCGTCAATCCAGCATTTATATCCAACTTATCCCTTTGAAAAGTTGATAAAATGCGAACTTTAAACAATTCAAGAAGACTCAAGAAACGTTCAACTCATCTGGATTCCATCCCACATTGACATCAGTGGTAACGAGAAAGCTGATAAAAGTGCGCGTCTTGCAGTGAATAGTGATAACACGGGAACAGTTATAAAATGTGCCAGCAGTGACCTGAAAGGCTTTTATAAAAGCAAAGTGCATGTGATGAAATATTATCGGTAAAACACATATTAATAGATTGCAACAAATATGATCAGCAACGCAAAACACATAACATCCCTATTAATCTGACAGATTTGCTTGGTGAATATTCTCCAATAGACAAGCTAATAAGCTTCCTTGAGGATATCGACGTTTTAAATAGTATTTAGTTCAATAAGGTATATATTTAATTCAATATTTGTATATGCTTAATTTGTAAGTTTGCAATCACTGTATAGCTCCCATATTGTTCCGTCGCTAATAACCTTTTGGTGGATGCGACTAATTTTTAATAAAAAAAATATGACTAAGCACATAGTTTAGCGACATGAGCAGTATGAAATCTACTCCGAAAATTTCGTGTCTATTTAAGTGAAAGGTGTCTCAAAGTTATAACAAAATTTGAATTTGCGACCTTTCGTCAAGTGGCTGAAATCCTATAAAAAACATTTCACACCTTATAGTTATGGATTAGTGAAAATGAGCGCCAACAAAATGTTTCTATTGTTGAACAATATTTCAATTTCCAATGGTCCTAAATTATCTTTATACGATGAATATTAATAAGTTAAAATGAAAAAAACTCTGTATTCGATATAGAGACACAATCGGCTGTATTTATAATAGAAAATTCGCCTTGTACTAAAGCGCATATCTATTTACGGAAACAGTGGGAAATGAAGTGATGTTCAATATTAAAAATTCCATAAAAGACCGTATTCCGACGATACGCTCGTTTTATTCAACTACTACTACTGTGAAGGTGTCTCTTATTATTCTACAACTCTTGTTAAGCTATTTTATTATAGTATCACCCTCGTATATTTACACACAGTGTCGAACATCTCTTTCCAAGTTACCGTATCGGGTAATCCCTACAGTAAAGTGTAATATGACCGATAAAAAAATTTATGGCCGACTGGTATGAAACCAAAGGCTATAGTTGATATTCATTTTATTTATCGTTCGGAAAACGGCGGGAGACGTAAATATTGGATATATTAATTCAGCAATCTTGACACCCTTAACGAGTTCGCATGGTGGATATGGGATTGAATTTATCTGTGGGAAACGAGTCATTAAATGAAAATGATATTACAATGGACATTATGATACTCAAGAAACTTGATATTTGAAGGCTTCAATTAATTTGCGAAGATAATTATTCGCCATTCTAGTAAGAGTTGCAGCTTGAAAAATATAAAACTAAATTTTGAATCAGCGTACTTTTCTTAACACCTTCACACCAAATATTTGAGCCAACTACATTTGATAACTTCACAAATATTTGAAACAATTGCATTTGGTAACTTCAAAGGGCTGTAACTTTTTGTGCACATTTGTACTGAGGTAAGTTAGGTTAGGTTCAATCAAATTATGTTTGGCTCCAGAATATATGGTTTAACACTGTTATCATCTCCATAATGACATGGGATTGAAATGTAAATAAAGCCGCAATAGATTCTTAATTCAAATCGTGAGATGTCATGGAGGAACCTAATAACAATAAAAATAGACTTCACTTCACAAGGAATGTTAACAAAATATGGTCAATGACTGAAACATGTATTTATTCTTCATATGCAGAAGAAAAAATACTGGAATGACGATCGCAATGAAGGTGGCGCCAACTTGTCGAAATGAAACTCAGTAATTATAGTGAATGCAGGTAGTACAGATGATTTCGGGTCACATTACAAGCAAACCAATGCTGGTATGATGACAAGGAATTAATTACATCAACTATGGAAAAATGGATTAAAATAATTATGATACCGCTTGACGAGTTATTGTAACTTTAACTTGACACTTTACAATAATCTATAAATTGAATAATGTCTGAACTACAATACTAAATGTGTATACACTGTGATTGCGTAAGCTATCCCTATTTGCCACATATTATCCTATAAGAGAGCAAATATTTGAATAGGATGTAATAATAGAGGCAATTCTAATAAAATAAGTTAATAGGAACAACCGCGCAATCCAATTGTTCAATAATTTTAAATTACAAACATATGGAAAGTATTTCTACGTTTCGTTAATGAATTAGACTGCGGCAGAAGGCAAATAAGTGAGTTACCTCATTTGAGAAATCTAAATGAATCCCTAAAAGGAGTTGGCTCAAAAACTTAAGATTTTGCAATTCAATAATTCCTAGATTTTATGCATAATTTAGCGATGAGACCTATAATATCATCGCTGAATTCTCCTAACGGGCACAATATTTAACTGACATTTTGACCAAATCTTATAATTTTAAAAATGAGTATAATATCAAAGATTCTTTCATGTTTAGTAGTTTTATAAATAATCTCGTTATTCCAGATGGTTTCGTTCTTGTCAGCTTTGATGTGATCTCACTTTTTACTAATTTACCTTTAAATGTCATTTTATATATCATTTCAGCACATTGGGATGCTATTTAACATCATTGTCTACTGACTATATCAACTTTTAAAGAGGCACTTCAATTTATTTTTTACTCTAACGTTTTTACGTTTTCAATGATAAATTTTATAAATAGATTTTTGGCACCCAATGGGGTCCACTATATCACCAATATTAGTTAATTTCGTTTTAGATGACCTCATTAAGCATTCTATTGATTCTTTGAATTTTCCAATTCCTTTCATCAAGAGGTATGTGGATGATTTGATTCTCGCTCTTCCTAATGATAGGGTGCAGTTTACATTGAATTTGTTCAACTCTTATAATGAGCACTTTACCGTCGAGAAGGAAGAAATGGTATTTTACCTTTTCTGGATATAAATGTGCATAGGGGAGAGGACAATATTATAAGAACTTCTTGGTATAAAAAACCGATAGGCAGTAACAAGTTTATCAGTTATTGGTCATGTCATCCTTCCAAAATGAAAACAAATTTAATTCTCTCCCTTCGGGATAGAGTGAGAAAATTATCTTATCCTGATTTTCTAAATAACGATCTAATTTCATTGAAAAAGACATTCTATTTCAAATTTCATATCCTAGAAGTATGACAAATTTTTATTAAAAATGAAGATGTTGTATCTGATTAAGTCCACAGTACAGATTTGTGTATTGGATCATTACCATACATACCTGGTTTAACACCTGACCTGCTTAAAGTTTTGAAAGGTTTAACAACTTTTAAGGTTGCAACCTATAAGTTACTTACGATTAACAACCTTTACACTAAAGTCAAGTCAAAGTTGGGCATAGGCTAGGTTTCTAATCTTGTTTACAGCATTCCTTGTAACGAATGTAATAATATATATATATATATATATATATATATATATATATATATATATATACATATATATATATATACATATATATATATATAAATTTCGATTTTCTACTACACCTGTTTTAGTCGAAATTTCAATAATTTCGACTTATTGGCCTGACCGTTCTTCGAAGGGCAAAACAACTACATTCCTGGCTAATACCACGCAGAATATTGAATTAAATCCCCTTCGAAAACCGTGACGTCGATCGGCCATTTTGCCGATACGGACATCTGTGGTGATTCGCAACTGATAGCGGAAGAGCATAGTACACTTACGCAAGAAATTCCCGGTTTAAGACATTTAAACCTATAAAGTACTATTAAATACAATCTTAGTAATACTCACAGTCAATTGTATCAAGTTTTTCGGCAAGAATCTACGGAATTTTCATTAATTTTGGTTTTTTGGAGCTTCAGCGGAGTGTTCCTGGGATCCAGAGACTTTCATCCCAATTCAAGAGCAACAGGTCAGTGTTTTTAAATCATTATTGGCCAATAATCAGAGTAAAAACTCAAAATACTCAAATAAGTACTTAATTTCATAAATTGATAAACTTTTGAAAATATGATCGATCTAAAAAAGAAAGAAACAGACTTTATATAGTGAATTCATTGCATAAATCGTTAAAATTAATAAAAGGCCGAATTTTAAATAAATTAAAATATGTACTTACGCCATCTTGTAATTGCATAAATCTGGTGATTGAAATTTCATAATGTAATAACTATGCCCATTTGTATATAATTCCTATATTTCTATCTATGTATATAACTATTTTCTTCCCACAGCAATTTGTATCATATATATGTATGATTTATATATCAATACTTTTATGTGTTTGAACCATTTACTTGTCTGCATCGTCAAACAAACTATGTTTGTATAAATATAGATGCTTCTTTAGTGTAAGAATTGTTCTTTTTATGCTAAAGCGCATGACTAGTTTTTCACGCATGCGCATTGATAAAATGATTAAAATAAATAAGTAGATAATACAACCAGTGGCGTCTCATATTATTTTTATCAAATATATAAAATATTAAATTTGAAATTAAATTGATTTCAAAATAGTGTGTTTTCTTTTTATTTAAACAATTACAACAATATAAAATGCCAGGACTCAAAGAGAAAAAGGATTTCATGCTCCCGAAATAATTGATATATAATAAATATAACAAATATATAAAAAACAATAACTGAGCTAGCCAAACTAAACAAAAAAATTCTAAATATAAATAATAGTTATATAAATTTTACAATAAAAGTAAGTAAATAATTCAGTATATGTTAATAATATATATATATATATATATATATATATATATATATATATATATATATATATATATATATATATATATCATAGATATATAATACAAGTATAGATACAATTATTTACATTGAAAGGCGGTCAATCATTAAAAAAAGACGTAATGCGTAGCTATTTCGTAAACTTAAGAAATAAGAACCGACATCCCTTGTGATTTGACGTGATGGGCGCAATTGCCAGATTGTACTTATCCATAGCACTGATCGATTTAGTGAAATTATTTTGATAGGTAAAATTACTACATGTTCTTATTTATTGGTTCGGCATATTACACATGGATACATACTGTTTAAGCCAATGCATATATTTCTGAACCTAAAAAACTGTAAATGTAAACTAGTTTTTTAAATATAGTTAATGTAATAAAATATAACATTCTTGTTAAGTACGACAACGTCGCAAGGAAAATAAATTTTTAAGTGTTCGCTTTTCATTCATAAACGATTTATAGTAAGGTCCGTCAATTTTGTAGTTGTGACGTTGCCAGAGCGGTTCTGTTGTTGTTCTAAGTGTTTTTGTGTTTATTTTAAAGTATTTTTATGTAATTTGTGACTATTTTGTTCATTAAAACAATTAATAATGGTACGAGAGTGTATTTTGTGTAAAAAACACGATAATGTGGGTGCCGAAGTATCTTTTCATAAGTAAGTATGGTTATAGTATATGAGAAACTTTTACTTGTATCAGAGGCGTAGATTTACATCAGCTTTTTGGTGGTGGATAAATAAATGCGAAAATAACAATAGTTTTATTACAAAACAAAGCTTTTGTAACGTTTTATTACTTTGTCAGCTTGAACAATTATAAAATACTATATAAAAAATACTTATATTCCACCAATTTACTATTATTTGAAACCATCATGATGTCAGCAACATATTGAACTCACTATCCAACTGGGTATTTATTTAAAATTAATTTGAAAAAACAGTTATTAATATCTGCAAATTCTGCGATCTTATAATTTTTAGCCCTGACCAACTAATAAAATATTACTAAAGCTTGGTTTGTGTAAAAGAATCTGTCTTTTTAATCCTTAAAACCATTATTGACCTATTCGCATTTATTTCACGTTAATCTATATTTTAGATTTATAAAATCTATTAATATTTCTTTAAAGTTGAAAAAAATTACTGTAAGTATTCTTAAATTTTTATTTTCTCTTAGCTTCCCCACCGAATTGCAAGCAAGAAATATTTGGCTGTCACTTATTGGACTTGAAGAAACTGAAGGTTTTAAAAAAAGAACAGTACTTTGTTCAGATCATTTCGATGCTGCAGATATCCTTATTAAAGTTAATGGTGTAAGATACCTTAAGCCTGGAGCAATGCCAAAACTTCAACATTCTTTGTTTCCATCAAGCTCATTTAGGTAAAAATGTATGAATAAGTATATTTAATGCATATTGCCTTGTTCTACTTTTAGTTAGCTCACCCTTAAAAGTGCTGCTTAGATACATATATATTATATGTTACAGCTCAGATTCAGAAGACATTTTTGACAGTCCTACAAAGAAACAAGATGTTGCATCTGCAGGAGCTACAGTAAGAAAGAGCTTATTTACGGATGATAGGTAATTAATGATTTAAAGAAATTTTTGCAAAATACTTGAAAAAAATTAGATTTTATTCAGGACAACAAGATATTGGTTAACATATTTTAACATATTATGACAATTATTTTTTTCAGATGCATAGAGCCTTTAATTAACTATCAAACCCAACATGAAGATAAAGAGCACAATGAAACAGTTGCTGAAGCACCAAAAAATGAGGCACCTGCATTAGAATTAGAATTGACTTCAATTGCTGGTCCATCAGGATTATTGTAAGTTTGTATATATATATATATATATATATATATATATATATATATATATATATATATAAATGAATTAAATTTCTTTTTCTTTAACATATTTTTAAGGTACTCATCCTCTGAGACATTGACTGCTTCTGAGGCCGAACATGGAATTAAAAGTGATACTGCATCTTGGCGTAAACCAGAATTCAAATTTCTGGCAAAAAGGTATCATAAAAGTTTTTAAAGCTAAAGCAAAGAGAATTGTTACTGTTATGAGTAAAACTAACCTTTCCTAATTAATTCCACTATATATTGAAAAATTATGAAAACTCTAAGTTATTGGCAATTGTTTTGATATGTTTATATCATCGTCAGATTGACATATTTGAAATTATAATAGAAAAAAAACAGATATCATTTTATTACAGGAAAAGGCGTTACGTCGGAGATTTGGATGCTAGCGATTTTTCCACTCCAGAAAAGCGACGTAGGAATATTTCGCTAGTTAATGAAAAAATTAAACGCCAAAGCACCAAAATTCAGTGTCTGCAGAAATCTGTACGAAGACTGAAAAATCGTATTGTTTCTTTAAAAACTCTAATGAGTTACCTTAAGCAAAAATCCCTTATTACAGAAAAGTCTGAGTCTACTATAACGGTAATTATTTAATTGATGTTTCAAAATTTGAAAAAAATAAACGAAATTTTTTAGGCTTCATTGTCGGGAACTTCAGCTGACATCTTTGAAAGACTATTGAAGGGGCCTTCAAAGCAAAAATTCAATCTAAGTTTGAGATGCTTTGCTTTAACTTTAGCATTTTATTCCCCCAAGGCATACAACTTTGTCCGTAAAACCTTTAATCGTACATTACCACATTTGGAGACAATTAGTAAATGGTATAGATCTATTGATGGTAGTCCAGGGTTTAGTAAAGAGGCTCTTGATGCTCTAACCCTTAAACAAGAATCAGCCAACCCCCTATACTGTAACTTGGTATTAGATGAGATGTCCATACGAAGACAAATTGAATGGACTGGACAAAAGTTTACAGGATATGTTGATCTTGGGACAGAATTGAATACAGACTCATTACCGGAAGCAAGAGAAGCCTTGGTTTTCATGCTAGTCTGTTTAAATGGATCTTGGAAGATACCAGTCGGCTATTTTTTATTGGACGGGTTAGCTTCCACTGAAAAAGCTGGACTTGTAAGAAAGTGCCTGGAGTTTATACACGAAAGTGGAGTAACTGTGACATCGTTAACATTTGATGGTGCACCAGTCAACTTAAGGATGGCTGAAAATCTAGGAGCAAATTTTGGTGATCCAAATAATTTGAAAACTAGTTTCATACATCCAATTACTGGCAAGGAAGTTTTTATTTTTCTAGATCCATGCCATATGTTGAAGCTGGTACGAAATTGCTTTGGGGCTCAAACAAACAAGCATGAAATAAGAGACCAAAAAGAGCACCTCATAAAATGGTCTTTTACGTGAACGTGAAAAGATGAAGGTACGCCTGGCAACGCAAACTCTTAGTAAAAGTGTTAGTGATGCCATTGATTTTCTTCGCGAGGACCTACAGTGTCCCGAATTTGCAAATTCCGAACCTACATCCAATTTTATTTTAGTATTTAATAACATATTTGACATATTTAATTCAAAAAGTAGATTTGCAAAATATTTTTATAAAAAACCTCTGTCTAAAATAACGTCAAAACCATTTTTTGAATATATGGAAATTGTAAAAAATTATATACTTGGGCTTACCTTAAATAAGACTCCAATTGTCAAATCTGCAAGAAAGACTAGTTTCCTCGGATTTCTTATATGTATTGAGAGTCTAAAAAACATGTTCAACTTCTATGTTGAACAAGAAAAACAACTAAAATATTTATTGACATATAAGTTATCCCAGGATCACCTTGAATTATTTTTTGGAGCTATTCGTAGCAAGGGGGGCTATAATAACAACCCGACAGCCAGACAATTTGAGGCTGCCTTTAAAAGGCTGTTAGTCCACAGTGAGATATCGGCGCCAAAAACAGGTAACACTGTAGACTTGCAAAAAATTTCAATCCTCACATGCGGCTCAGGTAATTTACTCAGTAGGTCAGATGATGGGGAAAATTTAGAAGAATCTGAAGACTATAAAGATTTTTTAGTCAAAGTAAATATGGAGATAGCAGAATCGAATTTTTTTATGTCGCCATCTTGGGACTTAACTTTATATGTCCAAGATATTGTATCATATATTGCTGGTTTTGTGGTTAAATCATTAAAAAAGTGTATTACTTGTTCTAAGTGTGTCAATATGTTGGAACAGGATACAACTTGTTCAAAACTGCAAGTAAGAAAGACTTATGGTAGACTTAAAAATCCAAGTGATATGGTAATTAATATATGTAAGGCTGGAGAAAAATATTTCAGATTTTTTCATAAAACTCATGATATATTTAATAAAAATATTACGGGTTTGTTAAATTTATTGACTTCTAAAACCATTAGCGTTTTACCATCAAATGTACTCGATTTTTTTGGTGAACATCTTTATGATGGTGATATTTAGACAGTCATGCTATGGAATTAATAAAATTAATTCTCAAAAGTTATTTTACCATTAGAATCCATCATGAAACCACCAAAAAAGTTGATTTACTGAGAAAAAACCGATCAAGGAGTATTAATACAAAGGTAATTTTATTTAGAAATGAATAATGTAAATATATTTTTTGTTAAAACTGAAAAACGAGTATTTATTCTACCCTTAGAATAATTCCAAGTTGTTTTGTTTTATTAAATCCAAAAGTTCCTTATCACTGAAAGGTATCAAATTATTATTTTGTTTGTTCTTATGAACAAGTAATAAAATTTTATATTTTTTATAAACTGAAAATAAAGAGTATTTTTCTACCCTTAAAATCGTAGATTTTCATATTATTGAGGCCAAAGGTACCTAAGTCCAATAAGTTAAGTAAATATGTTTTATCAACACTGAAAGGTGCTCTAAATGGTATAATTTTTTTTGAACATTGAAATTTCAAGTTAAAATATTACAAAGTTACAATATTACATGTTGAACAAAATTTTAAGGTATAGTTTAAATTTAATTTAAATGAATGTTTTTGTTTGTTTTTATTTCCTCTGTATATATAATTAATTTTGCAGTATTATCTATATTACTGCTACTTGTTTTTTACTCACGAATTAATAACCTATACGTATTTAATTTATTGGGATACGCCACTGATTGTGTTTGAAGCGCGCTTATATCTCCTTCTCTAGGCTTTTGTGCAGCGTTGCCATGCGAGTTCCAACATTAGAGTCTCTCTTTATCTAACCCACTTACAAAATATGTTGTTTCTTTCTAAATGTTCAGGTCAAAACAAATATCAATTTATGAATGAAATGCTTCATCTACTGTGTATTATATATCTATGATATATATATATATATATATATATATATATATATATATATATATATATATATATAACAATCCATTATAATATATATATATATATATGTATGTGTTATAACGGAATTTGCAAGCACGATAGAGGGCGTATTTTTTGACGGATCGAAACCAAACTCACTACAAAAATCGGTTAGGCCAAAATCTTGGACGAGTTCGTTAATGAGCCAAATCGGCCCAGTAAAAACAAAATGGCGGCCTGTCAAAGTTGAAAAAAATCGTATTTCCTTTGTTTTTCATTTGACGCAAAAAAGTTACTAAGCTTTTTTATAGACCTTAACACGTTCTACAACTTTTGTATTCAACATTTTTCTCAAAATCGTACATTAAAACATTTATTTAAGAAAATTCACAAATTATAACTGAATTTGTAAGCACGATAGAGGGCGTATTTTTTGACGGATCGAAACCAAACTCGCTACAAAATCGGTTAGGCAAAAATCTTCGACGAGTTCGTTAATGAGCCAAATCGGCCCAGTAAAAACAAAATGGCGGCCTGTCAAAGTTGAAAAAAAAATCGTTTTTTCTTTGTTTTTCATTTGACGCAAAAAAGTTACTGAGCTTTTTTATATACCTTAACACGTTCTACAACTTTTGTATTTAACATTTTTCTCTAAATCGTACATTAAAACATTTATTTAAGAAAATTCACAAACTTACCAGAATTTTTTTTAATTTTTTTGTTTTTGATTTGATGCCAGAATGTTACTTTGGTTTTTTGTACATCTCTATTACTTTTGTATCTAATTTTTTCGGTTTTATGCAAACATGTTACTGAAATAAGACTGTCCAATTGGTCCTGTGCCTTTGGGATTTTTCAATTTTAATTTTCATTTTGACTTTATTTTAATTGTTGTGTTTGTGTGTATTGTAGATTTAATCATTTTAAAAGTTTAGACTATCAGAAAAGTGTTTTTTCCTCAGTTGTTATTAATAAATATCATGCTCCTGTAAAATTCTTGTGATGTTCTTGATGCACAATATTCAAAACTTATTTTGGTAAGTCAATTGTGTTTTTTTTCAAATAGATTTTCAGCTTTATTGATATCAAAAAATTTCCGAACCATTTCTGAAAGCTCAACTAGTAAAACAATAAATCCCGAGTTTTCAGGATAACAACCAAGATCGACACGGAGGCGCATATAGCCCCCCTGCCTGAACCTTCCGTCCCACAGTAAATAACAAAGAAGATGTAGTAATATCGCGTGATATCTAAACATTACCCATGAATTTCTTTGTTGTTGTTTACATATCACGCGATATTCCTACATCTTCTTTGGTATTTACTATGGGTCGGAAGATTCAGGCAGGGGGCTATATGCGCCTCCGTGTCGATCTTCGTTGTTGTCCTGAAAACTCGGGATCTTCCAATTGAAGGCACAAATGAGCGTTTGGTTCCCCTATTGAAATCCGTTGTTTTGTGTTTTCCCATATTTCGATTAACATCTTTGCTCCCAAATTTTATATCCTTATTTGGTTATACCGCGCTGAAGACGGCAAATGAGCCAGAAACATGCATGTCCGCGGTTACAGTAGCCCTTTTTGTTTTCGCGTGACTTACCCATGAATTTATTTGTTGTTGTTATATATATATATATATATATATATATATATATATATATTTAACATTTAGGAGGCGGCTAACGGATCAACGAATCAATAGGTAAAATAACCATGAACTTATACTCGCTAAACAAAACCAAACCTTAGTTTACAGAGGAGGTAAAAAGGCTGGCCGAGGGAAAAAAGGAAAGCTACCTACAATATAAAAGTTCACCAACAGAGGAGAACTGCAATAACTATAAAAAAACAAGAAATAGAGTCAAGGAGGCAATCAAAAGAGAATATTGGGAGAAGTTCTCCACAGACGTGGAACATGATCTTTATGGAGTCCAGAGGAAAGTCTGGAAGATGCTCAAAAATAGAAATAGAGAGGGAAGCATATTTTGGAAATTTATATGACAACACTGACAATACGGTAAAACCTCAATCACAGGAAACAGAGAAGGAAATCACAAACAAATTAATGGTTACAGAGGAGGAAGTTAGTGTGAAGATTAAGAACTTGAAAAACAGAAAAGCCCCGGGAGTGGACGAGATCCCCAACGAACTCATCAAATATAGAGGTAAAGAGCTAGCAAGAAAATTAACGGAACTGTTTAACAAAATAATAACCACATCCATCTTACCAACACAAAAGTATCACCATACCAATTTTTAAAAAGGGACAAACAACCAATCCGGAAAACTACAGAGGCATAACCCCGCTTTGCACCACTATAAAACTGCTCACCAGTATTCTCAAGAGCATTCTAGAACACACCATCAAAAACAAAGATAAACAACAAGAATTTTGGAAGAACAGATGGACACCGATGCCCTGTTTATTATGAGACAGGTAAAAGAGAAGGCGATCGAATTCGGCTACCCTGCTTATGTGTGTCTTATCGACCTAACTAAAGCATTCGACAAAGTACAACTGCGATACATACTGAACATATTGAGAGAGAAACAAGCTCCAACATCAATCATACATATAATCAGAAACATGAGCACAGGCAACACTACAAAAATAAAAGTGGACCATCAAACAACAAAAGATATACCGTCACTAACCGGAATAAGATAGTCTCAGCCCAATACTTTTTAACCTTGTCATGGACGAAATTATACACAGTGTGACAACAATGAAGAGGGGATAGACACAGAATAACAAACCAATCAGCATGAGTGCTATGCGGATGATGCGGTAATCCTGGAAGAAACAGAAAACGATTTGCAGAGGCAAACACATAAGTTCAATCAGACTGGTGAAAAATACAACATGTCAATATCCATTGATAAACCAAAAGAACCAGCAAGGTGCAAAGTTGTAATACACAATAAACCAATAGAACAGTTAATGAGCTTCCGTTACCTAGGAGCGGACATATCAAGCAGTAACAACCCGATAAACAACATAAAATTACAGGTCAACAAAGCCGCAAGAATCTCAGGATGTCTGGGAGATATCAACTGGAGAAACAACAACATGCGCATTAATAGTAAAGTGCGGATATATAATCCTTGTGTTAGACCGGTGCTAACCTATGGTATCGAGACGACAGCTGGCACGAATAAAACAAAAAGCATCCTCAGAACAGCGAAGATAAAAACACTAAGAACCATCGCAGGGAATACATTAAGAGATAGGGTGAGAAACAATGACATAGGAGCGGCATGCAAGGTGGAGGACATAGTGAGATGGGGAAGGAAAAGAAAAAGATATTAACGTGATCACATAGACAGAATGGACCAAGAGATACTAGCATACATCGCTAAAGATGGAAAACCAGCAGGCCAACGACCGCAAGGGAGACCACCTATGAGATGGAAGAATATCTGGATCTCCGTCTCACAGGATAACCAACCGAATTGAGCCTTTGAAATAAAGAGACCTTAAGGTCTTCTTGAAGTATAAGAAGAAAAATACATTTTGAAACCTAATCAAATGATTGAAAAATAACAACAAAAAATAAATCAAAGCAATCAATCAGGAAAATTTCAAGGAAAACTGATTTAATTAACAGTTGAGAGACATTTTTCACGGAGAAATTCAAAGCAAGTTAGCCAACAGAAACCACGCATATAAAGGAAAGCGTGGAATAACAAAAGAAAACGTGGATGGTGCCATAAAAATAAATAAAACTTGAAATCGCTAATAATAAATGTACATAGAGCAGTTTGTCCAGCCCCAAATAATAACCGATAGCCATTACATTAACTCTGAAAGTACTAGAAGAAAGAAAGGTGATCAAATGTTCACAGATTCAAAAGCGGTAGACATGGAACATCCTGGAGTAAATAAACTACCTACTGCGCTTACAAAGGATGTCATAACTACTCAAAAAATAGTTAGAAAATACTGGACAAAAATCAGAGGAACATTTAACGAATTACACAAATTGAGGCCACAAATGTTTATAGTTGATAAAATAATAAAGAATTAAAAACGGACCAAACAGACAATAATAGGACATATAAACTCATTAGAATAGTAACCTAATGTGTATGTAGATGATGTAGTAGTCGTTACTATTATCAAGAACAAAATGCAAAAATTAAACATGTGAAACAGAGGACGTGGAGGTGCATATAAACAAAACGATAGAGTGTAAAAATAGAATGAAGCATAATAACCGAAGATGGTAAAATAGAAGCAAAAATAAAGTGAATAGATGTAGAAGATTATACATGGCACAATTTCAAACTGCAAATTAATTAGATAATGTGAATATATTGTGCCTAATGATAGTGTGGGGTAATTATTTTTTAAATAACATCGTCAATATACAAATTAAGTAAACCTTCATATTATAATCTTCGAGTCAAATCAAAGATTCTCCTTGCAATATGAAAAATATAATATTTAACAAAATTTATCCCTCGTGCATGCTAAACGATTACCAGAAATTCCTTATAAAAGAAAACTAAGTCATAAAACTTTACCTCCAGTCATTCGTAAACAAAACTCGCTTCTATGGCTAGAGCCCCCCGAGTCTTATAAACTTCCTGTGTACCAAAGGGAATCAAAAATATCTCGAAAAAGCAGTTGATTCTTTAAACAACGCCCTATAGTGTAAGAGCACAAAGACGGTGTTCGCATTAGCTTTACAACAACGCTGGAGCAGGTGCAAAATAAACATAATACTAAAAAACCAGTCAGGAACTCTGTAGTTTATCGCTTAGTGTAAATACATCTGCATTTTAAGTTTGTTTTACAATACAGGGTGTTTCTACTTTAAGTCTGCATGCGATATATAAAATATGATATTTTTTTTTAATCTAGCTTGTTTTATTTTATATATCAAATATAAGAGAATGCGACGAAAAAATATTAAATTGAAAGATATGATGACACATACATGTAGCAGCTGAAGTCAGTTTGTGGAAAGAGTGCTGAAAACTAGAGACTTACTTGAATTACGTGCTTTCGAAGGAGTCCCAAATGTTACATTCCTTTTGACCAAAAAAGCTCTGCAAGTTCAGAGCAATATAGGATTCAAAGTGAAACCATATTAATGTTTAAAAAAATAAGTACATGTCGAGAATTATCCTGGACAAAAATATTAAGTGGACGAAGCACAAACTACCGAATTGTCACATACACAAATGATTAATGAGAGAGCAGATAAAGCTCCTAAAATCACAGAGAACAGTATATTGGAGGCTATAAAAGAACAAATATACAAAATACAAGACAATTAGACCTTGAAAAGCCATTTTACTTGTTAGTTAATGTTCACGGAGGCTGGTTTAAAATTAAAGAAAGTACAAGACCAGGATTAAGAAGGTATAACTGTAGGTTCTCAAAAGCAATAGGAAATATCCGGAGACAAAAGATTGATGCAATCACTTCATACCAATAAGTACCGTCGTAAGACGCAAATATATATCCTATCGTATAATCAGGCTACTTTAAAATACCTAAATGTTGAGTTAGAACTAACAGGGATTCTTTAGATAACAACGATTTATTTAATGATGAAGGTATTAGTGTAAGGATAAATGTACCTAGGATCGTGCAATATGGTAATCTAGACACATGACCAATCATTTTTCAAGCTGAAACGACAAGGAAGCAGTGATCTCAACAAGTTTAAGATGTTTTAGGAAAAATAAATCAGACTACATAGAAACAATAAATTACCCCAACTGCCTACACCCAGGCACACAGTAATTGGGGAAATGTAATTGCAAAAGATCTTACTAGGAAGGAAATAAAAAATAACTGTTGAAACCTAAACCATTTTGTAATTGCAAGCAGAATAGTCCTTAAGGAATTCGAAACAAAGGCAAAACGTTTTTAGAAACCATAAATAGTTACATTTACCAGTATTGCGAAAGCCTATCAAGAACATACTACGAGTGATCACAAGTTTACTAATCTCAATGAATGCATAATTCACACCTAAGAGCTAGTCACTTAGGAAACGAACAGAGATCTACCTAAGATGAAACAGCAAGCAAGTGAATACACACATATACTCGTACAAACCAATCCTGGTATATTATGCCAGAAGTCTAAAATTCTTCTTGCAGTCCAAGTATTTAGTGTTTGTTTGACAACACTTGTTGCGATGCCAATTGTAGGTTCTGGTCCGATAAAGTCATGAGCGGCACCCTCTCTTGCAAGAGAGTCAGCCTTCTCATTACCATCCATACCAGAGTGGCCAGGGATCCAAACCAGCGATACCCTGTTGCGTTCTCCTATTGAGGCGAGTCTTTTTTGGCAGTCTAAAACCAATTTCGACGTTACACGGTACGAGCTAAGTGCTTTCAAGGCCGCTTGGCTGTCCGTGAAAATTTTTATTGATCTGTGTGTCAGGTTGGATTGCCCCAAACTCTCCACACATGAAGCAATGGCATAAATTTCCGCCTGAAATACGGTTGCATAGGACCCCAGAGATGTTGAGATTTCTGTCCTAGGTCTTCGACCGTATACACCCGCACCAGAGCCTGAGGGTGTCTTTGATCCATCAGTGTATCAACAGATGTCTGCTCTTGAGAATTCATCCTTGCGGAGGACCCATTCATCTCTATTTGGAAATAGGACGGTATAAGGCAGATTATAGTTTACTGTTGGGGGCATTATATCAGAGGTCATTCCCAGAATACTATGACTTTCGGTGGCCGCTAGCATTCTACTTTGCTCTGTATAAGCATGTTTCGTGCATTTAGAAATATGCACAATTCTATATGTTGTCCATCTGGCCTCCTTTTCCAGAAGTATGTGGAGAGGAGGAAGGTCCAGGAGGACTTCCATGGCTGCTGACGGTGTGGTGCTGATAGCATCAGTTATAGCCAAACTAGCCTGTCTCTGTATGCCAGAGAGCTTTGCTTGGGCCGTTTTCTGTGAAGATTTTGACCACCAAGCAATGGCTCCGTATGTGATCATTGGTCTAACAATCATCACATATATCCAATGGATTTGTTTGGGACCCAAGCCCCAAGATTTTCCGCAGATCCTGCGACATGTCCACAAGGAAAGTCTGGCCTTATGGATGACTTTTTCCAAGTGAGCGTTCCAAGTAAGTTTTTTATCTAGGATGATCACCAAATATTTTACTTCCGCTGCAAATGGAATAACCTCACCATTATAGGAAAGTGGCGGAAGGTCCGCCAAATTCCTTCTCCTGGTGAAGGGAACTATTACAGTTTTGCCAGGGTTAACAGACATCTGTTCCCTCTGGCACCAACTGTAGACATCGTCCAAAGTCCTTTGGAGGGTATTATGTGCAACCCGTCCTGACTTGGTTCTTGCCAAAATGACAAGGTCATCTACTATTTACAGGTTTCTAAGAGAGAGAAAAAATGGTAATATATCTCCACCTAAAAAGTCAACTGGAAGAAAACCATTTGACCTTGATGAACATATGCAAAATACAATAAGACGAAAACTACATGAATTATATTTCAAAAAAGAGATCCCAACCCTTCACAGAATTCTAAGAATGGTGAAGGAGGACGAGAATTTGCCTGACATAGAGCGAACCGATAGTGATTTCTCTCGACGAGTCTTCGGATGATTCTTGTATGGCCAGCGAAGAGGATGATACTATAGATTGAATTTTATATTTCCTATAAATGGTATGTTTACTTTACTTAATATACATTAATTCATTGTCAATAAATTTGAATTATGAGAATTAAACTATATTTTCTTTAATTAATTTAATTTGATAAAAATGAAAATGTAACTTGTTAATAGGCCTAAACGAATGAATTTTATTTCAACTGTAATGTTGACCGAATCTAATTGAATAAGCAAAATGAACTAATATCGTAATCTCCGTCACTGCCGCACTGTTTATCCTTTTGCTGGCATTGTTCAGTTTTATTACCATATTGTATTTTGAGCTGAAACAGGGATGTACAGACAACCAATACAGACACCTACTTGTTTTGCATTAGAATTTTAGTATTTACTTGTAAAATTCTTAGTATCACTCTGTAAGAGATAATTTTCTATTTGAATATTTAATGCGGCTACTGTGCTGTCAGAAATTAAGGAATAGACTATAGAAACATTACCCTGCAAATCCACGTAGGGTTTCACGAGACTAGAAATCTCGTCTCGAAGTAAATTTCTCGTCTCGTCTCGATCATCGAGACGAGAAATTAACAAACGCTCGTCTCGAGGTTTTTCTTGAAGACAATTTCTCGATCTCGATTCGAGGTTCTCGAAATTTCGAGAGTCTCGTAAGCAAAAACTCATGTTATTTGAAACTATTATACATATGTATATCTAAGAGAAGTCTGTAGTGCACAAAAATACAACACACTATATGCTAAGTAAACTGTGTAACGCGTGTAACGAAAATCCGCCAAGAATAAAAAATAGTGTTCCAAAAGGAGAAAATTAAACGAATTCTTTATCTTTGAATTTTATCTTTTATCCATGCACTTAAAATCTACCTAGTTACGAAAGGACAAAATTGATTCTTTGTTCGTGAAGAATATACCTACTGGCAACAGGCTGAATTTTTTTGCTGGAAAAATTCGTCTATTGAAATTTTTTTTCGTTGACATTACGCAAATTATTTTAACCTATTAGTAGGATCGTCAGTAAATAATATTAGAATGCCTAGCTCTTAAAATTCGAAAGATCGGAGCGAAGTTAAATTTATAAACTGCTGTAAGATTTAACGATGTTGATGCCAGTAATTGACATTAAAAAGAAATGTTATTCAACATTAAATTTGATAAACTGGGCCCTAAGAATGGAAATAATGACGAGTTAAAGGATTATCTTATTTTGTCTCGCGATTTGAAGCTGGTAACCCGAATTTTTAATTATTTAAAAGTTTTTAAAACATTATCAGATTTATTTCAATGAGAAAAATACTGTACAATACCTATGGTCGTCTTACGAATTAATATGCTTTTAGACAAATTGGAAACCTGGGCATTTGAGCTAGATAATCACCCAAATAGGGATACAACCGACGAACAAATTATAGAAGCTCTTCAAGCAGCAAGGAATAAAATCGTCAAACACTATTTAAAAACTATTGGATAAATTGTGGTGTATGAGACAAATGTGACAATAAAATATAGATATATTTGGACATTTAATGATACTCTCACCGTTGTTCACCTGTTTGTCAATAGTGGATGTTGATAAGAGGCTGTGCTTACCTGAAACAAAAAAAATATCATAAAAAGATGGGCATTAAGAGACCAATAATAATTTAAACATAACGAGTGGTTTTTGTTCTTTAATGGTTTCAAGTCCTTTTTTTGATTAGACGTATTCAAAGACAGATTAAGAGTTAGAAATTGATGGAATGAATCAGATCACATGAAAAATATTAAAGAAAATAGGATATGTAATAACGAAAACAATATTAGAATCTGGATAGAAAATATCGTACATAATTGAAACATATAAGTTAATTTGTAATATTTTTTTTTCTTTTATAGAAAATTGTAAGCTAAGTTACAGGCCTAGAAGCATCCAACACAACAGAACGTTTATATATATATATATATATATATATATATATATATATATATATATATATATATATATATATCTTGAGAAGTATTTTTTAATGTGAATCACTTAATAAGTTTTATTCTTCTATCTTTTATTTGCCACGGCCTGAGATCTTATCACAGGTGAGCTCCTTCGGGTGCCAATTTTATTATTATTTTTAAATTTAGTGAATGAAATTCTTCTTCAAATCAGAATAAATAACAAATTCTTTAATATTTAAATAACAATTTCCAAAATTTATTGTGCACATGACATTTTAAAAAAAAATTGAAAATGTCGAATGTTAATTGTAAATAATTGCTAGTACAATCTCCAGGATTATTATTTCTATACAAATTACAACTAACTATACACCTTATAACTAAATCTTAACTACAGTCCCGGAATAGAATGAAAAATATAAAAAAATTACAAGTATTGAAAAGGGTTTGGAGTTTACACGCACTAATTGGATTTTAATTTAGTTCTCAATGATCAAAAAAAATTTACGTTCAAATTAGCATGCTTTTTAGTTAATTTTCAATTGAATTTGTTTTCTTTTAAACTTTTTTATATAGATATAATATTTGAAATTTTGTTACCAATCAATCTTCTCCTCGGTGTACTTAGCTGACGAAGCCTCTTCTCGTTGTAAACTGGACTCAAATTAGCTGCCTCCAGGATAAAAGATTTCTCACACGAGAAACGCTTTATAAAATTTATTGATACAGGCAAGTTCTATCGTTGTTTTATCTCTACTTTTTAAATAATTATCAATAATATTAATATCAAATTACAATTCGCTATCTTTCCCAAAAAAAAATCTGACACTGACATCTCATAATAATTTTATTTCCTATCTCGTTACGATTATATCCAATCAGATGAACCATTGTAATACGCTCTGGAGGTAAAGAAGCTTTAATATAATTGTCACCTTTAAAATATTCCAGTTGTCAAAAATTTATTTGATTTAGTCTCGTCTTGTCACTTAACCCACCATTTCATCTTTCATAACGTATTATTCTATTCAATTATTCATTGTTATTTAATAGTTGTTCTTTTTATGGCAAAATATGATTTGTTAAACATTTTATTATAATTTTATTTCAATGTGACATCGTTTCAAATTCCTTTTATTGACTGGATAAATGACAATTTTGGAATTCACCTCTGATAGGATACGTTCACAATTACGTGGAATTGTAATAACCAAATACTAACATTTGTAATATTTACCACTCCAATATTTGTTTATTAAATGATCCCATGAATATAGTTACTCAGATTAAACCTTTCTAATATACCGAATGTCTCCTAAATAAATGTTTTCAATATATATATATATATATATATATATATATATATATATATATATATATATATCAGATCAGGCGTATTTGTAATCTATATCTCAAATATGGCCAACTATCTATTTCAACAAACAAAAAATAGGTTACATATTTGTACCCAGAACACAAGATATTTTAAAATATTTGGGTTGATATAAAAATTCCGATTATAAAAAAGTCAGATATCTATGAATTAAATTATTCACAATGAAATGCAGTCCATGTCGGTCAGACATAGAAATTTTGAAGATACAGAGAATATTTAACATTCCGTAAGACTAGGTTACACATTCGTTTTAATTAGTGTAGTTTATTGGGATTGGTGAGCATTGCTCCAGCTAAGCTATCAAATAATTCATTTAGTATTGGAAACGTAACAACCATGTAGCTATTACAAGAATTTGATTCTGTTAACACAAACGAAAGCAGAGCTGGTGCTAAAAGGAAATAAGTAAGATGAAAATATCTTCATTTAGGATCTGTATTTCAAGCAATTAAAGAAACATCCGAAGACTGAAAAGTTTAGTAAAGCGCATTTTACAACCCCAAGGATTCAAAAAGAGAAATGTTTCCTAGAATAAAACTCAATTTAGGAAGAATACTTTGTTGAGTGAATGAAACGACGAGTACTCAGTGTGTATTTTATTATTAAAATTCCAGCTAAGCGATTTCGGCCATTAGGCCATTCTCAAAGCTGTCCTATAAAATTATAATATACGTAAAAATTGAAAGAACAATTTAAAAAAGTTGAACTTACGTCAATAAAATATCCTACAACAGGTGTCAAAAACATCAAATCCTGTGACTACTACATACAATATGATAAAATCATTATTTGAGTAAAATGGTTAAAACTATACCCTATCAAGAGGGTACGCAATTGTAATTCACATAATGAAACGTCTTATTTAAAATTATAAACTAAATGATATGTGATGACAAGTTTGACGTTAAGTGACGGTGGCTAACAAGCCAGCGTGCAGTAAAACAGCTAGTGTGTAATAATACAACGTGATTTTATGATGAACATATATACTTTGTGTTCTTCATATTCGGGAATATATTTTAAGTAGCTTTTAGATTCAAAAATCAGTGCGGAAGAAAACAGTTATTATATTAGATGAGACGTGGATATTTTGCAAAGGTAGGACTAGAAGAATATAGCTGTACATTTCATCATTGCACTGGAAATAAAAGTTAGCCAAGTTTTAAATTTTAAAAAGGAGATAGGCGAAGAATCATTATACCATTTGCGGTAACTTACCATAATCATCTAAAAGATGAAATAGATAGTATTATTGTAAATTTAGATTCTGAATCTGTATATTTAGCTGACACGTGCTTGAAATTCTTTGTATTACAACAACATTTTTTTCCGCAAATCGCTAGGAAATTTTGACATTCCTGTCAAAATTTCTTGAAGAAAAAGTCAGGACTTCCTTACTGTAAGGAAATGTCATTTCCTTACTGTAAGGAAATGATATTTCCGTACAGTTGTTAGTGTTCTACATAAATGATTGAAAACACATTGCTTATAAGGAATTAATTTATATTTTGAAAACATCAAGTCATTGCTGAATACATTTTTAAGATCAATTTGCTATATTTACAGTAATTTGACAGTTAGTACAATTATTGAACATTGGAGGAACACTCTTAGAACTATGAGAAACATTTTGGACAACATGCAGGGTGGTAGGGTCATTTTGTTGAATATTTTGTACTGTGAAAATTTTATTTGCCACCTCAACCTTATTGTTAAGCGATTCTTCGATATATCCTTCAGCAACGTTTGATGACTTCCATCCGCCATGCCTCTTTAAACTAGTTATGTCGGCACCAGAGTCAACCAATATTGTTGCAGAAGACCGACGAAAGCAGTGACCAGTATATTCTGTCGGATTTACCAAGTTAAAATAAGTAGCAACTATTTTGGGCATTTTTCTAAATTGATGAATTCCTACCACTTGTCTACAACCCTTTCCGCTTTGATATTTAAAGAAAAATCCGGTCACTGTTCATATTTTCTGGTATTAACGAAACATACTTTCGATAAACATTCAAGTAGATCTGATTAATTACAAATGATCTTGGTTTGTTGGTTTTCGAAACAGGTATGCTGATTAAAAGCTTAGATTCTAAGTCTTCTATATCGTGTACAGTCATTCGGACTAACTCATCCATTCTACAGGCCCCAGAAATACCAAATATTACAGCCACCTAAAAAATAAATAAAGGTATAATCTAAATAGAAATTAAAACCTTGTAAATTACCTTATTCATTAAATTTTCTTTATCTGGAGCTTCCTGGATAAATTTTTCAATTTCTTCCTTCGTTAAAATCTTAGATTTCTTTGCCCTATAACCTTGAGCTTGCCGTTTCAATAAAGAACGAAGTTTTGAGTATGTAGATATATCTACATTGTGTTTAAGTGCAAGGGTTGACTTCAGCATTGAATAATTGGCCCATAATGTTGAAGATTTCATCTTTAAACAAAGGTCTAGGAAGTATGCCATTACAACATTTTCTGAGAAAGAACTCGTATTTTTACTCATGCGATAATCCATAAAACGTCTGTATGCATTTTCGTACTTTTCTCTTGATTTATTTGGCAATAATTCTAATGAAGCAGTATTCACTGCCTCAACCAGCTCTGGAGGAGTCCCAGGAATGGAAATTTCATCATCACTTATCATTTTACTTTCGAGAACACCAGCAATTAAATTTATAAGCGTCAAGTTTGACAATTCAACCTCAATACGTTTCCATAGTAACCCAAGTAATTTTATTAGGAATTTCAAAGCACCATTTATTTGGGAATAAAATTATCGCGTTTTTTTTTAAAATCAATCAATATCTGTCGAATTTTAAACGATTTGCGGAAAAATAGTATGTTTACCTCGTAGGAAAAGCCACATTCCTGGACTCTGTGTTGCTAAGTCTCGGCTTGCGCCTCGACTTAGCAATCTTCACAGTCGTCCAGGAATGTTAAGCTTTTCCTACCCGGTAAACAATGTACTATTTCTATATTGATGATCTTCCGTTAGATGCTGATATTGCCCACACGTCATTATGAAATTCTGGTCAATCACATTCACGAAGCGATGATTTTTTCATGTTGGATTGGAATTATATAGGTTTGGTTTACTACACTAAAGGCCCAGTTGGCCCATAGCTTGGTTTGTGATTTTTTTCCAGACTCTTCTATCTCTTGCCATTTCTCTCCATTTAGTAATATGGCTCTGTTCTATGTCCCTAATTATTTCGTCTTTCCATCTTGCTTTTGGTCTACCTCTTTTCTTTCTTCCTCGTATTCCGCTGTTAATTATTTTCTTTGGTATTCTATCGTCATTCATCCTCATGATGTGGTCTAGCCATCTAAGTCTTTGTCCTTTAGCAACTGCGATTATATTTGGTTGTTTAAATAACTCTAGTATTTCTCTATTTGTTGTCCTTTCCTATCTTTCTGTTGTTCTCTTTCCTCCATATATTTTCCTTTAATATACTCCTAGCAGCTTCTGTTCTTATGTCCCCAATGTCCATACTTCACTTGAAAATAATATTATAGGTCTAATAATTATTTGTATATACCTATTTTGAGATTTCTGGAAATACTTCTACTGTGTATTATTCTTTTGAGAGAATGAACGCACCGATTCCCTGCCATTATTCTTCTTTGTATTTCTGGTTTTCTGTAGAATTCTAGGTATGTAAACTGCTCTACTTCTGAGAATTTGTAATTTTTTCCTGTTTCTGTTGTTATGTTCAAAGTACTTTGCTGATTGTATTCTTTTTCTGTCCATGTCATGTGTTTCGTCTTATTTTCATTTATTTCTAATCCTACCTGAAGTGCCATCTTTTCTAATTCTAATAGTACTTCCTGTAGTTCTTTTTTTTCTCTGGTTACGATTACTAAATCATCTGCAAAGGCTAGACATTTATGTTTTTTATTATACAATAACCAATTTCTGTTAATTTCGGCTTTTCTTATGACATATTCTAGTGCATAGCTGAACAATATCGCCTTAGACCTTCTTGCACGTTGAACTTGTCGGATGTTCTTGTCCCTCCCCTCCCCATATTATCCGCTTCTTTTAATGTTAGTTTTACTAATCTAAAGAGTTTTTCTTTTATTCCTAGTTAGTTTAAGGATATATATAGTTGTTTTCTCTTTATTCTGTCAAATGCTTGCTTAAATTCTATGAATAGCACATATGTTTCTTTATTATGTTCGTAGCTTTCTGCTTGTAGCTCTCTTGACGTAAATATCTGATCTATAATTGATGTTCCTTTTCGGAATCCACACTGGTATTCTCCCATTCCCTGCTCCAATTTCCTAGAAAGTTAATTTTTGAGATGTGTAGCTAATATTTTGTATGCAAGCTTTAACAGAGCGATACCTGTGGAGTTTTGCACAATCCATCGTTTCTCCTTTTTTATAAATTGGAATTATTACCGCTTCATTCCAGTCTTTGGGAAATCTTTCTTGCTCCCAGATTGTTTCAACCAACTGGTGTATCCACCTGCTTATGGTTTCGCTTCCATGCTTAAGCATTTCTGCTGTCATTCCCTGGACTTTTGTTATTTTTTAGCTTATTTATTATTTCCTCAATTTCGGTTGAAGTTGGTGGGTCTCCTATATATTAGGTGTTTTCTTCTCCTAGATCTTCCCATTCTATCTCATATTCCACGTTCCTCGCAGGACTTCCGGAGTTCCTCAAAATATTCCTTCCACATTTCTATAATCTCTTGCTCATTTCCTATTAATTTCCCCTCTTTATTTTTGTAATACACCGGTAGCCTTTTCTTTCTTTTTTGATTCCCTGGTACATACTTCTGATTTCTTTATTATTGTAACTTTATTCTATTTCTGTCAGAAGATTTTCTGTATACTCTCTTTTCTTATATGTTATTAATTTTTTAGTGTTTCCTCTGTTATGTGTATGTTTGTTTTGATTCTTGTGTTTCTTTCGTTATCATTTATAGTCTTCTGGCTCTTCGTATCTCTATTTCTTTTTAGCATTCTTCACCGAACCATTTTTCCTTCCTGATGGAGTTTTTTCGTGGATGTGTCCAACTGCTACTTCTGTGCAATTTTTTATGTTTGTCCAAATACTCTCTATGTCATTTGTATCGTGAGTTGTCCGTACAGCATAATTATTTATCATTTCTGTATCCAGCTTTCTTTATTCGTGTTTTGTCAATCTACTCCTTGTGTTTCGTTTTTTCTCATTCCTTTTTCGATTTCTTTGTTGTGGTATTTCTTGTTTAAGCTTTATTCCTACCAAAAAGAGGTCAGTGTCTGCATCAGGCCCTCTATAACTTTATTCTGCGGAAGAAAACAATTATTATATTTGATGAGACGTGGATATTTTGCAAAGGTAGGACTAGAAGAATATAGCTGTACATTTTATCATTGCATTGGAAATAAAAATGGATTTGGAACGAATAGATCCCCAAGTTTTAAATTTTAATAAGGAAATAGGCTAAGAATCATTATAACCATTCGAGGTAACTTACTATAATCATCTAATAGAAGAAATATATAGTATTATTGTCAATTTAGATTCTGAATCTGCATATTTAGCTGATACATGCTTGAAATTCTTTGTATTATAACAACATTTTTTTTTCTATATTGATGATTTTCCGTTAGATGCTAATATTGCACACACGTCATTATGAAATTCTGATCAATCACATTCACGAAACGATGGTTTTTTAATGTGGGATTGGAATTATAGGTTTAATATACTTTTAAGCTGGATTTATAAACTCTGTTGTTCCCGTTGTTCGTTGCTTGCCGTCTTTTCCAAGTTACTGGCGATTCGTTATTCACAATTGTTCCCGAGTCGACTAATTTATATCGGTTTTTCGTTGTTGGCGTTCTTGTAATTTGATTGGTCACAACAGTGACGTCATTTCATGCTGCCGAAGTGCATCAATAAACAGTAGCTTATTTGAATGTAGCTCCTCTCTTTACTGACCGTAAAAACAGTAGTGTCAGTTTTGACTTTGAAATGATTGGTAGAAATCAAGTCCCGTGGGACTAACTTCAGTTTTCATTGGTGGAACTGCGAATCAGGAATAACAAGATATAAATTTTGGTTATTTGAGAGCAACGACGAACGACGTGGAAACGATTAACAACACAACAACAACGGTTTATAAACGCATGTATGTGATATCAATGTTTTATTTTCGAGCAGCGGGAATCACGAACAACGAACAACAGAGTTTATAAATCCACCTTTAAATGCAATCGTTAAGTAAACTGTTAAATATATAGTAAGATTTATAAAAACGGCTGACTGTAATGAATCTCTGTATTAAATAGTATTTAAAGAAACAATTCAGTCATATATTGACGCCATTTAAAAATAAAATTCGCTTTTAACTATAAATTAAACTGATACATCTCTTTGTAGTTAATATATCTATCATTGCAACTGAATAAAATGTTCTTTGCTCATTAACATCAAACGATCCGAAACCGTGGGTGGTCTTTTAAACATATTTACACAGTCGTTCTTTACATTTTCTTGACAATCGCATCTACAGAGGGAGGCCAACTATAATCTCGTTTCCTAAATATCTAAAAATGAATAGGAGCCATAGAGAGTGACAAATATTAGATTACTATTTTGATTCTATTTTTATATTATAACTTTTTTCTATATAACTTTTTTGTTTAATGTGGTACTGCTGGTTCTATATGACAGAAGAGGTAGGGTGAATATTGGCGTCTATACGAATTTAAGTTATAGTACAGTCAAAATGTGTTATAGTTTTAAGTTAGCTTATTCAATTTTATTTTTATTGTTAATTATTCATTTAGTAAAGTAGTCAGCTGAAATTTATTATTTGTGGAGATTTACCAAGTGAGGTTTTTATCTACAAGGTAAGAGGTAAATAATTTAGTTGGATAATTACACTAATTTACAAATTCTTCAGGTAAATTAGTTTATTAATTTTGACTTGCTGGATAGAAAATAATTCACAGTCAAGATCGAGAAATAATTTATAATGTTTATAAACCGAGAATAACAAACAATCTGCAAGATAGAGTATTCTTTTGGAGTTGTATCAATACTGTGAAAAGTATAATTAATGAAGCTAAGGAAAAACTACCTTCAAGACACCAAGGAAAACCATAAACAAATCTTTAAGCTCCAAAGGATCAGTTTGATACATTTGAGGAAGAAATACGTTTAAAACCCATTTACTCCTATACAGCTACTCAGAAAAGGAGGCATACTATGAAAAGGATATTTGAAGCTGTTAAAAATGAAGAGCGAATAATCAATTTTACAGACAGGATCCATTATTTAAGGAAATTCATTTAAAAAATGGGATTCTGGTGGAGAAAAGTAGGAGACAATAGAATAGTGTTGTTTTATAAAATTTACATTAAATCTAAGCGCAATGAATATTTACGAAAATTAAAAAATATACCTAAGCAGGAAGGATGAACCATAATATATTGCTGTTTTTAAATGAAACTCACGGTCTCTAGTTAATTCCACAATGTAATAAAAGTTATTGAAAATTCTAAATAATTGACAATTGTTTCGATAAATCAATATCATCGATGATATTGATTTATCGAAACAATTGTCAATTTTTTAGAATTTTCAATAACTTTTATTATATTGTGGAATTAACTAGAGACCGTGAGTTTCATTTAAAAACACTAATATGAGCATATTCCACGAAGTAAGGGTCGAGACAGTCAATTTCAATAATATATTGCTATGAAACCTTCATCCACAGTTCCCATACGGTACCGAAGATATGGGACAATGGCAAAAATAAATGTTTAAAATCTCCAGTGTCCAAACGAAGACTTATTATCATCTGACACGCTGGAAATACGTCAGGATTCGTACCTAATGCATTAAACATATTTACATCGGGAAGTAAAACAGATGACTCCCACGACGAAATGAACTCTTAAATTTTTACACAATGGTTAAAAGACAAATTTATCCCCAGTGATTCGAAAAAATGCATTTTAGTTATAGATAATGCCTCCTACTACAATATTGAACTTATTACATACTTTTCATAGAAAAAAGCAGCCATGCAGCAATGGCTAACAGAACGAGATATGTTTTATGAATCGAATGCTGAATTATATGCATTAATTGAAACGCATAAACCAGCTTATAAACGATATATTGTTGACACGCTTCTAGCGGAACATAATCTTTTAACACTGCGTTTATCATCATACTATTCGAAGCTGAAGCCCCATTGGAAAATATGGGCACTAGTTGTACAAATTTGAATTCACCCTCAAATTCTTCCTGTAGCCATTACTTTTCTTCACCCCGTATATCAAAAGTTACACATTTCGTATACATCATGAATAAAAATATCATTCTTCTTATCTATTCAATATTTCCTTAACTACGCAAATATCCATTTTTAACGTCTCTTTCACATAAAAAAACCCACATAATTTCAGCCTTAAAATTATTTCATAATATCTATTCAACACTTCAATGACCCAAATATCAATTTTATTCTTATCGCCCCACGCAAAAACTATCTTCAAAGCTTTCCTTATCTATAACGAAAATAACAGAATGACAACAGAGAGACACCTGCAACACTCAATTCACCCACCGTTTATGACTGTTAAAATTTAAACGTTCATCAACTATTGGTCAATTTCCCACATGATTTCCCTTACTCTCACCCACTCTGAGCAACACATAAATACGAATTCTACCCGACTTTCCTTGACTTCTCATCGGTTCATCATACAAAATGGTACTCAAGTTATAATAATTCGTCGGCATAAAACTGAAACAATCATCTCTTAATATCAGATAATGTGATAAATAATACTTATACAGCCAACACTCAGTGATACTATTGATTGTTCAGCAAAATGAACAATATGTATAATACATTTTAAATATACAACAATGAAAGTGCAACCAAATTCATTTTACTCATCCTCATAATTCACCTACGTTGCAACATATTTTACCACTATAGTGGTTGGCCCTTCGTAAGCAATATAAAAGTGAACAACCTTCCCGCATTTTGCGAAATCGCTAAAATACAACGAGATCGCGAAACACTAGTAAAGAATGAAGTAGCAGCATGTAATGTCTCATTCAAACTAGCGGATGTGCAGCAACTAACATAAGAAAAATATCAACAAGGGACAATTGAAAACTAACAAAATATTTGCGCCCATATAAATAAAATTGAGAAAGAATATATTGAAAGACAGCACGTTATGGATGAAGTGCAAGAATTAAGAATAAATGTTGGAAAACAAACAATTCAATTATAAATGAGGTATTAATTGTTTAATTCTATTATTTATTTTTCCGATTCACCTATTTTACCTACTAAATAGCTTTTTGTATGACAAGGGAGGAAATATCTACTTTTCCTCCCGAGGATGAAGTAATCATCCAAGGGAGGAAAATCCACTTTACCCCCGTGTATACAAATCATTTTTCCGACTCCCTCAAATAACAAGACATTTTTAAATAATCTATTTATGAAACTAACAAACAAATTTTATTAAAGAACTAAAACTAAGAACTAGGTACAGTATAACTTATAGGCACGTTATTTTCATCAAATTCACTTGAATCGTTAATTTTTTAAATATTGTTTTATATTTTGTAAATACATTATAGCGTAACACACTTTGAAACTGTTAATTTGTCAATAACGGTGAAATTTATACTTATATAATAGAGCAGTGGTCGCCAACCTGTCGATCGCGAGCTACCGGTAGCTCGCGGAGGCAATTCTGGTAGCTCTCACAACGATTTTAATTTAAAAAATACAAACTGCAAAAATCAGAGAAGCTTCCGAAAATTCCACAGAAAAATCTAATTGTCATAATATTAAACATAAACAGCGGCAACGTTGTGGTGAGCGATCTGCCGCTGACGCCATCAAGCTAGAATCGGCTAGAACCGACCAGCCGGACCAGCGCGTTAGTGTTCGAGAACGATCAGGATTGCTTTGAACGGGATAAATACGCACGGCGCGGCGACATTGCGCTTAGTTTAAAACTGAACGCGTAACCAACGCCCAGCGGTTGGGTTAGTAGAGAACAACAAAAAGTAATATTATGGCAAGTAGTTGTAAGAAGGTAAAGACATACCACTTCCATTCGGAATGGGAAGAACAATACTTCTTTACAGAAGTTAAAGATAAAAATGTGTGTTTGTTATGTGATACTTCGGTCTCCGTTGCTAAAAAAGGAAATATTGAGAGACATTATAATTTTTAAAAATCAATTTCACTACATTCTGCCGTCAGAAAGGAGAAACTGAAACAGTTAAAAAAGCAGTTAATTGGACAACAATCAAAACAGTCGACAAAAATAAGGCTGCAACTGAAGCATCGTACCGTGTGTCCCAGATAAACCTTATGAAGACGGGGAAATGATAAAACAGGCCTTTTTGAGAAGCTGCTGATTCGTTATTTGCCAACTTTAGAAATAGAGACGAGATAGTTCCAGCTATAAAATCTATGCAAGGGCAGATGGCGTACAATATTGTCAATACATTGCGTTAACCTACTTCTGAAGTTTCTTTCATCTCTTTCCAACAAATTGACGGGTATGTAGGCTATAACTTGACGAATGTTGTACTTGGGTTCATCAAGGAGCACATACTAAAAGAAGCGAGACTCATCACTAAAGAAAATAAGTACGCTGTTAGGCAATGCAAGAAGCGATTCACATGAATTTTGTCACAACAAATTCATATCGGTTAAGCTCCTACACTACAGCTAATTTGTACGGATAAAGTATCAATTCCTAATAGAGGATCCGCCTCACAGAACGAGTAGAGCCCAACAGCAGCATGTTTTTGAGCAGAGCGCCTAGGACAAGTGCGGATCAACGTGCCATTTAACGTCATTTAATTCATAATCAGGCCATGTGATTAATGGGAACATAATTAAACTAAATATCAACAACCCATAACTCCTTATTTAGTGCCAAAAAGTACATTTTGGACAGTATACTGGGGATTCAAATTGAAGTAACATTGTGGTGTTTATTTAGCAAGTGCCCCTCGTATATACTTCTTAAACCATCGAACCATTGATCTTCGGGAAACACTTACAATTATTTATTGGGGTTAAATAAATACCATCGTTTATCAAAACTCACTGGGACAATATATTTAAAACTACGTATACAATTCACTGACCATGTATAACATACACTATAAACATGGTACTATTAATAATTAATAGAGAAATTAACTCTCTCTTTATATAGGAAATTCTATAAAGGCTTTGTTAGACCCAAACAGTCGATGATCTTTCCGTCGACCTTGCTGACACATTATTTATTTACAAAACAGTCGTGATTCCTTAATATGCTACTAACCTCACTACACCTTGTCAGTGACATTCAAGTTCACTGGCCGCTAGCAATATTTGAAATTAAAATCTAGTTACATCTAATTAAATATAATAGTGTCTCTTGGGATCATCACAACATTAGTGTAAATTCTGTTGATGCAGATTAGAAGACAAATAACTTATAATGACGTTGTAAAATGTTACTTTTAACTCAATGCGTGCTGGACAGGAGTCATCTGTCTAACGGTTTCTAAGAGAGTCTTTAATGTCACACATCTCTGACTCTGAAAATAATTATTCACAGAGATACGTAGATGAGTTTATAGTTATAAGAGCATAAACCAGTTACATGTATCTGTTACCATATTACCAAAATTTCGTTACTGGCCTTTTCACTTGCATTACCAGTTAACCTTTCTGCTTTAAACATTTTTTATTGGTTTCAATCAATGTTTTAATCCATATTGAACACTATAATCAATCAGCTGCATTTCAATTTTTTCAATTTCGAATCAATCAAATTGGTACATGCTCAGTTAGACAAATAAAGTCACATTAGGGTATACATAATAATCTTAAGCGATAATAATTCCTTGAACCGAGAAAATCTTACTGAAAAATTCTTGATTGAAGAATCAATTACTGAGATAAATTATTCATTAACTTTTTCTTAGTATGGTCTCGCATGTACATCTATTGACATTTTATCGAGTTATAATTTTTTGATATAACAGTGTAATTGTTTATTTATTTATACCTTGAAGCTTTACTTTCAATGCATTGAAATGTTGTCATATGTCTTTAAAAGACATCAGTTCCTAAACGTTCACAACATTCAAGAACTGTGAGTATTTCAAATTTTTTCGTCATTCTGTAGAAACAAACTGATTTCTTTCAGAAAGCCATTATACACCAAGGTGATTTCATCCAACACAGCATCAAATTGTCGCTTATTTGGAGCTTGCAACGGTATGAGGTTGAACCTCTCTTCGCATACAGTCTGATTGGTGAATGATACAGTAGAATTCAAGGATCCAAATGTCCTACGTCTGGTTGAAATAAATTATCGAACCCATTTTTTTGTCCACCATACTTAGAGCACCATCAATTGTTAAGAAACAATATGTTTCAAATTAATTTATCTCCCAGCAAACGATTTTTTGACAGACATACAAATGTCTCTTCCCTTTTTAGTTGTTAGCAGCGATGTTATCATAATCAATTCTTCCTTGATGACGTTTCCTAAGAAATATCGAGAAAATACAGCTAAACATGCAGGTCTAGTGACAGCTATACTTTCATCAAAATATAGTAATATAGATGGAGTAAAATTATTGTCATATTTTCTGTTAATCTGTTACATTTTCGGCCTAAAATACAAACCGTTTTGATCCGTACACGTCCAAAAGGGGATAGGCAAATTCCCTCCCAAGAAAAAAGGGGTAAAAAATAACGGGTAAATTCGGTCCGTAATTTTGTTTTTACCTGAAACTGTATAGGTAAATTCGGTCCCGGGTAAAATATTTTAAGATTGGTCCAGTGCAATAAAACTGTAATATTGAATAATTTTAGTTTTATTAAATTAAATAAAAATATTTACATTGTTGACAAAGTTTACATAAACGGAATTGATATGTCTATATATTGTTTATACCTATAAAAAAATAACATATTACATACAATTATATATTTAATAATATTAAGAAACCAAATTCTCGAAAATTACGAAATTGGCTACAAGACACAGGTACATAATATTGTATACCTAATAATTAAACGCCACAGTGAAATGAGACACATTTAATAAAATGCAAACGACTTATTTCGTTTTTCGTATATGATTCAATCATTTTTGTAATAAATTTTTGACTGTTTTTACCTTTACTATCGGTAATTTTAGTATTCAAATGTACACTTTGTAATTTTACATAAGTTTCGATTAGAAACTCTTTAAGTTTATTAACACGTTGACGGACAGTAGAAACAAGTGAAATTCGAAAATTGACACTATATGTTTTTGTAATTTTTAGAATATTAGAAGTATAGTTTTACTCTTTCTGCTTAAATACACTTAATTTTGATTAATTCAGCACCTTTAATTAGGTTGCGGCTACAACCGTCATGGCGCCAGCGGACTCTAGACACTATGTAATGGGACGATGGCGGCTATAACAGCAAAAATTTAAAAACGTAAATGACAGGTTTAATGACTGAAATAAGCAATTTTTTGTGAGCAACAAAGTATTTTTGGGAGTTTTACACGAAATGTTAGTTCATGATCAAACAAAAATAAATAAATGACAAATAAATTTACTATAATTTTATAATTATTATACATTATTTTCGGTATGCCATGTTTCAAAGCATGGTGCAGGACACAGTGCAGGTTTTGATATGCAATTCTTGCAGCAATATGATGTTTCCTTCCTTACTCCCTGTTTATAACATTGTTTACAACGCTGAAAATATGTTTTTCGCTGATAATTTTCAGGAGGAGAAATTTTCTCAGGAAAATGCTGTGTTCCATTGTTGTGGATTTCATTGGTTTGGATTCGTGCACGTTTAAATTGAACCAAAGACCTTCCATCCTGTTTATAATCTATGCCAGTTAGAGATCGTATAATTGCTTCCCTGAATTCTATAAACTTCATTTGAGAACCTGTCTTTTCTTTAAAGATGTAGTAAGAATTCCACACTGCTACATCCAGTAGATGAAAGATTATCTTTTTATACCATCTAATTGTTTTTCGTGGACAGGAATAATAGGACATCATCTGATCTGCTCTGTCGACACCGGACATATTCTGATTATAATTCACTATTTCAATTGGTTTTCTCTTTTCCTGTTGTCGACGGTTAGCTGTGTTTATCATACTTGGGTGGTAAGCTGTTGTTAGACATAGCACATCCCGTTTATCTTTCCATTTGGACACGTATGTCTGATTTTGGCGTCGCCATACATGTTCTCCTTTTCTAAGCTTACGACCTGTTATTTCTTGCGGCAGACCCTTCCTATTTACACGAAGAGTTCCTGTCACATGTGTCTTTTTGCTCCGTAATTTGTTAGCCAATGGTACACTGTTGTAATAGTTATCCATGAACAAATGATGCCCTTTGTTTAAATATGACTGCATCAATCGCATCACAAGACTTTCAATAGTTGTCATGTTTTCTTCGTTTTCTCGATGGCCTTTGTATATTTCTATGTTCAAAACATAACCTTGGGCAGAACAAAGTTCGTACAATTTAATTCCGTATTTTGCCTTTCATGTACGTGCGAAAAGAAAGCCTTCCTCGAAATAATAACAAAGATTCGTCTAATGATAATGCCTCATTTGGTGCATATGCATTCGCAAACTTTTTTATGAGCAAATCAAGAAATATTTTTATTTTCCTCAAACGGTCGTTTGAATTTTCTTCTTCTACACAAAGGCATCTCAATATTTGCTCAAACCTCCTTCCAGACATTTGTGAAGGAAAAGCTGGGTGGTAATGTAATGCATCAATGGAAAAGAGTTTTCTAATACTGGAGAATTTTAGCTGGGACTGAAGCAAACACAAACCCAAAAACTTCCTCATTTCAATCGTATCAGTATTTTTGAAATTTGCCTTCCTACTATGCCTTGTATGTGGCCGTGTTTGATTGCAAAGTTTTAGGCCGTAATCATTCGTAGATTTTATAATCATTTCCATTACTTGGTCATCCCAAATTTTTTCAAAAACCTGAATTGGAGACACATTTTCGTCTATATCCAAAAGAATCCCAGCCGCATCTGCATCAAAAGAAAAGTTTCTTATAGGTGTTGTATTGATATGCCATGTCTCATCATTTTCTGGTTCTTCTGGTGCTTCATATTCCTCATCCGTAGTTGATTCATTTTCTTCATCTGCATCAAAAGAAAAGTTTCTTATAGGTGTTGTATTGATATGCCCTGTCTCATCATTTTCTGGTTCTTCTGGTGCTTCATATTCCTCATCTGTAGTTGATTCATTTTCTTCATTACCCGAACTGTTATTTTCAGCACAGTCAGCATCAGCTTCAGATTCACTGTTGCTTGACCCACTACCTGTTTCCCCAAAAAGCTTCAGCAGCCTAGCCTGTTCTTTTTCCCAACTGGCCATTTTCTATAAATATTGAATAAAACATTCAATTTTATTTTATATTATTATTTATTGTATATTATTTATACATTTATTATTTACATTATAATTTTTATATTTCAAATGTAATATCATAAAAAACAAAAGTAAACAGTATAACCATAAATATCGCTAAATGTAGCAAAAAATGCTAAATTTTAATTTTTTTTTCTATTTAAAGTGTAAAATCAATCATAAACAAATACTTGCTTATTATTTTATATTATTATTTATTGTATATTATTTATATATTTATTATTTACATTATTGTTTTTATATTTCAAATGTAATATCATAAAAAACAAAAAGTAAACAGTATAACCATAAATATCGCTAAATGTAGCAAAAAATGCTAAATTTTAATTTTTTTTTCTATTTAAAGTGTAAAATCAATCATAAACAAATACTTGCTTATTATTTTATATTATTATTTATTGTATATTATTTATATATTTATTATTTACATTATTGTTTTTATATTTCAAATGTAATATCATAAAAAACAAAAAGTAAACAGTATAACCATAAATATCGCTAAATGTAGCAAAAAATGCTAAATTTTAATTTTTTTTTCTATTTAAAGTGTAAAATCAATCATAAACAAATACTTGCTTATTATTTTATATTATTATTTATTGTATATTATTTATATATTTATTATTTACATTATTGTTTTTATATTTCAAATGTAATATCATAAAAAACAAAAAGTAAACAGTATAACTATAAATATCGCTAAATGAATCAAAAAATGCTGAATTTAAATTTTTTTTTCTATTTAAAGTGTAAAATCAATCATAAACAAATACTTGCTTATTATTTTATATTATTATTTATTGTATATTATTTATATATTTATTATTTACATTATTGTTTTTATATTTCAAATGTAATATCATAAAAAACAAAAAGTAAACAGTATAACTATAAATATCGCTAAATGAATCAAAAAATGCTGAATTTAAATTTTTTTATTTCTATTTAAAGTGTAAAATCAATCATAAACAAATACTTACCAGTATAAACAAAAAATATCGTTAAATGTATCAATAGCAACTGTAAATTGAAGAGAAAACAAGATCGCACTACTCCGTTCACAACCACGTGCATACTCAATGTGTTAACCTTGCATACTAAATTTTTTTTCGAAAACATGACACTAGGCTTCTACTTGTACGCTGGTAAATGCACATTTGTGCTGTTACAGCCGCAGTGTCTAAAAACGACCGTTTCGTATTGGACGGCTATTGCCGTCATGTCACATAGTGAACTTGAACTTGACGGCTATAAACGCAACTGTCCGTCAATGTGTTAATAAAAACAAAAATGTTTGGATGAGACTTGTAAAACGAATCGTTAAATTGCCTATGGAAAGATTCGCATGTATTTGTAGTCCGTGTAAGTTCTGCTGAGTTTGTAGCCCAAAGTGAAGGAGGGAATAGTGACTCCTCAGATATGTAATTATCTATCAAATAATCGGAATACGTTTGAATCTTTTCATCGTCTGGTGCTATTGAGAGCAGATCGAATACAAAACAATCGCTGATTTCTACAGGATTTAAGAAAGTTAGGGCAAAAGTCATTTTTAGCCATCGCCCCGCATCGGAACATTCATCTTTGTAGGCAGATATACAAAGACAAAAAATAAAATAATTTTATGAAAATATATCTGGCTGACAAACAAACCGATTTACCCACTAAGGCAATGCCTGAGTGTGGGGAAACTAAGGCATGGTTAGCTCGGTGTTCGTAACAGTAAGTACATACAATGAGTAAAACAAACAGTGTCAAATAAAAAACAAAACAGACAAGAAAAGTGACAGATACAATTTGAAAATGTAAAAATCCCAGAGATTATGATTTGAAAACATTGAACAAAAAGACTAAAACTAAAATATGACGAAAATAAATACATTTAATAATTTTACATTACAATATTTTCAACTCATATTAGGTTCAATTAAATCTTTAATTGCAGATCTTTCTTTTAACCAAAGGTAATTTTTAACTTTCTTTTTAAAAGAAAAAACACTTTTTACATCCTTTATTTCTTTTGGGAGGTAGTTGTAGACTCTATTGGCCAAGTATTCAAGAGATCTCATTGTAGCAGTTTTTAGAGTAAATACTGTTTCTAGGGGTGTCTCTTTTTTGTATCTGGTATTATGTGCATGATCTACATAAACCAGAAATCCCCTTCTCTTGAACTGCTGTACTGCAATGTTAAAAAAATATAGCTGCCGCATATCCATTACTTTATTATCTTTATATAATACATCAGATGGAAATAATCTTGGTTTTTTAAAAACTATTTTTAAAAACTGTTTTTGTAGGACTTCTACTTTCTTAAGGTGAGTATTTGCAATACCTCCCCAAGCCAATATCCCATATCTCAGACGAGATTCTATAAGCGCAAAGTATAGTTTTCTTAACTGATGAGTGTCTAAAATATTCGCTAAGTTTTTAAATTTAAACAACATACTGCGTAGTGTTTTTTGTATTTGATTACTATGAAAATTCCATCGTAAATGACTGTCAATTGTTACTCCCAAATATTTAATGTTATTTGATGAATGCAATACAATATTTTCATTGTGACCTTGTATAGTTAAAAAGTTATACGGAGGTAAAAAAGAAGCTAGGCATGTAAAAGGTAAGTAACAAGTTTTATCGTAGTTTATGGATAACTTTTTTTGTTTAAAGCAATCAAAAATTTTTACAAGATCACTTTCTGCTTTTTCTTTTAGTTGCATCCAAGTATCTGCACTATACACTATTGCAGTATCATCAGCAAAGGAGATCATCTCACCACTAGATTGAAATGCCAGTAAATTGTTTAAATATATTATAAACAAAATTGGTCCTAACACTGTCCCTTGCGGAACTCCACATTCTACTAATTTCTTTTTACTAATAGAGTTGTTGATTTTAACATATTGATAACGGTCGGTCAGATAGCTTTTTATTAAGTTGTAGGTATTTCCTCTGAATCCTAGATCTTCCAAAGTTTCCAAAAGATTTGTGTGATCCACAGAATCAAAAGCTTTAGCTAGATCAAGAAATACACATAAAGCTGGTTTGGTTTGGTCTATATATTTATATAATTTAGAGGTTAGAGCACAAATTGCATCCTGCGTAGATGTACCTTCTCTAAAGCCATATTGATTGCAAGAAATTAGTGTATTTTTATTTATGTACTGAATAATTCTTTTTTTAAGGATTTTTTCAAAAATTTTGGCTATATTTGAGATTAACGATATGGGTCTGTAGTTAATTACCTCAGATTTAGAACCCTTTTTAAATAGAGGCTTTATTAAACCAATTTTGAAATTAGTGGGACAGTATCCGGACTCTATTATTTTATTTATTAAGTGAGAAAGTGGTTGAGCTATTTCGTTTCTTATTTCTTTCAAAGTTTCAGCTTTTATTCCGTCAATACCTGGCGCTTTTTTGGATTTTAATGAGTCTATAATTTCTAGTACTTCATATTTGGTTGTAGGTGCAAGGAACAGGGACGACTGATACGGCTTTCTTTGTAGATGATAAACAGATGGTGTTGGGATATTACTTGCCATATTTTTACCTATTGAAGCATAGTGATTATTAAAACAGTTCGCGATTTCTTCGTCTTCTTTTATAAGTTATCCGTTTTCATTTCTAATTTGTTTGATCATTGTTTCTTGTTTGCTCGGAAATATTTCATTTACCACCTGCCAAAGAGCTTTTGAGTCATTACCTAAATTATTAATTTTGTCCTTATAGAAATTTGTTTTCACTTGTTTTATTAAGTTATTTAGTGTATTTCTGTATTTAGTATATTCCTGTTTTAGAAGAAAATTCATTGGATTTGCTCTTAATTGATGGAATAGTTTATTTCTGTGGTTTATCGACTGAACAAGTCCATCTGTAATCCATTCTTTACGTTTTATTTTATTGTGAGAAATTTTCACCATTTTACTATTTTTGTCAATGACTGACTTTAACAGGTTAGTGAAGAAAGTAGAACTTTCTTCTATATCATCTATAGCCATAAAATGTGCCCAGTTATATTTTTGTAAACAGTTTTTTAATGAAGTAAAATTAATATGTTGTTTGAATCTGTTTTTTGTGCTGAAATCGCCACATACTGTGTATATCGGTAGTTTAGCAATTGTCATGTAGTGATCAGTTATATCGCTCTGCAAAACAATAGACATGAATTCAGTATTTTTTGTTCTATTTTTCATAAAAATATGATCTACGCATGTTTTGCTTTGAGGTCTTGTTATGTTATTAACCAAAGATTTATAATTTAACTCGTATAAATTGTTAAGGTACTCATCTACGGATTCATTGTTTTCCTCCAATATATTGATATTAATATCACCAACAATTAAATGATAATCTGAGTGATTCTTGGTTACGTTAGAAATAAAAACTTGTAGCTCACTATTGAAAACGTCAACGCTTGTCGACGGGGATCGATAAATGCTTGTTAAATTAATTACTTTATTATTTACATTAATAAATATGTCGATGATTTTAAACAGTCCAATATTCCCTATCTCAAAGGTATAATCTAGCTCCTGTTTTATGAAAACTACCACTCCGTCACAGATGTTTATATTTCCCTCGTTGTAGAGAGTATTATAACCATCCAAATGAAAAGCATCCAGATCTGTGAGATTTCTAGTTTCTGTCAAAATGATGCAATCAAAAGTATCTTGTAGTTGACAAAAGTAAGTTAAAAAGGCATCAAAATTTTTTGCAATACTTCTTATATTTTGGTGTAAAACATTGAAATTATAATTTTTTTTATCTGCTAGGGTGGTAGTTTTATTGTAATCTCTAATATTACCAATTTCGATTGCCTTATGTGGCACATATTCATTATCTCGTATATAAGGATCCATAATCTTACCAAAACACAAAATAAACGACAACAAAAACAAACAACTAACGCTGATTATATTATACCTTAAAGAAAAAATGAAGTTAGAGAATTACTTATTGTATTTATTTTTTACCAGTAGAGTTATTTCTTTGTTTCTGTATTTGAGACCTAGTGTTAACAGTTATTGATGTTACAGTTACAGTATTAAACCAATTTGCTGAATTTTTCTATACTATACCTGCAAAAGATGAAATCGACATCCGATTATTTGAGCTAATGGCCAAACTTGCTCTACAGCCTTATGGATACCTTTTTGAAAATCGATTACAACTTCAGAAATATCTAATCTTACACTATTTTTGATGCAGATCTCTGTTACAATATCAAATAATTTTTGGTACGTTTCACTCCGTTTGTTGGGTAATAGGGAAAAAATCAGAGGAATATAGTGGCCGTTATAATACCCGTGTATCGTAAAAAACTGACAGAAAAATTGTGGGCAGTAATTAAATGTTCCATCTAAATATATTCGTCTGACTTTTCCGATAAATTGAATATTTGATTCACAAGAAAAGACGGCGATTTGATCAGCTGCATCATTAAAAAGTAAAAAATGTTCACCTCTGGATGTTTCAATGTTGATCTTCGCCAGAGTGTCGAAAGTTTGTTGAATACCTGTTGGCAATTGTGGAAGCAGTTTTCGACGAGCATTGTACAAATTCTTCCTTATTAACGCAACGTCTGACGTATTGATCGTTGAAGGCAGATTTTCTTGAAGCTCCCGGCGGATGATTTTTGCAGGCTTCTCCGATAAATCATCAACAGCCTTTCTTTTACAAGAAGTGCTTACAATTTGGCTTTTCAACTGTTCTACATTTGCATTATGGTAATGATCCTTTACATGCTTTGTAACAGTTACATTGTCCACTTCACCCATACTAAGCAAATAAGATCTACACTTTTTATTTATACAAATCCACCGCTTTTCGCCACTTTTAAATTTTTTTTGAAAACTCTACTTATAGTTATTTATAACTACTATACGCTTTCCTTTTTCCCTCAAAATAATATTAAGATCCATGGTGCCAGACTACAAAGACTACTTGAATCGACTAATATGTAAACTGGGGAAACATACGCAACTAAATGGTACATATTTCAATCCATTTCATGTATTTATATTATTCATTTACCTACTAATTGCTACTATTTTCGGAAAAGCCCATACTTACCATAATTACTTCATTCTACGAAAGAGATTAAGCTCCTCAGTATCGTAAAACTCTGGTTGGGAGGGAATCAACCTACCGATAAAAGGGTATAAAATCTTTAATTTAATCTGCTACCTGCTGGGACCGAATTTACCATGTCCCATCCAAAATATTGTGTCGCGTGCCAATGGTTCAACATTCCTGGCCTAGGAGATCGCAAAACGGACTGCCTTGCCAAGTCAATGTTTTGCAGTATACTTGCTATTCTTGAATGACTCTTTTTCACATGACTACTTTCCCTGGAGTTGTTTAAACAATCATCTGCCGACCTGGAACTCGGTCACGGAGCATAATATTGGAACGCGCGTTGCACCTACGTTCACTCCATGATGCTAATTGAAGCAAGCGACATAAAATTTTACTATCCATTGTGCTTACTCTCACCCTCCTCCGAGCATCCGTCGCAGGGCACCAAATACAAATTAGCATGTTGTTTTGCCCCATCTAGTATATTCTTTTCTTGTTAGAATAGTTTTCTATATAAAGCTGCTAGGTTCACATCAAACTGGCATTTTAAATAGTATATTGTACAAAATTTTCATCAAAAGTACAAATTAGCAAAGAATAATTATTAAATAATGTAGGTAGTAACTGTTTCATGGATTATAAAAATTATAGACCGTAAATATGAAAAAAATACTTAGGAACCTTAGGTTAACAAGATTGTTAAACTACAGTAAAGAAATTACCTTATTATAAAACCGATTTTGAAAACTATTATCTAATTCTGTTCTTCAATTATATATTAGGTAACATAAGAAATATGTTATCGTAAGCAATTACTATGTCAACTGGCTTATCAAAACGGACACTGTAATCAAGGAAGAGGCTTTAACTTAAGAAATGTGTACGTGCGTGTCATCAGATTAACAGCACGAACAATCATTCAATATAATTGGCAGATAACTGACCACAAAATAATATTACCTGTAAGCATAGTTTGTAGAACCAGGATTCGTAACGGTGGTTCTTAGTCTTACTATTTTATCTATTTTGTCAGCCGCCGGGTTTTTGGATCAACATAGGTAGATGGACTTATCTATTTTCTCCCCGGGCAAAAAATTTTTAATCTAATGATGGAATTTGAAAAAATATTTATATATATATATATATATATATATATATACAAGTTAGTAACCTTGTGATTGACTAGCGATGCTTGTATCGGATGTATGAAACATTATTTAGATTAATCAAGTGGTTTCACAAGTACCATCCGTATCCGTAATAAAGAGCGCATTTGTTTGACAAAGTCCATAATATCTGACAAATTGTGTAACCTATTAAGGATGGGTATTATAAAACTATTTTGACAAATAACTGAAAGTTGACTTGTGGAATAACGTCACATGTTATATTTAACTTCAAAATGGCGGGACGAAGAGATATCGGTTAAAATTAACTTTGTGGAAAAACCTGGTTTTCGAGTTTTGAGTTATTCTTTTCTGTCGGTTATGTCAACAAGTTGGCATTTATAATCTCAATTAATTATATTGTGAATATTTTGATTGTATTTTTACTGTTAACCGACGATGAAGAATATGCTATGAATATTAATAAAAGAGATTCAATTTCCTCATTAGAAAAGCCTATCGATTAAGACTATTAACTAAAAAAAATCGATACCAAACTCCGTGTATTCGTTCCCGGTATCGATTTAAAAAAATTAAAAGTCTGTATCGATAGACGAGCCATAAACTTTTCTACACAAAACTACACCACAAAAATCAAAATATCAAGACGCCAATTAAAAGAATTTAGGTTACGTTTTTCTTTTACCTGTTTTTTATTTTTATTTTTCTTCTTTTTATTTAAAAAATGAGGCTTTTATAAAACTGACATTTTAAAACATAAAGTTAACTTGACTGTTAAATTCAAAGATAACTTCAAGACATGTTTATTGTTTATAATACCCACCCTAATAAATATTTCCTATGCATCAATCTAAACGTAACTAGAGATAGGTTCGGAAAACAAAAGAAAAATTCGAGAAAGTTTCAAAAAACAACCTCTACCTTTGGAGCCTATTAGCGAGAAGTGATATGTAGGCAGATAGAGTAATTCTAAACGTCAACGTATAATAATTTATAGGGAAATTAAATGAAAAGCACATTGGTGACTTTGGAAAACAATATAATGTAAAGGTGTCCCTTTATGATATAAAGGAGACAAACGTAGATAGAACTTCAACAAAATTTATTAATTAGGCTAAACTTGACTTGTTGGCCAGGAAGCACTAGCTAAATTTTTGGCAAATGTGAAAGATTATTTTCTTGAACCGTCTTCATGTCATATTCCGTGATAATTAGGTTTTGAATTTAAATACTAAAACTTTTTCAGGTTCCAGAGGATGATTAAGAATGCTCGTTTATAACTCCCATTATTTTTGATTGGACATTAAGACAATTTGAAAGGATATAATGACATTTATGTTTAACTCAAGTCCAATTTCTTTTTGAAAAAAAACAGTATTAACTAATCAAGATAAACTTGAAATAACAAGAAACACACTTTAATCATAAAAATCTATTACTATACAAAAGATGGAAAAGCCATTAGTGATAAAAAAATACTTAAACAATTTGAGTAAAATACATAATTTTGTTTTATGAAAGTTGCCTGTACATATTCTATGAATAATTTAAATTGTTAACTGCTCGTCTCTTCCTATAATAATAAAAATTCAATCAAGAAGTTTAACCGTTGGAAACAAAAAGTTTCAGTATAAGAAGATACAACTATTTTCATATTCCTGTAGTTCCTAAGAATAATTTAATATTTATGTACTTATGAATATTGTGAATGTCAAATATTCTGAAATAGGCTAAAATAGATCCGAAACATCAAAGCATATTTCTGTAAAACACATTTTTCATTAAAATATACCTATAATCAGGAAAAAGTATTAATAAAAAGTTCTGAAAATTAAAACATTGAAATTTTTACACAGTTTTGCTTCCCTTTTAGTGGATGGAGAGCATATATCAAATATTCCAGTCCTTGAAAACATCACCCACATCAATCATGCATGTTTTCATAACTTATACAACCTCTCCTAGAAGTATATCTGGTCTATCCTAATTCAACAGGGGTGTCTCCAAATCCTGTCGATTTCCTCTTTATAGTTTTTAAGACCTTTCGAAATTCGTTTAAGATTGGTTCTATATCCATACTATAATACTTATCTCTGTCCATTTATATTCGTCTCATGACAATGTCATTTTATACATATAATACTTTTACCATTGTTTTGAGAAGATGTGAGGTTGAATTTACTTTGCTTTGCTTTCCTTTCCTTTTTTTATTACATTTTTTGACCATATACCTGTCTACTCCCTCACATCTATCCCAGATACCATTTTTACCTAAGCCATCTCCTCTATTCATTCTTGTATATAATTCTCTATCTTCTACATCTTTTGTACTCATATATTGATTGGTCAATTAGTTAGACACAAGAAAAGTGTGATAAAATGTTTAGGACTGTATTTAACCGTCGAATAATGTTTTACTCCACTAATACCTCTATTTTCTCCTCTTGATATTACTATCTGACAGCTAAGGCTGGAAACACTATTGCCGCTGTTCTTATCTGTGGGATAATAATTTGTGAAGAGGTGGAAATAACAGTTATTGGAAGTAGGTTCAACAAAGTAGGGAAATTATATCCTTCAATTGGAAATGACGAACGCTTCTTATGCATATATTTTGTAACAAAAACCTTCGATGGACGAATGAATGAGACATAAAACGCTCACTTTTAGTATTTATATTTCATTAACCATAACTAATTAATACATTTTTCCGAATTTCTAATTTTTTCCTACGAAAAAATGGAAAACAATGTGTTTTACCGTCTTTTAACAGGTCTGTAATTTTATACGACACCATATGACATTTAAAAAATAGGAGACAGTTTTTTTAACATCTCAGGTCACTTCTAAAGAGATTGATTACAAAGTTTAAATCTAATTAAGTAATTTATGACGCCATGTCAGTCATCTGTTCGGATGAAATTTAAGATCTCCTTTGGCTCTTCAATAAACATCCATTCTAACTGTCTATTTAAAAAAGTTCCTTCTAATGATAGAATAAAAATTTAAATAAAACGACTGCAACGTAAATCACTGGCCTATTATTTTCAAACACTTCTATTTATTTAGATTAAATTTAATATGGTTCCAAGAACTTGTTTACATTCATTTTATTAATAAAAATGAACTAATATCAATGGTATCATGTTACCTGGAACCTCGTAAATCAAGTATACTGGAATGAATAGGGATCGTTTTCATTTATTTAGTTAATCCTCTTCCATTTTTCAGAATAACAGCCCCCAAGGATCGTTAACCTACCAAAGAAACTACAATTTTTGAGGCGCGTTCAATTTCCAACAAAAATAATCTACAGCAGGTAACCAGAAGAAACTAATTTAAAACCGCCTAAAGCAGACATGTTACGTTTACAGCTGTTCCTTTTTGAAATAAAAACCCTACCAAATTTATTTAAATAAACCACGGCAGGAGTGTACTTTCACTATTACTTTAGACTGGAATGTTCATTAGAATTTAGTTGCAGGTGTTGAATAGCTCAATAAAAAATAAACGGTTTTAAAGATAAAAACTAACTTTTCCGCATCTGTGAGATGCCCAGAACAATATTCTATCATGAAATTGTCACTTGTATACACTTCGGGGGATGTATCGTGCTAACAACCCAAAATTTCTCCAAAAAGGACCAAAAATGTGACACTTCAGGTACCATAGCACCCGTTGTACTAGCGCTGGTTAGCTAAAAATCAATAAGGTTAATCTATTAGACGCCCTGAGCAATATTCAATCATAAAATTGGTCACTTGTATACACTCTGGAGGCTGTATCATGATCAAACTGAAGATTCTCCAAAAAATACAAAAATTTGGTACTTCAAGTACTATAGCACCTGTTGTACTGGCAATGGTGAGCTGAAAATCAATAGTGTTCATCTGTGAGATATCCTGAATAATATTCAATCATAAAATTGGTGACTTGATGTACTCCGGATGCTGTATTGTGCTAACAAACTGAAATTTCTCAAAAAATTACAAAATTGTTGTACTTCTAGTACAACAGTACCTGTTGTACTGACTCTGGTAAGCTGAAAATCAATAGTGTTCATCCGTGAGATGTCCTGAATAATATTCAATCATAAAATTGGTGACTTGTTGCACTCCGGATTCTGTATTGTGCTAACAAAGCTAACAAACTGAAATTTCTCCAAAAATTACAAAAATGTCGAACTTAAAGTACTATATCACCTGTTGTACTGGCTCTGGTGAGCTGAAAATCAATAGTGTTCATCTGTGAGATATCCTGAATAATATTCAATCATAAAATTGGTGACTTGTTGCACTCCGGATGCTGTATTGTGCTAACAAAATGAAATTTCTCAAAACATGACAAAAATGTTGTATTTCTAGTACCACAGTACCTGTTGTACTGATTCCGGTGAACTGAAAATCAATAGTGTTCATCTGTGAGAAGTCCTGAATAATATTCTATCATAGAATTGGTGACTTGTTGCACTCCGGATGCTGTATTGTGCTAACAAACTGAAATTTCTCCAAAAATTACAAAAATGTCGAACTTAAAGTACTATAGCACCTGTTGTACTGGCTCTGGTGAGCTGAAAATCAATAGTGTTCATCTGTGAGATATCCTGAATAATAATCAATCATAAAATTAGTGACTTGTTGCACTCCGGATGCTGTATTGTGCTAACAAACTGAAATTTCTCAAAACATGACAAAAATGTTGTACTTCTAGTACCACAGTACCTGTTGTACTAGCTCTGGTGATCTGAAAATCAATAGTGTTCATCTGTGAGATGTTCAGAACAATATTCAATCATAAAATTGGTGACTTCTTGCACTCCGGATGCTGTATTGTGCTAACAAATGGAATTTCTCAAAAAATGACAAAAATGTGGTACTTCTAGTACCACAGTACCCGTTGTACTGGCTCTGGTGAGCTGAAAATCAATAGTGTTCATCCGTGAGATTTTCGGAACAATATTCAATCATAAAATTGGTGACTTCTTGCACTCCGGATGCTGTATTGTGATAACAAACTGAAATTTCTTAAAATATCATAAAAATGTTGTACTTCTAGTACTCCAGTACCTGTTGTACTGGTTCTGGTAAGCTGAAAATCAATAGTGTTCATCTGTGAGATGTCCTGAATAATATTCAATCATAAAATTGGTGACTTGTTGCACTCCGGAGGCTGTATCGTGCTAACAAACTGAAACTTCTCAAAAAATGACAAAAATGTTGTACTTCTAGTACCACAGTACCCGTTGTACTGGCTCTGGTAAGCTGAAAATCAATAGGGTTCATCTGTGAGATATTAGATAGGTTGGGCGGAAAAGTAAAAACGAATTGAATTGAGTTTATCATAAAAATAAAATATCACCGATGATTAATTTGTAAACCAAAGTGTTTACGTTGTACGTGTTATTATGATAATTGCGTGGGTAAGTTTGTAGTATTTAATGCTGGTAAACTGCGCCCGAGATCATCGTACATCGTACAGATCATTATACTAGAACTATCAACGTACTTACTGTACCTAGTACTGTTTTATATTCTAATTTTAATTTAAGACAGATAGTGTTATTTGTAAGTGTTAACTAGTATGTATTTAGTAATATGATAAAGTCCCAGTGATGTCTTTAAGTTAACGCATTAATTTTTCCTCGAGTCTCTACTTTGATAAGTCTCAAACCAACATTATATCACATGGGTACCCTGACCTATTGGTAATTTTGATAGGGGTCTGCAAACACTCAAATATTTTATTTTTGAACTATGGGAAGGGCACAGTCTCTGCAGCCATATTCTCTTCTAGTGAAGCTGTAAGTGAAACAATAATAGCTGATAATGTCCTGTTCTTGCTTGCAATGAGTGGTTGTGATACAGCATCGGAATTGTACAATCGATAATACCAAAGTTTTCCAAAACTCCAATGCTACTCAGTATACGGTTGCCGATTGTGGTGAACGTTTCTTGGTTTCACTATACAAGTACACTGGTAAAACTGTGCCTTGCGATATGTTTTCTACAGTAAATCTACTTTCAAGCACTAGGCAAACATTGCATCCCTACCACCATCTGCATCTGCAGCACGAGAATACTCACTAAAAGTATACTATCAAGTCCAGCAATGGTTAAGTGTCGAAAAAAAATTCAGAAGAGTGGTCGTGCACCTGTACCAAGCTTGCTACCATCTGCTTTCCAAGATTTATTAATGCTTCTCATGTGCAAGTGCGCGACAAATTTCCAACGAAGTTGTGGATGTAAGAAAGCAGTGCTTAACTGCTCCAGCTTGTGATTGAACTGCGAAAACCGTTGCGACAATACGGCGGCAGTCATTCTTGAAGACCCGGAAGATAAGCTGGGAAAGCCAAACGAACTACAAATGGATTTCTTAATCACAGAAGTTGCCAACTCAATGAAAACAACAGATGAGGAAATTATACTAGATATCATTAACAAAAACAACAGCTAAAGCAACACTGTTAAAAATATTTAATCAAATATGGACAAAACATACGTTCCCAAAAAAATGGTCACAAGGAATAATTATACCCATTCAGAAGACAGGGAAAAATAAATTATTAGTCGATTCTTATAGACCCATATCCCTAACTTGCACCATGTGCAAATTACTAGAAAAAATAATCAATAACAGACTTGTTTGGGAGTTAGAACGAAGAAAATTGATAATACCAGAACAGAGTGGATTTAGAAAACACAAAAGCACAATCGATAACATCATCGACTTAGAAAGCGACATACATGAGGCTTTAGCAAACAATCAGAAATGTATAGCTGTATTTTTTGACATACACAAAGCATTCGATACAGCATGGAAACCTAACATAGTAAAAACCTTGCAAGAATGGAATATAGACGGAAACATGCTGGCTTTTATTTACAATTTTCTAAATAATAGAAGTTTCCAAGTTAGGATAAACGGCTCGATCTCCGATCTAAAAATACAACAACATGGAACACCACAGGGATCAGTAATCAGCCCAACTTTATTCCTTATAGCTATAAATAACATCACAACTAATATACAGAAACCAATAAAAGTCCAACTGTATGCGGATGATCTGGTAATGTACATAAAAAGTAAAAATCTAACAACAATGAAATCGATTCTACAATCACACATAAACATACTTGAAAAATGGTCTAAGGACTCCGGTTTTCATTTCTCTGCAGAGAAAACCAAATGTATAATGTTCTCCAGGAGAGAAGTAGGCCAAAAGCCACTACTTGAACTAAATGGTAGTCCCCTCGGGTATGTTTCAAAAATCACATTTCTGGGAATGATCTTCGATTCGCAACTAAATTGGGATGAACACATTAAGAATCTAGTCGTTAGATGTCAGAATGGACTAAATCTATTAAAAGTCCTCGCAAACAGAGAGAGGGGATCTGATCGAGAAACTTTACTCCTAATCTACAGACATCTTATTAGATCCAAGATCGATTATGGATCCATCGCCTACGCCTCCGCTAAAAAACGCATATTAAAACGTTTAGATGTCATAGCAAACCTAGCATTGCGCATCATTTCTGGTGCTTACAGAACATCCCCTATCGAAAGCTTACAAGTAGAGCTAGGAGAGCAATCACTAGATAAAAGAAGGCAATACCTGACACTGTCATATGCCAGTACTATAATGGGCAACCAAGAACATCCAAACTACAATAATACAGTTACAAATAGATATCAAAACACCTACGATTTCAGGAAAAGAGTCGACTACCCCTTCTATCAAAGAGTTTCCAAATATATCATACAACTAGACATGCAGATACCTTCCATACTAGAAGCAAATGTTGATATACCACCGCCATGGCTTATCAAAATTCCGAGCATAGACACCAGCTTAACCAACTTTAACAAGGCAGAAACTCCAGCCTCTATAATATATCAGAAGTTTCACACGAAACTTTCCATGTATTCTAACTTTCATAAAATATATACTGATGCGTCCAAAACCCCAAATGGAGTTGGAGCTGCTGTTATCACTTCCTATAAACCACCTTTGAAATATAAATTACCCGACGTAAGCTCTGTGTATACAGGAGAAATATATGCTATCCTACAAGCTTTAATCGAAATTCAATCGTCAAACCTGCAAAAAATTGTAATAATAACAGACTCCTTAAGTGCCCTAAGTACCTTGAAAAATATTTACACTAACAACTCTCTTGAACTACAAATCAAGACTCAACTGCATCTACTACAAAATAACAACTTGGATGTCAGATTCCTATGGGTGCCCTCTCATCAAGGAATACAAGGAAACGAAGATGCTGACAAACATGCAAAAGACGCTACAGTATGCAGAGATGTACGTATAGTGAACAGTGCGGTTTACAGTGACGTGAAAACCTACATCCAAATGAAAATTAATTCTCGGTGGCAATCGGAGTGGCAAGGATCACTCCAAAAATTGAGACAAATAAAGGAAAGTGTCAAACAGTGGCCGCGAATGTGCAGTAACCGCACAAAACAGGTCGTAATAACCAGACTAAGAATAGGTCACACTAAACTTACGCATGAATATTTAATTCGTAAAACTGATAAACCTATGTGTATAATTTGTAACCGTGAACTAAATGTAAAACATATACTATTAGAATGTTCATTATACACATCGCAAAGACAACAATGTAATTTTCCAAATGACATGAATACCTTGCTAGGAAAGGATTGCGATGTGGATAATATTTATAAATATCTGTCAAATACCTCTCTACTCTATAAGCTGTGATTATATTATTAAAGCCATCGCTAATAACCAACTTGGTTGATGCGAGAAACAAAAAAAAAACAACAAAATTCTAATGACATATTCGTCTGTTTTTATATTACTGTTACGAACTCGCACACCGAAACAGATACTAAGTACGGCCCTGTAACCTTATGTTAACGGAGTTAAGAAAAAGGCGAGCGCGCCGAATTCTGAGAAGGTCTATTGGGATCTATTGTGACCGTCCTTTTTAAACATGTTCTCGAAAGGCATTTTAAGAAATATCGCGAAAGGCATGTCCCGTCCCGAATGTTCTAGTAAAGAAAGTTTTTGATATAAATACAGGACCGATCAGCGGATGAGTTCAGTTTATAATTTGCCATAGTGAGTTAAACAGTAATTAAGTGAATATAAAAGTGTTATAAATTAATAAGTTAGTGTGCATATAAATTAAATTTAAGTGACTAGTTAAGTACATATAAATTAGTGTTAGTGAGTTAGTGTTTAAATAAATTAGTAAGTAGCAATACCGAGTGTTTAAAATTTATCCCACCCGTTTATTGTTTAAATAAATAACAAAAACATTACATTACGATGAAAAGCCGGGGCCCTAAATGAAGAATGGACTGGAGATTGATTTCTCGGTCTTTGAATAGGTATACCAATCAAATGTATGAAAATGAGAAAATTGTACAAGGTATCAAGTTAAACTATGTATAGACCAACAACAATACACTAAATCCATATGTCTCTCTTTATATTGTAGATGCCGACGAAAAGCCGGAGCCTTCAAGGAAAAGGATGCGTCGGTGAAGATAAACATAATTTTGCGGCACTCTAGCGGCTAAACCGTTGATTCTAGAACAAAACCCAAAATAGAAACTAATAGTTCTCCAGATATTTTAAGAAAACTAAAAAATATACTATTTTATAGTCAAAATTCATGTTGGCAAACAACCTAAAAACATATACAAACAAAGTTTCAAAACTCCACCAAAACTTTCCCTTATTTTCTATCAGTTGATTAGACCACAGCATATGTCGGATAAAGTCGGTTATAAAGTAATGTTTAGAAAAGGAAATCCTAGGAGGATTCTATGTAGCCGGCGCAATTCAAGCCTCTTTAGCTTTATGTGTCTTGGCTTACAATCAATCAGTAATTCTCGTTGTTGCAGTTTTGGCGAAGTAGCTTAGGCTGCTCCAATAGAATCTCTTGTGAACTAATGCTCGAAATCCACCAGTATATGTCTGACAGTCTCTGCCTCTTCCCCAGTTTGTTCAATTGTACAGGAGGAAAATGTCTAGTAGCCTTGCGAAATTTGTCTTGATGTATATATTTCTGTGTCGAAGGTCTGAAGCTACTGCTGCATCGTTTCTTGATAACTCATCAACTCCTCATTGCTTTCTATCCTACAATATCTTCAAACTTTTTGTGTCCTGGCAGGATTTCAAATTATTCAAAAAATTTGTGCCGATGATTCTCGATGTACTTTAAGTCGTAATTACATCCCGAATATCCCATCTTCTCTTGCAGTTGTAATTGTTCACCTTGAAGTTGCACCGTACTAGATATCTACATCTATGGTAGATTTGGAAGAGCTCATATTTAAATTGTCTTTTTCTATTTGATCCTCTTACTAATGAATTTGTTGTTTCTCTTGAAGTTCAACACCTTCAGTCTTCAAGTCTCTAGACATCGTTCTTTTTTGAAAACTTGAAGATAAAAAGCAGACTGCTAACACGGATATAATGGAATACCTACTCCAGCATAATGAGCAACTAGTAATCTCATCTAATTAGAAGTTCTAAGGATTATTTTACATTAGTTTATGTTCTGAGGAATCATTTTCGTTAACTATATGCTTGGATAATAAATTTTATAATATTATCATTGGTAATCGTTGAACAGAGTTTGTACATACGATTGATCCAATGGGATCTGAGTGCTTCTAAGCCACCAATAAATCTTTATTCAGATAATTTTGACTCATTTTATTCGAAGACACAAATGACGTCAATAATATTAACAATATACTAGAGAAGGTAGGTGCTTCTAATAAATTCTGTGATTATTTCAATAATTTTCAATAAGGTTTTATCTGATATATTGAATTATCCTAATGACGACCCTTCGAAGTACCATAGCATGACCAAAGTAGTTATAAATGTTTTCTTGTCCTATTGTAAAACCAAACATTTACTTAACAGCAAATCAAAATTTTAATTAGTTTATAATACATTGATTGATAATATAGGCATCCTACTGATCACCTATCCTTGATATGATTTTGTTATTTAGTCCAAAAAATTTCAAGCCCCACTTCGGTACTCCCAGAACCGAAAGAATGTTTTTGTTATAACTCGTCCTGAGAAAAATATCTAGTGAGTTCCAGGTACTCCTTAATTTAGAGAAAACTATTAAGTTATAAGATAATTTTGATAGCCTGCGGAAGGTAAAGTGTATTAAAGACTTGAAAGAGTATAAACATTATCAGTCATCCAATTAAATTGGAAATTATCCCCAACTTTTTTTGAAATTGCCCCTTATCTATCGACAAGGGTATGTGTTTAATTAAGAATGCACTCAAAATGATGCTTCTTAAAGTCAATATGTCTGTATCCACTTATCCACTTCGTTACATTGTTTAAAATTAAGACTCTTATATATAGGGGGTCGCAACCCTCTTGTAATTTAAAACTTTTATGAAGGTGCTTCCAACAAGCTTCTGTGCATGGCTATTAGGAGACAGACGACTAGTTACATTATACAGGAAAGGACAGGTGAAGGTCTTCAATATGTTCTCTGAATTTTTAATACCTGAATGTTCAAACGAATTTTCAAATTCTAAGGAAGTCTTTTCAAAATCCCTTTGATTCAACAATTTTAATTGATGGGGTAGTTGATGCGAAAATTACACTCGGTATATAAGTTACTAAACTTTGTGAAATTCATGAACCAACTAAGTTTTAAAGGGGACATGTCTGAAAATAATTAGAGGAAGCAGAAAAATACTTTTTGAAGTCTAAATACAAAGGAAAACGTCATATTTAATATTATCCTTCCTCTAAATAAAAATCATTAACAAAATAGAGATGTAAGTAGAAGAATACCGAAAAGAAATAAATGAACACAATATATTTCAATTATCATCAAAATATAATTGGAAAATCAGCGTTATTGTATATTGGTTAATGAACCTTATCAGGAAATTTAAATTCGTTAATTTATAAATACATTTTCATTCAAATTCGATAATATTATGAAAGTATGAATAAAATGGTCACATATAATACCACAAGTAGGTACATGCATTTTTCCAGTAATTTTTTTGGGGTGCATTTCAAAAACGTAAAAACTAGCCGTTTTTGAAATGCACTAGAGAAAACTCAAAGAAATAATCTATGCACGAATGGTATGCGGGTAGAGAATCCCATGTCACAGGAATCATCGTTATCGTTATCGGAAGACTTTTTCCAAAGTTGAATAATTTCCTATTCAAATGTAGATTTAAATTGTTGTAAAAATTACCGCTTATTAATTTCAGTTAGGTTGGGAATTAAGGAGAAAAAATTATCGGAAGAATCTCGTAGTTACCATGGAAACGTCTCAAAATCCCATTATATCGATTGATATAATAAAGGAATAATTTCAAAATGTTACCTATTGTTCAAAAAGAAACCATGACAGCCGTTGGTTGTTGCAACTATCGAATTAAAAGTTAATTTACCGGCTTCACCAAATCAATAATTTACATAATAGTACAAAACTAGATAAATCGATATAGAAACTAAACAAACCCATTTCTGAACAACTAGTGTAACAAATATAATTTTGAATGAATAAAACAAAGACGAGTACTGAGTGTGCAATTTAATGTAAAAATCCAGATAACCGCTTCCGGTCACTAGGCCATTTTTAGAGCTGTCGTCAAAAACAACAGATATATAACTGCATAACCTAACTGCGTAACTTTTGAACAAAACGTTATGAAATTGTAACACTCTCCTTTCGAAGGTTAGTTACCTATTAAAAAAATATTAACTCTGTATTTCTAGCGCTATCTTTGTATCAAACTGGGAGCTTACCATTTGAATTTCCTCCGAGAATTTGCTCAGGTGCTTGGTGCATTTTCTGAAAACGAAGTGAAGAAAAATGAGTCCGACCTGCTGGAAAATCTTGAAAATGTACTTGCACGAAAAAAGTGAGAATTTCCTCGCGTGTGAATCTTCTCCTTTTCTTTAGAAGTGATGTGTTTTTTCATGTTGGGACTTGCACAGGCACACGAAGTGGACAAAAGTTTGACAACTCTTTGTTTGTGAAAATTGTTGCCAAAAATAAAATTGTACTTGGCATTAGAAGGTTACAGCAAAAGAAGAAGCGTGACGAGCAATAACTGTGAAATATAACAGCGCCAGTGGCCATGAACAGTCTTCTTCGCAACTGACAAAAATATTAAATAACGTGAATATCAAGATCAAGAAGAAAACTGGTTTGGAAGCTACTGGAAATAAGCCAATAAAGCTAGAATGTTGGGAACAGCAATTTTTGAAAATCTTAAACAACAAATACATTCATGTATTCTGTAAGGTAGTGTTATTGTCAGAAGAAATGAAACAACCACTGCAATGGATGTATGGGATAACAAGGCAGGCAAATCTCAAGAAAACATTAACCAAACAGCGACCAAACAGAGAACCGATATTTCAGAAAAAATAAGGAGAACTTCAAAAAAGTATTAGAATATGAAAAACGAGTTTACTAAGGTCTTGTCTAGGGTACGGTGGGGCTAAAAGTGCCATCTTGTGTATAATGGCAACAGCATCTAATTTGCACGCCTGCGCCAACAATTTCAGATCTGCCGCATATCAGATCCCAACAGTAACCAGCCAGTCATTCTTAAACAAGTGGAGACAGAAGAGGTTAGATTTCAATTATTTTAGTGCCTAAAGTAAAATATAATACAGTAACTTATCTTCGTGATAAATCCTTATTATAAGAGTTATGAGTTAGCAAATTTCATACGTAGCAATGGGGCAAGAAGTGCCATTTGTAGCACAACTTGCCCCACTGCAAAAAGTGAAAAATAAGTAGGTGATAACAAATTATTTTACCATAAATTGTTGTTTCAGGAATAGACATACGTTTTTACAAGAGAAAAACTGACTGTCTTAATTGATATAATGAAAAGACCAGCTGACCTGGTTACAAATCAAAATAAGTCAATAAGATCTGTGGCTAACAATTATAATAATTGCAGGGTGATATTAAAAAGGTTCATTGATCGCTTAAAAAATAATCCACAGTCTGCCAATTATGATTACTCTACTCCACGACTAGTTTTTACACCTCAGCAAGAGCTAAAATTGGAAGAGTATTTGCTTAAACTATCTCAAATCTTCTATGGTCTGGGGCCCAAAGACGTGAGGCGTCTCGTTTATGATTGCCCTGTTAAATATAATATAAAATTTCCAAACGTATGGCACGGAAGTAGACTGGCAGGAAAAGATTGGCTCAATAGTTTTCTTAAAAGAAACAACCGCCTATCTATCAGAAGATCAGAAGCTACAAGTCTCGGATGAGCTACGTCGTTTAATGTCGATGCTTTCTATGAAACGTTAGATGATGTTTTGACAAGATTTAACTTTACATATGAAATGCTGACGAAACTGGCGTTGCAACAGTTAACAAACCGTCGAATATAGTTGTAGCAAAGGGTAAGAGAAATGTAGGTTCAGTGACTTCTGGGGAACGAGGAACCAACGTCACATTACTTACAGCCTATCAGCAGCGGGAATATCGATTCCGCCATTATTTATCTTTCCGAGGAAATGCTATCAAGATCATTTTGTGCGAGACGGACCACCAGATTGTATTGGTATGGGAAATAGCAGTGATTGGATGACTGATATTGAGTTTTTTGGGTTTATGCAACATTTCATTAAACATGTTAAGCCTTCCCAAGAAAATCCAGTTTTATTATTGGTCGACAATCACTCAACACATTTAAATCTAGACACTCTAGATTTGGCTAAAGCGAATGGGGTTGTAATGTTATAGTTCCCTTCCCCATTGTTCGCATAAGCTGCAACCACTAGACGTTTCTGTCTACGGGCCGTTCAAAAAATATCTAGCTGGACCTGAAGATGTGTGGATGCAAAATAATGCAGGCAAAACAATGGCAATGTATAATATACCGTCAATTGCGCGCACTTCGTTGCCTCTTGCACTATCTAAACAGGGAGTTTTCCAATCAATAAAAATGCATTTACTGACAGCGCCATCTTACGTTAGTGACCGTCCAGCTCCATATGCTCCAACACAACTAAACCTCAGACCAACTTCAATTCAAACTGACGAAATAAGAAATTCTGATACGCAAACCGATGTGGAAAGAGTAACACCTGGATCCAGCCGTTTAATGACTTTTTCCGAAGTAGATTATGTGGCTCCATCTGATTCCAGTCCAACGGTGACGTCTCCAGCGCAACCCAAAAATGTAACAAGTTCTGCAAAACCATGGGCTCTACTTGACATTAAGAAAAACGTCCCAATACCAACCCAAAAATTTTACTCATCAAAGGAGCCGGTGCCATTTACCTCAGCCTCTTTTTCTCCAGAAGCGGTCAGACCACTACCTAAGGCTAGACCTCGAAAGGTTACAAATAGAAGAAGGCGTAAAACAGCAATCCTAACCGATACGCCTGAAAAAGAAGCTTTGGCATTGGAGCAAAGAGAGCAGAAACTTAAAAATTGTACAAAGAGAACATCTAAATCCAAAAAAGATTCAGTTAAACAGAAAGTTCTTCAAGACTCACCTGAAATTTGCTTCAAAAAGAGGTAAAACTTTAATTAAACAAAAAGATAAACTTCAAAAGACATCATTAGCAAGCAGTTCTGGTGATGAAGATTGTCATTATTTGATAAGCTGTGAACATTTTTCCGAGAGTCGGCGAGGTGAAAAATTGATCAAATGTCAATATTGCAATAAATGGGCTCATCAAAATTGTGCACCATTTAGGTTGAAATTCGGCTTTTGTATATGTTTAAATTGTGACACAGACAGTGAATAATTTTGACTTTCTTTGCATATCTTTATGTTCCAAGTTAACAATCTACTGTAACTAATCACTTAATGGAAGACTTTTTAAATTTCCTTTTATCACACTATGTTTTTGATTTCATTTGTTTAGTACAAATATTTATAAGTTTTGTGTTTTTAACAAAAAACACACCGCTGAAAAATGTTGGCACTTTTAACCCCAACCCCCAGCACATTGTACCCCATTAGCGGGGTTTAAAGTACCTTTTGATTTTGACCACAAAAAAATTATGTTTAGAAAAATGTGTAAGGTTATGGTTATCACCGAAAAAATAGTTGAGTTGTTAAAATTCATAAACTGTAAAATGGCACTTTTAGCCACACCCTACCCTACTCCATAGCTCCAACGTATAGTTTTGCTACAACAAATGAAGATAAATTAAATAAAAATAGAACGAAAGAAAATTAAATTAGCCGAGGTGAAAAAAGCCTTCAGTGATCAATCAACTCAAACTACAGTTCCAGATTGTCGTTATATTACTGTATTTGAAAAATTATAAAAATTAAACAGTACAAATTAGATTTTATGATTTTTCACATTCACATATTTGAAAAGTAAGTATTGCAGATTATTATTATATATTAAGGTGTTGTAGTAACATATGTTGTCGCTTTTCTTCACCACGCAACTTCCGTGCATTCTCATCTTATGCAGTAATGATTTTACCTTCACTGTTCTCCTCATTATATTCAATGTCTATGTTATTCGCAATAGCCGAAATCGGCCGCTGTCCGAATGTTTTGCTCACAACGCGTTTTGTGTATTGCAGTTTACCCACGAAGCGATTAAGAAGATTTCTATCGAGCAGTGAGCAAAACGAATTACCCAGAACGCGTTGTGGGTAAACTACGTTACTCAGGAAGCGAAATTATATTTCGGGCGGTTTTGTTTCGCATTGTGGATCTTTCCGTTTACCCACATTGCGTTCTGGGCATAGAGCTTTACCCAGAACGCGTTGTAAATAAAATAACAAATAATTAAACAAAAATATGTATTTTAGCGGAACATTAAAATATATAACATAATTATGTTCATAAACATAAAAAACACATTAAAATAAAAAAAAACAGAAAAAATAATATGGAAATCTGAAAACCAGAAATAAAAAATCAAAAAAATATGTTACTTATTTTTACAAGACGTGCTTTGATGGCATTTTGAATTGCATCTAATATTTGATTTTAGACAATTACATGCTTTTGTGTGGCACCCTTTACAACAATTACACCGAACAAAACCTTGCTTAGACCCAGAAGATAATTTAGTTTCTTCTCGCACGTTGACAGAAGAATCTGATGGCACTTCAGATAATGATAAAAATGCTGAAGGTGATAATTGAAACTGATTTCGTCTATATAATCGTTTCAGTTTTCCATTTTTAGTACCGAGAATATAAAAACCTTGGTCAGTTGCTAATACATTCCCAGGAGCTAGACGTCCCCGATCTACCTCTGGTATATTTACTAAAACATTGTCACCTATATTGGCAGGTGGGAATTTGTGTTGTGATTGGGCAAGCATTTTATCAGCCTGTTTTTTTAGCCCCCGTTTGCAACCTTTTCTCTCCGTATCAGCTGCTCTTTATTGCTACATAATTTACACATTGGTAAATCCAAATTAGCAGCACATTCGATATGAAGTGACTCATTGCACTCAATACATACATTTTGGATACAAGGGACATACATTTTGGATACAAGGGACATACATAATATCACAAATAAAACATTTGGTCATACTGTCAGTATCAGTTTCTAATTCCGACTCAGTTATTGTCGCATTAGATTCCTCATTTATGGTATTTGTTTCCAAAGACTCTTTTATTAATTTTAAATGTTCTTCTAATTGTTCTTCCGTCTTAATTGTATTAATAACAGAGGTATCTAAACATGTATCCAATAGCCCATTTTTTTGTGGACTTCCAAACATAGCCTCATAAGGTGTCCGCTTTATACCCGTATGGAAACAGCGATTTTTTGTGCTTTGAATAATGCGAAGACCTTTTGCCCAGTTCTGGCATTGATTATCTGACATCCAGGCTACAAGACTATCACGAACATCTTGATTTGCCCGTTCAACGGAACCTTGACTTTGGGAATGTCGAGGTTTGCCATGGACCAATTTGAAAGCGGACCAACTAGCTGCTAACTTTTCAATTACCTAAAAAGTTAGATGAAGGAAAGCCCTTGTGTGAAGAAATTACACTTACTTGATTACAAAATTCTCTTCCGTTGTCACTATGTAATATGTTCGGAGCACCAAACAAACAGAATATATCAAGAATAACTTCTGCTACTTCATCCGCCGTTTTTGTTTTAAGTGGTCGCGATATAACATATTTCGTTAGATGATCTTGATAATTCAGAATAAATTCATATTCTCCATCAGGTTCACTCTGCATATCGATGAGGTCAACCTATAAAAGTATACTTCTATAAAACAGAGTAAAAAATATTACAAAAATATATTATCTGGCATCGAGAATTCAATTCACTCATAATTAAAGGTTTAACAACTAATTCCTTACTCTTCGCTTTCTTTTTCAAGGCACATGATTGACACAGACTTAAATATATCAAAATTACTTCTCTAGTTATATTACAGTATTTATTTTTCAATTCATTTTCCATGGCCTTCTCTTTTTTATGTCCTATTTGTAAATGTGCTGTGTATATTATATCATACATGTCACTTGCTGTACAGTAAAAAATTAAACCTGATTGGATTCTTGATTTTTCTTTACTGACTAGTTTATCCTTTTCTTCAACTGTCAATAAATCATATCGTTTTAATCTACGATAATCTTTTGATGATAATTCAAGACCATCCCGTTTCTTTTGTCGAGCAATTTTGGTTTCTTGAACTATTTCTAAGTAACGTTCATCCGATAATAGAAACGACCTGTTTTTCTTTTCCAACATTAGGGTCCGCAATCTTTCTTCAAATTCAGCTTTCATCTTGTTTAAAACAATTACCGGTACACAAAACAAATAAAAACCTAACCAATAATTACGCACGTGTTTCGTTATACAAGACCGTGCTTGTTATGGATTAATATTCGTTCGTCAAGATACTGACAATGCATTTTGGGTTAAACGTAAAAGCCCGAACGCGACGTGGGTAAACGAAAAGATCCACAATGCGAAACAAAACCGCCCGAAATATAATTTCGCTTCCTGAGTAACGTAGTTTACCCACAACGCGTTCTGGGTAATTCGTTTTGCCCACTGCTCGATAGAAATCTTCTTAATCGCTTCGTGGGCAAACTGCAATACACAAAACGCGTTGTGGGCAAAACATTCGGACAGCGGCCGATTTCGGTTATTGCGAATAACATCTACATCATACACGTCATTTAAGTGTTTTCCTACATTATATAAAATAGCACATGAAATAATGGTCTTAGGCACTTTGTCCAGGGAAACTCTCACACAGTTCTCTAGAAAAGGGATCGGTTTTTCAACTGACCAAACATCATTTTTATAACCACTCTTTCCCATGAATGATGTAAGTTAAAACGGACTTGTTATACGGTGTGAGGAGATTTCAAAGGTATTATCAGCCAGGAAGCGGTGAGAGATGCGTTCATAAGCGAAAATAGTGGGACTTGCGGTCACAAGTGACATTAGCGATTACTGTGTTGACGGGAGCAGTCCTGTATAATTATTTTATACTTTTTTAACACCCTGTGTAATAAACATGTGAACTGTTATTAGCTAATATTTATTTTCATGACACATCCAATTTTACAACCTAATCTAACCCAACTTAACCTAATGAACTTCTACACGTACACCGAATATCCTCTATGTATAACATCGATGCGCATGCGCAAACCCTTGGATGAGGCTCACTCACATTTTGGCTTAAAAAATCCCGAATCACCTTCGTTAACTTTTCTTTGGGTTTGTTACTGTATTACAATAGGGTGTGCAGTTTCGTTGCATCTTCTTGAACGCTTCTCACACTTCGCTCAGGTAACAAAATAAAAAGGACCACATCTCCCACTAACCGCATCTCCTACTGACCGCATCTAGCACGACACTTCAGTCAGGGTGCAATGCCGTACCCTGAGTTGCCTAGCAAACAAGCGGAGCCATTAAATTATGCTGGTAACCTTCTCATGGACATCACAAGTGGCCTGGACCTTTGCGGTTGATAGATATATTCATTACTAAACAAGGTTATGCCCGTGGGGAGATTAAAACGAGTTTGTCACAAAAGTTTTGCCTCATTCACTTCTTGTATAGTACTTGGAGACGTCATCCAGTTTGGTACTTTTTCTACTATTCTATCCAAAACCTCATTAATAGTTTTACATACCGTTGTACGGTGTTCCCCGAGGTCTTCAGCAAGACCGTTTTGAAAGCCTGGATCACCAACATAACGCAGTAAAATATCCATGTTCTTTAAAGGTGACAGATCACCACCACGAGTCTCATAACTTTCCAGAAAAATTCTTGTGTAATAAATTCAACATTGTTTATCTTAAACCTCAAAAGCTTTTTACTATCACTTATTTTTCTTCTTTCCTTATATACTTTTTCCGCAGGTAGGTTTTTATTCAACTAAAACTGAGTACATTCCTTGTAAAACTTGAGTTTGAGCATTTATACAGTTTTATACACTTCATCCATTTTATATTATCTTATAACCAAGCTCAGTGTCTTGTAGTACGGGTGTTTTAGTTATACGCATAAAAAACAAATTACAATGGACCGTATGAATAAAAAGAAAGCAAATGCTCATGAGTGTGAGCAAACACTCCAAGCAAGAGCTTAGAGTAACAGGTCGGAGTATAAGCATCTACTCGAGTGGATATGAATAATGATTTTCTTATACTCAAGAGCTTTTGCTTCAATAAAATGAGCATTTGTGCCTGGACTGCCTGGTCATTCCTGTCGAAACTCGAAAACACAGTCGAGTTGCGTCTGCATTAATTTGACCGTGTTTTGATTGTAAGAGTAACTAAAATGTCTTCAGACGAGGGGAATGACGAGGAAAAAGGTATCAATCTGATAGTACTAATGCTACTACAAGAAAGACCTGATATCCTCACCAAATCACAAATTCCACATATAAAAAATAAAAAAAAACGAGGCCTTAAAACATGCAGCCATAGAAATAGAACGAAAAATAGGAGAGCCATTAACCGATTCGCAACTAATGAAGAAAGTAAACAACATGAAAATGAGACAAAAACAAAACTGGCAATAAAAAAATTGTTTTAAAGCAGTGGGAAAAATTAAAATACATGGTAAGATTTTATTTTATAACTGATTGAAGAAAAGTTTGCATCACATAAATAAATGTGATATGGATGTATGTAATACCAAAGTGCCGCGACCATGTCAAAAAAACTCCACTTTCTTTTATTGCACAACACACATCTACAAAACGGGATATAATTAAAAAATATGCTTCTTTATAGTTTTAAACAGAGCTTTTTTTGTACTATTGATTGGAAATGTCGTTTTTAGAATAGTTTTGCTTCAAGAATTTTTCGAAAAGCATTTAATTACAATCTTCATAGATTATTTCATTCTAGGAGCCAAAAGTTTCTACAGCTGCGAGGAATCTAGACGACGAAGAATTGTCTCACTCTTCCTTATCTTTTTAGACCGAGAAAGAAAAGGAAGACTGGCCTATACCACGGCCACAAAAAACGTTAAAGCAGCAAACAAACAAGGACTCGCAGTCATTTGAAAGAGAAGAAACTTCCAAACTGACAACACAGGAATTACAACGCCTTGTTCTTATCGAACAATTAAAGACTACTCGTATCCAGAGGCAGTTTTAGGAATAGGCAATATGGAAAACGGCGCAACTACATGCCAGCCACCAGGAAACTATTGCATAGTTACACGTATGTCGCAGTTCCTCCAAATTCTTGCGTCGTTTACAGAACCCGGCCAACTAACATCAGCACTAATAAACATTTCCACTGAGTTACATGTTGCCTGCACATTTAAAGTCACCAATCCCTTTCTGTTGATGTATTTATCACCGTGTTGATTCGGTTTCAAAATCTGAACGTGCGTGCAATCAATCACTCCAATGGCCATTGGAAACTGATATTTTTCTTGCTACACTTGTTGTGCTTCGTTTATTTTGGGTTGGGTTGACGGAAATTTGATCCACAAATGGGACTTTTCAACTATTTTGTTCATTACAAATGAAATTGTTTTTGAAACAGTCGACTGAGTGATTCCCAATTCTTCAGCTACACCCATCTGAAATCCAGGATTGGCCATATATCGCAAGAAAACCTTCATTTTATGATTTGAAGAAAGAGCGCCTAATTTTCTTTCAAGATTTTCTCCCAAAAAGTACGTTGCCATCCAATTTACATTTTCTTCTTGAAATCTGTAAAGAGATTTATAATCTCGCCAACTGGCTTCCCTTCGCACTTTGTATTGCTTCTGCGCCCGTATATTCACGAATTGTGCCATTTTATGACCAGCTTATTTATTGCAAGGTGCATCTCCTACTAACGAGATGCAAAAACTTTGGAGCAAATGCTGAACTAAGATGAGCAAATACTTTAACGTGAGTAGATACTCATGCTTCCAATACAAATTTCAGCAAAATCTTTTACTTAAATTTTTATTCATAAACTATATAGCATTTGCTCATTTTTATTCATACGGTCAAATAAATTACGCTTTAAAATAAATCCTTCGAAAGTCTTTGAGATGAAATTCAGTCAGAGATAAGTTCAAATATTTAAGATGAATAAAAATCCTCGATGAAAAAGTGATAATTAGTTAAAATTAAATTTAGAAGGGTATTATTTTTGCTGTATGACTTTAGCAACAAACATTATTACTGTGTCTTCATGTACTAAAAATGATTCTTCCATTAGTGCATTTCAACTCGAATCTCTAATAGAAATATAATGAATATTATGTTATATTTATTTATATTTCATATAAATAAGAGAATAAATATGTACTCACTATAGAGAGAACTGTTTTTATGCTTGGGGTAGACATTAAATTTACAAAATTTATTGTAGAAATAATACCATATAACAATCACTGACAAATGAGTGAAATTATTAAAAGACCCGATATCTTAAGTTGTAGAAATTCTTTGTACAGGTATCTTTCTAGAGGTGTTGATTCTACAAACGATATTCACAACATATTTTCCTCCTTAAAGACCCATGATAATAATTTAGTGCATTTCTTTTGACACAAACGAGATGATGTTACATTAAGAATATCTCTTCTTATAATAATGAATTATAAAATTTCTGATGCCGACTTAAGTGTAAGTATGAGTATCAGATAATAACTTTTCCATTTCTAGAGACGATAATATTATATGAAACAGTAGCAGCAATTACTATCTTCACCAAGTAATAGAAAAAGAGAAAACCAAAATACAACAACTCTATAATATAGACACGCATACGAAGTTAATAATTACAAATTTAATCGTATAGAACAGCAGCAGTTCCAGCAGCTGCTCTGAGTTGTAATAAATAAATATGGGTTAGGCAATAACAGCGTCGGCTGTCAAAAACGATGACCTGGTTAAGTAAAGGTAAGTACACAGTTAATATTTCTCAGAGAATAAGAAATTTCATACGTTATGTACATATTTGTATACTAAAATTGTGCAGTTTTACCAATTTTAATCAGTTTATGCGACATGGATTATATGTTTTACCAATATGTACATTTACGACTGTAGCAGTATTGTCTGTAAATATTGTCGTATCAGATGGATATTTGGCAAATAAATCTGTTTTAGTTTTACAGAAAGTGTTAAAATAATTAATTAGATTTTGTGTAAAACGCTACTTTGACCTAGAAAGAATAGTAGCCACGTACAAATCAGCAGACAGCTCATCTTTTGACTATACCGCGGACTCCGGTGAGGGACACAGCAATTATTTTCCAGAAAAGACATCAGTGACCAAATTCAATGCAAAAGACAATTAGATTGTTGGAGGAACTCTTAAATTATATTTTCTGCAGATTGAATGTTATTTTTTTGTAAATGGCCATAAGCTCCAAGACTATTGGAAATATGTTTTTATGTATTCAACATTTTTAGCAAATATAGATGTCACAATGTCATGCAAATATACAAACTTTTTAATTACATATATTTTCTGCTAATGATGGGATTAGGTGGGAAACGTTTACAATATTAATTTCTAATTGAAACGTAATGTATTTCTCTATCTGTGTACTTATTACTATAATAATAAATTTTTTTCACATCTGTATAAAGTCTTCATCATTCAGACATTTATGTTTTCGTAAATATTATTTGTCAGCAGTTATCAAACAACATGTTGATTAATAGGAATATCCGTTATATCCTATATAAGATTGAAATAACTGTATTACAATAAGGAAAATAAAATAGATTATATTCCATAATATTCCTAAAAATATAAGATATAAACTTATTTTCTGATAATAAGACATGCTCCACCTATTGCTTTAAAATGAAAACATTTAGTTATCCCATATTATCAGTGTTATAATCATCTATCAAACTTAATTTCACGACATCTTTGACATAGGTTTTGATATAGTTTAAATAAATGAAAAATGCGTTGGATGATTATTTTCTTTATCGCCGTTCGTAGAATAATATATTTTTGTTATCCTATTCCAGAGAAATTTTATCACAACTCACCGATGACCAATGATGGGTGATCAAATAGGAACCAGATTTATCAGTTGTTTAAAATAAAATGGGCACATTTGTGACGTCTAACTTGAATAACTGAAATTTTATTTTTACTGTCATTAGTATTTTGAAGAAAATAAGTGTACAGAAACAAATCTATGCTGTTTTTGTATGTAGTAAAAACTAATTGAAAATCGTTGCTATAATAATATTTAAACACTTGTTTGGAACGCCCCTCGTATTACAAAGGAGCCTATAAACTAATCAGAATTACCTATCCAAAAACTGAATTAGCACAATGAGCAAATAAGCAATGTAAATATTATTCTTGTTTCACGTGTTTGTGTAATTTATACCGGAAAGAAAGATAAAAATAAACGTAACACTGTAACCTACACATAAAATCTCATCAAAGCGGTTGAGATCAAAGTTGTTTGTATGCGGTAGTATGGCTGCAGTGTCGAGGATTTTAACCAGAATCGGTGTGATGAAACATTGATCAAAAAGTTTAAAATACATCGTTAATGATATTTGCGTTATATCATTCTGTTTGACAAGTGAGATCTATAAATATAGTCAGGTTTATACCCAAATATACAGCTACTTCCTTTCGGTAAACGTGTGAATAAGTTACGAATATACAATGACGAACAAAAATTTTCTTAATAAAGAAATTGCAAATATGAAAATATACACTACTGTTCAAAAAACACACTACATTAAATGTACCATAAGTTTGAAGAGCTATTTTTCTTCTGAACCGTTAATTGGATTTAGATGATTTTTTTCCACGTTATAGGTCTATTACTATGAAATTACTGTACCAATATTTTCACTTATAATCTCCTTATTGTTTGAATTATTTCCGGAAATTTTCTACAAAAATTCGTGATAGGAAAAATTTCCGGACATTATTCAAGGACGTGGGATTCGGTAAGAAAATGTTACACCCAAAATTTATTTTAAAAATCTGACATGCTTCATTTTAGAACTTAGTTAGCCAAAATAAACTTGGCCAGACAGGTAGACATAAGGGCTATTTTGGCGAAGCAAACCAGTTCAAACCTGGTGAACATTTGACAAGTGATAAATGTCAAATGTTCACCAGGTTTGGATCGGTTTGCTTCGTCAAAATATCCCTATTGTTTTGCAGTACATGACATGTTGTTTTTCTTAAACGTCACATAATTTAATCGCATTTAACGCGTTTTTTTAAAATCCAAAATGGCTCGTTTTGGAAATGAAAATTCTGAAAACATAAAAACAGAAGTGGCAAATATAGCTCCCCAAAATGCGAAGAAGTCGAAATTAAGTGTATGGATGCAGTTTCTAGTTTTTTGTGCGGAAAGATCCTACAATGTTGAAGATCCAACAATATCGATGACTGCGTTGGCATTCATTTTAGAAGATTATGCGTTTAATATGAAGAAGAAAAGAAAGAATTTGTCACTAAGGTAAATTACGTACTTTTAAATTATTTGACAAAAAAGGCAAAATTGCAAAAAAATATTGAACCGCTAAAATTATGTTCTTGTTTTGTTTTAGGTTATGTTGAACTCTACAGCAAAACAACTTCAAACTTTTTTTAAAAGCTAGAGCAGCTTGCGAGGCGAATAGAGGACAGCTACAAAAGGACCCAGAAAAAAGAAAGAGAAGAGAGCATCTTTAACAAGCGAAGGTTATAAACAAATATTAAATAAACGGTTTTAAAGATTAAAACTAACTTTTCCGCATCTGTGGCCCTGACCAATATTCTATCATAAAATTGTCACCTGTATACACTTTGGAGGATATATCGTGCTAACAAACCGAAATTTCTCCAAAAGTAACCAAAAGTGTACTATATCTGGTTTTATAGGACCCGCTGTACTCGTTCTAGTCAGCTGAAAATCAATAGGGTACATCTGTGAGACACCTTGAGCAATATTTGATCATAAAATTGGTCACTTTTGTTCACTCTGGAGGCTGTATCGTGCTAACAAACTGAAAATTCTCCAAAAATAAAACGAAAATTTGGTACTTGAAGTACCATAGCACCCATTGTACAGGCGTTAGTGAGCTGAATATCAATAAAATTCATCTTTGAGACGCTCTGAATAATATCCAATTATAAAATTTGTCACTTGTATATACTCCGAAGGCTATATCGTGCTAACTAACTGAAATTTCCCCAAAAATTACAAAAATATCGTACTTAAAGTACTATAGCACCCGTTGTACTGGCTCCGGTGAGATGAATATCAATAGGGTTCATCTGTGTGATGTCCTGAATAATACTCATTCATAAAATTGGTGACTTATTGAACTCCAGAGACTGTATCGTGCTAACAAACTGATTTCTCAAAAAATGACAAAAATGTACTTCAAGTACTATAGCACCCGTTGTACTGGCTTTGGTGAGCTGAAAATCAATAGGATTCATCTGTGACATGTCTATGGCAGTTTATCAAAGATTCTTAATAAAATAAAAAACAACAGGTTCCTTTCACTTTAGTAATAAAGAAGGCATTTAATTTTTGAATTAAAATATTTATATTTGCAACATAATTCACATAGTGTTACTAAAATAGAAGAAAAGTAAGATTTTATAGAAAAGCGATGTCTATGGCAGTTTATCAAAGATTCCTAATAAAATAAAAAAACAACAGGTTCCTTTCACTTAAGTACTAAAGGAGGCATTCAGTTTTTGAATTCTAATATTTATATTTGCAACACAATTCACTTAGTATTGTAATTTTTTATTATTTATTTAAAACAGTTTATCCTGATGGGTGCGATAAATTCATACACTCGGTAGTATGACTTACTCAATTTATTTATTCATTAATTTATATTACATATTTAGTACACTACTACACAGTAATTTATATAAACACTTCACTACTATTTGCTTGTTCACTTGTTTATTTCACGAGTTCACTTTATAAACTGACTCTACGGCAAGTAGGTAGTCTTTTTATATACTAGTCGGCCTTCTGGAATATTCATTTTTCGAGATATTTCTTGAATGCCGGCTCAATCCTTAAAATATCTTCGGTGAACATGTCTATAGAAAAAGGTCACAAAAAAATCCCAATGATCTTTCCAGAACTCGGCGCGCTCGCCATTTTTTAACACCGTTAACATATGGTTACAGGACCGTACTTAGTATCTACTTCGGTCTGCGAGTTTGCAACATTACCCCCTCCTTAAATGGAAGTTCCTCCTGGAACTTTTATGTAGCCGAGACTGGATGTTTGAATCGGCAACTGGCCCCATTTCTACACTTTCCGATCTTATGAAAATAACAGGGCACCGTCTTCATCGGATACTGATAACGGGGGTTGTAGCTGCAAATTAATATCTGGACGCCGGTATCTTGGAAGATCACCTCTACCATGTTCCTAGTGACTCGCCAATCCAACTGGTTACTCGCCATCTTAGGCATAGCCAGTTTCTTCACACTGGATTCCAACACATGGTCTCGGAGGTTTCGAAGTGCTTCCCACACATCGCGGTAGGTAGATCGATCTTGAAATTCATTTTTAGTTACCACGTATTTCCGGAAATTTTCTAAAAAAATTCGTGACAGGAAAAATTTCCGGACATTATTCAAGGACGTGGGGGATTCGGTAAGGAAATGTTACACCCATAATTTATTTTAAAAATCTGACATGCTTCATTTTGGAACTTACTTAGCCAAAATAAACTTGGCTAGACAGGTAGACATAAGGGCTATTTTGGCGAAGCAAATCAGTTCAAACCCGGTGAACGTTTGACAAGTGATAAATGTCAAATGTTCACCAGGTTTGGATCGGTTTGCTTCGTCAAAATATCCCTATTGTTTTGCAGTACATGACTTATGTTTTTTTTCTTAAACGTCACATAATTTAATCGCATTTCACGCGTTTTTTTAAAATCCAAAATGGCTCGTTTTGGAAATGAAAATTCTGAAAACATAAAAGTAGAAGTGGCAAATATAGCTCCCCAAAATGCGAAGAAGTCGAAATTAAGTGTATGGATGCAGTTTCTAGTTTTTTGTGCGGAAAGATCCTACAATGTTGAAGATCCAACAATATCGATGACTGCGTTGGCATTCATTTTAGAAGATTATGCGTTTAATATGAAGAAGAAAAGAAAGAATTTGTCACTAAGGTAAATTACGTACTTTTAAATTATTTGACAAAAAAGGCAAAATTGCAAAAAAATATTGAACCGCTAAAATTATGTTCTTGTTTTGTTTTAGGTTATGTTGAACTCTACAGCAAAACAACTTCAAACTTTTATTAAAAGCTAGAGCAGCTTGCGAGGCGAATAGAGGACAGCTACAAAAGGACCCAGAAAAAAGAAAGAGAAGAGAGCACCTTTAACAAGCGAAGGTTATAAACAAATATTAAATAAACGGTTTTAAAGATTAAAACTAACTTTTCTGCATCTGTGGCCCTGACCAATATTCTATCATAAAATTGTCACTTGTATACACTTTGGAGGATATATCGTGCTAACAAACCGAAATTTCTCCAAAAGTAACCAAAAATGTACTATATCTGGTTTTATAGGACCCGCTGTACTCGTTCTAGTCAGCTGAAAATCAATTGGGTACATCTGTGAGACACCTTGAGCAATATTTGATCATAAAATTGGTCACTTTTGTTCACTCTGGAGGCTGTATCGTGCTAACAAACTGAAAATTCTCCAAAAATAACGAAAATTTGGTACTTGAAGTACCATAGCACCCATTGTACAGGCGTTAGTGAGCTGAATATCAATAAAATTCATCTTTGAGACGCTCTGAATAATATCCAATTATAAAATTTGTCACTTGTATATACTCCGGAGGCTATATCGTGCTAACTAACTGAAATTTACCCAAAAATTACAAAAATATCGTACTTAAAGTACTATAGCACCCGTTGTACTGGCTCCGGTGAGATGAATATCAAAAGGGTTCATCTGTGTGATGTCCTGAATAATACTCATTCATAAAATTGGTGACTTATTGAACTCCAGAGACTGTATCGTGCTAACAAACTGATTTCTCAAAAAATGACAAAAATGTACTTCAAGTACTATAGCACCCGTTGTACTGGCTTTGGTGAGCTGAAAATCAATAGGATTCATCTGTGACATGTCTATGGCAGTTTATTAAAGATTCTTAATAAAATAAAAAACAACAGGTTCCTTTCACTTTAGTAATAAAGAAGGCATTTAATTTGTGAATTAAAATATTTATATTTGCAACATAATTCACATAGTGTTACTAAAATAGAAGAAAAGTAAGATTTTATAGAAAAGCGATGTCTATGGCAGTTTATCAAAGATTCCTAATAAAATAAAAAAACAACAGGTTCCTTTCACTTAAGTACTAAAGGAGGCATTCAGTTTTTGAATTCTAATATTTATATTTGCAACACAATTCACTTAGTATTGTAATTTTTTATTATTTATTTAAAACAGTTTATCCTGATGGGTGCGATAAATTCATACACTCGGTAGTATGACTTACTCAATTTATTTATTCACTAATTTATATTACATATTTAGTACACTACTACACAGTAATTTATATAAACACTTCACTACTATTTGCTTGTTCACTTGTTTATTTCACGAGTTCACTTTATAAATTGACTCTACGGCAAGTAGGTAGTTTTTTTATATACTAGTCGGCCTTCTGGAATATTCATTTTTCGAGATATTTCTCGAGTGCCGGCTCAATCCTTAAAATATCTTCGGTGAACATGTCTATAAAAAAAGGTCACAAAAAAATCCCAATGATCTTTCCAGAACTCGGCGCGCTCGCCATTTTTTAACACCGTTAACATATGGTTACAGGACCGTACTTAGTATCTACTTCGGTCTGCGAGTTTGCAACATTACCCCCTCCTTAAATGGAAGTTCCTCCTGGAACTTTTATGTAGCCGAGACTGGATGTTTGAATCGGCAACTGGCCCCATTTCTACACTTTCCGATCTTATGAAAATAACAGGGCACCGTCTTCATCGGATACTGATAACGGGGGTTGTAGCTGCAAATTAATATCTGGACGCCGGTTTCTTGGAAGATCACCTCTACCATGTTCCTAATGACTCGCCAATCCAACTGGTTACTCGCCATCTTAGGCATAGCCAGTTTCTTCATACTGGATTCCAACACATGGTCTCGGAGGTTTCGAAGTGCTTCCCACACATCGCGGTAGGTAGATCGATCTTGAAATTCATTTTTAGTTACCACGTAGAATTGTGTGTCAGTCTCAGTGTCTTGCAAGGGGCTGGAATCTGGTTTTCAAGTTTTTCTAATTGCTCGAACTTCTTTCGAAAGACGGTTGCCAACACTCGTGCGTACTTGATACGGGCGGGGATGTTGTATGCCAGTGAACAATCCTCCGGGAGAGTGAACAAATCTTGTCGTTGTTCTGAAGTGACTCCATATATAACTTTCCCGGTACCTCCAAATGCGCCCATAAATTCATTGTCATCAGACACACCTTGAATATGGTTTACTCCTTTCTCGAACCCCAAAATTTTTTCAAATTTTCTTTAACTATTTCAAAGGACAATTAATAAGAAACCTATTAACGAAAAATTGTGATGGAAGTATTTTTTATAGCGTCAAAAAAATTCATAATGATTACGATTATGCGCTGACGGTCATCGTTCGTTTTGAACTCGAAGCCCCAAAATTTTTTCAAATTTTCTTTACCCATTTTAAAGGACATTTAACTACAAACCTTCTAACGAAAAGTCCCAACTATTTCAAGTGAAAAAAAAAATAGGAACCTATTGACCAAAAATTGTGTTGTAAGTAAGTAAGTATTTTTTATAACGTGAAATAGTTAACGAAAATTTGAAAACTTTTTGGGGCTTCGGGTTCAAAACGAACGATGGGCGTCAGCGCACAATCGTAATCCTCATGAATTTTTTTGGCGTTCAAAAAATACTTACATCACAAATTTTGGTCAATAGGTTCCTGATTAAGTGTCCTTTAAAATAGTTAAAGAAAATTTTGGGGCAATGGGTTCAAACCGAACGATGGTAGTCAGCGCACAATCATAATCTTCATGAATTTTTTTGACGCTTAAAAAAACTTACAGCACAATTTTTGGTCAATAGGTTCCTAATTAAGTGTCCTTTGAAATAGATAAAGAAAATTTGAAAAAAAGTTGGGCTTCGGATTCAAAACGAACGATGGGCGTCAGCGCATAATTGTAATCTTTATGAATTTTTTTAACGTTATAACAAATACTTACGTCACAATTTTTCGTTGATAGGTTCGTAATTAAATATCCTTTGATATAGTTAAAGAAAATTTGAAGATATTTTGGGGCTTCGAGTTCAAAACGAACTATGCGTCGGCGCACAATCCTAAACTTTATGAATTTTTTTGACGTTATAAAAAAACTTACATGACCATTTTTTGTTAAGAGATTACCAATTAGGCGTTCTTTGTAATAGTTGATTAATTTATTTTTTATTTTTGGTACTTCGATTCAGAATAATGTACAAGATCAACTATTTGAAAACTTTTTATTCGCTTAATCTTTAATTTTTGGTAGTAAAATTATGTATCCTATTAAAATGTCATTATATGTCTCCTATATTAACATTTTTTTGCAAAAGTACAGTTTATTTTGTGAAAAAATATTTGTGGATGGTAGCGTTTATTACGCCAACCCTCCCCCCCCCCTATAAAGCAAAGAAAATCATTCACGGAGCATAATGGTGCATATATTATTGTTGAAAATATCTATTGGGGGAGGCAACTAAACTGACCTAATCAAATACCTTATTATAATCGATGAATCATACATAATATACTGATTCATGGCTAGACTTTTTTATGATATTACATTGATAGTAGCAAATAGTGCCTCTCTTTTCCCACATTATTTCTGAATCCAAACGGAGCTTCGCTGAAATTTTTCAAATAATGCCTACAAAAATATAATGAATTATAGGTTGTATGTTTATTTTATGATAGTAAAAAGATATAAACACTTAAATTCTGACTTACACGTATAACTAACTTTCCATCCAAACAACAACTATGCCATTTTTAACTGTACAGATTTCGGTTGAATTTTTATTGCATTTTTAAATCGTGGCGAGACTTGTAGCTTCCATGACTAAATACCGATCTCTTTTGGTATTTCGTTTTTCAACACGTCGACTTTCAACCGTCCAAGCAAGTTCTTTCGTCCTTTGTTCATAAATTTTTTTAACATCATTAATCACTATTCAAGACGGTATTTAATGGGATGGGTCTTTTTATCATACACAGGTAGATTATACACATGAGGAATGGTATAACCCTGAGGAATTAGTGTTTTTTAAGACAGTCTTAATTTGTATGCTAGATAGTCTTTAATACTACTATATTCGAATTTAGAATGAATGTTTTCAATTATTGGGTTTATATTACACATTACGTCAATCTTCCTATAGGTGATGGAATGCAAACGACTACTATTTGCTTTAGCAGTAAATATTTTTTTTGTAATCGGTACTTTCAATTCATATTTTATTAAATCTAAATATTTAATAATATTTGTAATAAATAATTATGCAATATCAAGTGTGAAACACATTGTAAATATTCTCTGTTGCTTTATTTTTAATTTTCAAATCTTATTCAGGCATATAATAAGCGAATGGTATAAAATTACGACAGATGCAGCCTCTTGACGGGTTTCTGTAGTTTTTGTACACACATTAGATTGTATCATTTACCCGTGTGAAGTTATCTCCGAATTTATTTTTAACCATGCACGAATATTTTTTACAAAATAAACTGTACTTTTGCAAAAAATGTTAATATAAGAGACACATGATGACATTTTAATAGGCTACATCATTTTACTATCAAAAATTAAAGATTAAGTGAATAGAAAGTTTTCAAATAGTTGTTATTATTATTAAAAAGGTTCTTTATTTTTATTTTGGTACCTTCATACAAAAAGAGTGAAAACATACATGTCAAATATGGGCCGATGTTCTGGCAATTTTTCGTCCTCCTTTTGTGCAGCGTCTATTGGCGTCCATGGTTCCTTGCCGTAGCATTATCCATAGCTATTCATGTTCTACAATAACTTTGTCCCGTAATGTGTTTATGACTCCTTGCATATTTTGACTATGTATTCCCTGAAAAGTAGCTAAAAAACAGGCTTTCAAAAACTATATGAAGTTTAGTTTTCGAGAAAGCAACATGACGTTGATTTTGAATATGTTTATTTGTTATTTATTTATTTGGATTGATTAACATTTATGTGTGAAATAGGCTTGGAGTTATTCAACCTTGTTATGTAATTAGTGTTCCATGCAGAAGTCTAAACCTACTATCTCGGATGTCTCCTGCGCGACTTGCGTCTGTGAGGTTCTTACGAAGTTCTTCTGGCAGACAATATTTATAAAAATTTGATGAGATTTTTGTTATAAAGTTGTTCTTGTACATATTTCACAATTCTGAATCGAAGACCCAAAAATAAAAATAAAATGATTCAACTGTTACAAAGAACATCTAATTAGAAACCAGTTGACAAAAAATTGTAATGTAAGTATTTTTTGTAACGTCAAAAAAAATTCATAAAGATTACGATTGAGTGCCGTTCGGCATCGTTCATTTTGAACTCGAAGCCCCAGAATTTCTTCAAATTTTCTTTGACTATTTCAAAGGACACTTAATTAGTAACCTATTAAAGAAAAATTGTGATGTAAGGATTTTTTTTAACGTCAAAAAAATTCATTAAGATTACGATTGAGTGCCGATCGGCATTGTTCGTTTTGAACTCGAAACACCAAATTTTTTCAAATTTTCTTTAACTATTTGAAAGGACACTTAATAAGAAATCTATAAACGAAAAATGGTGATGTAAGTATTTTTATAACGTCAAAAGAAATGCATAAAGATTACGATTGTGCAGCGACGCACATCGTTCGTTTTGAACTCGAAGCCCCAGAATTTCTTCAAATTTTCTTTGACTATTTCAAAAGACACTTAATTAGTAACCTATTAACGAAAAATTGTGATGTAAGGATTTTTTTTAACCTCAAAAAAATTCATTAAGATTACGATTGAGTGCCGATCGGCATCGTTCGTTTTGAACTCGAAACACCAAATTTTTTCAAATTTTCTTTAACTATTTCAAAGGACACTTAATAAGAAATCTATTAACGAAAAATTGTGATGTAAAAATTTTTTATAACGTCTAAAAAAATTCATAAAGATTACGATTGTGCGCCGACGCGCATCGTTCGTTTTGAACTCGAAGCCCCAAAATTTTTTAAAATTTTCTCCAACTATTTCCAAGGACACTTAATTAGAAGCCTATTAACGAAAAATTGTGATGTAAGTATTTTTTATAAGGTCAAAAAATAATTGCACTACCTAGGTACTCATTCATCGTCAATGGCAAAACTTCTACGTCTACATTGTATAGCCAAATTCTGGTTAATCGTAAATTTGAGCATCGTTATATTTAGATTCTATCTTCCGCACCTCTTAGGTAAATCCTAAAACTCTACGTAGATTTGTCATTTGAAAATGTCTATATTTTTTTAAATGTGTTATTTCTCGCGTTTGGCCGTTCGTTTGTCCATATGGAACCCGTTTCGTGGTTATGAATTATGCTGTGTGGAATTTAGCTAGAGATCTGCAACTTTTTGTAATAGGTGTCGGCGCACAATCGTAATCTTTATGAATATTTCTTGACGTTATAAGAAATACTTACATCACAATTTTTGTCAATTAATTTCTAATTAGGTGTTCTTTGTAATAGTTAAATATTTTTTTTTATTTGTGGATCTTCGATTCATTATCGTGAAATATGGATCTAGGAATTTTCTTCGAAAGCAATTCTTCGAAAACAATTCTTCGAAAACAATTCTTCGAAAATCAATTCTTCGAAAATGCGATTCTTCGAATACCATATTCTTCGAATAAACAATTCTTCGACTAATAATTCTTCGACAGCTTTATTATTTGGATTTACTAAAATCTGGGATAAGTTTTCATTAGACAATATTCAATATTTCTCGCATGATATATAAACGTATGATGCGGAACATACTAATAATAAATGAGAATTATAAGGTCATTTTCTTCTTGGAGAATACCTAGGAACTGGAAATAAAACACTACTTTTTTTATTTGTTATAATTATGTCAACATTTTATTAATAAATTACAGTAAAAGTTTACAGTACAGTAAAAGGTTACAGTAAAAATTACAGATAAATGACATAAATACTATCAAATACCAAGGTAAGAAAAATATTATAGATTAATATGATATGTTGTGAGCTAAACCTCTAATGTATTCTATTATATTATTTTTATCATACTGATTTAGAAGAGTTTTGATTCGTTGATTACAATCTTTGTACTTATTTCTTGGTGTTTGTGGTTCAAATCCGCTTAAATATTGTTCTACACGAAGTTCATTTAGACTTTGCTCATTTTTTATACATTTTATAAATTTCCACAAGTTGGGGTGAACTGCTGATACTTGTGTTTCAAAACTTCGATGCCATCCTTCTACCGAATTATTTGTTCTCGATAAATCATCCAAAACTGTTTGATATAGATTCCACAATTCGTATGGATATTGTGGTGGTTTTCGCTGTTTTCGATTTGGTCGCCCAATCCACGTATCTTCAAAATAATTAATAACACTTTCGGCTTCTGACGGAAATATTTCACTATCATATAATTGTTCAAAAGCCATAACTATATCATCCACTGGGACGAAAGCAATAGCACACAACATTTTTAGTTTGAAAGCAAATTCACTGTCAGTCTCATAGCGTTTTTTTAATCCATTCCTTTGAATCATTCGAAAAATGCATTGACTGAAGTGGAAAAAACAGCCTCTTTTTCTACAACTTGGAAAAGCACTATTGCAGGCATTAATCAATGCTTTTTCGAAGTCAGTGGTAATCGTTGCAGGCACTAAAGATGATTTCAAATTTTTAAGTTCTTGAAAAAATTGATCATAAATTCGTTCTGATTTTTTTGGTAAGAGTGCATAAACTAAAGGTACCGATAAATTGTGTTGCGGTCCGTGAACGGTTAGTAATTGTTGGAATAATAACGGCACGGTTTTAAATGTGCCATCAATATACCAATGCTTACTGTTAGACAATAATTGGAGATTTTGTTCTGTAGTAAAAATTAATATTCTCTCGTCCACTGGACCGGCATCATATAACAAAAAAATTTCATTTTTGTAGGTTTTCGTATATTCCTCCAAAAATATTATTTCGCTTCTATTAGTAGGAAGAGCTGGTCCTTGTAGATTTTTTTGTCTGATATTGCGAATACTCCGTTTCATACTGCTAACACTTGGAAGCTTGGGAGCTGCCGTTATGGAACATGTAGTCGAAGCAATTGATATAATTCTGTGCGGAGGATCATTACTTATTTTCGAGTTGATTCGAATTTTTTCGTACACTTTGGTCGCTTCCACCTCTGAGGCGTCAGCAATATGATTATGTTCTTTTGTTATTTTACTGATTTTATCGTCGACAGTAATTATTCTCGCTGGACAGTTTGTTTTTCTTTTTTCAAAAAATGCGCACTTCCAATACACTTTTTCACCTTTTTCAACATCTTTAAAATAAAAATGTCCCTCGAACAACAATTTACGTTTTCCTTTTTCTGAACAAACAAATTCTGCATCCATATTTACTTGCACAGGGTTAAATTAAAACTAATTTTATTTTATGGAAAACAATCCCTTTTATACCCACTCAGGTCAGTTGCAAACTTGGGATTAGATAAATTATACCTGATTTATATCACAAACAAATTCTGCATCCATATTTACTTGCACAGGTTTAAATTAAAACTAATTTCCAAGGGATTATCGTCAGTTGCAAGCTTGAGATTAGATAAATTATACCTGATTTATATCTCTGAACAAAGTCATTCCTTTTGGATAATTCGAAGAATTGTTATTCGAAGAATTATTAGTCGAAGAATTGTTTATTCGAAGAATTGCATTTTCGAAGAATTGATTTTCGAAGAATTGTTTTCGAAGAATTGCTTTCGAAGAATTTTCCGGATACCGTGAAATATGTATAAGAACAATTATTTGAAAACTTTTTGTTCACTCAATCTTTAATTTCTGGTAGTAAAATTATGTCTCCTAAATTAACATTTTTTTGCAAAAGTTCGGTTTATTTTATAAAAAATATTCGTGGATGGTTAAAAAAATCCCCAGGTGTATAATTGTATATCAAAAGACGCAGACAGAGACGAAAATCTACAAAGACAAGGGCGTGATCTAATGCAGAATAGCGTTTATTGAAAAATAAATAGATAACTATTATAATTGGTAATTGAGAATTGATATTTCATTGCTGCATCATGGGCCGCGTTACATAAAAAAAAAGAATTTTATTCCTACCTTCTGTGGGATATACATATATTACACCTTTGGTGTACAATTTCAATACTACTTAAGAAAGATCACGATTTATTTTTATCTACTACCTTGGTTTCATACACAATATTAAAAGAGAAAAACACTTTTTGACAAAACTTGTGTGACTCTGTTGTTTCCAAATCATCTCAGCAATATACTCAGGTGCCTTCACCGAGTATGTAGATGGACCTCCTGTGGTGAAGGAAAAAGAAACAAAGGAAAAGAGAAAAATAAAAGAATAAAGGAAAAATAAAAAAAGGAAAACAAAAAAGGCCTGAAATTAAATAAGAAGTCTAATTAGGAAGTCACCCAGGTAAGAACAGGAACCAAGAAAACTCGCAAAAATATGCGTAGTCAGTAGTTCTCCAAAAGAAAAAAAAGATTTTCACAAAAAATGGTAGCTAGTCGATACACTTTTTATGAAGGTTTGGGTTTCAGTAGAATTAGAATCGGGAAGATTAAAATTATAGTCTATTTTTATGTACGAATAACGGTTATGTTTACATGACTGATCCATAGTTTGTTCCCGTGTAACTGAGTTAAATACAAGTGAATTGTTTTTTTGCTTACCAATAAATGATGTGGTCACTACTGCTTGCAAGAAAACACTTACTCCAAACAAAAGGAGGGTTTGGGGAGAGAAATGCAAAATGGAAATGCAAAGGATGAAAGTAACAACCACTCACAATTAACTGTTCCTTTTGATTTAATTTAAGTTCAGTTGGTTTTGTGATAAATTTTCGTAACCGATTCCAACAGAATTTTACCATATAAGCGGAGACCGAAAATTATTAACTTTTTTGTTTATTCCTAAGCCGATCAATACTAAGTAGTACGTGAAATCCTTTATGGTAATTTTAAATTGTATGAAAATGACTGTCTCGACCCTTACTTCGTGGAATATGCTCATATTAGTGTTTTCAAATGAAACTTACGGTCTCTAGTTAATTCCACAATATAATAAAAGTTATTGAAAATTATAAAAAATTGACAATAGTACATAAAATTGTATGCTTGGGCGGTGTTGTCAAGCCGTACCTATATTTTTCCTAAATAAAATAAAAATAAACGGTTTTAAGGGTGTATTCCGATAGCGCGCAGCGGTCAGTTTAATCCTTACAGATTATAAGAGGGTTCTAAAAGGGACAGGTCGATTGCGCGCAGACATGATATTAGTACCTGTCCCTAATAGCAAGGGGTCTTTCAGTCTTATGATTGTACACATTAAATTACATTTACTCACTTACATTATTCAGAAGAAGTTTACGTGTAAAGATACCGAAATGGAGACCATGTTAAGTGAGCGCGGAAAAAAATTATTAATAGTTAAAAGTTATACTTTTCGCAAAGATGGAGAAACTATATTAGGTGTTTCATATCGCTGTACAAAGCGAGGATGTCCAGCTTCGATTTCTGTGGATAAATCAGAAGAGGTGTTGTTACAGCAAAAAGACAATCACAGTCACGCATTTGATGAAAATTTACACGTTAAGGTAAGTGTTTAATAATTATATTTCTTACTACTAACCTTAGAAATCGTCATTATTGACTCCAAAGCTCGAATGAGAAATAATATTTCTCTCCCTAGGTAAATAATGAACTTTTTTTATATTTTCAATGAAATATAAACAGAAACTCTTATTTCTAATTCTAAACAAAATCAAACTCGCAAATTCAGCACTAGTAGGTACACTTAATTGGTATGATAAAATTATAAAAACTTATTTGAAATTAGCATCATTTCTGCCTTTATCAAAATCTAATTAAATAAAATTTTAAAATATTAGTACAACTCCTCGGTTAATAATGGCTCACTACTCGACCTACGTATATAATATAATATGATTAATTTTATTCGTATAAGTTAAATATTTCGGATATTCATCTAATTTCTTAAATTTGTTATTTTTCAAAAATACTCACTCTTATAAACCTCAAAAATTATAGTAGATATATATTATTTATATATTTTAATGTTGTTTCACAGAAATTACAAAACGGAATTAAAAGGAAGGCTGTAGAAGACATATCGCAAAGACCTTCTAAGATCATCAATACTGAGCTTAAAGAAGCTCCCGCAGAAGTGAATCTCACAACACGGGACCTTGATAATATAAGAAAAAGTGTATATCGATCAAGACGAAGCGTTTTGCCAGTTTTACCTCAATCATTAGAAGACCTCCAAGAAGCTCTAGAATCTATTGTTATTAAAACAAATAAGGACGAAGAATTTTTATTGGTAAATAACACGAACTTAAATGTAATAATATTTTCCTGTCAAACAAATTTACAGTATCTGTGTTCACGACCTAAAATTTATGTAGACGGAACTTTCAGTTATTGCCCGAAATTTTTAACTCAGTTATTTACGATACATACAGTAGAAAACGGACATTATATACCTTTAGTATTTATTTTACTGCCAAACAAACAATCTAATACTTACTTTGAGGCATTTAAGCTTTTAAAAAGTTATTGTGCTAGTATAAATTTAAGGTTTGAGCCCAAAGAAATCGTTAGTGATTTTGAAAAAGCGATACACGTTGGAGTTAAGAAAATTTGGCCAGACATAAATATAATAGGATGTAGGCTTCATTTGACCCAGTCCTGGTATCGTAAAATTCAAAATCTTGGGTTGGTATCTGAGTACAGGGATTCTAATTCAGCAATAGGTCTTTGGTTGCATTACACTTTTGGATTATTATTTCTAAATCCTAACGAAGTAGGGGATTGTTTTGTAGAAGACCTTTACTCAGATATACCTCAGAATGCTAAACTAATTGAATATGCTGATTATTTAGTTGATAATTATATATCTGATGATTCCGTTTTTCCTCCAAAAATGTGGGCTTCTTGTAATAGTGATCAAGAACGTACAACAAATGTTTGTGAATCATTCCACAGTCATTTTAACTCCAGTTTTTATGTAGCGCATCCAGATATTTTTAAATATATTAATGTTTTAAAAGATGTACAAATTAATACATATATTAAAATAAATAGTGTACATTTGCCTAAAGCTTGTAATAATATTAGGTATAAAAAACGCAAAGATTATGTAACAAATTTAATTAATTTATATGTAAATAACCATATTGAAAGATTTAATTTAATTAAAAGTGTTTGTTTTAATTTTGCAAAAAAATAAAAAAAATATATCTTATAATCACTATTTTATATAGTTTTCTTTTCAGGTGTTTTCCTATGGCATGTTACGTGTTAAAAAAATTGTTTAAGACGAGCATATTTCTATAAAGGAACCGTTCGCGCAATTGACCGGTTTACCGATTGTATACCGCGCGCTATTGACCCATAGAATTTCAACTACCTGAAAACATTTCTGACCGCTGCGCGCTACTGACCGTTGCCCGGTTTTAAAGATTAAAACTAACTTTTCCGCATCTGTGGCCCTGAACAATATTCTATCATAAAAGTGTTACTTGTATACACTTCGGGGGATGTATCGTGCTAACAAACCGAAATTTCTCCAAAAATAACCAAAAATTTAGTATATCAGGATTTATAGGACCCGCCGTACTCGCTATAGTCAGCTGAAAATCAATAGGGTACATCTGTGAGACACCTTGAACAGTACTCAATCATAATATTGATCAATCGTATACTATTTGGAGGCTGTATCGTGCTAATAAACTGAAAATTCTCCAAAAATTACAAAAATTTGGTACTCCAAGTACCATAGCACCCGTTATACTGGCATTAGTGAGCTGAATATCAATAGGGTATTTAATATCCAACCATAAAATTGGTCACTTGTATATACTCCGGAGGCTGTATCGTGCTAACAAACTGAAACGTCTCCAAAAATGACAAAAATATCGTACTTAAAGTACTGTAGCACCTATTGTATTGGATCTGGCGAGCTGAAAATCAATAGGGTTCATCAGTGATATATCCTGAACAATATTCAATCATAAAATTGGTGACTTGTTGCACTCCGGAGGCTGTATCGTGCTAACAAGACATGTAAGGAAAAGTGGCCGACGACAACGACGACGACGACATACACACAGGATTTTTTTTCTAAAAACTGTTTTTTTGTGTTGTTGTTGATGGAAAACGTGAAAATAACTCAAAAAAAAATTTCAAAATTTTAACTTTTTTTTGGGTAAACCAATACTTTTCTCGCATATTAGATAGGTCGGGCGGAAAAGTAATAGCGGAAACAGAGTTTATTTAGTATTAAATTCCTATTTTCATTTCTCGGTAACAAAAAACAGAGCCAATAATCCAGCTGAGAGATTTTTAAAAATAACAAGAAGTAGATTAGTGGGCATTAAAATGAATTTAACTATAAAATTGATTTTACGTCTTCTTGGAACGATACCTTAAGGTGAGGCTTTTAACACGTATCAGCTACAGCACGAAACAGTTAAAAAAAATTTTTCTAGGCATTATCATATAAATGTTAATGTAAAAGTCAAAATAACTATATGCGTTAAATAGAGAGCAGTTTTCATTTCAAATTGTGAAACTTTTAAACTTCGAACAAATCAAGATGGGCATCTTAAAGTAGTTTACTAATAACTCAACAATGACCTTGTCGATGAAAATATTTTCGACGTCATTCCAATTCAAAACCAATACCATTATTATTGAAAAGGAAACAATCTGTATGGACAGATCGATTATTCAGAACCAAGCTGCGTCAAACATAACTATATTCGAAGGAGGTTTTAAAAACAAGCACTGCCTTTATCAGTAAATCTGTCTTATTGCATTATTTTAATATTAGAACGCATTCAAAGAAGCAGAGTTGAGAATTCCCAATAGATTAAACAGCAGCCCCTGTCTTTTACAAACTGCGCCCCTAAATACATCCGAAATTTGATTCTGGGTCAAAATAACACAAAACAGATCCCAAAGGTACAATATAAGAGTATATCGGACACCCTTTTTAACGATTAAAGGGATGAAAGTTCTGACTGCAATTTGCAAAGGGTGACTGACCTACCCTAAATTACAGTAGACCCTCTTTTATGGTTATTGTTCATTGTATAATGAACAAGGATGAGTCAGTTTCGAGTTTTGTATAGTTGAGTTGTACCACATTATGTTAGAAAGCTATTTATTTCCATCTGGTTAACACATTATTTCGGTCCGTCATAAAACATTATCTCAGTTTATAACCATTTATTTAATTTGATAAGACACAAATTAATACCTTTACAAATATTATGAGGAACCAGAAAAATAAACAATGTTTTATTGGCGGTAATGGGGGTAACACATAAATTGAATCAACTATTTCGCCTCTATACACATAGTTTGTTCAAAACATAAAGTGTGGTACATAGGTACATTCAATTTTCGATTTTTTTTGTTATGTTGGCACCAATGTCTATAACATAATGTCGACATGATCAGCCATTTTGCATTGTTAGTTTGGTTTTAAGAGATATAAAAATTAGATGTCAATCATTTTTTTTTGTAAAAAATGGATCAAAGAATCTGTATTAAATTTTGAGTGAAAAATGAAATAAATGTTGTCTATGGCATTTGAAAAATCTGTTTTGAATAAAAAATGTTGTTTAACCAATCGTCTCACAGAATGCAAAAACATGTTAATGGCGATACTCTCCCTGGATGATTGAGCGCTTTAACAACCGATGATATATATATTATGCTAGCGTAATTTGTTGCTAATTTGTAACGCTGAGCTTGATTTTGTTGCAAACTTTGCTAGCGTAATTTTAAGCAAGCGTAGCCACACGATATAACTATAAAAATAAGTAATATTGAAAAAAACTAAATGCGCAGGAGTTTGTTGCTAAAAGTTGACACCAACCGATCCTGCAAAAATATAATATTAACAATTTTAAATACAATATTATGTTATTTATATTATGAGGTTATTATTATAAATAGAGCTCGGAAAAAATGCAACGTGCATTTTTTTACATCTTTTGCATTTTTTTTATACTTTTCCCAAAAAATGCATTTTTTTAAATATTTGAGCATTTTTTGCATTTTTTGCCAAATATTTTAAAATCCTATTGAACAGAAAGTTTTCATTATGGAATTTTTAAATCTGTTTGGGTTTGGAACTACCTGCTACCCCAAAATTTAGAGAACTTGAAAGAATAGGTACCTTCTTTATTGAAAGGGTCTTACTATATTGATTATTTTATTACTTTATTCTTAAAATGGGAAATACCAAATACAATAAACAAGTAACTGTAACCGGGGGATCCCCAACACATCGCAGCCGGATCGGCCTCCCCCGGTAAATATTAGGTAAACCTTTAATTGAGCAGTACCTTCCAACGAAAACATTAGGATTAGTGAACAGTGAACCTATTGTACTTTCTTTTAATCAGGATACAATATACAAGTGTTTGAATCGAAATGCCTAAAAAGACATTTAATGATATGTGCATAAAGTGTCACCGAGAACTTACTTGGGATGGAGACCACCTTTTTTGTACAGTGTGTTCAAAAAAGAGTGTATGTTACATATTGCTATTGGCTTTCGTTTTGAAGTATGTTTTATCTAAAAGTATAAGTATTCACGTATTCAAGATATAGGTAACATATTATTTTTTTTATTTTTTACATTTTACTTATTCGCAGCTTATTTTTTAACAAATTGTAACCGGATGTTACTATTTTGTTGTTTATTTAATGAGTTTTGAGGGTTTTCATCGATTTTGTAAACTTCTCGTTTATAATAAAGGCGTTTAATGATACTTCACAAGACCTTAAAATCATAAAACTGTTAAACCTATTTTAAGAGATAATTATAAAACAAAAGGGTGAATGATATGGTCGGACGTTATTGACACGTTCTGTGTGCGTACCAAGTAAAAAAAGTGTCCTTCTAAAAACATACAGGGTGTCGAATTATTTTGCAGTTAGATATTCATTTTTTTGCGTATATTTGTTTTGTTAAAATAATTAGTAGTTTTCCGTTCCCATTATAGATCCACGTCGAGAAAAAATTCATTGTGGATCAACACGTGAAATCTGCAAAGAATATTTCCAATATGCAGAAATTATCATCGCAACAAACCTTAAGAGGTTGCCTCCAACAACAGAAGCCAATAAAAGACGACCGAAAAGAGTTTAATGAGGATTTGTGCAAGGCAATGATTGCCAGTAACATACAGTTGAGCAAGTTAAATAATCCCAACCTGAAGGAATTTTTAGGAAAATATTGTAAACTAAATATTCCTGACGAGTCGACCTTACGTAAAGTGTCGACTCAATTTATGAACAAACATTAACTTGTATCAAAAACGAAGTCAATTCAAACTATTTCTATATTGTAGTAGACGAAACCACCGATTCGTGCGGTAGATATATCGCACATGCATTAATAGGTGTTTTAGGGGAAACAAATCCAAGCAGATCCTAACTTTTTGCTTCAAAAAAGCTAATAATTTAACAATTGCACGATTTGTCCAAGATTCATTCAACAATTTTTTCATGCCCCAAATTGTTCCCATAGAAAAATGTATTTTATTTTTATCTGATGCAGCACCTTATATGATTAAAGCTGGACAAAATTTAAAAATATTTTATTCGAATCTGCAACATATAACCTGTCTAGCTCATGGAATTAATAGAGTGGCAGAATGTATAAGGGAGCAGTTTCCTTTGGTCAATGACCTACTTAGCAATGTAAAAATAGTTATTTGTAAAACAAGAGTCACAATGACTCGTTTTGTAGTACGAGTGAAGTTTGCACAACGAACCGCGAAGCGGTGAGTTATGCAAATCACGAGTACTACAGAAAGTCATTGTGGCACAAGTTTTACACAATATTTTTTATGATTCGCATTTATTTAATCATTTAAATAAAATAGAATTTCATAAAATCCCTGTTTTTAAACTAGGAGGAGTAGTTTGAATTTAAGTTGGCAATTCTGTAGATTCCTAATTGATCAGATCACAGATGGCTTTATTCAGCACTTCTGACTTTTGACATATTATAACTGAATAATTGTGTAAATTATAAATAAACTTTCATTTAAGCAAAAAGAGGATGATTATTTGTTTACAACAAGAGCTTCTTCGTATATGCTCTTGCGATCTATTTATATTATATCATGAACAGAATTATTTCTGTAATACATCTTCACATAGATATCTGGTAATTTATCCCAAAAATCGAACGTTTTGTATACCTATATATTAATCCTATACAATATAAAAATTGACAAATCATTGATAAAAAAACGTTAGGGTACTGTATTCATTAATATTTTTAATATATAAATCATTCTTATTTACCTTTAATATAATAATTTGCTAGCTAGAACAACGCTAGACCATTTTATTTATAATTTGTGTCAAGGTTAAAGTCAAATGTCAAATAAAAATATAACTAAATTCAATAACCAAAGAGCTTCATTGTGACACTGTAAACAATGTTATAATGAAGTCTCTTTTATACGCGAATTATAAAAAAGTATTTTTAAAAGCTCCGACACGCGTTCAATTTTACAAAGAAAAATTTCCAAATCTTGCCTTACCTCCACAACCTGTAATAACTCGTTGGGGTACCTGGTTGGATGCAGCTATATTTTATGCTGACAATTACCACGCCATTAAACATGCGATTGACTATCTTAGTGACTCTTCATCTACATCTCTTTTAAACGCAAAAAATATTTTTAAAAATTCATTAATAAAGAATAATTTAATATTTATAAAAACCATTATATGTTTGTATCTACAACTATTAAAAAATTAGAAATATCTTGTATTCCATTAACGGAATCAGTAGCTCTAATTAGCCAGTTTGAGTCAAATTGTAAGAAAGACGGTGGCCAAATTGGGACTGTCGTTCTAAATAAATTCAATTCTGTGGCTCAAAATAATACAGGCTTTCAAATTTTGAAAAATATGTCGAAAATTTTATGGGCGAAAACGATGTAAATATACCAAATTTAGAATTAAACATCATTTGTAAATATAAATATGCTCCCATTACAGCAGTTGATGTTGAACGAAGTTTTTCATTTTTTAAACAAATGTTTTCTGACAAGAGACAAAGTTTCCTCCTAGAAAACTTTGAAAAACACATAGTTATTAATAGTTTTTACAATAATTGTAAGACGTGACTTATGTCTGTTTAAATATTGTTATTTTGTTTTATTGTTACCATAATAGTTTTAATAGTACCTATGTATTATTATTATTATTAATAAAATCTGATAGTTAATATAAATTTTCGTTGTATACCTAATTTTTAAATTCCGCCCCCACTCCCTACCATAGTAAAATAATGAAATTATAGTATTATTCAACATTATAATATACATCATTCCTTGCATTTTTTTCTAAATTCCTTGAATTTTTTTCTAAAATCCTTGCATTTTTTCTCAATTTCAGATGCATTTAAATGCGCATATTTTTGGCTTTTTCGGTTTCATTTTTTCCGAGCTTTAATTATAAAATATAAATGCATTTATAAAATTAATCAAACCAGTCGTAAGAAACCATTTTCTGATATTCCGACCGGGTTTTGAAACATCTTGGTGGAGGTCAACGATACTGATAAAGTTTTACACCTTCTGAAAAATATGTAATTTGAAAAAATTGCTGCCGTATTACGCTTTGCATGAGAAATTAGCGAAATTGCGGGCGGTTGAATTTCAACTAAAAAACACTCCGGCAATTTTTCGCTAGGCTATGGCTACTAAAACACGTCGCTTCAATTAAAAAACACTCGGGGAATTTGTTGTTTGGTTACTACTGGCCAAATATGGACTATATCGCTTTAAAATCAGTAGGGCAATTTGTTGCTAGGGAATGGCGGCTAAAACGCAACGAATTTCAATCAAAAATCAGTAGGGCAATCTGTTGCTAGGCTATGGCTACTAAAACACGATGAATTTCGATCAAAAAATACTCGAGGAATTTGTTGCTGGTGTATTACTGGCTAAATATAGACTATATCGCTGTAAAATCAATAGGACAGTTTGTTGCTAGGCTGTGGCTACTAAACACTATGAATTTCAATTAATATGAGATAAGGAATGATTTTTTTGCAGTATCGGACCAATCTCGCAATCTCGACAGCTTTATAAATATCTTCAGGTAAACAGCCACTTAATACATTTGGCAGTTTTCTTTGGCGCTCTAAAATGTCTCCAAGGTTAATATTTGCTGATTCTCCCGATATTGCTCTGAATGTAATATTATATCTTAAGTAGGCAAAATCATCAGAATATTGGGATTATAATTTCCTCATCCACCATATTCAACCGATTTGACTCATAATGATTTCTTCTTGTTCCCAAATGGAACAAAATCAAATGATATAATGAAGTATAATCAAATTAATCACAAAGAGAGGTAAGTAAAGTTTTTGTTGACAAGTTTATATACCCTCAGTTAACCTTCGTGAATACTTCTTTTTAAAAACATGTAAAATATTCTTACGTTTTTCATATACTTTCCATACATGAAAGAATTCCTTAAAACTGCAAGTATGGTACATTTGAAATCAGTGTTGAATCTTTAGCAGTAGTCATGCTCAAATATCCATAAATAAAAACTCAAGATGCTATGAAGCGATAGCCGAGGTGTATCGGAATATAAAGATTTACAACATCGCTATTCTCAAGTCGTGTTCCTCGAAAACGTTCAATAAATTCTCTAAAAGTCTCACGACTTTTTAAAGTCTTTGTTGTCCGAGTATGCTTTGTTATTATCTAATCCAAAAAGGCCTTAATTAAATGCGAGACCTATCAAGAGTCGAGTCGCTTCAAATAATAATGGTTATTTAGTTTACTAGCTTGTTTTTTAACGAATAACAGACAGCAAAAGATGATAAGTAGAAATATTTCTATGATAGTTAATAAATGAGTCAATTGCAGTAAACGACGTCTTAAAATGTATAAATCCACTCACTGCCAATTTTTTCCTTAAGTAACTATTGCTACAGTCTGGAAAATACTTTCCTTATTTTCATGTTATTCAAGAAAACCAAAATTATTGTTGCAGTCCCAATCTATAGATATTAGAATTGGCGGCGAAAGTAATAGAAAAATATATGAGAAAAATGATGAGATGATAGCGATTCTGCTGATCAAGACAAAGGTCAATCGAATTCGTATTCTCACCCTGATAATATGGAACTGAGTAGCAACAGTGAACCTGAAGAAAATGGAGAAGTTGCCAAAACACATAAACGGAAGAAGAACGCACATAAAGTCGACGGGTTGGTTAATAAAACAAAGAACAAAAAAATGAGGGGAATGAAGTATGAAGGGTATCAAAGAAACAAAAAGAAAACTACTTACGGAATTAACAGGCCAGAAAGAAAAATGAACAATTTATTCAGGTCGAGCGTATGTCAAAAATATTCTAACCATTTCTGTAATGTAGTTACAGAAGACGAAAGAAGACTCATGTTTGAAACATTTTGGTAAAAAGTGGACTGGAGGAGAAAAGGGAAATATGGAGTACACCACCACAAAGAGAGCATCCAAAGGAGACGAGCCTTCCAGAATAGCTGGAACGTACTGGTATTACTTGATAAATAAAAACAATGAGAAGAAGAGGGTATGTAAAAGAATGTTTTTAAGTACCTTTGGGCTAAATGAAGATATAGTTCATGGGTGGTTTAAAAAACATAACATGGTCTAAATACCACAAGTAAAATGTGTAAAATATGAAGATAACAAGGAAAAGAAGGACACACTTATTTCGTGGTTCTAAAGCCTTCCCAAAATGTCTTCTCACTAATGTCGCAAAGACTGTAGTAAGTTATATTTAGAAACCATAATTCAGTCGAAGGTGCAACTTTATAGGGAATATGTTATCTATTGTAATACTAACAATAAAGTAAAAGTGTCTTCTTTTATTTTTGATAATACATTTTGTGAAACGAATTTAAGCCTTCACAAACCAAAGAAATATTTCTGTGATACATGTGCTTCATACGAGGTTGGATATATAAACAACAAATATATACAAGGAAGATGACTGCCGTTTAAAAATGTATACTTTTACCATGGATCTACAAGCTGCGAAAAACTGCCCCCTAATCAACGCCAGCGCTATATAGTATAAGAAGAAACTAACCGTGTACAATTTTTCAGTGAATAACTTGGAACCGCATGATGGGACAAATAATTGGTGGAATGAAACAGAGAGCGACTTAAGCGCCTCTACATTCACCTCTTCGATAGTCAAACATATATCAAACATTATATCGGTAGAACTTACAGAAATTTTAAAACTAGAATTGCTGAACACAAATGTTGCTATGACAACAAAAAAATAGATTCTAACTATTCAAATCATTTATTAGAAAATCAACACATTTTCGACCCAAATTCTGAAATTTCACATGTAGAAGGTAAATCCTTTAGTTTAAATATTTTAGAAGCTCTTGAGATAAACAAAAACAAATATTCAGGTAACCTTCTGAACGACCAAATATATATCAATCACTCTCCTTTATTAAACCTTTTTACCTAGAAGATATCTTAGGAATGTTTGTAGTGAATGAATTTCCAGGTAATTTTTTTCAATACCTTTCGTAGTATTAGTTTAATATAATTCTGTATTTATGCACTGTATATATTAAAAAAAAATTTCATTATACCTTCATTCGTTTTGAGAAAGCTACTGTGTTAGCGAAACGCGTCAACTAGTTTAAATTGAACATTAGTTCAAATATAATGAAGTTTTAAACAAACTAAATTGTCTGATTTAATCGTTCGTATAGAAGAAAATTACCCGGATACTAATGTCCCAGTTATATTATGGTCTGACGGAAGCTGCTACAAAACAGAAACGCAGTTTTGTCTAATGCTCTGCTAAACCTTGAATCAAAAAGATGGCAGACAATTGAGCAGAAGTATTTGGTGAAAGAACGCACGCAAATGAAGTGTGATAGTTGCCATCACCTCATAGAAGTAAAACTTAAAAACAGAAAAATGTATTTACCTCATGATTACATACGAGTAACAGAAGAAGCCAGAGTAAAATCACAAACATATAGAGCCTTTTTATTAAACCATACAATTTTTATTAAACCATACAATTTTTATAAACTACGCAGCGAAGGAAATGGTTTACAGAAGTATTCGCCCTGGTACAAGGGAGAATGACCTAACTGTAATGGATTTAAGGGCGCTAAAATATTGTCCATTTGAGAAGAAACTTTAACCATGAGTATCAGCCACTAACTGTGCGAATCAATCCTAAGGTATTTGAAGTGACTCAATATCCAAGACATCTTTGGAGACAACTCGAACCTACCGTTTTGGCCAGATTACATGTTGAATTTTATACCTGATACCTGAAAAGGTTTCTTGATGAAATTACATATAATAAAATGAGTTTTGACCTACTTAGGCGAAATTACAAACACCCTGTCCCACAGCAGAGAGTTTAATGTGCGTGTAACGGTTCGTTCATTGTTGGTTATTTATTGAGTTTAATCTTTACTGTTTTCGTGTTTGTTAAGAATGATTCCTAAACATTTTTGCTCTTCTCTCATCTTTTAATGGTCTCGTTGTCCAAGTTTAAATCTACGTCTTCTTTGTTATCCACTATTAAATATTCACATTGACATTATCGGGCCTTTTCATATTCTTCTTTTCTGCCCATATATGCGAGGTCGTCTTCGTCTTCTGCTATTAAGATTTGATCGTCGGCAAAATATAGTGTGCTTTTACATTCTTTTTCCATCTTACTGCGGATCTTTTCAAGTATATTTTAGAAAGAGGATAAGCAACAGCCCTGTCTTAGCCCCTTGATGGTTTCGAATGGAAAAGTGAGTTTGTTTTTGAGTTGTTTTAAATGGTCTTTTCACACCAATAACATAAATCACAACACAGTCATTGATAATTACATATCATTGTTATATTCTTTTGTAACGGAGAAATCAAACAAAAATTCTGTCAAATATATAGAGTCGTAATGTTAAAAATTTATGCAGGAGGCCTCCTATATAAAGGCAGTGATCAAAAAGATTCTAAATAAATATTTTATTCACAATGATGAATAGGGTACCTCACTAATGCGAGCTTTCGTTCCAGATAATTGTGATTTACATAAAATATCGATTATTTTATCTCCCTTATCTATGGGGAGAAAAGAATGTTATTATAAAGATAGCCAATTTAATTTAGTAGCCTTATTATTTGTTTTGGAGAGGATGAGATGAAAATCATTTCATAATCGTGATGCGGAGATCTTATATATTTGAGTAAGATAATTTGCTTTTATTGCAGTATATAAAAATACGAGGGAAACTAGAAATATTATATTCATCTACATATTGTAAATTATTTCAGAATTTTGGGCAGAAGTACCTTATTGGAATCAAAGTTAATCGATTGCCTGAAATAGTACCTTCTTGTTAGTGTATTTGTATTTATATTATTTTACTCAGTTTTATTTCCTATTTAAGGGCTACTTTTGAAAAAATTGCTTTATAGTAAATGTTTGGTAAGAACTTAACTGATGATTCTCAACAAAAAAGGATATTTATATTGACAAGTAGCGAACTTCCAAAATGAAAGGAAAACGTCAATGAAGAAAATCTATTTCAATATTTTATGGATAAAATCCTTTTGTCATGATGATTGTCGGCATAAGAATTAATAACAAGTGATTTTGGGTCCAATAAATTTTATATTATGCAGTGAGGTTTATCGAAATTATATGAGCAATTATTCAATTTGGATATAGAAAATTTTCAATACGCATCTGTCCAAAACCATTTCGCCAAACCTGACCTCTTATCGGCACCTCCAAAATGGCGTCTCGAGAGTGTCCGTGCTGTTAGTTTGGTATGCTGTGATTTTATTCTTAATGTAACCCCAGAAAAATGAGATTAATTTATTGAAATCTGGTGACCTTGGTGGCCACTGTACTGCACCATTTCTTCCAGTCCATTTTCCAGGAAATTGTTCGTTCATTTCACTCTTAATCAATTGGTTAGCGTGAGCAGGCGCACCATAGTGCAAAAACCACATCTTTTAACGTGTACGAAGTGGGAATTCTTCCACTAAAAGAGGTAATTGGTTTACTTCTTCTCACAGTGCATCTCCTATCGGAGGTTTGCTATCATCACAGCAGCAATCCGGACCTTGTTTATTGCAGCTCTGAACAGTTGAACATTGCTACAGTTAAACCAATCCCTCAGGTTCTTTAGCCAGGACATACGGCGCCTTCCAACGCTCCGCTTTCCACCAATCTTTCCCTGAACTATCATATGGAAAAGTGTGTATTTCTGTCCTTTCATTATACGACTCAGGTATTAAAACTTTCTTTTTTTCACGGTGTTAATGATTTCACACTCCTTCTGCATCCGGTTCAGCACTTCGGCATTAGTAACTCTATCAGTCCAGGGAATGCGCCACATTCAACGGTAACACCACATTTCAAATGCTTGTAGTTTGTCGATGTGGTTTTTCTTGAGGGTCCATGCTTCAACCTCATATAAGAGAGTGGAAAAAATGTAACAACGCAGCATCCTCATCCTAAGTCTCATGTTAATATTTCGACTCGTAAATAACTTCTTCATCTTTGCAAATGTTGATCTGGCTGTCTCTATCCTCGTTCTTATTTCTCTTGTCTGGTCACCCGATTGTTCTATCCAGGTTCCTAGATATTTATATGTCGACACTTTCTCTATCGTGGTGTTTGCCACCATCAGGTTCGCATGGTTCAGATCTTGAGGGAATTTTGTAACTGTCATTAACTTGGTCTTCTAAAAGATAATTTTTAGCCCGTATTCATTACATCGATCATTTAATTTTTCTAAAAGGTGTTGTGAGTCTCCAAGGTTGCTCGTTAACAAGACGGTATCATCAGCATACCTCATATTATTAATTACTTCTCAATTTATAACTATTCCCACTGACTCATTTTCTAGGGTTTCCCTAAAAATATTGGCTTATCCATCAGCACCAGGGACATGATGGAATGTCTGGGCATCTAGGCCTTTATTGATGGATTACGTGACCCCGATATGCAGAGGATGCTTCGTTTAGCCCATCCCAAAACATTAGTCGACACATTGACACCTGCGCTTGGATATGAAGCAGCAACGAATGATTCGGGTTATAACAAAGGTAGGACCACGCAGCATGAAGGTGACGATGACAGATTTGACCAGATCGTCAACTTGTTGAAAGGTATGGTAAACGAGAAGTCGAAGAAGAGCAAGTGCTGTAATTCTGGCGCGCCAGGAAATGTACGCAGTTCGTGTAAGCGTCCTACGAGTCCTGCAAACCAAGAACTTCATAAATGCAAAGCAGCCACGAAGGATGGTACAACAAAAGTAGGACCATGCAGGAAGAAGGTGACGATGACAGACTTGACCAGATCGACAACTTGTTGAAAGGTATGGCAAGCAAGAAGCCGAAGAAGATCAAATGCCAGAAGTGTGACGAGCTAGAGCACGTACACAGCCCGTCTAAGCGTCCCAAGACTCCTGCAACCCAAGAAAACCAGTCACAGGAGAAATCAGACAGGGGTGAATATCGGGCTGATGTGAATCACCGAAAAGCCGACTTTCTTCCTAGACGGTCATGCCCTGTAGACTATTCTCACTTCAACAAGGCGGAGTCGTATGTAGCCATACCGTGTGTTTAAAGTGTATCCCACCCGTTTACTGTTTAAATAAATAAGAAAAACATTACAATACGTAGAGACATTAGAACTTCACAGCAAGAATTAGCAGATTATCCGGATTACATTTATACCAGCGTCAACTTCTAATTACTTGTGGTTTTAAGCACACAAAACTTGATAAGCACATCAAGGATAGAGCAATGGTGGTAAGATTATTTGAGTAAAATGAAAGACTTCAGACGTTCTCATAGAATTAACCCACTATTTTTCTTGACGAAACATGGTTAGACAGTCATGATGTAGTAAATCTCGCTGGAACCAGAGAAGGTTTTGTAGGTACCTAATACGGTATTATTATCTGCTAAAAAAATTAAAAACTGTGCTGCTGATTATTATGAAGACATGACAGCAGACTTATTTGAAAATTGGTTTATAGAACAGCTTCTACCTAATATTCCACCACAGTCAGTTATCGTTATGGCAACGCATCGTATCACTTGCGGCAACTCCGTATGGTACCAAATAGTAGCAATAGAAAAGCTGAAATATTTGCATTTATGTCTAAAAACAATATACCTCTTCCTGTGACCAATAGTGCGAAATGCCCAACAAAGAAAGATTTGCTTCCTGTTATAAAAAGTTTGAAGTTTTAAAAAATATCTTATATTGTGGAACTGTGCAAAGAACGAGGTCACACCTCCATACTATTGCATATTTAACACTATTGTGTTAAATCAGAATTACGAAAATATAATAATACTCCAAAATTGAGTAAAGAAGCTGTAGACAATGTAATAAATTATAACAGGAAACCACCAAGAGATGCTGCTCAATCTATGGCACTCGAGACTGCGAAATTTGTGCTTCAATTGTGAATGGAAGAACTACACAAAAATGTTGGAAACAAAACAGGAGAAAAACAATATCACTAATACCAAAGTAAAAATATAATGACCTGGCAGACTTGCCGGAATGCAAGAAACCGGTCACATAGTTATGAAAAACAATAATTTGTAATTAAGTCTTAATTTGCAAAACACTTCACTTTTTAATTAGCGTAGGTATATAAAAATAATCGGATAACAAGCACATATTAAGCCGTTTTAAAAGACATCCTGTTCGTTAAACTAGTTACGATCGGAACTGCTTATGGTGTGTTCCAACTAGTTAATACAAAACCTTGTGTACAATTTATTTTTCTATAAATTAAAGTTAATTCATAATAAATATCAACGTCTGTATGGAACAGCCTCACACTAATTAAACGGGCTCAAAGAAATATCTTCATTTATAGGAAACTGTAGGAAATAATATATAGTTGGGAACTGAAGATGGAGAATCGTAAATAACATACAAAATGTAAGGTTTTTTCAGCGGCGTCTCTTTATAAAATTTATCGTCATCTTTGAAGGAATGTTTATTTTTATTTTGTTGTATAAATAATGTCATCTACTTATCTACATCAAAAGCTATTAAAACGGCGTAATGTTAAGGTAGACAGTATGCGGGTAAAGTATGAAACCGTGATGGATATATTTTTACACCCTGGCAATAAAACTGTGGGTGTGCGCATTATATGAAAATGCTAATTTCAATGTTTTATGTTTTTATATTTCAAGTTTAAGAATAATGAGTACTAAACTTTCAAATGATACTATCTACATATATTTTATTATGTGTTGTTTTAGTTGCCAGGATAAAATCCTATTATTGAGTATACATTCCATATCTTTTTTATTTTTAAGTAAATAAATATATCCTACGACCAGAAGATCAAGCATCTAATAGAATACTGGTTGAACATCTTAAAAAGCCAGGAGTAAACAACATATGGCATACATAAAAAAATTCAAACTGTACGTACATGGAGTACCATGCACCGCTGAAGAGTTAGAAAGTACATATAACGAAGAACCAATAACTGAACTTGAATACGACCTTCCACAAAAATATAATTCAGCCCCACCTACACCAACAACCGAACCTGACGAAATAGAAGAAGAACAACACGGAAACGAAACTAAAGCTGAAAAAAAACGAGTGTTCTATCTCAAACTGCAGCCGCTCAAATCAAAAATTTCAAAGGATCAGTTATAATCCAAGGTAAAAGCATAAAAAATATCAACATTTCTGCAACACTCACTGAAAACACACCCCCTACTGGCAGAAAAAATATACAACAAGCTGAAACCCGTGTAACCCGGAAAAACTCTACGAAGTAGACCAAGAAAATTAAGTATTAAACTTTTTTTAAACCTCACTGTCTGGACTACTAATATTATTAAAAGTTGTCCATCTAGTTTTAGTTACTTTTTAAATAATAATTTAATAGCCAGTGTTTTTACATAGTCTTTTAACTGTTTTGTCAATTAGGATATAAGAAAAACCCTTTACATTTGATTCAGAATAGAAATTGTTTATTTTAATCGCAAATATATAGGATGGATCAATATATTAGAGATTTCTCTATTAAAACAATTGAAAATTTTCATCTTAACACTGAAGAAGCCAAAAGTATTCTAGAAGTTAACTATTCATCTAAAACCTTCAACATAATTCATAGCAACATAAGCAGCATTAATCGCAATTTTAACGAATTCACATTGCTACTGGAAGACATAGATATCTCTTTTGATTGTAGTTTTCACAGAGACCTGGCGTGTTCCTGATGTCACCATCTTTAACATTCCAGGATATAAGACAATTTATAACCACGGAAATCTAAATCAAAATGACGGCGTTATTGTATTTGTAAAATCCAATATGTATGACTCTCATGAAACAATTCGTTTTAATAACAGTTTTCTTTTGCAAGTGAAAATACATTCCCACGATAAAGTTTTTATCATGAATGCTTTATATAGGTCGCCATCTACTTTAGTGGATGAGTTTGTTGATGAATTGCATGACTACTACTGACTACAGTATAATTATAGGAGATATTAACATAGATTTATTAACAAATGCTAAAGAATCACAAAACTATCTCGATATTATGAGTGAACATGGATATATTTCTTCAATCAATTCGCCAACTAGAATAAAAAATCGGTCCGCAACATGTATTGATCACATTTTCATCAAAAACAAAAACCTAAACTATGACACTATACTACCGCTGACTTTGGAAACCGATATAACAGACCATTATTCAATATTAGTTCAACTTGTACGTCCTTCCACAAATAAAAAACAAAATATTACAAGTAACAATTCAATAAAAATAATAGACGAAAATAAATTAAGAAATGAAATTCATCAAGTTAATTGGGATTTAGTCTTTAACTCCGATGTTGACATCGAAACTGAAATAAATCATTTCATTGATATAATTCAAAAATGTATAGATGTTTCTACAAAATATAAAAGAGTTACTAACATGAAAAAAAGCGGAAACCTTGGATAACCCTTTAACTTATCAACATAATCAATAAAAAAATAATATGTATCAAAAACTTAAAAAATCTCAAGATAACGAAATTGTAAGACGAACTTATAATGAAAATAAAAAAATTAACAAAACAAATAAAAAATGAATATTACAGAAACCGCATTGAACACGATAATAAATCAACCAATCTATGGAAAACTATTAATGAGTTCCTGACGGTCCCAGAAACCGATACAATAAATTCCATAAAAAAGGATAAAATTGAATCAATTACTGAACCTTCAGAAATAGCAGATATTTTCAACAATTACTTTATATCAGTAGGTAAAAAATTGGCTGGTAATATTAACAAAAATATAAATTACACTGAAAAAAATAAAACTTGCAACCATTCCCTTTTTATGTATCCATCGGACGAAGTCGAAATTAAAGACGTTACAACACAACTAAAAAATAAAAAAGCACCTGGTTATGACAACATAAAAGCAGAAACTTTAAAAATGATGAAAGATGATATTGCTAAACCACTTACATATTTAATAAATAAATCTCTACAAAAGGGACACTTCCCCTCTGCTTTTAAACTTTCAATCGTAACCCCAATCTATAAGAATGGAACAAAACAAGAAACAGCCAATTACAGACCAATTTCCCTAATTAGTCGTCTGGCTAAAATATTTGAAAAAATAATACAAAAAAGGTTAAATACATTTTTGGAACAACACAAGTTGCTGTCTTCAGCACAGTACGGGTTTAGATAAAATAAATGCACACAAGATGCCATTAGATATCTATCAGAAAATATCTATAAGGCACTAGATAAATCCAGGCCTTCAATTGGAGTCTTCTTAGATTTATCAAAGGCGTTCGACACGGTCGACCATGGGATGTTGCTAAGCACTTTGGAAGACTTGGGTATTAGGGGTATTCCACATGACCTATTCAGAACTTATTTAACCAATCGAATACAAAAAGTGAAAATAAAAGATACCTATAGTAGTGGAAAAGTCATTTCATGTGGCGTACCTCAAGGGACGGTCTTAATACCTATTCTCTTCAATGTATATCTGAATAATCTGTTTATGCTGGAAACAAAATAGTTTTGCAGACGACACAGTATTGTTTTGCGATGACGGCAACTGGTTTGACCTAAAACATAATTTAGAGAAAGATCTGCAACAAGTTAAGATGTGGTTTGACAGTAGACTTCTATCATTAAATAATTATAAAACTGTATACTTACCATTCAGTTCCTACGTTTATGCTCTGCCAAATTATGACTTAACTATTGAAAATCGTACAATTTCACCAGTTAACAAAGTAAAGTATATTGGTATCATGATAGATCATAATTTGAGATGGGATCAGCATATAAAATATCTATTAGAGAAGCTACGTTGCATTCTATTTAAATTCAAGGAAATATGTAAAATACTTAACTTAAAACAAAGAAAAATAATATATAGAGGTCTAGTGCAACCACACATTAATTATGGAATGATGGGATGGGGCGGAGTTTCTAAGACGTACCTACTACCATTAGAAATCCTTCAAAAACGTTTTCTTAGGACAATTCTTCGCCGAGGTTATGATTGTCCAAGTAACACATTATATAGGGAAAGCGAAATATTTGGTCCTAGGCAAATATTTTTTATAAATGTATGTATTATTCAACATACACATAAGATGGAACTGAGAACTCCAGGCCACCAATACGAAACGCGAAATAAAACAACATTTATTACACCACATCCGCAAAAAATGGTTGGTCAAAAAAACTATACCTATTTAGGCCCTAAATTGTATAATTCACTTCCGAGTGAAGTTAGGGAAGTCGCCATACTATCATTATACAAAAGAAAATTAAGAGATTTTGTCAGCAGTAAGCCGAGAGATTTTATAAATAACTTGATTGATTAAAATGAAGCAAAGGGTATATATAGAAAAGAGTTATAGTGAAAATAGTATCCATCCTATATCTTCAGTGTTTTTATTTTTATATCTTTTACAATTTTATATTTCTTATAAATTCCATATTGTTCATAGTTTACAGTTCTGGTTAGATTTAAGATATTGATAAGTTATCTTACATTGAATTATATACGGTTTAATTGTTTAATGTGTTTTTGCCACATACAAGTAAACTTAGTTTTACTTCGTGGTTAACAGTTCATTTGTACTTTTTTATTTATAAAATGTTCTATCTGTAGATGAGTCGTACAAATAAACATTATTATTATTATTATCTCCTGTTATAATAAAATTTGGAACTTCTTGTCAAATTATGGTTTGCTTGATACATAACAATGGTTTTTATTTTTTTCCAAAATACTTCTCATATAGTATCCTCCGTATAGAGACCGAGAAAGATGACGTTTATGACATCTGCCGTGAAAAAACACAAACAATGTGATGTAAACACTATTAGTAGTATTAGTAGTTTTGTATAATGAGCGTTTTTAAATGTTCATTTTTTAAAACTGATATTAAATGTTTGTGATGTAGTCATCAAAAGTATCTTTCTGTATTCATGGCTGTTCAAATATGCTGTATAAAAATACTACGCAGTTGAAATTTTATAGTTTCTCCGAAAATTCATTGAACACTGCGTGGATAACCTTAAAACGTCAAAAATGGATAAATGCAGTAAAAACCCATATGTAATTAAAATGTTCTAATTAAAACATTTTGTTAACTATTATTTTGTGTATAATCAGTATGATACTACAATTGGCAACTATTAGAAAAGTTCTAAATTTTTTTTGACATAAATAAAAGATTATTATCGAGAGAATAAAATGTTGTTTTCTGTACGATTTCACTGATTATATAAAATAAAAAACTAGTTATGTGTTTGTTGACTTTAATATTATATAATAAGTTCAAATAATTAAATACTATTAAGGGGAAGAAAGTAAACATTTGTACAAAACGAATCACTTCAAGTTTTTTAATTACCTTTCAGAAAACATCGGGAGGATTGAGAACCAAATAAAAATACTAGAATTTGCAGTGCTCATTTTGTCAATAATCAAAAATCCGATAATCCCCTACACCCATCTTACATACCAACAGTTTTTCATGGCAAAGAAAATAAAAAGATCTATTCATTTTTAGCATTTTGTAGGTTGTTTATTATACTGTTTACATCACAATGTTTTTCTTATTTAACACCAGCGCGCTCTACTTTCGGCATAAGTGCTGCCTTTATAGTTCCGTCTCGATCCCTATTACGCCAATAACTGTCACTAGACATGAGTCTTTATGTCAAAACGTTAGAGCGATATTTTTTCCATAACCTAATACAAGGTATCTCAAGTTATGGTTAACGCTCAATTTAAAAAATAATCCAATACTGTAAAAACTGTTGTGAATGGCTTCAAAATTCCTTCCTGTGTCATAAACTTTATTTCACTTAACAGTCCTGTGGCAACCACCCCTCACTTTTTATTTTCAAATGGCCCCTCCTGTATATTTTGGTTGAAAGTTCCTGTGCAATTTTAATTTGTTCAAAAGTGCTGTTAGTTTATCTGGGTAAGTGATGTCCTATTACACTGTTTTATAATGTCTACTATCGCTACAAAATAAATAATAGCAAGAACCGTTACACTTGCCACTCAAAAAATATGCTTCGGGGTAAGTGGAACCTAGCATGGGTTCCACTGGCTCCTTTTCATTATTTGGCCAAATAACTGCAACTCTTACTTGCAGATGTTAACCCATCATGGTCCGAAACTATAAGCCCAAGACCTTATCACCATCCTATACAGAAGAAGATTTGAAAAATGCAATAGATTCCGTAAGATTATTATTATTATTACAATAGAAATAAGGGCTGAGGTAAGAACCTATGAAGCCCATGATCTGAAAACATAAATAAGTGCTTAAACGCCTACAAACATAATCAATGACAAATTAACAATAATTAACAAAATCGTAGTTTTCAACAATAACCGCAACAACTATACAGCGAAAAATGATAAAAATAAAACAAATTCAGATAAATAATAAATGCAACAATGTGCACTTTTAACTATTAAATAGAAGTCTATCAATTCTGTTCTTAAATTTGTTAACTGATGGTGCGTTAACAACATAATCAGGAAGATTGTTCCAGACATCAAACACACTGTTTGGTAAAAAGTTCTGTCTTACTCGGGATCTAAAGGACTCCTTCTTAAGTTTAAATAGGTGACCTCTCAGTCTAAGATCAGTGTTGAATAGAAACATAGATTGAAGATCACCAAAGTTTTGCTTAATGATTTTATAACATAATATCAAGTCTCCCGAAGTCGACGGTCTTGAAACGAGATGAGATTCGCCCCAGTCAGTCGCTCCTCATATGAAGGCCTTACGCGACCGAATGCAAGTCTAGTAGCCCTCCTTTGCACGTTTTCTAACAAAACTTTGTCGCGAATAAGATCAGGATACCACACAGGACTCGCATATTCTAAAATAGGACGCACGTAACATTTGTACAGTTTACAGCAAGTTTCAAGTGACACTCTAGAGAACGATTTTTGTATCAGATAGAGTCTGGATTTCGCGCGGTTGCATACGGACACAACATGTTCACTCCACGATAAATTTGAGTTCACTAAGATGCCTAGGTCATCGGCTGGTAACCGTATTTAGTATCTGCCCATTTAAGTTGTATGATAAATTGGGATTGGTATTGCCAATGTGGAGTACATTACATTTATTAATTTTCGGGGGAAGCAACCAGTCCAAACACACCGCTGTATAGTGTGTAGGTCATTTTGGAGGGTGAGATGGTTTCTTAAAGGATTAGCAAATATTTTTGTGTCATCGGCATAAAAAGAAACTGAGTTTGAGACCAACATTTGAAGATCGCTTGCGTGAACAACAAACAGCAATGGGCCAAGGACGGAACCCTGTGGTCTTCTTTTTGGGTCTTTGTCGAAGGCCTTGGACAAGTCCAAATAAATGACGTCAATCGGATCTCTGTTGTCTAAAGCTTTTGTCCAGTCATTAACACAGTGAAGAAGATTGGACATGGTAGAGCAACCTCGAACAAAACCATGTTGGTGAAGAGGTATGAAATTTTGTTGAAGAAGAAACTTAGACATGGCCTCAGTAATAATAGATTCCATAATTTTACAAACAATAGGTACCAGGCTTACTGGCCGGTAATTGCTTGGATCCAGTTTATTGCCCTTCTTGAATATAGGAGTAACTGACGCCGATTTCCAGATTGGTGGAATAGAGCATTGCGTGAAAAAGGCATTCATGATGATTCAAAGTGGATAGGAAATTGAGTCTGCATATTTTTTAAGAAACATTGCTTGCAAACCATCAAGACCAGGAGAAGTGTTCGTCTTGATATTTAATATTTTTTCTTTAATTTGCTGGGGTGAAAATTCAATATTACTAAGGGATTCTAAGACACGAGCACCAAATATTGGAGGCAAAGTGTCATCAATTGGTTCAGAAGTAAAAGCATCAGAAAAACTAATGGACAACGTTTCGGAAGTTTCATAATTAGACGAACATAATACTCCATCACTTTTCCTAAGTAAAGGGACACCAACTTTAGACGAAAGACAGGAACGCATGTGCTTAAAAAACTTTTTAGGATTGCCACTATTAGCAATACTTTCCTGGAAACCTCTTCTGGCGTTAGCCAACCGACTAATTATTGTATTAGAGAATCTTCTGGGAGTTAAGAAATCTTCATTATTGTTGGTGCGTTTAAATCTTCTCCACAAATTTCGTTTATGTTTTATCAAATCATGTATTTCATTATTGATCCATGGCTTTAATTTGTTACGGAAAATTCTTCTTTCTCTTGTATTCTCATTCAAACATTTTGTTACCGTGTCATAGAAACATTTCCATAAATGTATACAGTTACTATTATCAGGCAATATGTTATCCCAATTGATGGACGAGAGAGTAGGATTGACATTTATAAAATTTGTTACTTCGATAGTCATGTAATGCTTATCATCGTCAGCAGCGGGTAAGTTAAGTTGAATATTGACAGTTATTGCTGCATGATCGGACTTACCTATTGGTGAACTGATCTCCAGACATGATAGCAAACATTCGTCATTGGTCAAAATAAGATCGAGAGTAGAAGGATTATTATTCTGTCGGAAACGAGTAGGTTCGTGGACAACTTGGGTTAAATTCGAGTTTTGGATAAATAGCATCAACAATTTTCTTGCTCTCAGAAATATTTATTATCGGCCAGGATATATCCGGAAAATTGAAATCCCCAATGATAACTACATTGTCAAGCATGGATAGCTCATCCAATTTATCAAGGAGAGTGATATTATCTGCCAATTGTGAGTCGCTTGGACGATATATGCAGGCTAAGTGTATGGACATGCGACTTTTGGATATTTTAGTGCATATAGCATCAATGTTTGGGACAGTTATATCTATTTCAGATACAGAAAAATTACTAGTTATATAATCAGAGAGGTATATGCAAACACCCCCTCCAGGACGGTTGGGTATACCGGTTCGAAAAATATTAAAGCCATCAATTCGCACCACTGAGTCCGAAATTGAAGGCTTAAGCCAAGTTTCGCTGATAAGTATTATGAAGGGTTCTTTTAAATCAACCGAACATACAAATTCATCAAATTTAGCACATATGGAGTCAAGATTAGTATAAAGTAACAACCAGTTTTCAAAATTTTGAGAAGAGCATTTATTGGCGAAATGTAACTATTTTTGGTGATCATCGTACAAATTTTATGGTAAGGTTCTTCTCTCCATTATTGGTGCGATTCTCCAGTTCTTTGCGCAATTCTGTAAGAAACAATTGTTGTGTTGGAGTTTTGTCATCCATAATGGAAAATTTGCTGGTTGAGCGAGTCTCTAAAACCTTTTTCTTATTTTTTAAAATGTATTTGGCATCTGATTCGGTTGGCATGACTACTTTTAGCATACAGGGAAAGCGCTGATTTGGTTTGCCTATTCGATAAAATGTGACCTAAGAGGTGGTACAGCCGACAGCGTCGAGCACTTTCTTAATTGCAGCTCGGTAACATTCTTTTTTAACGATGGAATCCCCGTCAGTTTCTGGTACACCCTTAATCAAAATATTTTTGGCACGGACCATGCGTTCGACAGCCTCGTTAGCAATTTTGTCGGTGATTTCGACGGAGTTAATTGTCTCCACAGTAGCAATTTTATTTTTTAACATATTTAACTCGGCTGTAAGAGTAGCAATATGATTGTCTATCTTTGTCTGCAGATCGGTCTTAAAATCAATAAAGAGTTTCTTTAAGTCGAGAAAATTTCCCAAATTGGCCACGCAAGAGATACACAGAATACTCAAACCTCGAACTTTCTGACGTGTTACACGATCAGACTCAGATATCCCTGTACATTCCATGTGTAGTGATCGCTTGCAGCCGTCACACTGAAGTACTGATTCTCGATCGGAGACAGACTTGGAACAGTGACCGCAGTTATTAGGCATCGCCGACCTTCACAACTTTGACGAATGTAAAGAACAACGTTCAACTGATAATGGGTACTTACAGTAGTTCGTTTAAAATGCACTTTTTAATTCACTGATGTATATAATTATTATCACAACAGCAATACTAACACTTTAACAATTACGTACAAAATTTTCAAAATATTCAAGTATTTAATACTAACAGCAAATTCATATTTTAATGGAGCAACGAAATGTGTGTATTTACCAAATCATAGGTGCACGGAATTTTTTGGGAACTTTAGGATTGTATAGGGCTGCAAAAGTTTATAAAGTTCCTAAAGCTACTCTAAGTAAACGCGTGAAGGGAGGACAGAGAGGTTTAAAAAGTCCTACATTGGATAGACCACCAGCCCTTCCCCATTAAATTGAGCAAAACATTGCAAACTCTTTAGTAACTTTAGAAAAATGGGGCTTTGGTTTATCGAAAAAGGAAGTCCTTGAGATAATAGGAGCTTATGTAAAAGAAAACAATTTAACGATACCCTTCAAAAATGGAATTCCTGAAAATGATTATTTTAGAAGGTTTAAAAAAGAATTTGATTTAAGGCAAATACCCAAAGTGTTGAAGTAGCACGAAGCATAGACCCCTTTATAATATCAGATTACTTTGAGCGTTTAAAGAAAAAGCTGGAAAATATTCCTCTCGCTCAAATATATAATTTTGATGAGACCAGTTTCTGCCTCGATCCTTCTAGGGTGAAAGTAGTGGGTAAAAAGGGCACAGCGGCACATCGGGTAACTAGTGGCCCTGGAAGAGAAAATATAACTGTTCTGATGGATGCAAATGCTGCTGGAGAAAAATTACAGCCACAGATTATTTTTAAGGGTAAAACCCTCTGGAATTCTTGGATACCTGCACAAGAAGATGAATTTCAGGTAATGACCTATGCACCAACTACGAACGGATGGATGCAGGCAGGCACAATCCAGCAGTATTTCACCAACATTTTTCTTAAACATATTGGCACAGAACGTCCTGTACTACTTATTTACGATAGCCATAGTTCCCATGTTGGCCTTTCACTTGTAGAGGCAGCAAAAGCAAACGGTGTGGTCATATTGAAGTTACCGCCACATTATACAGCCTATGTACTTGACTGTATTCAAATCACAGAAGTTAATGTGGGACGAAGAGCTCATCAAGTCGCAAAGAAAAAATTACGGTGTTAAACTCCCAAAGCGTACATTTGCCACAATTTTATCAAAAGTGTGGAACAGTTTTGAGTCAACCATTATACAAAAAGGATTTGCAAAAGCGGGAATCTACCCTTTTAACAATGACGTTGTCTCAAAAGAAAAATTTGAACCAGATGCCTTTAGAAGATGGTCTTTCTTCAAACAAAATAATTTGTCATTTCCAGGTATTGCAGAGGATGACATTGGATGTCTCAGTGGCACCCGGATCAGCCGCTCTGGATGTTGCACCTCTGCAAATATTTTAAATCCAGAAAAAATATCATTCAAATCATTACTTTTACAACAGCTAAAGTTCAGAAAGGAAGAAGAAAGTATGTTCAGGAACTGAGGTTATAACATTTTCAGAAGAAGTTGCAAAATTAAAATAATGAATGACAAACAGCAGACAAAACAATTAAAAATTAAAAAACTGAAGAGCAAAGAAGTTGAGAAGATACACAATCTATTGATGAACCAGAAGAAGAACTAAATGGTGAAGCAGAGGCCGCAGAACTAAGCGAAGATAGTTTAATTGCATATCGATTTCTAGAATGATAACTTTTTCCCTTCCGCCCTTTTTAACATTTTGGAATTGGCTGTTACTCCCTTTCACCCTGTTATACCCCTCGTAAGAGGATCCGACTATTCTCGTTTTATTTCTACTGTAACTAGCTAGTTGTATATCGATTTTGAGAGTGATAACTTTTTCCCTTCTCGCCTTTTTCATGTTTTGGAATTTGCTGCTACCCCTTTCACCCTGTTAGACCCCTCGTAAGAAAATCAGACTAGTCTCGTTTTATTTCTACCGTAACTAGGTAGTTGTATATCAATTTTCACAGTGATAACTTCTTCTCCTCTACCCTTTTTCATGTTTTGGAAACGGCTGCTACCCCCTTTCACCCTGTTAGACCCCTCGTAAGATAATCAGACTAGTCTCGTTTTATTTCTACTGTAAGTAGCTAGTTGTATATATATTTTCAGAGTGATAACTTTTCCACTTTTGTACCATATAACTGCTACCCCATGTCATGCTGTTAGACCCTGTTTAGAGTCTCCGTAAGTATATAAAACCAGTCTTATTTTGTTTCTCTCAATATCAATATACTATGTATATAGTAAAATAATATCTCGTTTTCTAAAACAGTTCTCTATTATTACAATAAAAATAGTAGAATACCGAAATCTCATTTTTAATGTGGTTTATTACTTTTCAATATATAATGTCATGATTTGTAAAATTTTTACGCAACCTACATTTAAACGTACCTAAGTAATCCACCACTGATCGTTCGGGTGTCTTCGTTAAATCGGCCGCTAGATTTTGGCTGCCAAGTTCACACCGGTATTTAAGTTAACGTAGTAACTAAACAAAATATTGTACTGTATTAAGACAATTACAAACACCCTTGGAATTAATTCACAATTTTGATTAGTACAAAAAAAAGTCATAACAATTCAGAACCAACGGTGAATAATTAGTTTATTAAAAAAGTAATCAAGAGTAATTAAATAATTTGAAGAGGCCTTTTCAATTAAAATAAATCGATACTATTATTAATATGTATAGGGAACTTTTAGTTAACTGAAATTATTTCAACATGTGCATATCATTTACATACATAAACGATTCTGATAATAGTAGGTTAATAATTACAATGTCAAGAATAATCTACTCTGAAACCATATATTATGAACCACCCTGAATTAAAGTTTGTCGTTCATCTATCCACCGAGAGTCTCAAAAACTAATCCATACGATTGATGAACGATTGTCATAAATTATAGCTACATGAAGCCAACAAAAGTGTTGATTACTAATCCATTTGTTAGTAATAGATTATTGTGCCTTGATACATTTTTTAAATAAGTATAAACTTCGGATTGAAAAGTAAATTAATTGGACGTGTGAAACCTATTATTAAAAATTCCAATTTTATACTGTATAGTTGCATAATTATAATCTGTTATTCGGCTTCTAGCTATCGTGGCACTGGGAAAGAGAGTTACTTGTATAATTAGGATGTAATTCACTCCAAGCTTTTTCTACTGCATCCCACAAATCAATTTAATTTCATTATCAGAAGTTTTTGTATACATTCTACCAACTATAAACACCCGATCATTTTCTATTATTTAATCTGATCCAACCTAGTAATTTGTAAGATACCAGACGAGGAATAATTATTACTGAAGTCATTAATAAAAGTTCTTTTGTTTCTACGAAATCATAAAAAATATCATTAATTTACTTATCAAAATACAATTGTTCATTTTCAATAAACTAGAACAAAAAATTTTTCTCCAAGCAATCAGTAGTAAACTATTATACTTTGGCCGAAAATGATGTAATGTTTTTCTAATTTATTTAAACAGTAAACGGCTGGAATAAACTTTAAATACACGGTATGGCTACTTACGAATTTATTTAAACACTAAACTACTCACTAACGCTTAATTTATATACACTTAACTATTCACTTAAATTTAATTTATATGCACACAACCTTAATTATCAGTTTATATCAACACTATACTGTTCGCTATTTCGGTGTATTCTTGTTTATTCGTCGAGATCACTTTATCAACTAAACTAACTCTCCCTGGTCGGTCCTTTATATATATTAGTGCCTTATTTACTAGATAATTCTAGATTGATTCTAGATTGATTCTAGATAAGACTAGTCACAAAAACAATGTCTAGATAAGATAGTCACAATCGTAAACAGTTCCAAGAAATCCCTGCGCATCCGCCATAATTTTCATAACATGGCTTAGACAGAGTCGGATTCAGGGACTATACAAGTGTGCTGTTTCGTAACATTACCCCCTCCTTAAATGGAAGTTCCTCCTGGAACTTCTGTGTAGCCAAGACTGGATGTTTAAATCGGCAACTGGCCCCATTTCTACACTTTCCGATCTTATGGAAATAGCAGGGCATCGTCTTCATCGGATACTGATAACGAGGGTTGTAGCTACAAATTAATATCTGGACACCGGTATCTCGAAAGATAATCTCTACCATGTTCCTGATATCTCGCCAATCCAACTGGTTACTCGCTATCTTAGACATAGCCAGTTTCTTCACGCTGGATTCTAACACATGGTCTCGGATGTTTCGAAGTACTTCCCACACATCGCGGTAGGTAGATCGATCTTGAAATTCATTTTCAGTTACCACGTAGAAGACGTACCGCGAATTATGTTTCAGTTTTTGGCCAGGGGCTGGAATCTGGTCTTCAAGTTTTTCTAATTGCCCGAACTTCTTTCGAAAGACGGATGCCAACGTGCATTCTTGGGTCGGGGATGTTGTATGCCAGTGAATAATCTTCCGGGAGAGTGAACAAATCTTGTCGTTGTTCTGAAGTGACTCCATATCTAGCTTTCCCGGTACCTCCATACGCGCCCATAAATTCATCGAAGGTAGGGTTAGACACATCTCGAATATGGTTTACCTCTTTCTCTAAGTCATGGTCTCCTTCGAATGGCGCTAGTCGTTTTTGGTAAACTACTTTTGGTTTTCCGTTGGGGATCTTGCTTATGCGATATATAACATCATTGATCCTTTTCTTGATTAAGTATGGATCTTTCCAGGATTTTTGTAATTTTGGAGAAAATCCTTTTCTCCTCGTCGGATTGTGTAACCATACTTTGTCCCCTTCTTTAAAACCGCCTTCTGTGGCCTGCGTGTCGTACCGACTTTTCATTCTGTCGCTGGCAACTTGAAGATTTGTTCGAACTAATTTGTGAATATCGCCCAGCCTTCTTCTCAATTGGATCACGTAGTCTTCTCCTGCTAGATTTTCTCCAGGCCGACAGCCAAATTTCAGATCACAAGGAAGCCTCATTTCACGTCCAAACAGGATTTTCGCAGGTGTTTCACCCGTGGACTCATTGACGGCAGATCGATATGCCAATGCTAATAGGGAAAGATGCAGGTCCCAATCTCTCTGATGACTGGAAACTACTTTGGACAGGTATTTTCCAATAGTCCTGTTCATTATCTCGACCATTACATCTGATTGTTGATGTAATGCTGTTGTCATGGTCTTCTTCATTCCCAGCTTCTCGCAAATCTCCTGGAATAGATGGCTTTCGAAAGTTCTTCCGTGGTCACTGTGGACTTCCAATGACACTCCATATCGGCTGATACATTCTTTCACCAATACATCCGCGACAGTTGTGGCCTCTTGGTTCGCGAAAGCTTAAATTTCCACCCTATTTGTAAAATAATCCATTACAACCAGTATGTATTTGCCACCACTTCCTGTCGTCGGAAATGGTCCAGCGATATCTAAAGCAATCCTTTCTAAAGGGCTTCCAACATTGTACTGTTCCATGGGTGCCTTTCTCTTGCGATGTGGTCCATTACTCGTAGCACAAGTCGTACATTTTTTACACCAGTCCTCCACATCGTTGGATCTGATCATCCAATAAAACCTTTCACAGACTCGCTGAAGGGTTTTCTTCACTCCCAGATGACCTTCCGATGGACTGTCATGTAACTTCTTCAGTACCTCAGCTACTCTCGCTCTCGGGATAACTATCTGTCTTCTCTTTTCGGAACCGTCATCGTTCTCAGGGATTCTTTTCAATAGGCCTTCTTCCAGGACAAGGGAGTCCCACTGAGCCCAATACGCCTTGAGTTTGGGCGAAAATCTTGACACTTCTTGCCAGGTAGGTCGGCGATTTTCTTCCTTCCACTGCCGAATCTTCTTTAGGCAAGGATCATTCTCCTGATCTTCTCTGATCCTGGTGGGTGACCATTCTTCATTGACTACTGTAATTCTTGAAACTGCAACTTCCATAGATTTCGACTTGTTGCATTGTGAATAGTCTACCGGGCATGACCGTCTTGGCAAAGAGTTGGCTTTTCGCTGATTCACATCAGCTGGATGTTCACACCTGTCTGATTTCCCCTGTGACTGGAGTTCTTGGGTTACAGGAGTCTGGGGCACTTAGACTGACTGCGTACGTGTTCTAGCTCACCACACTTCCGGCATTTGATCTTCTTCGGCTTCTTGTCTGTCATACCTTTCAACAAGTTAATAATCTGGTCAAGTTTGTCATCGTCATCTTCTTCCTGCATGGTCCTACGTTTGTTGTACCGCGAGCCCGTCGTGACCGCTTTGCATTTAAGAGGTTCTTGGTTTTCAGGAGTCGTAGGACGCTTACACGAACTACTTCATATTCAAGAGCAGCTGTCAATGCGTCAACTAATGTTTTGGGATGGGCTAAACGAAGCGTCTTCCGCTTATCGGGTCGCGTAAGCCATCGATAAAGGCCTGGATGCCTAGACATTCCATCATGTTCTCTGGTGCTGATGGATAAGCGAATCGAACTAATCGGGCAATGTATACTTCATACTCTTGAAGGGCCCATCACGTTTCTGCCTTCGGTTCTTCAGCTGGGATTGGTACAAGTGCTGTAGATGTTCGTGGCCATATCGCATGTCCAACCTCTTCTTCAGCTGCTCGAAGTCATCCGTTTCTTCAAGTGGTATCGTCTGTAGCACATCTAAGGCATCTCCCCGCAGCGCGATAGTTAAGTTCAGTGCCTTCTCTCTATCGGACCAATTATTCACTCTAGCGGATGCTTCAAACTGTTTCACATAATTGGTCCACGACAATTTTCCATCGAACGTTGGGGCCTTGATTGAACTACCAATGTCTTCTAACTTAGGGTGTGTTTCTGGCTTGCAAGGTCATCTTTTCTTCCGCTGGCGTGTCTTGAGTTCTTACATCTGTCATCTTTTTTCGAACTCCTTGATTTTCTCGTCCATCGTTGTCATCTTATTCTCAATCTTCTCGTCCATCGTTGTAATCTTATTCTCGATTTCAGATTTTAGAGACGAAATGTCATTTTCAACGTCAGCGGCAATGTCGGTTTTCATTAATAAGATATCGGCAGATATATCGTTCTTCATAGCAGAAATCTTCTCGTCCATATTAACAGAAATGTCGTTCTTCATAGCAGAAATATCGTTCTTTATAGCCGAAATATCGCTTTTCACATTCGTAGAAATCTTCACTTCCAAGCCAGAAATATAGTTCTTCATAGCAGAAATCTTCTCGTCCATGTTCTCTTCCATGGCAGAAATCTTCTCGACCATGTTAGTAGAAATTGACGAGATTAAGGTGGAAGCCTCGTCATTAAATAAAACTGTTTCTGGATCAAAGCCATCATTTTCCAGTGCCACTTTAAGTCTTTCTACTAATTCACTTTTCTTACCGGACGTTTCCTACTCACAATCTTCCAATTCTGCTCTTAATTCCGTGACTTTCAAGTCACATAGTCTCTTGGCCATTTTTACGTAGCAATTTAATTATATTACCCCACACCTGACAACAATGTTTTTCTAATTTATTTAAACGGTAAACGGGTGGGATAAACTTTAAATATACGGTATGGCTACTTACGAATTTATTTAAATAGTAAACTACTCACTAAGACTTGATTTCTATACACTTAACTATTCACTTAAATTTAATTTATATGCACACAACCTTAACTATTAATTTATATCAACACTTTACTGTACACAAAAACAATTGGCTTTCTGGCATTTTCTAGATAAGAATGGTCACAAAAACAATGTCTAGATAAGATAGTCACACTCGTAAACAGTTCTAAGAAATCCCTGCACATCCGCCATAATTTCAAGTTTCATAACATGGCTTGGACAGAGTCGGAATCAGGGACTATACCAGTGTGCTGTTTCGTAACAATAATTACACAAAAATTAAAATTTCAAAAACATCTTGAAAATAGAGGTGGTTATAATGTTATGTTCGGCAGTGTAACGAACTGAATTATTAATTTAAGAGTGACTAGACTAATAGTACATAGTACGATCATACATTATGTGCTATTGTCATTGTACCAAAAATATAATACCGCGTTCTTGGTATTCTACTACGTCAAATATGCATCGATTCCGAACTCCATACAATTTTAATTTTCAATCGCTCCCGGTATCTACTCTCCTTCATGCTACTCGATGCCGATGATACTAAACTTTCCTTACTGGGGTTCTAAGGGATTGTTCAGAAAACTAATTATCTTTTGTTGGGTTTCTCTCTGTTTCTGTTTTCCTTTTGTAGTATTTTCATTGCAAGACTAATAAATTGTTTTGGAGCACTCTCGTGTAACAGTCAGAATATTAACCACTAAATAAACATTTTCTTTCTCACGTAGGGTTAACAGTGTATATGTTGCAGTGAAAGCAGTAAAATCTGAGGCAAATAAAGTTTCTGATAGCTTACTCGCTATTTAATGGCTTCGACCATAAGTTTTGCGTTTTCTAGCAGTTTTTCTAATCACTGAATTTATAGTAAAATCAAATATTAGAATGTTAGATTCGCCAATTTTACATGATGGTAATGAACAAAGGATTTAAGTAGAATTAAAAAAAAAATGGAAATATTGAAAAAAGTTTCGAATAAACCGAAAACGGATGAGGATCTCAGCGGATAGTGACTAGATCGAGAGACACGATTCCCACCTACAGCAGAAATATTTTCTAATTAGTATTTCATTATAAATTATTTTCAAAGACGTAGGTGTTATGAATCCGCATTATACCATTCACTGTTATATTCTAATTAACAACGATGTTCATTAGTGGCGCCGATAAAATAGTAACAAGGTAGAATAGAAGACGCAAAGTTAAATACCTACCCAAAAAGGAGGTTTACAGTACGAAATGTTGTCGAACAACGAACATTAGAGTTAAAAATGCCCAACATATGATATAAAGTGTATATATCATCAACAAAAACTCAAATTTTAAAGAAAATACTATATTGTAGATAAACCGATTAGTGCCATTTTTTTAGTCCAAGGGCATTAAATATTTACTTTTCCGCCCAACCCTATCTAATAAGCGAGAAAATTAATAGTTTACCACAAAAAATTGGAATTTTGAAAAAAAATGTTGAGTAATTTTTTCGTTTTTCAGCAACAAAAAAAAACGGTTTATAGAAAAGAGCTATTTGTGTACCTAGGAGCGAAAGTGCTAGTTTCCGGGCTGACAGAAGAAATGGAGGCCTGTAAAACCACTTTCACGACGTGGAACACACAATAGTTTTAACCCTACACATAAAATGATTAGATTCTAATATGACAAAAAGAAAGGTGGGAAATATTTTGACTGTACCGTCTAATGTTATGAGATTCACGAGTCATAAAAAATGGCAAATGATTTGTTGAAAATAACATTTTCGCTGTGGGGAAAAATATTGAACGAGTGGAACACATTAATTATCAGAACAAAAATTAAGATAAAACTACAATAAAGAATTAAAAATATTGATATGTAACATGCATAAGTATTGAATTAATGCCTTTATTGTAGATGGCAGCGCTCACAGGAAAACAGAAAGGTGATTATGGAATCGCATGTTATTGCCCTTAAAAGAATTAATTTCTTAGAAAAAATTATTAAATACGGAACCGAAGGCTGGAATATTATGTATACTGATGAAAGGTACGATGTATCCGGAATAGGTTTGAAATTATTCAGGATGAAATTTTCTGAAGTATATGTTCCAGAATGGTATTTTATTTGCGTACTTTTGAAGAAATGCGATTCTGAATGGATTAAAAAAGAACTCATTTTTGATAATGCTGTAGATAATGTAAATACTGGATCATCTGTCAAATCTACTATCTACTATCAATCAATATGTTTTATATTTCAAGAATATGGAAGAGTTTACATTTTGGAGAGGATTACAGAACAGAGAAGTTGATTATTGTTGCAGGAACAGAAACGAACTTGAAAGTGGGAAAGAATCCATTTTGCGAGTGTAATAGGATTGTTTCAAATTGTACACCCCTTTTATTACAATTGTTTAGTATTTATTAATCTATAATTTTAGGATTTTTCCTTCGTATAAGAAACGCAATATAAAGATCTAAGGAAGCATCCATATTCGTGGAATGTGTTCATCAAGAATTGAACTTTACATTGAAAGTGATGGTGTCTACTTATCAGATAAATATAATTTTAATATTGTTACGAACTCGAACACCGAAGTAGATACTAAGTACAGTCCTGTAACCTTATGTTAATGGAGTTAAAAAAATTGCGAGCGCGCAGAACTCTGAGAAGGTCTATTGGGATTTTTTTGTGACCGTTTTTATAGACATGTTCTCCGAAGGTCTTTTAAGGATTGAGCCGGCATTCGAGAAATATCCCGAAAGGCGTTTGTTTCTCCATAAACCGCAATCTAGAAATATCTAGTAAAAAAGGGACTAATATATAAAAGACCAACCAGCGAGAGAGTTGAGTTTATAAAGTGATGTCGTGAAATAAACAAGATTACACCGAAACAGCGAACAGTGGATTGTTGATATACATTAATAATTAAGTTTGTGTTAAATGTAAGTGAATAGTTAGCATAGTTGAGTGTATATAAATTAAGTGAGTAGTTTAGTGTTTAAAGTTTATACCACCCGTTTACTGTTTAAATAAATAAGAAAAACATTACATTGGTGTCAGAAGCGGGATAATATTAATAAATAGCTACATCAAAATGGCCAAGAGACTAAGTGACCTAAAAGTGACAGAGTTAAAGGCAGAATTGGAAGATCGTGAGTTGGAAACGTCCGGTAAGAAAAGTGAATTAGTAGAAAGACTTAAAGTCGCACTGGTAAGTGACGGCTTGGATCCAGAAACATTTTTATTCAATGACGAGGCTTCCGCCTTAATCTCGTCAATTTCTGCTAACATGGACGAGAAGATTTCTGCCATGGAATAAAAGATTTCAACTAATGTGAAAAACGATATTTCTGCTAACATGGATAAGGTTTCTACTAATATGGACGAGAAGATTTCTGCTATGAAGAATGATATTTTTGCAGATATCTTATCATTGAAACATGACATTGCTGTTGAAGTCGAGAATGAAATTTCGTCTCTAAAATCGGATATTGAGAATAAGATGACAACGATAAACGACAAAATAAAATCAGACATGGAGAATAAGATGACAACGACGGAAAATCAGATGGACGAGAAAATCAAGGAGTTAGAGACAAAGATTGCCGATTTAAGAACACAAGACACTTCAGCAGAAGGAAAGAAGATATAAATGAATAATTAAGTTTGTGTGTATATAAATTAAATGTAAATGAATAGTTAGAATAGTTAAGTGTATATAAATTAAGTGAGTAGTTTAGTGTTCAAATAAATTAGTAAGTAGCCACACCGTGTGTTTAAAGTTTATCCCACCCGTTTACTGTTTAAATAAATAAGAAAACATTACAATATTATATTTTAACTTACTTGTTATTATAATTTAAAGGAAATATAATGGTACAAATCACGGAAACACATGTGGGTCACAAAGATGAAATACGTGCCAAAAGATTGAAGGAAGAACTCAAAATAGTATAGTAAATTAACAACAGGTGTTACAACAGATAGGATATTGCAGGAGAGCGAGTTTGTTTCAGGTCCTGCCAGCACTACATCAGAAGATGATTTTTATATAGATAAGACATCTGCTACTTAATTGAATTATCAATAAAAAGTAACCCATTTTATTGGAGAAAGGTCCAGCGCACAAGCTTCACATACCTTAGAAGAAATAAGGAAGGTAATTGTAATTTCAACAATATTTTTTAAAAAATATTTCAATTCAGCAGCATTCCAGTTTAAAAATTAATGATTTCATCATCAATTTAAACCACGAAGAATTGACAAAATTCAATAAGGCATTTGAAAAACAATAATAGGTATATGTCATGCAAATTCCAGAAGAACGGGAAGTTTGTAATATAATAAAACCAGAGAAAGATGCATACTATCCTAATGAAAAATAGAATGTGTATTTAAATATTTGTGTAAGGGAATTTTGTTTATAATTAAAATTTGTGTTTGGTTTGTGTTAAATTAAACTTTTTCTACGTCTATTTTTCATAAATTAAAATAAACAATTTTATAACTTCCAATTGTGTGTTTTTTTTCACCTTTTTCGTATGATGTGCCCACTTACGACTTAGGTAAGTTTGCAAATCACTTTGTTTTTAATTTAAATACCACAATTCATTGAACTTGTAGTAGTGTTTGTTTTCCCTAACCATAACCTATAAGCTATAAATCTTTAAATACACCAGCAATCTTCAAAGGAACTGTCATATGATAAATGAATTATTATTATTAATATTCCGTTCCTGTCCCAGGGAGGGTGAAGTCAAGGATCTTGGAGTTACTTATAATAGTCAAATGTATTTCTTTTCACATATAAAAAAATCAGTCAAGAGTGACAATCGTATGTATAATGGGTTTAGTTTTCAGACAAACCACTTTTCAAATATTGAGACTAAAAATGTTGTTTAATATTTTAGTAAGTCCTAAACTTGAGTTTGGATCTATTATCTGGGGAGATCAACCTCAAATGTACTTAGAAAACATCGAGAAAGTACAGAATAAATACTCACGTTTCTTTTATTATAAAAAATATAATCGATGGCCGGATTATAGAACAATTAGGACAACTAGATTACGGGAAGAACTTGAGTTTATCTCTATCACTAGTCGACGTGAAATTCAATATGATGATTTTCTTGTATAAATTAATTAATTTTATATCCACATCTGGTAATTTATTGTACTTTCAAAGTTCCCTCAAGGTTAACTCAATCCTCTTTATTGTTTGGGAAACTAAGAACATTAGTTTGTTCTCCTTTTGAAGTTAAAACTGGCCAATACTGTTACCGAAGTAGATTAGACAATGTCAATTGGTTAATTTAAGAACAGTATTTATGAATATATTAAAAAATTTGGTGTATGAAGGAACAGTTCTGGAAATTAGTCGTCTTTGCCTTGTTTTTAATTCTGTACATGAATCAATATATTACTGTTATATTTATCAATGGCCATACTACACAATGTTAGGATACAATTTATGTATTATCAATTATTATTCCATGTAATAAATAAATTTTTAATATTCTAATGTTGTGTTAACCTTCAAAATGTGAAATCGTAACTATACTGATTTTCAATTTTACAATATGGCGGTGGTTTGACAAAAAGTTGGCGCATGCGACTGCAACTTCAGGTGGCTTCAACTTTCGTGAAACAGACTACCATATATCATAACACCATATAACGCAGATATTTTTCTGAAATGATCTCATAAAATCTATTCACGCATTCATGTCCCACTGTTGCGTTGTAAAGTTTTCTAAAAATGCATCATTTACCAGAACTATCAGCTGTAAAAGTAAGACATCAGCTGAGTTCCAACTGAAAAATTTCGGCAGTGTTTTGGGCTAAATCCCGTTTGAACTTTTTTAATGTAGGCGGTAACCACTAAGACTTTTTAACTAGAGAAGCCCTGTTTCGGATAAGTGTACTACTTGTTGCTTCAAAAATATAGAGATCAATCATAAGACGTTCATAAGTACTTGGTAGACTATGAAAATGCCATCAATCAGGTGAAGCATATAGAACTGAGAACTGATCCATTGACGAATGAGGACTAGATTACATCGACATCAACTTCAAAATCTATATTGGAAACAAACAGCATCTATACAACTGTAAGATGAATTTGTTACTTGTTTTCCTATTAGAATAGGAGTAAGGCAGGTTTGCATACTCTTCCCAGCCCATTTCAATATGTATTCAGTTAAATATTTCAGAAAGTACTAATATAAGGTCTGCAAATAACAGCTTATAGCCAAGAAGGCCTCCAAAATCTTATCAATGGTATAACAAAAGAGAGGGATGCTTTCGGCCTTAATATAAACACAGAAAAACACAAGAGCAATGGTTGTTGCCAAATACTCAAATGAGAGTACCAACGTAAATATATACAAGAAACGAATGAAACAAATGGAGAAATATAAATATCAGTGATGCTTGATATTAAAAAACCTGAATCCTGAAATCCAAATACGCTGTCATATTAATTCCAGAACTGAATGAAAAGTCTACTAACAAATTTCACACTGTGAAACATATCAGATATATATTTGTCAAAACCTACATACTTTCAATGCTTTTATATGGAACTGAAGCCTTTGAGATATGGGTAATGACAAAACATATTTCCAATGAAACAGTCTAAAGAAAAATTAATATAGATAGAGAAATACTTGGTATTGTCAAAAACGAAATGGGACACATGACCAGGGGACCTAATCATGAATTTTTAAGACTAATAGGGGCAATCATAGACGGCAAAGTCGAGGGTAGATAAGGTGCAGGCAGAAAAAAATGTTCATTGCTGAAGAGTGTGAGAGACTGAACTGGCCGAAGTTCACTGACACTACTCAGAATTGTACAGAACAGAGAGCGATTTGTGTTGTGGCCAATCTTCTATTAGAATGGTACCTTGAGAAATCAGATAATGTAGTTGTAATATAAGCAAATATTCCCAGAGTCATCGATCGTGAGTACTTCTCAATGAATCTGAACAGATATAAATTTATTTAAAATTGGACAGCGAAACGACATCTGGAGATAGAGAAAACTAATTACCAATAATATTTGCAATAAGTTGCATGTTTCGAGGCTGCCATTCGAATGGGAAAGTGGAAAACTAAAAAAAAAAGAAATTTTAAGTGATGTTTATATATATTTATATTTTAAGAAGATTGGCAGTATGCTTGTTTGCTTAGTCAATAATTATTGGTATCTTATTAATTGATAATTGACATTATCTAAACTATCAGATCAAAAATATACATATTTCTTCTAAATCTTTCATTTCTAAAATCTCAATGAATATGACAGCAGCATAGATCCACTTTAGTGAAACATTTGATGTTTGTTTTATAGTATACGCTACTATTTTTGTTGATCGTGAATGGATTCTACTGTTTAGAAGTAAATCGTGTACAACTAATACAATAAGTTCTTCTCTAACCACAGGAGTGTCACCCTTACATTCAGTGCATCACAAAAGGCAATTTGCCGCATATATCACACTTGCAAACTAATTTGTATCATTGTAACATTAAAATGAATCAAGTTCTTGTCACGGATACGTATTCAATGAACTACATATAAAACAGAGAACTTGAAAGCGCAGACCATAATACGTCCGTTTTAGATTTTATGAATATAAATAGCAAATTTTTATTCTCCGCAATAAGATATGCACTGTCGTATTTCTTTCGCCTCCACAAGCAACGATAATAATCGCCTTCACGTTTGTAGCACACATTGAAACAGTTCATTGTTCTTTTTTTATTGGTCTTTTTCTCTAAAAAATAAAATACATTGACGGTTATACAAGACAGCAAGTATTGCTTAGTAACGAGTTGACTATCAAAGGTTATTTTCAGAATATATAAAGGTTGTCTTAATATATACAATCAGTTGGCCATTTTTTTCGAAACAATTCCAACTAATACATTCTGGAGTTACGAAATACAGTAGAACTTGCGTAAAATCCTCTATGGGTTAATACATTTTTCTGTTCCCTTTCTCGCAGAGCCTAAACATTTTTTTTAAAATACAAAACCTCTATAACTTAACCGGTGTGAAGTTAGTAACCCAAAGCTGGTGATCAGTGACGTCGTTAATATCATTTTGACTACGTAGAGAATGATGAAGTAGCTGAAAACAGCAGCGCAAGTTTAGGATACCTCTCTATAAATTTAAAGTTGCTCCGTTATTTTCTTCACCGTCAAAATGACATATTTCTGAAATAAATAACGAAAACTACCCCTTGGATTTGCTAAGTAATTTTCTTATCAGTGGAATATTCGATTTATCATTAGGATACCTCTCTATAAATTTAAAGTTGCTCCGTTATTTTCTTCAGCGTCAAAAAAACATATTTCTGAAATAAATAACAAAAACTACCCCTTGGAGATTATGTAAGTCATTTTCCTATCAGTGGAGTATTCGATTTATCATTAGGATACCTCTCTATAAATTTAAAGTTGCTCCGTTATTTTCTTCAGCGTCAAAATCATAAATTTCTGAAATAAATAACAAAAACTACCCCTTGGAGATAAGCTAAGTCATTTTCCTATCAGTGGAGCATTCGATTTATCATTAGGATACCTTTCTTTAAATTTAAAGTTGGTCCGTTATTTTCTTCACCGTCAAAATGACATATTTCTGAAATAAATAACAAAAACTACCCCTTGTAGATTAGCTAAGTCATTTTCCTATCAGTGGAAAATTCGATTTATCATTAGGATACCAATCTATAAATTTAAAGTTGCTCCGTTATTTTCTTCAACGTCAAAATTACATATTTCTGAAATAAATAACAAAAACTACCCCTTGGAGATTAGCTAAGTCATTTTCCTATCAGTGGAGTTTTCGATTTATCATTAGGATACCTCTATATAAATTCAAAGTTGCTCCGGTATTTTCTTCACCTTCAAAATGACATATTTCTGAAATAAATAATAAAAACTACCCCTTGAAGATTAGCTAAGTCATTTTACTATCAGTGGAGTATTCGATTTATCATTAGGATACTTGTTTATAAATTTAAAGTTGCTCCGTTATCTTATTCGCCGTCAAAATGACATATTTCTAAAATATAGAACCAAAAACTACCCCTTGGAGATTGACTCTATGATCTTTCTTTCGTCTGGAATTTTCATTTAACTATAAATTTTAAATTGCGCGATAATTTTTTGTCTGTGAAAATGACATGTATCCAATATAAATGAATGAATCTTCCCCTTTGACCATATTTAAATGATTTTTCTTCGGACTGAATATTTTGTGAATCCTCAAGATACTTGCGCTGTTGTTTTCAGCTACTTCATCATTCTCTACGTATTCAAAATGATATTAACGACGCCACTGATCGTTCAGCATTGTTCGGCAATTGAGCTACCAGCTTTGGGTTACTAACTTCACACCGGTTATAACTTATGGGAATAATTTCGGCATTGCACCTCAGTAACTTCAATAATGTTCAATAACTTAAAGCATCTATCAATAAAAATGTAAAAAAGTTCTGTGTACAACGAACCTGAAGCTTAAGGAATGCAGCTTTTTATCACTTCCAATAAACATCGCTGAGCTTATTGCGAGAAAATACAAATTATCTAAATGAAATGATTTCAAAACGAAAACTGAAAATCTCTGCGATTGAATTAGGTGAATAGTGGTTCGAAGAGAAAAGAGGTTGCAACGCAGTTTGAAATACACGAAATACATTCATATTGAAATAATAATTTGAGCTATTGAAGAGACAAAAATCGGGAGAAAGCCTTTTATGTAGAAGAAAAAAAAATATAAACCATTAAATAATCCTTGACTTGAAGCATTAAGGCCGATCCTCACTAGAGCGACGCGGCGCGCGCGATTCTTTAGGCGAAATTCCGCTTCCAATTGTTTACGTATTAAATAATGAGACCGTCCCCACCAGCACGGCGCGATGCGTCGCGTTTCAAAGCAGCAAAATTTTAATATCTTCAAGAGCGTTGGTACGCGGCACTGCCTCCTAGCGTCGCATAGCCAGTTGACGGACAAGTGTGGATGAGGAAGCGTCAAATACATGTAGTGACTTGCAGTTTCGCCCTAAAATTTTACAGTATGCCCTTAAAATGGACGGCCACAAAATCGAAAAATTGATATTGCTCATTAGTGAGTATTGGAGTCATTCTGTAATACTTGTAGAATTTGGTTTCATCGTCCTGAAGCCGCCTAAATAGTGTATGGAATTCGCCTTCTCCCAATCTTGCTCGGAATATATCGTGGACCCAATATTTTCGCTTCTTTTTTCTTTTTTTTTTTGTTCATATTCCTTGCAAATAGCAGCCAGGAAAAATAAATTATCAGAGGACGATGAGGACGACCTCTTCTATACGTCAGGCTGCCAAAACACACACTGATCTGTTTGCTGCTTGGTCGGTGACACTCTAGTGGGAATAGACTTGCTGAAATTTTATGCACGTGCCGCTCTAGTGAGGATCGGCCTTTAGTAAGTTAAAATCTCAAATTATTCCACATTTTCCTGTGTTATTAAATTATCTAGGTTCTACTGTATATGGTTTGCACCACAGCCTTCTTTTAGTAAACATACACACTAATAGGAATTAATACAAGCTAACATAAACGAAATATTCTGTTTAAAATACTAAGTTGGATGCAGTGAAATGAAAAGCAAATCTGATAAATTTTTTATATAGAATCAAAATTGGCATACATTTACATGGTTTTATGTAGCAAATTAATTGTTTTGTGTTTAGGATACACCGAACAATGGACCAATCATGAGAAATATGATTTTCCGACTGACTTCTACACAATATAGGGTTTACACTATAACCTTAGTACATCATAGCCTTCCGAATTCTTTTTACCACATTAAGTTGGAAGTGACAAAAAATAAACGATTTTAAAAATTAAAACTAACTTTTCCGCATCTGTAAGACGTCCTGAACAATATCCTATCATAAAATTGTCGTACTAACAAACCGAAATTTCTCCAAAGATGTAGTATATCTGCATTTATAGGACCCGTTATACTCGCTCTGGTAAGCTGAAAGTCAAAAGGGTTCATCTGTGAGATTCCCTAAAAATATCCAATTAAAACATTGTATACACTCCGGAGGTTGTATCGTGCTAACAACCCGAAATTTCTCCAAAAATAACCAAAAAAGTGGTACTGCAAGTACCATAGTACCCGTTGTACTGGCTCTAGTGAGCTAAAAATCAATAAGGTTCATCTATTAGACGCCCTGAACAATATCCAATCATAAAATTGGTCACTTGTTGTGATATATTTAAGTATATTGGCCTAGTGGGAGTACCGGGGAAAAGTTAATGGAACAGGGATTATGTTGGTCGTTCTCAAAAAGTATGTATCGTTTACTGTTCTAGTAATATGCAAGTGAACTGGTATCCGTTATTTTACTTTACACCTAAATTCACCATCCTTAATCTAATTATGAAGGGACATAACACTTGTATACGCTCGGGAGGCTGTATCGTAACAGAAATGTCTCCAAAAATGACAAAAATGTGGTACAAGTATCATAGCATAGCATAGCTCGATTTAGCTGAAAATCAATATTTAGGGTTCATCTGTGAGATGCCCTGAACAATATTCAATTAGAAAATTAGTGATGTGTTGCACTCCGGAAGCTGTATCGATACATGTTACGAAAAGTGGCCGACGACGACGACATACCGAACAGAATTTTTTCAAAAACCGTTTTTTGAGTTACTCTGGCTGAAAAACGAAACAATAACTCAAAAAATATCCAAAATTCCAAATTTTTTTGGGGTAAACCAATACTTTTTTCTTATAGGGTTGGACGGATAAAAAGACAGTAAGTGTCTATTTTTCGAATGAAATCAAAAAATATACATTAGAATTAATAGTTATGTATCTGCTTGAAAGATTTAATTGGATGTGTTCAAGATACGCCGTACCATGAACCATCAGTCATTCGATATAATATGATTTTCTCTACTGATTGTTTCCATATTGTGAAACTGAGTAATGTCAATTATCGCTTATGCCAGCTATATTGAGGTTCTAAAGTGAAATAATATATTTCATATTCATTGAATATGCCATCAAGACTTGTATATTTAGAAAATTTGTATATATTATCTATTTGCAATGTATTATGTGAGTAACTCGGAACCAACTATTTTGAGATATTTGAGGGTGAAGTAATATTGCTACAGAAATTCAGAACATTAATAAAAGCTTTTTGTTGTTTTGTTAATATTGTTACGAACTTACACACCGAAGCAGATACTAAGTACGGTCCTGTAACCTTATGTTAACGGAGTTAAACAGATGGCGAGCGCGCCGAATTATGAGAAGGTCTATTGGGATTTATTGTGACAGCTTTTATAGACTTGTTCTCGGAAGGTCTTTTAAGGATTGAACCGGCAATTGAGAAATATCGCGAAAGGCATTTTTTGTGTAAGCCGCAGTCCAGAATTCTCTAGTAAAAAAGGCACTAGTATATAAACAGGACCAATCAGCCGAACCAGTTAGTTGATAAAGTGATCTTAACAAATAAACAGTAAATAAGTGAATATAAAAGTGTTGATACAAATTAATAATTAAGTTTGTGTGCATATAAATTAAATTTAAGTGATTAGTTAAGTACATATAAATTAACTGTTAGTGAGTTAATGTTTAAATAAATTAGTAAGTAGCCATATCGTGTGTTTAAAATTTATCCCACCCGTTTATTGTTTAAATAAATAACAAAAACATTACATTCGTGTCAGAAGTGGGATAATATAAATAAATTGCTACGTAAAAATGGCCAATAGACTATGTGACCTCAAAGTGGCGGAACTAAGAACAGAATTGGAAAATCGTGAGTTGGAAACGTCCGGTAAGAAAAGTGAATTAATAGAAAGACTCAAAATGGCACTAGAAAGTGAATGCTTGGACTAGGCTTCCACCTTAATCTCGTCAATTTCTGATATGAGGAATGATTTTTCTGTAATAAAGAACGATTTTCTGCCATGGACGATAAAATTTCAACCATGAAGAACGATATTTCTGCTAACATGGACAAGGTTTCTACTAATATGGACGAGAAGTTTTCTGCTACGAAGAATGATATATCTGCAGATATCTTATCATTGAAAAATGACCTTGCTGCTGAAGTTGAGAATAAAATTTCGTCTCTAAAATCAGACATGGAGAATAAGATGACAACGATAGAAAATCAGATGGACGAGAAAATCAAGGAGTTAGAGACAAAGATTGCCGATTTAAAAACACAAGACACTTCAGCAGAAGAAAAGAAGATCGAGATCTGCAAGTCAGAAACACAACACAATACAGATGATATTGGCAGTTTTACCCGAGTCAAGGCCCCAACATTCGACGAAAAGATGTCGTGGACCAATTATGTGAAACAATTTGAAGCAGCCGCTAGAGTGAATAATTGGTCCGATAGAGACAAGGCAGTGAACTTAACTATCGCGCTTCGGGGAGATGCCTTAGATGTACTTCAGACGATACCTCTGGAAGAAACGGATGATTTCGAGCAGTTGAAGAAGAGGTTGGACATGCGATATGGTCACGAACATCTATAACATTTGTACCAATCCCAGCTGAAGAACCGAAAGCAAAAACGTGACGAAACACTTCAAGAATATGAAGTGGATATTGCCTGACTCGTTCGATTTGCTTATCCATCAGCAGAAGAGAACATGATGGAATGTCTGGGCATCCAGGCCTTTATTGATGGCTTACGTGACCCCTATATGCAGAGGACGCTTCGCTTAGCCCATCGCAAAACATTAGTTGACGCATTGACAGCTGCCCTTGAATATGGAGCAGCAACGAAGGCTTCAGGATATAACAAAATTAGGACCATCCAAGAAGAAGGTGACGAAGACAGATTTGACCAGTTCGTCAGTTTAATAAAAAGTATGATGGACAAGAAGCCGAAAAAGATCAGATGCTGAAATTGTGGCGAGCTAGGGCATGTACGTAGTTCGTGTAAGCGCCCCAAGACTCCTGCAAACCAAGAACCCCAGTCACAGGAAAACTAGAACGGGTCGGCTACGAGGGGGCAGCACCGACCCATGACCTTTCCAAAGACCCTCTCATACTGATAGCTTCTCTCAGATGTCGCAACGACAGTGTATATGTGGATGGCAAAGTAAATGGCAAGAAATATGCTCTGCTGGTAGACACTGGGGCAACTAGAACCATTATACGACCAGAGATAATAAACCCTGAGAAAAAGCTTCTACCAACGAGACTGTGACTGCGGACCGCCACAGGCGGGAGCGCCAACGTTCACGGGGAATCACAAATCCAATTGGGAATTGGCGCAGAGAAGTTCACGCATACGGTAATCGTAGCTGACATTGAAGAAGACGTGATTCTGGGAATGGACGTAATGAATGTACATGGTTTCCAATTAGACTTTAGAAACAGAACCATTAAAGTGGGTTCCGAGAAGGTACTCCTGCATCCATATGACAAATAAACAGTAAATAAGTGAATATAAAAGTGTTGATATAAATTAATAATTAAGTTTGTGTGAATATAAATTAAATTTAAGTGATTAGTTAAGTACATATAAATTGAGTGTTAGTGAGTTAGTGTTTAAATAAATTAGTAAGTAGCCATATCGTGTGTTTAAAATTTATCCCACCCGTTTATTGTTTAAATAAATAACAAAAACATTACAATATAACATACACATATATTTTTTGCGATAAAATAAAAAAAGACTACAAAATTAACTTTACAGTAAAAATTTTAAAAATATATAGGCACTTTTGGCTCGAACAAAAACGAAAAATACAGTTGTTATTCTACCTGTTCTTCATATTCATCTTGATGATCTGGAAAGCCTAGATCTATTTCATTATTGGCTTTTATATTCTTATAATAGTTATGGTAAACTGGAAGAACATATTTTAATAAGGAAATTAAGTCTTTTTCTCTACAGTTATTGCTTTTCCTTTGGGAAACAACAAATCTAACTCCATGTAGGGATGTGTTGAGGGACGGCCCCGTCTCGTTTTCTTAAAGTCTACCTCAAAAAAAGAACTGTCAACTTTCTAGTTGTGTTTAAAATATATTTTTGTTGGCTCACGTGGTCTTAACTGGATCCGAGATATATTTAACCACTCTACTTTTTCGCCTGTAATTGTTTTCTTCCTATTGACAACATCGTGTTTCAATCTCTGTGTACTAAAAAAATATTTTTTCCATGTTACGTGTAGAAAATTTTGGTTCTTTTTCCTTTACACTTTTTATAATGATATTTTTTTGCTTGTCAACAACTCCAAAATTTTGATCTCAAAAATGCCCCCAAACAAAAAATTTTAAATTTATTTCTTTAAAGCTTATTCTCTGCATTTCATTAAGAAGACCTAAAACAATCTTTATGTTCCTATTTTGTCCTTCACAACTATCAGAATACAAATTCAGAATGGTTGTTGCTTCGGACAAAAAAGAGATATATTCGATCAAACACGATAAAACCTCTTGCGCTCCACGTGGACACTTTCATTCCATATAAACATATGCCCCTTATTTTCAACTTTGTTGTATACACACAAGTTAAAAACCCACATCTGACGTTTATAGTAAACAACAGATGTTGTTAGGACTGGAAATGGCAGGGTTCTCTGAAGATCAAAAACTGCAACATTCTTCTCTACCGTCTTTTTTGCATCTTCAGTCTCTTTTTTCTTAATTTCTTTACAGCTTCTGCTTTCTTTTGAAACAGATTTCTGTCCAACTCATAGATTCGCAAAAAATTTTATACTCCTCATACATTAGTGATATGTTTAAAATCGGAAGCAAATACTTTCTAGTGGTCTGATGCCTACAATAGTGTGATTCATATACAGGACATTTCTTAATGAGCTCCTTTAAGAAATTTTAGACCTCGCCACGTATCTTGTTATGTGTCGTATGTTTACCTCGTTTAATCGAAATTGGGGTTCCTGTCGATGCTTTTCTTTTTAGAGCTTTTGTTATTTTACCATTACAAATATTTAGAATATTTTTAAAAAATGTTATGTTATTGTCATCGGAGAAACTTTCAAGGTTGTTCAATATTAGAAATTTGATTAAAAATCAACTGAATATTTCTACTAAAAAGTGAAGTACATAAAAACCTTCTTCCTTATCTAATAAAAACCGTTTAATAAAGTATAAACTAAAATTAACTTGCAAAAATAATATGAAAGTTTAGAGCAAATTGATCTGCTTACTACAAACTACCGAAAATTATTAAATGCCAAAAAAGCCTATACAACAACATCATAGTCTATCAATAAAGAGAAAAATGTTTTAAAAATTAATTTATCTTCTACAAATTTATATAAAGTACATACCTGTTGTCTCATAATAACTTTTACTGGAGCTGTATTCCTCTTCTTCTTCATAGAAATCGGTAAAAGAATCAGCATCACTTAAAACGTTTGCCATGTTGATTGTTGCCTAGGCACATCTGGCGTACAAGGAAAAAGACTTTTTTATAATTCGCGTATAAAAGAGACTTCATTATAACATTGGTTACAGGATCACAATGAAGTCTCTTTGAACACTTTTTTATTAATTTTTATGTCATACAGTTGGTTATTGTATGTAGGATGTATTTTTATCTGACGTTTGACTTTAACCTTTGAACAAATTATAAAATGGTCTAGCGTTCTCTAGTTGGTAAATTATTATATTATATGGTCATAAAGGCAAATTTGAATAAGTTATATATTAAAAATATTAATGAATAAAGTACGCTAATGTTTATTCATCAATGATTTGTCATTCTGACGATGATATTGATTTATCGAAGCAATTGTCAATTTTTTAGAATTTTCAATAACTTTTATTATATTGTGGAATTAACTATTCATTTAAAAACACTATTATTTAAAAAGTTAAATAACTGCGAATTATAAAAAATATTGTGTAAAACTTGTGTCACAATGACTTTCTGTAGTACTCGTGATTTGCTTCACTCATACTACAAAACGAGTCATTGTGACACTTGTTTTATAAATAACTATTCTGTTTTGCAATCAATTGTATAGGTGGCGGTATTAATTTTAGCATAGGCAACTCTGTCGCACATTAAAATATATTCTTTAATTTGCAGTGCTGTACTTAACTAGTATAAACATATTACGTTGTATAGGTACCTCTGGTTATGAGTCACTCCTTTATTCATTCTACTTGTCTCTGAATATGAACAGTTTTTTTACATTACTTTTAAGAGTTTCGTATGCGATGCCGTTGTATTTTTGTAATTATATCTAATATGTTGTTATCAACCCATTTTTTCATGTTTATCATGTTTTAGATCACATTTATGTGTACCCATGAAAGGTGTATTGTAATCAAGTAAAATATTTTATAAATAAATAAAGGATTATATTTTTATAATAACAATATAACCAAGTCTGTCAGTTGATGTTTAATTTCAGTAATTCAATATAATGAAGAATACGAGATCTTTTTTTATAAGTTTTGCAATAACAAGTTAGAAAGAGCACATAAAGTCATGTTATAATGAAGAAAATATAATATTCGAATATAAGTTGTAAAAATAAATTAACGTAACGCAGCACGGAACATTAAACAGAATGTAATATTAACAGAGGAATTTAGAAATTTAAGATATATGAGAAATTAACGATATACTTATTATATCTCATGGATTATCAATTGAATCATAAAAGAAACACATATTAGTGTTATAATTAGAGATTCATCATTATTATTTTATATACTATAATTTAATTGATATCTTACAACCAATGTATAGACCAATTAGCCTGCTTTCTCATCTCTATAAATTGTTTACCAAAATTCTAACTAAGCGTCTAACATCGAAATTGGACTTCTACCAGCCGACAGAACAGGCAGGTTTCCGATCCGGATACGGAACAAATGACCATCTGCAAGTTATTAAGACATTGATCGAGAAGTCCGTTGAGTACAACAAGCCACTCGTGTTAATATTTGTGGACTACGAAAAGGCGTTTGATTCCATTAAGCACAGCGAGATGTTTAAAGCACTTGCCGACTGCCGAGTAGACCACAGATACTCTGCTATACTGCAACATATATAGGAAAATGCAACAGCGAGCGTAAGACTCCATGAAGAGACAGATAGATTCAGAGTGCAGCGCGGTGTACGACAAGGCGACACAATCTCCCCTAAACTATTTACCACTTTGTTGGAGTATATATTCAAGAGTGTCGAGTTGGAGAATATGGGTATAAATATTAACGGTGAAAATTTCAGTCACCTTCGGTTCGCTGACGATATTGTACTGATTTCAGATAGCTTGGATAAGGCAGAGAAACTGCTTATGAGACTAACATCTGCTTCACATAAAGTTGGGCTTAAAATCAATCCATCGAAAACAAATTTCATGACAAATCTAGTCCCAAGCCGAAACTACTTAGTAGAAGGAAAAGAAATTTCCCAAGTTACATGCTACAGATATCTGGGCCATGATATTACGAGTGGCAGGGACAATCAAACCTGCGAAATCAAAAGAAGGATAGGGCTAACGTGGGCCGCCTATGGGAAGCTGAAGCACATTTTTAAGTCCGAAGCCCCCATATGCCTTAAGCGGAGGGTGTTTGATCAGTGTGTTCTGCCGGTTCTGACTTAACTCTAACACGAAAATCGGTAAATAAAGTAAGAGTGGCCCAGCGAGCCATGGAACGCTCCATGTTGGGAGTCACGCTGAGAGACAGGATTCCGAATGATGGGATACGTCAGAGAACAGGGGTTACCGATGCAATCCAGCGAATAACATATCTAAAGTGGAACTGGGCTGGACATGTCGCAAGAATGACCAACGAAAGATGGACCAAAAAGATCATGGAGTGGAGACCTAGGCAAGATGCGTTCAGGAACAGAGGTCGTCCGCCGACCCCGTGGACGGATGACATAAAAAGAGTAACACCAAATTGGATCCAGGATGCCCAGGATCGAAATAAATGGAGATCGTTAACGGAGGCCTATGTTCAGCAGTGGACGAGACAGGCTGTTTGATGATGATGATGAACCTATGTAAGGAGAAAATGATGAAATCGGAAACGTCACATATATATTGACCCATGCATATTGAACATAGAGAGTATAGTAGTCCACAGAAATAGGTCATAGACAAAACAGCTGTGAGTTGAGTTTGATGAGGATGTAAATAAACAAAATTTCAAATTACTAAGAGTTTATATTTAATAGTTAGACGATTAAAAAGTAAAATGAAAATGGAATAATTGCATATGTTATTTATTTGTTTGTTTTGTAAGATTTATGTAAATAGAGTTTAAAATCCTAGCAATAAAAAGACTTTAAAATAAGAAAAAAGGTAGTAAGACATTTAAAAGGACGAATTTAAAAAAATTATGATATAGTGAACATTATAAAGTGTATATAAAGGAAACCATAAGACATTTATATGAATAATGATGTGATTTAGGACATTCATTGATATGACAGTCGATCATTGTTAAACAAAAAAATATCAAGTAACTTCTGAATATCCGGCAAGAAAAGTTTGTTTGGAAGTAACAAAAGAGAGTGCATGTAGCTGAGCTTCACCAAATTTTTAGTAAAAATTAGGAACATCTTGAAAATTTGGTCACATTATGCATGCAATTCTTAAATAAAGACCCAACAAATATTTTAAATTAGTTTTCCAAGTAAGAAATCAGGATATAGGAGGAAAATACGGACAATTTAGTGATCCATAGCAGTGTACAAGGGACGCCAAGGTGCGGGCATTTTGAGATTTACCATTCTCAAAACTATGAGGTCAGCGAAATTATTTCTTGGGTCCCAAAAACAAACATTATAATAAAAATAATAATTTCTTAAATAAAACAAATAAATAAAAATGCCATAATAAACAATTCAAAGACTAAATTTCAAATTAAATTAGTAAAATTAGTAAATTAATTAATAAGAACTTACTTACCTGTTTTTTTAAAGATTACCGATATAATATTAGTATATAAGAAATTTTTGAACAATTTTCCAGTTTGTATTTGTATTTTCCATATAATGTAATTTATGTTTTTCTGTTAGCATCAAATACTGTTTCATTAAACAAATGTAAATATTGTATAACCTCAGTTCAATCATACGTATCTAAAACATTTTTAACTATTTCTCATTGATATTGTAACTTTTGCAACAGAATAACAATTTGGTTAAGTGTTTGTTTCTCAAGGTTATATGTATCTCTTCCAGCATACCGTAAAACGCGAGCGGCGTCACACATTAGTTACTTTTAAAAAATGTTTTGAATAAATAAAATTTATAAAATCAAATTGAACTATAGGTCAATATTGTTTTTTAATACTTTATTTATTAAATCCTATATATAAAAAAAATATCAGTTGCTTTCTCAAATATCTTAGCGCCTGAACCCAAATGAGAGAGAGAGAGAGAGAGAGAGAGAGAGAGAGAGAGAGAGAGAGAGAGAGTAGGTACTCCATGCCACGGTTTTATATTTATTAGTCAAATTATAAACAAATAATTATAAATAAATTAATCAATTATAGTCAAATAAATTATAAACAAATAAATAAATAAGTAATTATAAATTATAAATAAATAATATAATAAACAAAATTTTAACAAATTTGTCGAGCCCAAAGTGGGACATCTAAGTTTTAAATTTAAATACTCATATATAATCATCATAACATTATTAACAATATGTATATATTTATCAGTTTTAAATTTTCTTATTTATTTTTAAGAGGTGGGAGGCACTCGTATCAGCGCTGTGTTGTCATCTCTTTTTTGCAGAATCTTGCTTTATAATAATTATTTATAAATCTCATTTATATATTTTTTCTGCAAAAAACTGATTATTATTTCACATTCAGATTAATTGAATATGCCATTAAGACAGTTTTTAAAAGTATTGTTGAATGAATTTAACAGATAACTCAAAATATAGAATTATAAGTCGAACCATAAATACATGACAGTAAACGCCACTTCAATATCAGTTAAAATGTAGAAACTACGACATGCCTATTAAATTTGTGAGAGGGAAAACTAACCAAAATAACAAATCCATACGCATACTCGAGTTTCCACATTTTAACTGATATTGAAGTAGCCGTTTACTTTCATATATTTATGTTTTTTAGTTTAATTTTATCAAGTGGATAAAATGCATCTATAACACGCATGCACCACTATCACACTAATTTAGAATCAGAATTCCCGGAATTTCAGCTGATGTCATGAAAAAATGTTACTATATGTATTTTGAGTGTTTTATTGTGCGTTTTATGACTTATAATAAAACAGCAGTTGAATTATAACCTTATAATATAGTGAATGTGGTGACTTCCACAGCTCAATATGAAATGTATATTATGCTAGCGTAGCCATTTTACAGGGCACCCTTCGGACAAGCCATTTAATTTGTTGCTAATTTGTACCGCTGAGCTTGATTTTGTTACTAATGCCGTTTCCAAGAAAACGCAAACTATGCTAGCGTAATATTAAGCTAGCGTAGCCACATGCTCTAACTATAAAAATAAGTAATATTGAAAAAAACTAAAAGCACACGAATTTGTTGCTAAAATATGGCACTAACCGATACTTCAAAATATCATCCCTTACCCCGATTTTCCCACCCCTCACTATTATTTGATATTAAGCTAGCGTAGCCACACGCTATAACTATAAAAATAAGTAATATTCAATAAAAATAAATGCACAGGAATTTGTTGCTAAAAGATGACACTGACCGATACTGCGAAAAAATCAATCATTATCTTCTATTAATTGAAATTAATCGTGTTTTAGTAGCCATAGCCTAGCAACAAATTGCCCTACTGATATTAAAGCGATATAGTCGATATTTGGTAAGTAATACATCAGCAACTAATTCCTCGAGTATTTTTTTATCGACATTCATCGTGTTTTAGTAGCCATAGCCTAGCAACAAATTGCCCTACTGATATTAAAGCGATATAGTCGATATTTGGTAAGTAATACATCAGCAACTAATTCCTCGAGTATTTTTTTATCGACATTCATCGTGTTTTAGTAGCCATAGCCTAGCAACAAATTGCCCGACTGATTTTGAAGCGATATAGTCCATATTTGGGCAGTAATACACCAGCAACAAATTCCTCGAGTATTTTTTGATCGAAATTCATCGTGGTCGAGTAGTCATAGCCTAGCAACAAGTTGCCCTATAGATTTTAAAGCGATGTAGTCCATATTTGGGCAGTAATACAACAGCAACAAATTCCCCGACTGATTTTTAATTGAAATTCGTTGTGTTTTAGCCGCAATAGCCTAGCAACAAATTGCCCTATAGATTTTAAAGCGGTGTAGTCCATATTTGGGCAGTAATACAGCAACAAATTCCCCGACTGATTTTTAATTGAAATTCGTTGTGTTTTAGCCGCAATAGCCTACCGATAAATTGCCGTATTGATTTTAAAGCGATATAGTCCATATTTGGACAGTAATACACCAGCAACAAATTCTCCGACTGATTTTTAATTGAAATTCGTTGTGTTTTGGCCGCAATAGCTTAGCGACAAATTGCCCTATTGATTTTAAAGCGATATAGTCCATATTTGGGCAGTAATACACCAGCAACAAATTCCCCGACTGATTTTTAATTGAGATTCGTTGTGTTTTAGCCGCAATAGCCTAGCAACAAATTCCCCGACTGATTTTTAATTGAAATTCGTTGTGTTTTGGCCGCAATAGCTTAGCGACAAATTGCCCTATTGATTTTAAAGCGATATAGTCCATATTTGGGCAGTAATACACCAGCAACAAATTCCCCGACTGATTTTTAATTGAGATTCGTTGTGTTTTAGCCGCAATAGCCTAGCAACAAATTTCCCTATTGATTTTAAAACGATATAGTCGATATTTGGACAGTAATACACTAGCAACAAATTTCTCGAGTATTTTTTAATCGACATTCATCGTGTTTTAGTAGCCATAGCCTAGCAACAAATAGCCAGACTGATTTTAAAGCGATATAGTCCATATTTGTTCAGTAATACACCAGCAACAAATTCCCCTACTGATTTTTAATTGAAATTCGTTGTGTTTGAGACGCAATAGCCTCGCAACAAATTGCCCTATTGATTTTAAAGCGATATAGTCCATATTTGGGCAGTAATATACCAGCAACAAATTCCTCGAGTATTTTTTGATCTAAATTCATCGTGTTCTAGTAGCCATAGCCTAGCAACAAGTTGCCCTATTGATTTTAAAGCGATATAGTCCATATTTGTTCAATAGTAGACCAGCAACAAATTCCTCGAGTATTTTTTGATCGAAATTCATCGTGTTCTAGTAGTCATAGCCTAGCAACAAGTTGCCCTATTGATTTTAAAGCGATATAGTCCAGATTTGTTCAATAATACACCAGCAACAAATTCCTCGAGTATTTTTTGATCAAAATTCATCGTGTTCTAGTAGTCAAAGCCTAGCAGCAAGTTGCCCTATTGATTTTAAAGCGATATAGTCGATATTTGGGCAGTAATACACAAGCAACAAATTCCTCGAGTATTTTTTGATCGAAATTTATAGTGTTCTAGTAGTCATAGCCTAGCAACAAATTTCCTTACCGATCGGGAGAAAACCGGCGCGAGCCTAGGAAGGGGCGGCGTAGCGGCACATGAGAAGGCGAGTAATCTTTAGTCAATTCCCTCGTTTGTATTTTATTATAGTATTTAAAGTTGTGAATGATATGGAAATAACCGACAAGTTTAAATTGGGTCTTATACCAAAAGAAATAAGGAACCCAATAAATAGAAAACAAGAAATTTATTTAATAGGCGCTGTCGGATTTAGAATATCCACTGTAAATCTGAGAAGATCTGGCGGAAACAGCGGGACATTATGTGTCTTACTCGTATCGGAGAGGAAATAGTAGTTGGATGGAAGCGGACGATTTAGTTGGAAGAACTATTAACCGATCCGACAACTATCAAATTACTCCCAGATTAATAGCACACACAAAGAGCAACACAACATGATGCACAACTTTATCGACAATTTAACATTAATTACTATTTTCAAGTAGCTGCTGAAAGAAAGATACATAAAATATGTCAATGAAATATGATATTAATAATTATAAATACAATATTATATTATTTATATTAAATGGGGTTATCATTATAAAATATAAATGCATTTATAAAATTAATCAAACCCGTCGTTAGAAACCATTTTCTGATATTCCGATCGGGTGGAAAGATCTTGATGGAGGTCAACGATACCGATAAAGACGTTTTCCACCTTCAGAAAAATATAAAATTGCTGCCATATTACGCTTCGCATGAGAAATTAGCGAAATTGCGGTTGAATTTCAATTAAAAAACATTCCGGCAATTTGTTGCTAGGCTATGGCTATGGCTACTAAAACACGATGAATTTCGATCAAAAAATACTCAAGGAATTTGTTGCTGGTGTATTACTGACCAAGTATGGTCTATATCTCTTCAAAATCAGTAGGGCAATTTGTTGCTAGGCTATGGCTACTAAAACACGATGAATTTCGATCAAAAAATACTCGAGGAATTTGTTGCTGGTGTATTACTGACCAACTATGCACTATATCTCTTTAAAATCAGTAGGGCAATTCGTTGCTAGGCTATGGCTACTAAAACACGATTAATTTCGATAAAAAAATAATCGAGGAATTTGTTGCTGGTGTATTACTGACCATATATCGACTATATCGCTTTAAAATCAGTAGGGAAATTTGTTGCTAGGCTCTGGCTACTAAAACACGATGCATTTCAATTAATATGAGATAAGGGATGATTTTTTCGCACTATCAGTTAGTGTCATCGTTAGCAACAAATTCCTGTGCATTCATTTTTATTCAATATTACTTATTTTTATAGTTATAGCGTCTGGCTACGCTAGCTTCATATCAAATAATAGTAAGGGGTGGGAAAATCGGGGTGAGGGATGATTTTTTCCAGTATCGGTTAGTGTCATCTTTTAGCAACAAATTAGCAACAAATTCCTGTGCATTTAGTTTTTTTCAATATTACTTATTTTTATAGTTATAGCATTTGGCTACGCTAGCTTATAATCAAATAATAGTGAGGGGTGGGAAAATCGGGGTAAGGGATGATTTTTTCCAGTATCGGTTAGTGTCATCTTTTAGCAACAAATTCGTGTGCTTTTAGGTGTTTTCAATATTACTTATTTTTATAGTTAGAGCGTGTGGCTACGCTAGCTTAATATTACGCTAGCATAGTTTGCGTTTTCTTGGAAACGGCATTAGCAACAAAATCAAGCTCAGCGTTACAAATTAGCAACAAATTATTAGCCTGGTCCGAAGGGTGCCCTGTAAAATGGCTACGCTAGCATAATATACATCAATATGAAGTGAGACAAGGCTGTGGTATAAGCCACAGACATTATCCAATGGCCATAATTTCCTGTCTACATCTGATATGTTGAACAACTTTGCATGCATGCCTGTCGGAGCATTTTGCAGAGCGAGAATGGCTTTATGAAATGAACATTTTGAAATGTAAATTACATACCGTACAAATATTTTTGACGAGCCTGAGAGAAGAATAATTTTGGAGATTTTTTAATAATATGAGGAAGGCACAGCTAAACGTCTTATCAACGAATAATGATTTTAATCTCCAATGGTATTTCACTGATTTTGCTTTATATATCCATTTTTGGATATATCTTACGCCTAACCTATCATACCTTGGTCTAACTGAACGAAGCCTTTTAACCTCGACCTCTCTATTGCTATTGCATTATTTGTTACTATTTGTTCATCATTGATTTGGTCTACCTAATATTTTTTGTTTTCATCACTTCTGTCGAAGAAGTTTATGTTATACTTAATTCATTATATGGTATGACTACGCTAATATTGTTCTTGGTGTTTTTTGTTCCAATATTCTCAAGCTTTTCTCACATTTCTCTTTTTCTGCAATGTTTTCGGCACATACAACATAATAGGTCTGATCTGGGTCTTATGAATAAATAATAACTAAGATAAAAGGTTATGAGTACTTTTGAGAGTCACAGTCCCAGTCTAGACGGCAGGCGATTCCAAACAAATTTAGAGGTGAGCGTAACTAATATTGGCATGTGTAATTTGTTATGAAGTTCATACATTAGTGTCTTACTACTTTCAAGAAACTAGTAAATTAAGTAAAAACATTATAATATTGTATCATTTGATTTTTTTTTCTTGAGAACTTGTATATCGGATCACTCTGTATAAGGAATTGCAGAAAAAAATCTCAGTGTGGGTGGTTTCAAGAAACGTACAGAATTAGACTGAATAACAAATGAATTTGGAGACTGGTCGTTTGTAACCTAATTCAAAGTCACTTGTATGCTTTCAATTAACAAGAATTTGCATACATACTTTTTATTTGTTTTTTGAATATGTTAAACAGCAACAGATTGGAAGTAAACTGTAAAGTTATTTTAATGACCGATTAAACAACTACATGCATTGATTTTGTACCACCTTTTACAATGTTCGCCGATTATGTTCAAAATTAGCAAAATCGTTAATATGTTACTCAAGTACAATTTTTCATCAAACTTTGGTAGGAGTACCATTAATATAAAAATAAGTGACATATTTAGTTAATAAGATTAAAATCTTACATTTATAGAAGGAAAAACCCAGAAAACTAAGTGGACTGCCTTGGTGATTTAATAAATCTAGGTTTAAGAACAATGAAAAACAATTATCTCAAGAATTGTTTTGGGAAGTACTATTGAACAGATACTAAGTCTTCGCAACACCAATAGTCAAATCATATATACCTCCTCTGTAGATGCCTCTTCTCCAGTCCTCTATTCTCATCACCCACTCACTCTTTGATAGCCTTCTTCTAACACATTTTCCTAGCGCGCAAGATTATGGACTAAGTTCTGTGTGTTAACTATGATTTTCAAATTAAAGTAAGAGTATACCAGGTGAGTGAAACATGAGTAGACAAGAAACTCACGCTATATTTCAATACCATGTTAGAATAATATCAGTCCAAACATTTTTGATCTCTAGACAGTATTAAATTAAACGAAAAAAGGAACAGAGACAAAGGAAACTGAAATATTATTTGGCACTCATTCAAAAATTGTACTTAAATATATTGTCAGAAATATGAAACTGTATGCTGAGTATGACTAGTGTTGGGAAATACGGTGATTTTCCGGTAACCGGTGAAACGGTGACAGTGATTTCTAAATCACCGTGATTCTAAACAGTGATTTGAATCACCGCAGTGACTGAGTATAAACAGCAAAAGCAAATCAAAATATAAGAATATAGCGCGGTGACTGGCGACGCATACAAATATATTATTTATGCATCTCTTATCGGTTTATTTTACAACACTAAATATTATCCTGATATTTCTCCCCGAAAAAATCAAAATAATTCACAAAAAAAGCGGCACGTTTACCCTTATCGGTATCGGGTCGGGTCGCATGTTTGTATTTTCTCTTTGACTTGGTGGCGCCCGCCACCATCCATCAATAATATTCTTATATTATCTATACCGTTGAGGCCTTCTCATTCCGTAATACCAACAATAACATCATATCGGCTTAAATCACCGTTTTTCCTTCACATAATATTTGTAAATAATGATATTTCATATCGATTTTCGATCGGCGCGTTTTTCCAATGCTAGTGTCGATGACGTCGATATTGCAGTATTCCGTTGAAATTAAATCTCCGATAACCGCATCTGCGAGAACTGAATCACCGGTAGCGCCAGTGATTTTACATTCACCGGTGAAATATCGTGGTTACCGGTATATCGACCAAGACTAAGTATGACTATATATTTACAAAATTTTCAGCTATATAATATATCGGCTATTGTATTATAAATATAAGAATGTCGCGTTGTTAAAGAATAAATTGATAAACAGTTTTCCAAAGAGAACAGCATTAAGACGTGTCTGAGGTTTAAAAACAGTTGCTTCCAAATTTTTGGACTATAGCGTATTTCTTATCCCGCTCATCATATTCAAATACCTCCCAATCCATGTTTGTATGTTAATCAGCATTTTTGTTTTAATTTCTTTTTATTTCCAGTAATTTTTCAACCTCATAGATTGTACATTATTGTCATAAAAGATTTACTACGTATCATAAAGAAAATTTCTTATTGTTACGAAACAGCACACTGGTATAGTCCCTAAATCCGACTCTGTCTAAGCCAGGTATGAAAGTTAAAAGTATGGCAGACACGCAGGGATTCTTAGAATTGTTTACGATAGTGACTATCTTATCTACATTGTTTTTGTGACCAGCCTTATCTAGAAAATGCCAGAAAGCCCATTGTTATTGTGTAAGCCGCAATCTAGAATTATCTAGTGAAAAGGGCACTAATATATAAGTAACCGACCCGAGAAAGTTTATTATAGTTGATCAAGTGATCGCGACAAATAAACAAGAATACACCGAAATAGCGAACAGTGAAGTGTTGATATAAATTAATAATTAAGTTTGTGTGCATATAAATTAAATTTCAGTGATTAGTTAAGTATATATAAATTAAGTGTTAGTGAGTAGTTTAGTGTTTAAATAAATTAGTAAGTAGCCATACCGTGTGTTTAAAATTTATTCCAACCGTAATAAAAACGTTTTAATAAATAAGAAAAACATTATGATTAGATTAGATTAGATTTTAACGGGGTTACTGTGCACTGAAACCAAAGGTTTATTGTGCCCCCCCTATCAGAGCTGTTGTCGCTACTACTACAGCTCGCCTTCCAGTTCCAAGGTTCTAATGAGCTCTAGTATTTGGGACGGCTTCAGCGAGGTTTGGTCCTCACTCTTACAAGTTTCTTGTCCAAAGCATTTCTTGCGTTGGCTTGCAATGGCGAGGCATTCCAGAACTAGGTGATCAGGAGTTTCATCCTCCTCCCCACAGAATCTACACTCGTCAATCTCTGCTAGACCTATTCTCATTAAGTGCTTCCTAAGGCAGTGTCCTGTAAGAAAGCCCGTGAGGAGATGTAGCTTATCTTTACTAAGGTCCAAATATTTTTTGGACCTAGCAGTGTCAAAGTTCCCCAGGAACTTTTTGGAATGTTCCAACCCGGGAAGGCACCGCCTGAGTGCTTCTCTTTCGGTTTCCTCTTTCTTCCGAAACTCTTTCTTGTAGGAGCATTTTGATACACCACAGAAAGGCTCCGGGCCAATAAAGGGCATTTGTGCTCCTTTCCTGGCAAGTGTATTGGCCTCTTCATTTCCCGTGATTCCCGAGTGACCAGGAACCCAGACTAAAGAGACCTTGTTATTCTTGCCTAATTCATCAAGTTTTCTTCGGCACTCCCATGCCAACTTTGAATCAATGACATGGGAGCTCAATGCTTTGATAGCTGCTTGACTATCAGAATAGATCGATATGTCACATCTCTGGTAGTTTCTTTCTAGGTTCATTTCCACGCATCTTTCAATCGCAAGTATTTCTGCCTGAAAGACGCTCGGGAAGGAGCCTAACGATAATGAGTATCTGGTGCCAGGCCTAAATACTCCAGCGCCTGCTCCGATGGTGGTTTTTGAACCATCTGTATACCATCTAATGGTGTTTTCTTTGAGAGTTTGGGTGGTGTATTCCCTTTCCCAGTCTCTCCTCGTATTTAGCATCGTAGTGAAATTCTTTTCGATGCTTACTTTCCTGATCATTTCGTCACTGGGAAGATTCGCTAATGAGGTGTATCTTGTCAGAGAGGACCAAGCTCCCTGATTTTTAATACTCTCATTGCCTGAACCTTCCTTAGATATTCTAAGAATTGCCTCTTGGGCAGATCTTTCTATCACCAGATGTAGAGGTGTGAGATCTGTAATGATCTCAAGTGCCCTAGTTGGACACGTTCTCATAGCTCCAGTGATGCACACACAGGCAAGCCTTTGAACTTTATCGAGGGTTTTCCTCGTGCTGTACTGACTTGCTTTTGTGTGCCAAACTATTGCTGCATACGTAATTGCTGGTTTCACAATCATGGCGTACATCCATCGCGGTATTTTTGGGTTACAGCCCCACCTCTTACCAGCTAGATTTCTGCACGCCATCAAAGCTCTTATTGCTTTACTAGCAGTTATTTCAACATGCTTATTCCACAGAAGCTTACTGTCTAGGGTTATCCCTAGATATTTAACCTCCGATTTCCATTCTATGATTTCCCCATTTAAGGATATGGGTTTCATGGCTGGAAGTGTTCTTTTCCGGGTAAATGGAATTACTATGGTCTTGCTTGGGTTAATGTTTAGCCCCACTGACAAGCACCATTGCTCAATGATTCTGAGGCCCTTCTGTAATAAATCACACAAGGTGCTCTCGAACTTGCCTCTGACTATTAATACAACATTATGATACAAGTATTCTTTCAAAAAGATTACCCGTTTTGTTGCAATTAACAGACATTTTTAAATCAAGAAATGTACTATATGGTTTGTGTTTTAACTTGAACTCTAGTGGACTAGCTCGCAGATACAGACAATTAATTTACCAAAATTTAAGGCAATCCAACTACAAACTCTTTCGAAATTTTTACTACCGCCTAGGTGAGTCATGGTATTTTTAGAACCACCACGTTACTACAAAAACTGATGACGAAGAAGATGGAATTCTAATTATTGTTTCAGACCTTAGTACGCGTTGATGAAGTCTGGCAATAGTAATAAGCTAATACAATAGTTTTAGAATGTTGAAGAAGGTAAAACCACTATGCTCAGATTTATATATTTATATTTGCAAGATAAACATTAAAGGAACTTTTCACTGATGAAACATTCACCAGACAGGAATTTTTTCAGAAAATAATAATGGTCATTTTGAACTGTGAAACAACTAGATTCAGATTTTCGTCAATAATACGGTGTCATTTCCTTGAATAAAATTCAATTTCACATCATTAATTTTTTATATTTAAAGTAATATTATTAATCGACGCTGTCACTGATAGAATTCTACAGGTTTAAAATTGTCAGGGAGAAGACAAAAGAAATAATAGAAATATCTCTGCACCGTAAACCGACCGTTAAGATAAAAAAACTGGTGTCCGAATTTCGAGAGCATTGTGAATAGTTAAAAATTAGTGTAAGTGAAAATAGTGTAGTAATAACTGACGTAAATATTTTATAATAGTTTAGTGTTGTAGAGTGCGGCGCAAGTTAACTGCAGACGGGGTTTATGACATGGATTAAAAGATGGTCAATTGCTGACGAAGGAAAAGGGTCAAGTCTGTGTACCTGTTAAATGAGTTAACGGCATACCGCGGTCTCTACCTATTATATATAACATTTTGTTCATCAATAAAATAAAAAACGAAAGTATTTTAAATATATATTATATAAACTAAATATTCGTCTACATGTATCTACATTTAACTACATAAAATAATATTATACTGCATATTTATACGAAACACACTTAATAAAGTCAATCCTTGCAATTTTATTGTTCCTGTAATCAATAATTTTATTTGAAATAAATTTTTGTCTTTCCAATACATCCTTTCGAATGTAACGTTGCTGATTTAATCGTGAAGAATTAATTTTTAAGTGCGTATCAGTCTGATTATCTATTAACACATCCAAAAACTGAATTATATTCGGATGCGGAAATAAATTCAAATTATTAAATTTTGAGTGGAATGATTCGCAACAATTTGTAGTTCGTATGAGTGATGCTGCATTTTCTGCCCAGATATGTGGAGGAATAAAAAAATGTCTTCAATATACCTAGGTGTCCACAAAATAATCCACAAAATCATTCAGTCTGTTATCACTTGGTTGTACCGATATAAAGTCGAAGACATATGAATCGCACACTTCTGAAGGATCCAAAAAAGTCAGGCCAAATAAGTAATGCTGTCTCGGATTGTGGATTTTTATATTTTGTAACTAACCCAAGATTCTGAATTTTCCTCCGCCTAAACACAAATATATTTTCCTTTATTATTTTACACATTATTTTACATCACAAAATATGAGTAAATTCTTACCATGATTGTGCAAGATGAAATCTGCAGCCGATTATTGAAACGTCGGGAAATGTTTCTTTCACACTGGAATGATTAGAAACTTCAACATCCACGGTGATGAAATTTGGGTTAAAATTAAGTCCTTTACTGATGCACTTGGATTTCAACATATCAAACAATGTCGAATACGTTTCTTTTTTTCTGTTAGTTAATAAACAAAAAGGCACTGGTATACAAATGTTGTTTACAACAGCATGAATACTAAACACTTATAAGAAGTGTTTTACACAGTAATCAAATGTTTCATCCATATATATTGTTGAACTAGAACACATTACACTTAGATTTTCAGTGCACGAAAATACTATAATATTTTTAATCCTGTCGTTTATTATCAAAAATTCTTCTTCTTTAACGGTCATAACTTGAACAGACTCCAAAAAATCGTGCACATCGGAAACGTTTTGAGGTAATTTTGGAAATGATTTATTTCTGTGTCTGTAAATATTCCGTTTAATATATTGCATATTTTTTTTGCCAAAGTTGACAAAGTATTAGAATTTAATTTAAGTTCACTACGAATTATTTTAGATGGCCTTTCAGCGATCATATCGTCTGCTTTTCTTTTCAATTTATTACTTAATGTTTGTTGAACGCACTGTCACTTTCCTGTTCAAGAATATGAGTATATAATATTGTAGACATCACTTTTTCAACACCCATTGTATATATTTTAGCTTTGCATGCCCTTTTCACACAGCACCAACAAGTCTCACTATTTTTTAATTCACGATGTTTATAAAATTTTCAATAATAATTAGACTATTTCCACGTTCACTTATCATATCTTTCACTTCTATCTTCAGTTTTTTGTATATATCGTACTTAACAAATGTGTCGTCACTGTTGAAATAAATTTTAAACTGATCGCCATAATAATATTTTTGGGTACATTTTGTTATTCTAAGACCCCTGACCACCAGTCTGCAGTTCACCCACAGGATTAGGTACCCTCATAAAACCCCTTTTAGATCATAAACCTCCTCTGCAACTTACATGCACCCGTAGAGTGAAGATATGAATTGTACTCAGATTCTTGTTAAAATAAATTCATTATAATATACATGGGCATTTCAGAAGTATCTATACTAGTAGAGGATACGAATAGGAAAAGTCATTCGCCCATCTGTTCAATGAATGAAAATTATTTTATATTGAATTTAAATGAGCAAAACATATCGCGAGTGCGTTGGCTAAACCCCCCCCCCCCTCCAGGCTATGATTAATTAAAAATTCAAAAATTACTTTATTTTAAGCTGCACTCATATGGTCAAACATTTAATTATATACTAATTAAAAGTATGAAGCCTGACTATGCAAACTTTGGATTGTTTATTTTTACTTGTAATAACTATTGGTTTGGAAGATATACACCAGTAAACCGGTATTAGTAATTAAAAAACTTATAAAAAAAACTATAAAACGACGATAATAAAAGATTCCTGAATTCCGGTTGGCGAGCTTTAAAAAGTGAAAGATTGGTGCAAATGAACATGTGCAACAGTTCCTAGCGAACTATACGGTGCGATTGAAGAGGACACGGCATTGCTGCTAGATCGTAAAATGTTTAACATTTTTCCAAATATAAATCAAAAACAAAAAAACATTGATAAGGACCTTGCGTTATGTAAAAATTTTTATTCTAATACAATACAAATTATTGTAATACAATACAAAAATATTTTTAAATAATAAGTATTATTTACGAATTCGTCATAATTTTCTTCATTTGTTATTTCGAGAATCTTATATTGTTGAAGGTATTTGGTCTCCAATAAATCCAGTTGGCTTTAAGCAATCATCTAAAAACCAACCAGTTTCCAGGTAGCAACAATTTTGTGTCCCTTCTATCGCACCGTATGCTTAGCTCGGAACTCAACACATGTTTATTCATTTTTTGAAACTCACCGGAATTCAGGGTAGCTTTTTGCCAACAACTTTACTTCAGATTATCTTTATTTTGACTAGAGGACCCGTACTGCTCCGCAGCATTAGGATAGACTATGTATGAGAGGGTGTAATTATTACATAAAATCATTTTACGTTTCTCGGTTCGTTGCGCAAACTTTACTCGTACTACAAAAAGAGTCATTGTCAGAAAATTTTATTCTCGATAAGAATTGGTGCATTGCGGAAAACTCGCATTTGAGTTGTCGAAATTCTAAATTTTCAATCGGTATACAGGGGAGAATAAAAAATAGGAAGCAAACTACCCTTATTTTCGATATTATCAAAAAAGTTTATTTAGAAAAGTTGCTTAGAATTAGATTTGAAATCAGAGCCACCTACGTAACAAATAATTATTTGTAAAACAAGTGTCACAATTACTCGTTTTGTAGTAGTACAGAAAGTCATTGTGGCACAAGTTTTACACAATATTTTTTATAATTCGCATTTATTTAATTTTTTAAATAAAATAGAATTACATATAATCCCTGTTTTCAAACTAGGAGAAGTGGTTTGAATTTAAGATGGCAATTCTGTAGATTCCTGATTGGTTTATTCAGCACTTCTGACTTTTGACATATTATGACCGTATAATTGTGTAAATTGTAAACAAGCTCTCATTCAAGCAAATAGAGGATGATTATTTGTTTAAAAAAGAGCTTCTTCGTATATGCTTTTGCGATCTATTTATATTATATCATGAACAGAATTATTTCTGAAATACATGTTCACATAGATATCTGGTAATTTATCCCAAAAATCGAGCGTTATGTATACCTATATATTGATCCTATACAATATAAAAATAAACAAGTGACAAATCATTGATAAATAAACGTTAGCTTACTTTATTCATTAATATTTTTAATATATAATTCATTCGAATTTACATTTAAGAACATTTAATATAATAATTTACTAGCTAGAACAACGCTAGACCATTTTATTTATAATTTGTTTCAAGGTTAAAGTCAAATGTCAAATAAAAATATATCTACATACAATAGCCAACTGTACACTAAAAATTAATAAAAAAGTGTTCAAAGAGCTTCATTGTGACACTGTAAACAATGTTATAATGAAGTCTCTTTTGTACGCGAATTATAAAAAGTTTTTACATCATTTTTCATTGTTCTATCCTCTTAAAGATTACTAGTATCTCATATACACCTTGCGACTCATACATATTACTATAATATTATTTTAATGGAAAATTTGGTCTAATTTATTGTTTGTACTATGATATCAACATTTATTGAATATGGTTTAAATGTTTACTAGTTTATTGGTACAATTTTGATATTTAACTCTGTATGTATGTTCATATTGTTGTTCAATTGTTTTGCATTCATCAATTAGTTCATTTCATTATTATGGACATACATAAGAGTGAAATATCAAATTTGCACTAAAAAGCTAATAAAAATTTAAACCATTTTCAACAAACGTCGATATTATTGTACAAATAATAAAGTAGGCCAAATTTTTCATTAAAATATTATTACAGTGATATGTAGGAGTCGCTTAAGATGTATAAGAGACACTAGTATTCTTTATGTATGCATAAAGCATGCATAAGGCCAGTACTAACATACGAAGCTGAAACATCACTTAGAAAAAGACTAATTAGAACAACAGACATGAAAGTGCTGAGAATACGGGGAAACTCACTCAGATGAGAATAAGTATTGATGATACACTAAGAGAAACGGGAGTCCAGGATGTGGTGAGATGGAGGCGAGCACTTCGTCACAAATGGAGGGATTTAGTCGAAAGAATGGACAGGAAAAATCGCTAAATGGACAAAAACACAAAAAAACGATACGAAAGACTGGACCAGGAAGACCCCGAAGAGACGACATGACAGCTGGACGACGACATCACAGGAGCTGGGATAACAGAATAAACAGGACCCACAACAAGAGGAAGAAGAAGAAGACTTATAATGTGCCCAGTATACCGCTGAATTCGCTCATTTGGTCTGCAATCTTATCGTCCAAGGCTAATTAATAATAACCGTGCTCGCATAGTCGAATGGTGCAATGAACGAACTAATTGAGAAGACGAATGGAATAGTAATTTTTTCAGACGAATCTAGGTTTTGTTTATGTGTTCATGATGGCCGTAGAAGAGTCAGACTTTGAAGCGCGAGTCTGCCCTTACCAGAGGGCTAACGATTTGGGGTGCTATAACTGTAGGTAGTAGAAGACATTTAACTGCTCGAGGTTACGTTAATAACATCTTGGAACCCGTTGCTTGGCACATTAAATAATGTACTTTTCCAGAAAGATAATACCCTCCGCCATGTGGCAGCTGTTACATTACACTATTTAGAAGTAGTCCATATTAATATTCTCCCCTGGCCCGCCCGATCAGCAGATCTGTCGCCTATAGAACATATTTGAGATATGATTGGTAGAAAAGTAGGTTCACTACCAAATCCCCCAATACCTTTGGCACAGCTACCTGATGTTATACAAACAGTTTAGGATGAAATCACTAGAGATGCAATTGATCATCGAATTAAAAGCATGCACAGATGAGTAGTGGAATGCATTCAACTGAATGGAGGAGCAACACATTACTAAGTTTTCTAGGCCCAAGTTGATTTTTGTTTGTACAAAAATTGATCGCTTATTGTTTATGTCGCATTAAGTACATACGCAAAATTTTGTTTTAATAAATTATGTTTTACGACGTGATCACCTGACTGAATCTGTAACTACGATTTAGCTATTTTATTAACAAAAACTGTCAATCGTTATGTATTACAGGGCTGATATAACATACCAATTCAATAATATATCTCTTCTATTTTAGTAAACGTCAATTATTGTATATTTTGGTAGAATAAAAATAAAATCAGACCTTTTTAAGCTTAGAACTTCATCTTTTATGTAGAATTGAAAAAAACAAAACTATTATTAATGATAACAAGCTGTTTCTATTCAGTAGAGTTGAGATGAAGTGCATTTCAAAGCAAAGCACAAACCATTTCGAACATTTCCGCCGTTTTTCTTATAAATCAGTAACAATCTCCATATGCTTTGAAACACAAACGACTAACGACTGCATAAACTAAACGTCATTTGCTACAACCCGTCCAGGGTAGTAATAGGAATGCCACAATGTTACGAAACCAGTTTAAAATTTATACGAAGCTACTGATCGCTTGTATCATATCGATAGTCTGTCTATATTTCAGTGATCTTTTTAAACTCAGAGGCGTACACCTATTAATTTTCTTGGGTTCACTTATCCCACTAAGATATGAGAGATTTTTTAATGTGATAGAGATAATTATATTTAGGAGATTATAGGTCGAAGCCAACTTGTTTGTAGTCAAAAATAATTACAACTAACATTTTTTAAGAGCTTCTAAATTAGATTTGTGTTTTTTATGAAGTGCGAGATCGTCAATCAGTTGTTCTAGTTTGAAATCATTTGGTTTTAGTTTATAATCAGATGTCATCCCTTCAGAGACTTCTCTATGCTTTCGAACGAGTGATTGAACGTTTCAACATGATTCATCTGTACCCAAAAATCCCTTTACATCTCTATATCCAGAGAACAGAGAAGACGCAGTATATAACAAGAGTATAGAGTAAGTAATGACATACACATGCTTCCTCCAAAAGAACAAGTGGTAGATACCTAAAAGAGGTCCAGAACCAAACAACAAAAACTTCCCTGATATCAGGTACCTCTGTGACATAATTTGGAGGAAAGAAACATTCAAATATACCTAGAAAAGTCAGAATCTACGTATGTCAATGAAGCAAGGGATGAAGATACCTAAACTAACAAACTATTCAGCACAAGATAGATGCGTATATTCAGTTCAGTATCAGTAACGCTGCACGACGTAGTACAAGACGAAGTTAGTTGAGAGCACTTGGACAGGATGGCTAATTATTCACTACCCAAAATGGGAAAGCTGGATATCGGCCTTACAATAATAAGGAGCATTGTTAGAAACACAGAACTAAGTACTATTTAACGTAAGAAGAAATTGGATCTAAAAAGTATTTGTTGGCAATATACGTTGGTAATTACATCGATTCAATTTATTCTACAAAATGACTGAGGAAAACATATGTCAAAAAGAGAAAATGAATAAAGGAATCAGTCAAGTCAAGAAATTTTGGAAGATTTTGGTCCGAAATAAGGCAGTATGTTTCAAGTAATACATTCATCAATTTTGGCATAAAATGCGGAACTACTTAAATTACACTAGCTCATGTCGGAAAGAAAAAATAATAAAGGAACAGTAAAAATTTTAGAAAGTTTTGGTCGGAAATAAGGCAGTATGTTTTAAGTAATGTATTCATCAGTACTACCCTAAAATGCAGAGCTACTTAATTATTTCATCTAAAAAATGACCAAAAACTACTAAAACCAGAAGATTTTGTCACTTTCATTATTTCATCTGGAGCTCTCTAACCTTTTCTTTAGCCAGTTTAAGCTCCTGAGCTAGTTGAATTTCATTTTTGTAGGGGCTACTGGTTAATATAACTGCTTTTTGCACTTTTGAATTAGATCCAAGTTTAGATCAATTTCTTTTTTTGGTTGGTTTTGGAAGTGGAGAATTATTTCAATCAGAACAATCAGATTTGAAGTTGAACTTGTTGACCTGTTAGGTGAGGTTACTTCAACACCAAGAGGCTCATTTTCAGCCATGTAAGTTTTCTCTTGATCTAAACATTCACTGTCTTCTTGATTCTGATCTAAAGTTGTCTTGAGGCATTCTGCTAGCAAAAAGTCTGAGTCTTTAAAGATGAAGGAGTCAACTCACTAATTGTGAAATCTGGTACTGAGTGACTCTTAAGCCAGGGTTTATTCGCAGCCATTTTTATACTGCTGGGGTGAAGTAGGTAACCTTTGAAAGGCTTGAAAAATGACCTGTCTAATGGCTGCAGTCGATGCATTGTGTGTCCTGGTAACTGAAGCATAATTACTCCAGCGTCTCGAGCGATTACCAATGCTTCAAAGTTCTTGGAATGAGTAGAATGGCCATCGAGAAGGAGAAGAACTTTTCACTCTTTATTTGGTTTCACAATATCAATGAAGTGACGAAGCCACTTAACAAACAGATCTGAATTTATCCATCCGCTCTCTGACACATCAACTAAACTTCCAGGCGGAGCTCCAACCATCAATTCATTACACATCCTCATTCTTTTGAAAATAATCAGGGGTGGAATATACGTGCCTGCAGCACTTGCACAGCACACTTGTATTTACACCTCTCCACTCGATATCGACCTAGAGCACGCTTCCCTTTCTCAGCTATCACCTTCTGACATTTGTTTTGTACGGTGCTTACGCCTTCGTTCGTTTTGAATCCGAAGCCCCAAAATGTATCTAAATTTTCTTTAACTGTTGCAAAGGACACTAAATAAGAAACCTATTAACAAAAAATTGTGATGTATTTTTTATAACGTCAAAAAAAGTGAGTGAGAGACCACCTCTTTAGACATAAATATTTAAAGATCATCTGGCAGTGGCACACTTTCAAGAGATTGAATGAAATTGAATAAACAATTTTATTAAATTGTATAGGTTATCTGCTACAAAAAGTTGGAGATCTTTAGGAAAATTCCACACAGGATAGTTCGTAACCACGAAAAGGGTTCCAAGCGGATAAACAAACTGCCAAAACGCAAGAATAAAAACATTTTCAAAAATACACCAAAAACGAATCTAAAGACAATTTCAGACGACAAATCTACGTAGATTCTAAAGATTTTCTTAAGACAGAATTTAAATATAACGATGCTCGAATTTATGATTAACCAAAATTTGGCTATACAAAGTAGACAGTAGTAAGTTTTGCCATTTGCGTTTAGTGAGTAGTTAGTGCAACTATATTCAATAGGGTAGGTAGCGATGTTATAAGTGTATCTCTATGGAACAATATATCCGACCATTTTTTTCTTGAGGACCTCTGTTTATTTTTATTATTATAGAAAATGCTACCTTGATGAAATTGGCATCATGATATCGGTTATTTAAACCTCCTGTATTTGTACATTTCTTTTGGAGTATCTGTACACTTTACTGATTTGTTATTGTTAACGGAATTACAATTCGCGCAGAAAAAGTTTTCACTTAATTAGTAACTACACCATCTAGGTCTAATTTTTCGTCAAATTTTTCGACAACTTGTTCGTCCACTGTTTCGTCCAATTTTTCGTACACTTCGTACAAAGCTAAATATCGGTGAAAATGACAAAATCGCTAAACATAGCAAGTTATATCGCATATAACGACAAACGATGTTCGATAACAAAAGATGGACTTAATTTTGCCCAAAATCGTGCATTTGTCTGAATCGTTCTAGAAACTTCAGTACTTTTTACCTAAAGCTAGTAACATTTACGATTACGAACAACTATATAGATTGACGTTATCCTTGTCAACTTTTTCGTCAACGTTTTTATCACACTAGTGGTATATTATTACTATTTCATTCTTCTCGTGCTTCATTACATTTAGTGAGGTATGGGAACGATTCTTGTTGTATTCAGTACAACAGCTTTCTGCATGAGCTTGTATAAATTGGTATTTTTTGCCAGAGATTTGAGACTTTTATGTAGTTCCTTTGGGATTACACCTTGGCGGATAGGACAGTGGGTACAATAGTGACTTTGTTGAGGTTCCATAGGTTTTTGATTGCATCGGCGAGTTAAGTGTACTTTCTTTTCTTTTCATCGATGCTGGTTATAATATTATATGTGTTAGGAACCGCTATGTCTATGATGTATGCCGCATTCTGTCTATTGTCTCTTACTGCTATGTCTGGTTTGTTGCAGGGGATCCTCCGGGGTCTTTTATGATGGATCGATCGTAGTAAACTGTGAAATAATATTTCTGTACTACTACAGCTAGTTGGTATTCACAGTACGGTGTTTTATTGCTGTCTTCTATTATTCCCCAATTGTGGCATATTTCTTGGTGGATGATAGCAGTGATTTGATTATAGCGGTGTAAGTAATAATTCTGGGATAACATACTGACGTCATGTGTTGAGATAGTTTCCGGCTTCTCCTTGCATTTCTTACATCTGTCACACTTGGATCTTTGGCAATATACTGCTGATAGCTCTTTGTGTGTACCACTTGATCCGGTATAGCTATAACGAAGCCCTCCGTTTCTGGGATTAGTTCACCTGTACTTGACCATTCGTTCGACGCTTGCTTGTCGACATGGGGTACCTCGAGATCATGTGAATGTCTCCCATGAAGGGCCTTGCTCTTCTCCTCTATACTAACCATTAGTTCATTGCCTTGTACTTCGCTGGATAGGTTCAGTGGTGTATATCCTCTATCTGTCATGCATGCGAGTTGGTGTAACGATGATGTTTCTTTTCTTTTATAGAAGTATGATCTCATATCATTTTGATCTGGTTGTTGTACAGGTTTTTGATGTCTAGTAAACCTCGATCTCCTTCTTTCCTTGGAAGTGTTATTCTTATTGTACTGGATTGGTTATTGTTTTCTGTGCTATGTTAGTGTTGTTCTTGTTTTTCGCATGATATTATCTAGGTCCGTAACTATCCAGTTTATCACCCCAAATGAGTAGGTTAGAATGGGGATAGCTAGGGTGTTGAGAGATTTGAATAGGTATCGGCTGTTTAGTTCGGTTTTACACAATTTGTTTACTTCAATCATATATTCTCTTGTTAGGCTTTCCTTGATCCTTCTTTGGTCGATTGTTCTTGATTGTCGGTATCCTAGATATTTGTAAAGGTCTTGCTGGTCCATTGATTCTATTATACCTCCATCTGCAGATTGCATATTTCCTGTCTGGTTGTTACCCTTTTCCGTATGCATAGTTCTACATTTACGTATGTAACCCAAAATGTCATACTATGTCATTAGCGAATGTTTCCACTATTATAATCAGTTCTTTGAGTTTGTCTTGTGAAGATGCGTAGAGTTTTAGGGCATCCATGTATAGTTGGTGTGAGATGATGTGTTTCTTTTGGTTGACTTTCAGGGTATATTCTATTCCTGAACGGTTCCACTGTTTAGAGAGCGGGTTTAGTGCCATACAGAACTGCAAAGCGCACAACGCATCTCTTTGATTGATGCCTCTGGTGGGTTTTAGGGATGGTTATGTGCGTTGGACTAGCCGTTATGTGTATCTCAGTTCTCCAATGCTCCATGATGTTCTTTAGGAATGTAACGAGTGTTGGGTGGACTTTGTACAGTTCCAGCACATTGATCAAAATTCGTGCAGCACAATTTTTTGTTAATAGGTTTCTTATTTAGTGTCCTTTGCAACAGTTAAAGAAAGTTCGGTTCGGTTCGGAATCGTGAAATATGTACAAAAACACGTATTTGAAAATTTTATATTCACCTAATCTTTCAATTTTTGGTAGTAAAATTATGCAGCCTATCAAAATATTATATGTCTCCTACATTAACATTTTATTTGGAAAAGTTTAGTTTATTTTGTAAAAAAAATAATCGTGGATGGTTAAAAAAATCTGTGGATAACTTCGCACGGGTAAATTGCACAATACTCCGCTTAAGTATATAGAACAGTTGTGTCACCTTAGTGAATTTTGACAATCTAATTTTATTAAATAAGCGAATGAGAAAAGATATTCCAATATCAACTTTTAGATCGTTCGGTGATTTAAATGCAATAAATCAATTAAGCATATTTAAAAAAACACTAGAAAATCAAACTATTTAAATTAATTCTCGTATTCATTTTTAACTTCCACTGCACCCGTTATACAGAAACAAAGTCGATAAAACGTCAATATCATTTTATGACCAGCCATAAAATGGAATAATAAATGTGTCATTTTATCTCAAATTATAAGAGATAATACAGATACAATAAAAGTAATAATGAAATAAAAGATGTGTGAAGAATTTAGGCAAGGTGTTGTTTGAAATTTGATATATTTATATTTCCACCTGTCCTATTAGAAATGTTAACTATTAACAGCTGTTAAATATTTTCATATAAGATAGAAATAAACACCTGTACTTATTAAATTTAAGATACATCTAACAGAAAATTCTTCTTCCTATATTACCGAAAGTTATGCACGGTGAGATTCGCAATACTAAAAAATACTGCTGTTGAAGCAGTCAGATGATGCTAATTTCGAAAATGGACTTACTTATCAGAATCTTTAATATTTTCTGAATTATTATTAATATAATAACATCATTGAAGTGCCTACTATAAAATTAAATTGGAAGTGATTATTATTGTCCTAAAAAAAACTAAAAAATGTTACATCCACATGCAATTTGTCGATTTAGTTCCAAGTAAGCTAATGTCATAATTTACGAGTGTTGTTATTTATGTATTGAGATTGAAAAGGACAAACTAATGAATTTTATCAAATTTTATCAAATACGCGTACGCATGAATCACTCTTCAAAGCACTTTTTCTATTCTATAACATATTTTATGGATTGGTCGCTCTAAATTACGAAAATGTCTAGCAAACAAATTGTTGTATATGACGGATCTTTTCGGCGGTTAATAGTCTTTTCTGTGAAACGCGCCATCATTAGCTTCTCAATGCTTTCGATGGCTTTTCTTCACATTAAATACCCAAATTACCGATTGGCTTTTTCTTCTTTTTCTTTCTGGCTCATATACATAAATCCAAGACTCGTCATCTATGACGACGCTGTATACGGCTTTGGGTGCACCTGAGTTTATTACTTTTCCGCCCAATCCTATCTAATATTCGAGAAAACTATTGGTTTACCCCAACAAATTTTGAAAAAGAATATTTTTTCGGTTTACAGCAAGAAGGACACGAAAAAACGATTTTTAGAAGAAAAATCCTGTGTGTATGTCGTAGTCGGTGTCGGCCACTTTTCGTAACACGTCTTGTTAGCGCACCGCCTTCGGAGTGCAACAAATCACAAATTTTATCATTGAATATTATTTAGGAGATCTCACAGATGTACCCTGCTGATTTTCAGCTCACCAGAGGCAGTACACCGGGTGCTATGGTACTTCAAGTACCACATTTTGTAATTTTTGGAAAAATTGTTCAGGGCGTCTAACAGATGAACCCTATTGATTTTTACTTCACTAGAACCAGTACAACGGGTGCTATGGTACTAGAAGTATCAAATTTTTGGAGAAACTTCGGTTCGTTAGCAGGCTCCGAAGTGTATACAAATGACCAATTTTATGGTAGGATATTATTCAGGGCGTGTTACATATGCGGAAAAGTTAGTTTTAATCTTCAAAACCTTTTATTTTATAATCATTTTGTGGTACGATTCGATACGAGAATTAGATAAGTACAGACTGACCAACAATCGCCTGGATCGATGTTGTCAACATGTATCCCATCAACTCGCAACAAGTTGATAGATACTCGGCAACATAATATCATGTATATATGCATGTATCCTTGTTTTTCATTTCAAATGGAAAACATTAGAGGTTAAAAGGATGATTTTCAAGGACCTATGACAAACGTTTCTGTTCCAATAAAAAAGCCGTTACCAAAAACACGCTTCAGCATACATTTCATTAGAAACAGGAACGACTAAAGCAATGAACATATACAAATATCAAGTTCCCGTTTCTTTTTGTACATAAAGTTAATGTTGCAAAAGCTATAGCGGTTAGAAATAGAGTGTTCCTTGCGGTATAGAAATAGATAGATTGTTGTGAGTTGGTTAGTAAGGAAAGATACGAGAAAGCATATATGTTCTACGAGTGGAGAAACACCAAGAATTTTAAAGGCATAGACGAAAATTAGATGCTGACATTCTTTTACAAGAAGGTAAGCTATTATATATTGATATTTTGTTATTTGTTTTAGGCAAAAATACATACACGAATAGCTATTTCCAATTAGTTTTTCACAGTATCGATGTTTTCTGGCACAATTAAGATTTTGGACGACCTTCTCTAACTTCATCCGTAAGCGAGCTACGGTCACCTTTGAATTCAGCACCGCACTCAGGGTGCTTTATCGCCGAAAGTTGATATATGCACTATTTTTGAGTTAGACCTCATTGAAACTCATAATAAATTATAATACGAAAATTTGCCAGTTTTTTGCCAAGGATGAAATGTTCAGCATACTGAACACAACACAAATATTTCTTGCACCTCAAAACGTTCTGAGAACGTATACTGTCAAAAACCGAAAACTTTAAGTTGGCAAGCACTGTTAATTAGAACCCGACAGTGAATGATAGTGTAGGAAAACTGTTTAAAAATGCCGAGGAAGACTTATGAACTCTTACGACTTGCGTCATTGATGGTAGATGGTATTAACCACACTATTCTTGTATTAGCTGTGAAATTTGGAAAAACACCTGTTTTTCATTATCGGTCGACGCCTTCCCCATACCTTACCTGAATAGTACATTCTGTACCTATCTAGTAGTAAAAGTAATATATTTCCGGACGACAATGTGAATTGTAGTCCAGGATTTTGATTTTGCTACGAGGTACACATACTATTTTTTCTGAAATCGCCATCAACATTATCATAAATTAAGGAATTTTTATAAATGCATAACAATTATTGATTACCATTTTATTGTATGTGAAATAGCTTCCTTGACAATCACCGTTTGTTTATTGTTGTAATAAAAGTTAGAGATTTACTACTATGTACTACGTTTAATACCTACTTATTGCTAAAAATATTTAAAATGAACAGTGACGATGATGTCCAGGTGTGCGGGACACCAACAGAGTCAGTAAATAATGCTAAAAATAACATACATTTATCGCCGAATAAATCCAAAGCAAAATATGAATACAATTACAAACGTTTTATGGATTATTGCCAAAAAAAAAGTTAACCTCCCGATCTGAAAATGTCATGATTTCATACTTTTCCGATTTATTTAAAAAGTTGAAGTTATGATCAAATTATCCATGCCGAGAGCTATACTGAGTACAAAAGAAGATACTGATATTACAAGGTATTCGAAATTACGCGCTTTCTTGAGAAAGCAAAGTGATACCAGTTTGTGATATGAACAAAAATATACAAAAATAGTTATAAGAAACGTCCCATATGTGTAATAATATATTTAATAAATATTCTTAATGTGAGTTGGTCGTTTGCTGTATATACCGGGTGTCCCAGAGCTTTCAAGCCAGCCGATATTTCTCAGATATCAGCAGAAAAAAATATGTGTCGTAGCTTTCATGCAGCCTAGCAAAATCTACCCCTTGTCAAACAGCCCCCTAAAAACCACCGCTTACTTTTCTTATTTTAATTGCAGCCCCATGTTGTTGTTGTTCAACTTACATTTCTCAACTTTTTATTTCTTATTCAACGATCTATCATAATAATATTATGTAGTTGTGAAAACAGTAAGTCGAGATTGAACCCGTTAGTTCGTACTATTAATTTGTCTGAATTAATTATTGCACATTGTAGAGTTAGGAAAAAGTGGATAGTAAAGAAAAAGAGACAATAAATGTTAGAACTTTTTGTGCTTTATTTTATTCCTACAGTATTTGGATCACAAATTGCTATCAGTTGTGATATTGTTGTTAAATATCAAATTGCCTTTTACCTTCACTCCAAACGAATACGTTGGTATGCTTTTAGTTTTTGGCTAATGCCAATAAACGTACTGCAGAGAGGATGTACGAGCAGCACTTTCCTGATGGTCAACAACCAGGTCGCAATACTTTTTCTTATGTAGAAAATACAATGCAAACGGGATCATTTCCAGGGAAAAACCAGCAAGCATATCGTACTCCTATGAAACCTGGGAAATATTGTGTAAATATTTTGTCCTACGCCGGAGCACATCCTCATATTTCGCTTCATGCATTGGTGGTGGATATTGAGATCAGTAAGTCATCAGTGTGAAGAATTTTCCAACAGTACAAATATCATCGTTTCAAAATATATTCACACCAAGGACTCAGACCTACAAATTTCGAAAGACGAATAGCACTCATTACTCACATTCAAATTTTAATCAATCCCAACTTCCTGAATCAAAACTTTTGGAATAATAATGACACTGTTAACCTACATAACCTGCACTATTGGTGACAGGACGGTCCTCACTAGATAAGAGAAACCAATTTCCAAACAATATGAGGCGTGAACCTGTGGTGTGGTTTACATAATGGACGTCTCATCGGCACTCATTTTTTACAAGACAATTTGACGGGCCATAGATATCTGCATTTTTTGGAAAATTATATTCCTGCACTATTAGAAAATATTCCAATCGGAGTAAGACAACAAATATGGTGCTAATAACCATAATATCTTCGCTACTTTCCTCAATAATACCTTTCATGACCGTTCGATTGGAAATAGTGGACCAGTTCGATTGCCTGCACGTTCTCCAAGTCTCGCGCCACTGGACTTTTTCCTAAAGGGATATTTGAAACTCAACCAATAAATGTTGAAGATTTAATACAGAACATTTTAGAGCTTCTCGTACTCGCGAGCTGATTCGGCGACATGATAATGTGTGACAAATGCTGGCCAACATGTTAAACAATTTCTGTAGTATAATGTATCATTCAAAATGCAGATGAGCTTATAAATTAATATTTCATTAGTGTCTTTTTATTTGCCATAATTCTGCATGTCATTCTAGCAACTATGATATATCATTGAATGAGAAGGACTAAGTTGAACACAAACAAACATGGGGTTACGCTTTGAAAAACACATGTTAGGGGCGGATTTTTGGTGGTTGTTTGTCAGTGGGTGGATTTTGCTATGCTGTCCCCTACGACACATAACTGAAATATCTGTTGGCCTAAAAGCTCTTTGTATTTACTGTCTAAAATGTATATAAAAACCGGTAAGGACCGAAGTATGACGGCCTAGACCAGTAAAAATTTTGCAGGGGCCGTTTTCGGTCCAGAAAAGTTCGTTGCATAGCGTATTTTCATGTTTGAAGTTGTGCCGAGAAAATAGACCTTTTTAGGCGATTTCAGGAACATATTTTTCATGTTCGTGCCAGCATTTTATAATATGCTTTATTGTCTGACATGTAATTGATTAGCTACTTCAATAATGTTATTAGATATAATATTTTTTACTGTATATTTAACGTCAATAATATCGATTGGAAACAAATCATCACAAATGTGTTTAGACCCACAGGAACTTGGCATTTTTCTTTCAAGTATACAAAACGATTCTTGTTACAGAAATGTAAAACTGGAAATGTTTTGATTAGAGGTGAGTTGTATTACCAGAATGATTTGCAAATCTTCAAAAGTGTCCTAAGAAAGGGAAAAAGCCTTCACATGATTAACCTTGTCATCATAAAAAGTGGTCTACAACAATTGAATATGTTGAAGCTTAAAGATGTTGACAAACTTCTTACAAAACACTTTGGGGCTACTTGGACATCAATGGAAGAACTCCGTTTTTATGTATAACTACTGTTTCTAATAAAACTCTTGAGTCAGCGCAACCCGGCCAGGAAAAAGAAAACGCATTGCCAGACGTGGAATAAACAGCAACAGAAGAAGCAACCTGTGAATTTATTGAAGAAATACCATCTGTACCTACTTGTATAGTGAATATTGGTATGCTCATAAAAATATTTTTGATTATACGTTTTCTCGGATTAATTTTGATATTGTTATTCTTTCACCCGTGAATATATTCCAAACACTTCATATTTAGTTCACAACTGATTTTAGTCGAACCTTTGGTATCAAATCCGGCAAAATCCAACATTCAGTATCAAACACGGCGTTCTCCATTCAGTTTATTCTAATTTTTTCAAAAAAGATGAAAAATTAGGCATAATGACCTTAAAATCCCGTGAAGTTTAGAATTTTCTTTCATTAAAAACTACGCGCGCAGTGAAATATACACTAATATGGATGTAGCACTTTTTTGCGCTATATTCAAAAGTGAACATGGTGGAGATTGCCGCCTTTGATACTAGGGCCCTCAATGTAGTAATTTACTAAGTAAAGTAATGTTACGAAACAGCAGCAATAGTCCCTAAATCCGACTCTGTCTAAGCCAGACATGAAAGTTAAAATTATGGCGGACGCGCAGGGATTATTAGAAGTGTTTACGATTGTGACTATCTTATCTAGACATTGCTTTTGTCTTATCTAGAAAATGGCAGATAGCCAATTGTTTTTGTGTAAGCCGCAATCTAGAATTATCTAGTGGAAAAGGCACTAATATATAAGGGACCGACCAGGAAGAGTTAGTTTAGTTGATAAAGTGATCGCGACAAATAAACAAGAATACAACGACATAGCGAACAGTGCAGTGTTGATATAAATCAATAATTAAGTTTGTGTGCATATAAATTAAGTGTTAGTGAGTAGTTTAGTGTTTAAATAAATTAGTAAGTAGCCATACCGTGTGTTTAAAATTTATCCCACCCGTAATGAAAACGTTTACTGTTTAAATAAATCATAAAAACATTACAGTAAGTAATATATAGTAACTGTTACACTGTACTTTTATTGTGCTTAATAATAAAGAATACATTTTTAAAAACATTTATTTTATTGTAGGGTTCGGTCAAGAATTTCGCTTTCCAAAAGGGTTCCGTCGCCAAAAAAGTTTGAGAACCACTGCCTTAGACGGTCAATAGCGGCTTTTTCATTGATAAACAAACGAACAAATTGTTCAAAATCAACTACGTTCACGTTCATGGTCAAGAACATTAATAATGAATATTCCCAAACAAACAAATAAAAATTAGAACACACAAAAACAAATCATTCCCAATGAAAAATAAAGCACTAAAAGTAAGTAAATCGTCATAAATGATGCACGTCACAAAATAACCTATCAGGGACGCTCATATTACCTACTCCGTGTCAAAATGTAGTCCCATTTTAAATCATTAATATTTAAAGAAACTGAAAATCCGCAAATGTTTTTATTGATATCATTATAAAATCTACTATCAGAAACTTTAAAAATGACAAAATGCTTGCCTGCTAAAACGTTTTAATTCTAAAAATCTAATGGAACATACGAAATTATAATAAATAACATTTCCAGTTACATAAACTTTCTATATTCAAATTTATTCACATGTCTATTCTATAAAGATATTAATAAACAATTAGTATTACAGTTTTTGTATTGCTAAAAACAAATAAAAAGAACCGGTTTTTTGTGCAAAAAAATAGATAATATTTTATGTTTACTCTACTGAAGTAGGTACGATTTATACAAAATGATTCACCTGGAATCATCAATAAATTAAATACAAAAGAGAAATAGACAATAGAGAAGTCAGATATTTATAAATTATAATATGCATAACGCAAATGTGAAAATTTTTCAATCTACCTCTATAACGTAAATTTTAACTATGGGATCTGTGGACTTTATAATAAACAAAATTCTGACGACGATAAATAAATATTGAGTAATTAATTTTCCAAAACAAAACTATTGTTAACCTCCAAAACCAACGGATAGTATACGAGGTCTGATCAAAAAATAATCGTTATTTTCAATTTCTTCAAAAAGTATTTATTTATTCATCAATAACTATCTTGTCCCCTTCAAAGTAATCCCCCTCAGATATAATACACTTATGGCAGCGTTTTTCCAATCCTCGAAACACTTCTGAAACGCGCTTTTTGGTATCGCCAACAGCTCCTGTTTCGATTTTACTTTTATCTCCTCAATCGTAGCAAAACGCTTTCCTTTCATCGGTGTCTTCAGTTTTGGGAAGAAGAAAAAAGTCAGCGGGGGCCAAGTCCGGTGAATACGGTGGTTGAGGCATGAAAACGGTTTTGTTTTTGGACAAAAACTCACGCACAAGCATCGATGTGTGAACTGGTGCGTTATCATGGTGCAAAATCCATGATTGATTTTTCCACAATTCTGTGCGTTTCTGAAGAACTGCTTCGCGCAAACGGCGCATAACTTCAAGGTAGTATTCCTTATTGATCGTACGACGTTGTGGCAAGAATTCATGATGCACCACGCCATTGCAGTCGAAGAAAGCAGTGAGCATAACCTTCACATTTGACCGAATTTGACGTGCTTTTTTCGATCTTGGCTCTTCTGGACGCTTCCATAATTGAACTCGTTTGTGTTATGCTCATAGTAGACTCGCCAAACGCCACAGTCAACATTTCAAATGTCCTTGCGCATATAATTTCATTTTTTACACTTAATACAGTTTCTTTGATCCATTTTTTCGAATAGTAAAAAATCGAAGCGCACGTCAAAACACGACTAACCTTGTTATCTGTCAAAAACAAACTGACAATCCAAAATGGCTGATATTGCCAACATATATAACAGACATGTGTACCAACATAACAGATGAAAAATGCGGAATATCGAACATACGTAACTCACGAAATTTGAAAATAACGGTTATTTTTTTATCAGACCTCGTATATCATTCCCAGGTTCTCAACAACAATACTTTTATTCTTCTTATTTCACTTTTAATAACAGTGAGTAAATGAGACAAGCCACTCAATTCAAAAACATTTAACATTTTTTTATCTGGTCCACTAAAAAAAGAAATTTATAGTATCTCTCAAATCAACAAAACAAGTATAAACAAAATATCACTTGAATTGGTTGTGACAAATAATTTTTTATTATAATCCCATGTTATACTAAACACCAAAAAACTATAATTGGTGAAAATACAAAAAACATCTTACGATTTGCTGGCAATTGATTATTAAGGAATAACATTATATAATAATGTTTGACATAAACCTAAATATTTTCATAAAATAATTATCATTACATTTATAAACAGAAATCATACATCTTGATTAACCACTCAAAGGTGCCTGACCCGAATTTTAAGACCAATGATATTGGTCTAATCCGCAAATAGATTAATGTGTGCCGGGTGGCACTAAACTTTTTGAACGATGAAATAGAACAATATATTTTGTTTAAATCTTCATATATTTGAACTAATGTTCAATTTAAACTTGTTGACGCGTTTCACTAACACAGTAGCTTTGTCAAAACGTTTTGACAAAGCTACTGCGTTAGTGAAACGCGTCAACAAGTTTAAATTGAACATTAGTTCAAATATATGAAGATTGAAACAAAATATATTGTTTTATTTCATCGTTCAGTATGGATCTTCATCAAGTAAAAGCCTCATCTATTCAATTACTAAACTTTTTAGTAAACAAATTGTATAAACTTACCGTCAACTTTTCCAGTAGCCAAAATGCTGATGGTTTTGATGGCTGGAATAGCCCATGCAGCTAAATGAAAATATTGAGAATTGGCCTCAATCGCCTCATGTCCCCATTTAAGTCCGGCCGCCAAAAACCACGTTAAAGTCAGTACCACCCACCAAATACTAGATGCCATGCTATAGAAATAAAGTACCATAAACAGTATGGTGCATAATTCATACTTGGTCCCTTGAGTAATAGTACTTTCCGTTACTATCCCATGTTTACTAGGATATGCTTCTCTACAGGCTATCGTATCTCCAGCAATGAAGCCTATAACATAGGCTATTGCAACCATCATATAACAAACTGATAGAAAAATAATCGGTCTTTCTGGATAACGAAATCTGTCAGTGTCAATAAGAAAAGTACAAACTGTAAATAAGCAGCTGATTGAGCATAGTATAGCCCATGTTCCTACCCATATTTTTGAGAAGTTTTTCCTGTTTTCAAAAAACATCAAATGACAAGGCGCTCCACAGTTCTTTTCAACTTTTTCACCTACTTTGAATGAATATTCCAAAACATCGGGTACTTTAAACTGTTCGGGACACACAAAACCGTAATTTTTACCGTGATATGGAGACCACTTTTTCGTCACTGGATGATTGGATGCATCATCATTCGTAGGATTAGGAGTTACAGTCAATTTGTTTTGGCCGACACAAAGTTCATCAGGGTCTGGAAAATTATCGCAGTTTAAATAATCCGGCCACTGAAAACCGAATCTTTGCATTACACCTTCACAACCGTTCCTAGCTGATATACACAATGATTTACAAGGTGGTAAATAACGATCCAAAATAGTGCAAACAGGAACATATACAGAACATAAGAAAAACTGCAAGTCCGGACTACAATTAATCTTAACCAAAGGGAAGTACTGATGAATATCCAGGCCAGCTTCCTGTAAGGTTTGATGACCTAACATATTGGGTAATATCGTTTCGTTATAAGCTATACCTATACAAAAAGGTACGGTTATAGACTGACATTTTCCATGAGGTGGTATCTCATCTTCGGATTCTAGCAATTCATGTTCGAAACAGAAAGAACAAGAAATTAACAATAACACTTGTAGTAAACGCATCATTTTGTCGGCACTTTTAATCAATTATCAAACTTTTAAACAATTATTTACACTCATATTTTGACACCAAACTAACGCGAGAACAAAAACAAACCGGCGCTCGAGGAACGATACTTCCCCTCCGAAGAGTGATGCATTACTAACGCTGTAGTCGGGTAATTTCGTTCGGATTACCGGGTGTCCTCGGAAATTGCTTTAATAAAAGGATCACAGATAACCCACAGAAAAGGATAATGCATTTTGGTGAATGCTCAAATAAGAAGTTACATTCTAATGTTCAAAAACAAAATATGTGAGTGTTGATGTAAGCTCACCAAAAAAATTGTATAGAATGTTATCAAACAACGCATTTAAATTTTTAGATTTAACAGATATCATTGTCCTTTTATAGATTTTCGCACTGTTTCAATAAATACACAAAAACCAATATAAAAATATTACTTCAATTGGTTGTGATTTCATACAAATAATTTTTTGTTGTAATTTAATGCGGCAAGCAATAACATCGTTCTTTAATGATATTATATTTCTTAATTTTCATAAAACTAATTACTGCCGTAATTCACGTTTCTTTATTTCAAAATACTAACTGCTGGAAATACACATATTACTATTTTTTAATTTACTGGTAACTAATTTTTAAGGAATGTTTGACATATATCTAAATATAGGGTGTTTCTAAATTCATGCGACAAAATTCAGGAGGTGATCGCTCGTATGAAATTAAGAGGATCTTTCCTATAACAAAATTTCCTCCTTAGCCCACCCCTTTCCGAGATATCACCTTTAAAAGGTGACTAAAATTGAGTTTTTATTTTTTTTCTAAAATTTCAGAAGAGCTCGAAACTTGAAATTCTGTAATTTTCGTGCACTCGTAAAGGACTAACCACGGGTATTTTTTCAATATTCCTATTACATTATACGGTGGTCAAATTAGCAACCGTTACTTTATTTCATATCAAAACTTTTTTCGAGATGAAATAAAATTATAACTCAAAATCGTGGTTTTATTTAAAAAAAATTACTCTTAAATTTTTTTCCCAAATCCAATAGCTGCAGAGAAAAAAATAAACTCCATCATTCATAATTTTTTTAATAAATGGAGTGGAAAACAGTAAATATGTAAAATGTAATACGATTCATAATAAATGCTGGAAATGACCACCTCTAGCCAAAATACATGAACGTAGCCTACGTATCATGAATTGCCGTACACGTTCAAATATTTGAGGTGTATTTCTTATGGCGTCACACGCTATTTGAACACGATTCTTCAAATCGTTGATATCAACTATGGGTGTCGTATATAGTAATGATTTAAGGTAACCCCATAAACAGAAATCACAAGGATTTAACTCTGGAGGCCAATGTTGGGGCCCTCCTTAACCAATCCAACTGTTGGGATATGTTGCATCTAAATGTCCGACTGAAGTGTACTGGAGCACCATCGTGTATGAACCACATGTTTTGTCTGATATTGACTGAGAAATCTTCAAGTAGTAGAGGGAGATCATTTTCGAGAAAACTTGTGGAAGAAATTCCATTTAATGGCTGAGGCAGAAATTGTGGCCGAATTAAGTTATCCCCTACAATACCAACCCACACAGAAAGGAAAAACTAGGTGAATATTAGAAAAAACACTCTACATAGTAGAAAAATTTCTTTCGTTATAGCACCAATAGAAGGTTTTGTTATTACTAGAACCAATTTCTTTCAAATGCCCAAGTTGGATTAACATGAAGACATATTTCTGTACTTCTAAATAAGATTCCTTCTTTGTGAAAACATTTGTTTTTTGTTGCAACAGATAGTTCTATACAATTGATAGAAAATTTCTCTCGAATTCTGTAACAAAAAAGAATGTTTTGATATTCATAAAGAATATTTCTTTCGATGTTACAAAATGCGCTCCTTTAAATATAACGAAACTTCTTTACAAGTGAAAGAATGGTTCAATGAAAATATGGAAAACAAATTGCCCCCTAAAGAATATTTCTATCATTGATAGAGGAGAGTAGGGATACTTGACCCCCTAGGAGATTTTATCCCCATTAAAAATTCGCGCCGTGTTCAGCCGTTAGTGCATCGTTTCATCAGTGGCGTTTGTTTTGGTTGGCAACAGTGCTCTACTGCTCCAGTAAGAGTCTAGAAGCCATCACGTGAACAGTTATCGTCGCAATTTTATTTTTATACGTTCCAGACTTCTTTTTCGGTGAGTATTTAAATATATTTTTAACCGCAAATATATGAAATAGTATATTAAAGTATAAGTGGATAAAGAGGTCTTTCAAACACGCGCGATTTTTCGAGCACGACGGCGCTTCATCTATAGGACGCCCTGAATAATATTCAATCATAAAAGTTGATTTTACACACTATAGAGGCTGTATCGTGGTAACAAACTAAAAATTCTCCAAAAATGACAAAAAATTTGGTACTTTAAGTACCATAGCACTCGTTGTACTGGCAAAAGTGAGCTGTATATCAACACGGTTCATCTTTGAGACGCCCTGAATGAGATCCAATCATAAAATTGGTCACTTGTATATACTCCGGAGGCTGTATCGTGCTAACAAACTGAAATTTCTTCAAAAATTACAAAAATGTCGTACTTAAAATACTATAGCACTTGTTGTACTGGCTCTGGTGAACTGAAAATCAATAGGGTTCATCTGTAAGATGTTCTGAATAATATTCAATCATAAAACTGGAGACTTGTTGCACTCCGGAGGCTGTATCGTGCTAACAAACTGAAATTTCTTCAAAAATTACAAAAATGTCGTAGTTAAAGTACTATAGCACCTGTTGCACTGGCTCTGGTGAACTGAAAATCAATAGGGTTCATCTGTAAGATGTTCTGAATAATATTCAATCATAAAACTGGAGACTTTTTGCACTCCAGAGGCTGTATCGTGCTAACAAACTGAAATTTCTCAAAAAATGACAAAAATTTCGTACTTCGAGTACCATAACCCTCGCCGTACTGGCTCTGGTGAGCTTAAAATCAATAGGGATCATCTGTGACATGTCCTGAACAATATTCAATTATAAAATTGGACTTGTTGCAGTCCGGAGGCTGTATCGTGCTAACAAGACATGTAACGAAAAGTGGCCGACGACAACGACGACGACGAAATACACACAGAATTTTTTTTCTAAAAACCAAATATTCGTGTTGTTCTTGATGGAAAATGTGAATAGAACTCATTTTTTTTTTCAAAATTCCAACTTTTGTTGGGGTAAACCAATACTTTTCTCGCATATTAGATAGGTTGGGCAGAAAAGTAACAAACGGTGATTGTCAAGGAAACTATTTCACATGCAATAAGATGATAATCAATAATTGTAATGCATTTATAAAAATTCCTTAATTTATGATAATGTGATTGCGATTTCAAAAAAATAGTATGCGTCAAAATTCCAACTTTTTTTGGGGTAAACCAATACTTTTTCCTCCTACCCCTATAGAAAGTACACACTTCTCCCTCAAATCAGGGAGGAAACTCATACTTTTTTTCCCTAGGGAGGAAAAGTACTTTCCTCTCTAGGGAGGAAAGTATTTTTCCTCCCCCTCATTTCAAGTAAGTTGTAAACGATGAAACTTGTGAATTCATTATATTCATATTGTTTCCATAATTTCTAGAACATCCTGTATATCCTGTTTTTTGGTAAAAATCAAACATTAATGTTACTTCAACGTAGTTCTTCAATACAAATTTCAACTTCATACGTTTTTTGAGTTCAGAATAAGAAAAGCATAGTATGCTGTGGCTCACTGACAGTAAACACGGCGATTGACTTTTGAGTCGCTACATTCATTAAACTTAGTTGAATTTTTGAAAAATGGAGAGCGATTCAAGTGATTTTGAATTTCCAAATACACCCCCTAATATTACGGAACAAGCCAACATAGCGTCATTACCCTTACTACCACAAAAATCTAAAGACAGGTATGAAAAACAATATGCACAATATAAGCAATAGATACATAAATATACAGAGAATGTTTTACTGGCATATTTTTCACTACAAGGAAAATCATTAAAAGCTTCAACACTTTGGTCTAAATATTCAATGCTACGCACAATGATACAAATGAAAGACAATGTCGATATTAAATATCCAAAGTTGATTGCATTTCTAAAACGTCAAAATGCCGGATACAAACCAAATAAAGCTAAAACTTTTACAAGAGAAGAAATAAATACATTCTTAATGGAAGCCCCCGATGATGTTTTTTTATTAATGAAGGTAAGAAATGAAATCCCATGCAAATAATTTAATTTTTGATATAAAATATTCATAGGTAGTCCTTGTTATTGGAATTTCTGGAGCATGTCGATGTGATGAACTTATTAAAATGACTATGGATGATATCGAAGAGAAAGACAATCTTTTAGTCTAAATATCCACACTTCAAAAACGTATAAACAACGAACTTTCGTTATCAATACTACAACAGGTAACGGCCCAAATTTTGTTCAAATCGTTAAAAAGTATAGGTGTCTACGTCCTAAAACTGAGCATAAACGATTGTTGGTATGCTTTAAAGCAAGCAAATGTATGAATCAAGTGGTTGGCAAAAATAGTATATCCAAAATACCACAAAAAATTGCAGAATGTCTCAATCTTCCAAATGCCGAACATTACACAGGGCACAGTTTCAGAAGAACTTCAGCAACTCTGTTAGTAAACGCTGGTGGGGATATTTTAGCTCTAAAACAGCATAGCGGTTGGAAATCAACCAATATCGCAGAAGGTTACGTAGAACAATCTTACACAAAAAAAAGAAAAAATTCTGATCAAATTATTGGAAATAATGTAGAACCTGAACTTGATCAAAATCAGCCAAGCACTTCTAGAAGTTACCACCATTACAATGTGCTAAGCGAAAATATTTCAAATACTAAAGCTCCTGTTCAAACCCTATCTTCTTCCAATGGTGTTCATATAAGTGCTGCTCAAAACTGCACATTCAATATTAACATAATAATTCTAAAATATAGTTAAACAATACTATGTACTTAATTGTATAACATATATCGATAAATTTGTTTAATAAATAATTCTTGTGTTATTAACTGTCTCGACCCTTACTTCGTGGAATCTGCTCATATTAGTGTTTTTAAATGAAACTCACGGTTTCTAGTTAATTCCACAATATAATAAAAGTTATTGAATATTCTAAAAAATTGACAATTGTTTCGATAAATCAATATCATCGTCAGAATGACAGAAGTTACATTTTATTTGATGCCTACCTGATGTTTAGTAGTTATTTTTGTCTAGACCAAGAAGTGACCTAACTTGTGATTGACTTAATATATGTTTATAGAAAAAAGAAGAAGTAATATTTCGAAAAATATTATATTTTGGTATAGATATGTAGATGACATATTAGCTTGTTTTATGGGTAGTGAACGACAATTAGATGTATTTTTCAACCACATCAATAATTTACACCCAAAAATTAAATTTACATTAGAAATTGAAGAAAATAGCTCAATCAATTTTCTTGACTTAAAAATTCAAAGAGTTAATAATGTACTTGATTATTCAATTTACCGAAAACCAACACAGACTGATGTGACAATTCCATTCAATTCCAATCACCCTATGTCACACAGACTGGCGGCATATAGTTCAATGATACATAGAGCTTTTTCAGTTCCTATGAACAAATGTAATTTTGATAGAGAGATTAATACAATTAGACAAATAGCAAGATCCAACGGTTATCCATTAAATATGATAAATAAGCTAATTAGTAAAAAAGAGGAAAAAGTGGCATTACAACTAATATTTCCTAAACAAGCTAATGAAATAAAAAGTTATAAAACCATCACATATGCAGGAAGTATTTCTAATAATATTTCAAAGATAATATCTTCAGCAACGAATACAACAATTTCTTTTAAAACAGAAAGTAACGTTAGTACAAAATTGTTAAATGTAAAAACAAAAATACCACTATTAAAGAAGTCGGTATATATAAACTCAAATATCCAGAATGTAATGCTGTCTATTTGGGTCAGACCCTTAGGAATTTTGAAATCCGATACAGTGAACACTTACGAGCATACAGGTTAAAACAACCAGATAAATCCCACTACATAAAACATCTACTTGACACCAATCATTCATTGACACCTAACAGAAAACTAGAAGTGCTGCATATTTGTGAAAAGAAACAAGAACTGGATTTCCTTGCAGAATTGGAAATTAGAAGACATTTAAGAAACCCACAATATGAAGTTGTCAATGAACAGTTAAATCTAGGGAATTCTCCACTAATAAACTGTCTTCTTAAGTGATAATTGTAAAGATCAGCAGATATAGTTTTCCTGGTTTTCTATATCATTGCACAGTTATACTGATCTTAATTGGAAAAATGATATCCAGGATATCACCATAGGGCTAATAATATCTAAGCTTCAATATTTGTAATATCACATCTTCTTCTTTTTTCTATAAACATATATTAAGCCAATCACAAGTAAGGTCACTTCTTGGTCTAGCCAAAAATAACTACTAAACATCAGGTAGGCATCAAATAAAATGTAACTTCTGTCATTCTGACGATGATATTGATTTATCGAAACAATTATCATTTTTTTAGTATTTTCAATAACTTTTATTATATTGTGGAATTAACTAGAAACCGTGAGTTTCTTTTAAAAACACTAATTCTTGTGTTCTTAATTATATTCGTTACCTATTTGTGTCGTAAATAAATTTTCAAAAAAAGGTGGGTAGGAGGAAAAATCATATGTATCACATGGGAGTAAAGTGTCTTTTCCTCTCTTGGATGTTTACTGCCCTCCGCTTCGCGTCGGGCAGTAAACTACATCCTGCGGGAGGAAAAGTAGCACTTTCCTCCCTAGTAATACAAATAGCTATTCTCGCATACCTATTAGATAGGTTGGGCGGAAAAGTTATAGATCGACATAGCGGGCGGGATCCTGATTGGTTGAAAATGGCATTTTATATTGTGCGATTCTTTAACAGGTAAATAACGTTTTGTTAGAGGCACAGAATATTATTTTAGTTGAACGACTGTATATAATGTTCTCTCTAAATAAGATAATAAATAGTAAGGAATATTTTCTTTAGTATTCAAACAATATTTTATGGACCAAACTAAAGAAATGTGTCATTAATGTTAAGAAAAAATCTGTTGTTGATAAAGAAATCTCATCAAGTACATCAAATAGAAGAGTACAGAACAAACTCTAATATTGGCAGTAATTTCTCTATTCTTGTATAGGGTGTTTCTATAAATATTGAAGAGTATTATGTGCATGATATAGAAATGATATTTAATCTAAAAAATCTACTTACAGAAATTTATTTTATTTTTCTTTCTGTTTATAATACAGAATTTCTGTCATATAAAAATAATGTTTCGTTAAATCAATTACAGAACCATTTCTGTTGCTACTATCAAAAGATTTCTTTCTGCCCATACGTGATTATTGTGAAAATTTATGATAGATACTCTTGAAAAATGTGTTTCGTCCGTAAACAATACATTATTTAAAAATTGAGGATTTTGTCGCATTTCGTGTGTTAACACAAAATCTAGCTCGTTGAGGAAAATCTCTAGGTAAAAGAGCTTGAACCCGTTGGATGTGGTAAGGATATAACTGCAGCTCTTTCAAAACTAACCACGCAGATGAATAGCTGATATTTAGGGTGTTGACAATTTTTCTAGTATTTGTTTCCGCGTGTACATCAATTTCATCTAAAATTCCATGTTCTACTATTACATTTCTAACTGTCCGGAAACGACCAGAGTTGTTTGAATTTCTTTTTAACACTCCAGTTTCGGATAAGCGGTTGTGTATACGTAATACGTGCAATACGGAATGATGAGGAGTCATTCGTTGCGGATATTTTTCAGCATAAAGACGTCTAACTTGTCGAGAATTACCATTTGCCATACCATACACAAAATGCATTCCGTGTTTGTATATATGTTATAAAATAAACAATACACAGACAACGCAAAAATAACAACCTATCAACAACAGTGTTTGACATCAGCCTACTTCAATTTGAATAAACATTAAGTAAACACAGTGAATGAATTATCGAAGTGACAGCAGACTACCGTAAAACGGGGTTACTTCGACAGCGGGGGTAACTTGGACAGGTATAATATCATGCATGTTTTTTGCATACAAATTGACTTTTTAGTGTTTTTTCGGATATCCATTTATTGTTTATTGTTACGAGTATCACTTTTATTATCATTATTACTATTTTTTTGTTTTTATTATTATTATTATTTCTAGTTTTGTTTTTCCTCGTTGTTTCAGGTAACACGTACCTAATTTTTTTGTAAGATGCCGCGCACCTACGTCAAAAAGCTGGGAGGTAGACCGTACCTCAACTATAATAAGGAGAGCATGGAGAAAGCCATTGAAGCTGTGAAGAAAGGCATGTCCAAATCTAGAGCAAGTCTAAAGTTTAAGGTTCCAAGAACAACTTTCATCGATAAAATTAGTGGAACCCATCTTTTAAAACCGGGTCGTCCATGTATACTGACTGTCGAGGAAGAACAGATGATAGCAAAAACCCTTGGTGCAGTTAGCAACTGGGGCTTCCCCATGACGCACCAAGATATTCGCATAGTTGTGGCAAAGTTTGTAACGAAGCAAGGCAGGGATATTCCGGGATGGAAGAACAACGAACCAGGTTTGGATTTCATAAACAAATTTGCTGAAAGAAACAACCTGACAACCCGGTTGGCTTCAAATATCAAACGTCAGCGCTCTGCGGTGGGTAAACCGGAAATAAAAGATTTTTTCGACAACATTAAAGACAACTTGGAACATGCGTTATCGGAACATGTCTATAATTACGACGAAACTAACATCACTGATGATCCTGGTGCAAAAAAGTATTGGTGCCCAGAGGAACTAAGAGAGTCGAGCGAGTTCAAGAGCACTCTAGGACATCGATCAGTATAATGATTTGCGGAACAGCTAAGGGCATCCTGCTTCCACCCATGGTGGTCTACAAAGCCCAACACTTATACGAAAATTGGACGACAGGAGGTCCTGCGGGCACAGTATATGAGGTCACGCCAAGTGGTTGGTTTGATATGACAACATTTGAAAAATGGTTCTTCGATATTTTGATCCCTCACATAAACGCCAATAGCTCCCCAGAAGAAACAAAGGTTGTGATTGGAAATAACCTTGCGTCACATTTCTCTCCTCGTGTCGTCGAAGCAGCAATAGCGAATAATATCTACATGACGCCTCTGCCACCAAATTCGACACATCTGATGCAGCCTTTAGATGTGAGTTTTTTGCGCCCATGAAGCGAAAATGGCGAGAAGTCTTAGATACGTGGAGGAAGGAGTGTCGTCGGAAAGGAAGCATTCCAAAAGAACAATTCCCCAACTTGCTGAATCGCTTGTGGTCTCATATAGCAGAAAACGCTTCCACAAACCTGCAATCTGGCTTTAGGGCAACAGGGCTAAGCCCATTTGATCCAGAAAGAGTTTTCGCAAAACTTCCTGGCAACGAATTGAGTTCCGAGAGGGTGCTAGATTCCAGTTTACTAGAATTTCTAAAGGAATCTAGAGGATATTCTAATGCGCAGGCAACGCCTCGCAAAAGAGGAAAGAAAATAGCAACACGGCCAGGTCAACAAATGCAGATGCCAGTTGCAACAAGCACTCCATCCCGCTCGGAAGCAGCAATGGAACAAGTTGATTTACCAGAAATTGTTCATGTTGAAACAACTTCCATCACGCAAAACCCGAAGAAAAACTCAAAGGCAAGTCGCCCTAAACCACTGAAAATGAAAATCGTTGAACCTGATGCACCTGGACCATCGAGAAAGAGATCCACAAAAAAAGTCACTGATTCTGATTCTCTTTGCTCTGAATGCAAATGTTCTTACGCACACTATACTGTAGACAAAGACTGGATTTGTTGCATTTCGTGTTTGAAGTGGGTGTGCGGTATTTGCAATCTTGGCTCCAATGACCCTCAATATGAATGTCCTGCCTGTAATTGCTGTTTCATTTGTCTAATAGAGTTTTCCGAATACACGAACCAAAAAGCTTGGATTAAGTGTGTGACTTGTGAAAAGTGGGTTTGTGGACACTGCAACGGGGGTTCCAACCAAGCGAGCTACGAATGTGCCTCATGTTTCGATGATGATTAAGCATTTGTCCCTGACTTGTTCCTATGTTCTTAGCATATTTAGATTTTTTTTTACTTGTGTTACCTACTTTATTTAAGAGTTTTTGTTTAGTTAAAAGGATGTTTTTTAGTTTAGATTTATATGCCAAATATGCCTTACCAAAGTTGCTAAATATATAAATGATTTTCTGCAAGTATTATTTTTAACAACCCATTTACTATTATTATTATTGTTATTATTATTATATATTTATTTTTACATTTTTCGGTGTCGAAGTTACCCTGGAGAAAGCTAACTTCGATTTTATGCATAATTCTGCATGGTGTCGAAGTTACCCCCAACCCGGGGTAACTTCGACACCAAAAAGAAATTTAAAAAAAAAAGGTGAAGGGGGGGTGGGGCCACAATAATTTTTTTAGTGAATAGAACCAAGGCTTCAATTGTTACAATGGAATAGGAGCCAAGGTTGTCAAGCGTATAGTTTCCTTTACAGAGCAACAAACATGCCAAAAACCTGTCGAAGTAACCCCGTTTTACGGTACTATTCTAAAACAAGGTAGAGGTGGTCATTTCCCACATTTATTATTTATCTTATTACATTTTACATCTTTACTCTTTTCCACTAAATTTATTAAAAAAATTATAAAATTATGGTGTTTATTTTTTTTCTCTGCAGCTATTGGTTTTGGGAAAAAAATTCAAGAATAAACTTTTTTTTAAATAAAACAGGTATTTTAAGTTATAATTTTATTTCATAAAACTTCTTCTCGAAAAAAGTTTTCATATGAAATAAAGTAAGGGTTACTAATTTCACCTCCGTAGAATGTAACAGGAATATTGAAAAAATACCCGTGGTTAGTCCTTTGCGATTGCACGAAACATACAGAATTCCAAGTATCTAGCTTTACTCAAATTTTAGAAAAAAAAATAAAAACTGAATTTTAGTCACCACCTATTAAGGGTGATATCTCAAAAAGGGGTGGGTTAAGGAAATTTTGTTATAGGAATGACCCATCTTAATTTCATACGAGCAATCACCTCCTGAATTTTGTCGCATGAATTCAGAAACAACCTGTATTTTCATAAACCATTTATCATTTATTGATACCGAGTAGCATTATCTAGCGTTTGAATGAAAGAATTTATTTTTTTCTAAAACAAAATTCCCTCTGATTATATTTTGCATACTAAATAAGCATTTATTACTCCACGTCCTTATTTCACATACTAAAAAGTAATTGGTTTTTGCATTTCATCAATAAATAACTTAAACGAAAGAGTTCATCATTTTTGAATAGCAGCTACAAACCAAATAGCCTAATGGTAAGTAAGATTTCGTATTATATACCTACTCAACCCAGCTTAATAAGTGTGTTATAATTAACTAATGCTGAGTTTATTCAATACAACAGAAACTTTTATGAACTGTGTTATCCGAATTACCAAATGTTTTGCTATAGTTGAAAGACAGTTCTAAAAGTCAAAATCACTATATTAAATTTAATATGAAACTGAAGTAATTTATCTTTATTATTATTTAAAACAATTATGTCCCAATTTTTGAGAAAACTTTTGTATAAACTTACCGTCAACTTTTCCAGTAGCCAAAATGCTGATGGTTTTGATTGCAGGAATAGCCCAAGCTGCTAAATGAAAATATTGAGAATTGGCCTCAATCGCCTCATGTCCCCATTTAAGTACGGCCGCCAAAAACCACGTTAAAGTCAGTACCACCCACCAAATACTAGACGCCATGCTAAAGAAGTAAAGTACCATAAACAGTATGGTACATAATTCGTACTTGGTCCCTTGAGTAATAGTACTTTCCGTCACTACACCATGTTTATTAGGATATGGTTCTCTACAGGCTATCGTATCTCCAGCAATGAAGCCTGTAACATAGGCTATCGCGACCATCATATAACAAACTGATAGAAAAATAATTGGTCTTTCTGGATAACGAAATCTGTCAGTGTCAATAAGAAAAGTACAAACTGTAAATAAGCAGCTAACTGAGCATAATATAGCCCACGTTCCTACCCATATTTTTGAGAAGTTTTTCCTGTTTTCAAAAAACATTAAATGACAAGGTGCTCCACAATTATTTTCAACTTTTTCGCCAACTTTGAATGAATATTCCAAAACATCGGGTACTTTGAACTGTTCTGGACACACAAAACCATAATTTTTACCGTGATATGGAGACCACTTTTTCGTCACTGCATGATTAGAAGCATAATCAGTGGTAGGATTAGGAGTTACAGTCAATTTGTTTTGGCCGACACAAAGTTCATCAGGTTCTGGAAAGTTATCGCAATTTAAAAAATCCGGCCACTGAACACCGAAACTTTGCATTACACCTTCACAACCGTTCCTAGCTGACATACACAATGATTTACACGGTGGTAAATAACGATCCAAAATAGTGCAAACAGGAACATATACTGAACATAAGAAAAACTGCAAGTCCGGACTACAATTAATCTTGACCAAAGGGAAGTACTGATGAATTTCCATGCCAACTTCCTGAAGGGTTTGATGACCTAGCATATTGGGTAATATCGTTTCGTTATAAGCTATACCTATACAAAAAGGTACGGTTATAGACTGACATTTTCCATGAGGTGGTATCACATCTTCAGATTCTATAATTTCATGTTGGAAACATAAAGAACAAGAAATTAACAATAACACTTGGAGTAAACTCATCATTTTGTCGGCACTTTTAATCAATTATCAAACTTTTAAACAATTATTTTCACTCATATTTTGACACCAAACTAACGCGAGAACGAAAACAAACCGGCGCTCGAATAACGATACTACTCCTCCGGAGAGCGATGCATTACTAGCACACGCTGTCTGTTGAGAAATCCTCGGAATAAGTCGGTTCATTTCGTTCTGCCTACCCGGGTCGGTGGTCTACTAAATTGCCTTTATAAAAGGATCACATGCATGTTTGGTGAATGCGAAAATAAGATGTCACAGTCTAACATTCAAAGACCATTTGGACAAAAGCGTTTTTGTAAGCACCAAAAAAATTATATGGATTTTATATCAAACAAAACGTTGAACATTTTACGATTTTTTACCTTAACACACCACCCTCGTTCAATGCGATGACCATGTGCTTTTTATAGGTATCCTGAAGGAATTAACAAGATACATGGTGTATAGCCTAGTCGACAAGTTTAAAATTCGTGAAAAATGGAGAAAAAGTTCCTAAAAACATGTGAGATAGCTCATTGGATTCGGAATTTTGTCTTAAAAAATGTGTCGAAAGCATTTATTAACATATAAAAAATTGCAAAAGTTATAAGCAAATTAAGATGAAAAAAAGGCATTTTGTTTTTCGTCTATATCTCATGAACTACTAAACATTTAAGAAATGTTTCTTAGAGAGGATGAAATTTCCGATAAAAAACTCCAAATTCCCCGATCTCTATCTTTATTATTAATAATTTTAATTTAACGCTAAAAGTAGGTACCGTACGTCATTTTCAGAATGTGCATGCGGAGTCAAGAGCTATTAGGTCAGGATAAATAACTTTTTTATAATTCGCGTATAAAAGAGACTTCATTATAACATTGTTTACAGTGTCACAATGAAGCTCTTTGAACACTGTAATAGTAATTTTTAGAGTACAGTTGGTTATTGTATTTAGTTATATTTTTATTTGACATTTGACTATAACCTTGACACAGATTATAAATAAAATGGTCTAGCGTTGTTCTAGCTAGCAAATTATTATACTAAAGGTAAATTAGAATGATTTATATATTAAAAATAATAACGAATAAAGTACGCTAACGTTTATTTATCAATGATTTGTCAATTGTTTATTTTTATATTGTATAGGATCAATATATAGGTATATAAAACGTACAATTTTTGGGATAAATTACCAGATATCTATGTGAAGATGTATTACAGAAATAATTCTGTTCATGATATAATATAAATAGATCGCAAGAGCATATACGAAGAAGCTCTTTTTTAAACAAATAATCATCCTCTTTTTGCTTAAATGAAAGTTTGTTTACAATTTACACAATTATTCGGTTATAATATGCCAAAAGTCAGAAGTGCTGAATAAAACCATCTGCTGTGATCGGAACAATCAGGAATCTACAGAATTGCCAACTTAAATTCAAACCACTCCCTCTAGTTTAAAAACAGGGATTATATGAAATTCTGTTTCATTCAAATAATTAAATAAATGCAAATTATAAAAAATATTGTGTAAAACTTGTGCCACAATGACTTTCTGTAGTACTCGTGATTTGCACAACTCACCGCTTCGCGGTTCGTTGTGCAAACTTCACTCGTACTACAAAACGAGTCATTGTGACACTTGTTTTACAAATAGCTATTTTCTCCAACCATCAAAAAATGTTGACATTTTTGTACTATTTTCAGGTGCAAAATTCCCTTACCGTACAAAAATTTGCTCGTTGCTTAGCAACACTTTTAATCCTAGGATTAAAAACGCTACTTTTAATCCTAGGACTGAAAGTGATTGCATTTGAGCTCTCTAATTGAAATTTGAAGAAAAAAAAATTGTCTCTTACAAACTTAGTAAAACAAACTAATTGGGCAACTATATATAGGTATTTATTTGTTGCTTATAGTGATATTGAATGTACAATTGGAACAATTATTGCCAAAATTCAAAGCACCACTGAAATTATCACTAACAATTTTCGAACAATTCAAAAGATTTTCATTAATGTTAGAACAACTCAAAAAATTCTCCGTAACTGTTGATGAAACATTCGAGGATATATCTGAACAGGTACTTGTACCTTCTTTGTCAGGTTGCAATACTTTTCTGGTAGTATTCTCTTTGTTGATACGTGATTCTTCAATATATCCTACTGCTACCGTACTGGATTTCCAACCTCCATGTCTTTTAAGACAAGTGAGGTCACCGCCACCACCAATAAAAAGTGTAGCAGATGTTCTTCTTAGCGAATGTCCAGTATACTCCTTCCAATTTTCTAACTTCAAAAATTTTGTGAATACCAACAACCATTCTTTGACACTTCCCATTAACATACTTCAAAAATAAACGACGATCCGGTATATTTGATGGCCGTAGTGCAACATATTTTCGAAATAAACGCAAATAATTATCGCCTATAATGGTAAACAAACGAGGTTTCTTGTTTTTTGTCTGCAAAATGTTTACGACCAGGACCGAGTCCATATCTTCAATGTCATCAATTTTCAAATGAACTAGTTCGTCACAACGCATAGTACCTCCAATTCCTAATACTAGAACAACCTTTATCATCAAATATACATTATCAGCTGCCATATCCAGGAACCGATCCACTTCCTCCTTTGTAAAAACCCTAGACTTTTTAGGTATATATCCATCACTTTGCCTTTTTAACAATGCTCGTAATTTTGAATATTTACTAATATTCACACCATTTTTGATATCCAGTGTGGATCGCAACATTGAATACTGTGACCAAAGAGTGGATGGCTTGACGGTCTTCGTTGAATTTGAGAAATACACCATAAGAACACTCTCCGCATAGTTTTGCACATTTTTTTCTTTACACCAATCCATGAATCGCTGATATGCAAGTTCATAAACTTGGCGAGATTTGGGTGGCAAAAGATTTAGATATACTGCTTCGGCACTTTCCAGTATATCCGCAGGTATATTTTCATCGTGTTCGGGATTCATTTTGAAAGCAGCGTAAAAACTACTACAAAAATTATATGATTAGTACGTCTACTTGACAATCAATATTTACCAACAATACCAGATATCCATGAATACCGACTTGCTATCGCTGTTATAATTAATAGGTGTTCAAATTTGTTACCAAATTATTCACGATTTTTGAATAAAACTAAATTTATTTTAATTTTGACTTGGTTGGAGAAAACATAGTATATATCATACGGACTAAAAGTGCCTATTTTTACTCGCAATATTTGCATTCGCTCGGCTGCGCTGCGCTCCGCCTCGCAACCGCAAATATTGCTCGTAAAAAAAATATGCACTTTTAATCCTTATAATATAATATACTATTTAAGGTATTAAATGTTAATTAGAAAATTCGAAAAAATTATGTTATATACAGAAAACATCGATTCCCGCCGGAAATTTGTCCTAAAATTAATTTTCTACCAAGTTTGGCAATTGTTAATTAACAAAATTTTCTACAACTTACGTCTTCATTGTAAATAAAAAAAAATTACCTAAAAATATCTATTATTATTTAATGATACAAGTCTTTTGTCTGATGGTTGTTGATGCTTTTGTAATGCGCGATAAAGGTTTGGAAAACTGTGTGTGTGTGTACTTGGCGTACAAGGAAAAGTAATGCGGTGTCTAAGTTTTGTCTAGAAAAAGTGGTATCAGGGTGACGTAAGATTCCTACAAATTTGTGTATGTATGCCATTGTTCTGATTGATTTAGTGAGGGATGATGAGCGATATATTAAGTGTATGAAAGGATTGAATGGTCTTGCTATCGTGATGAGTGACTTTCTATTTGCTTCAGGGGGATGGGGTAAACGTGAATTCAAGTTTAACAATTCACAAGTTTGAATGAAATTATAATTACAAGTGTAAGTGAGTGCTACTACGAGTGCGAGTAGAATTGGAATGAAGTTGTGAATTCAAGTGAGAGTGTAAGTAAAATGGGAATTCATTATGAATGTATTGAGTACCTACGATTTATTTTAAGAATGAATATGCGAATAAGAGATTGTGCTCATGAGACAAAAGCAAGTACGAGTGCGTGCATAAACAAGTGAGTAAGAGTAAGAACGAATAAATGTGAATACAAATGTAAGTACGAGTATAATTGTGAGTAAGGTGCAATTGTATACGAGTGCAAGTAATTGTGTAAGTGTGACCACGAGTGTTTAGGTATGATGAGAGAGTTTTTTCTAACTCTTTTGAGATTGTTTTTATGATTATAGACGTTTGTCTTAAGGGGGCCCGGCTCTTTTGCGGACAAGAATGAGTTTTAAAATGTTTTAATTAACGTAAAGTAGAGTTATATCTGTTCTCGTCAAGAAAAGAAGGGTAAGATATGTATATAATGTTTTAATTAAAGTAAAATTATTTTCTGTTCTCGTCAAGAGAAGGAGAGTAAGATATGTATATGTTTTCGTTATTTTGCAAGTTTTTTTTATTCAAAGTATCGTCAAAGTAGTTTTCAAGTAATAAATTATGAGGGGGATGACGTTTTCATCTAAACATCACCCAAGTACTTCCTTCTTCAACCAAAATTTCTCCAAAAATGTAGTATATTTGGATTTATAGGACCCGCTGTACTCGCTCTAGTCAGCTAAAAATCAATAGGGTACATCTGTGAGACACCTTGAAAAATATCCAATTATAAAATTCGTCACTCCGGAGGCTGTATCGCGCTAAGAACCCGAAATTTCTCCAAAAAGGACCAAAAATGTGGCACTTCAGGTACCATAGCACCCGTTGTACTAGCTCTGGTGAGGTAAAAATCAATAAGATTCATATATAAGACGCCCTGAACAATATTCAATCATAAAATTGGTCACTCCGGAGGCTCTATCGTGCTAACAAATTGAAAATTCTCCAAAATTGACAAAAATTTGGTACTGCAAGTACCATAGCACTAGTTGTATTGGCTTTAGTGAACTGAATATCAATAAGGTTCATCTTTGAGACGCCCTGAATAATAATCCAATCATAAAATTGTTCGCTTGTATATAATCCGAAGTCTGTTTCGTGCTAAAAAACTGAAATTTCTCAAAAAATGACAAAAATGTCGTACTTAAAGTACTATAGCACCTCTTGTACTGGCTCTGGTGAGCTGAAAATCAACAGAGTTCGTCTGTGAGATGTCCTGAATAATATTCAAGCATAAAATTGGTTAGGTTAGGTTGCACTCCGGAGGTTGTATCGTCTAACAAACTGAAATTTCTCAAAAAATTACAAAAATGTCGTACTTCAAGTACCATAGCACCCGTTGTACTGGCTCTGGTGAGCTGAAAATCAATATGATTCATCTGTGAGATGTCCTGACTAATATTCAATCATAAAATTGGTGACTTGTTGCACTCCGGAGGCTGAATCGTGCTAACAAACTGAAATTTCTTAATGAAATTAACTATCTCGACCCTTACTTCGTGGAATCTGTTCATATTAGTGTTTTAAATTAAACTCACGGTTTCTAGTTAATTCCACAATATAATAAAAGTTATTGAAAATTCTAAAAAATTGACAATTGTTTGTCTGTCTTAATTATAATTAATATATATATTAACATTAAAGTTTTAATAATTTAAATAAAATATTGGTCTTGTAAATCAAAAATAAGGTTTCTTTTAAAACTTCAGATATAAATAATATTTTTCTTTAATCTCCAAAATTAATATTTTTAATAAAACTAATATCTGATATATTAATGTTTATCCAAATAATAATTACCATTTCATTTATATTTATTTTTATAAATCATCCTTTAACATGTGGATTAATACTACTAATACAAACTATCCTTATTTCTTTAATAAGAAGTCTATTAAGATTAAATTATTGATATTCCTATATCTTATTTTTAATTATAATTGGGGGAATATTAATTTTATTTATTTATATAACTAGAATTGCATCAAACGAAAAATTTAAATTTAATTTTAATATAACAATTATATTAATAATAAGTTTAATTATAATACTATTATTTTTATTTTTAGACCAATTTTATACTTAATAAATCAAATTATTGATATTAAATACTTAGATTTTAATCAAAACCTTTATTTTTCAATAATAAAATATTTTAATTTTCCTAATTATTTAATTATAATCATAATAATTATTTATTTATTTATTACATTAATTGCCACAGTAAAATTTACCAACTTTTTATATGGACCATTACGACAAATATTTTAATGAAAATACCAATTCGAAAAACGAGACCTTTATTTAAAATTATTAATAATTCATTAATTGTTTTTCCATCCCCTTCTAATATTTCTTATATATGAAATTTTGGATCATTACTAGGAATTTGTCTTATAATTCAAATTTTCACAGGTTTATTTTTAGCAATACATTATTGCCCTAATATTGAATTAACTTTTAATAGAGTAGCCCATATTTGTCGAGATGTAAATTATTAGTCTTAGATTAGTATTGATTACCAATTTGGGAGACTTTGAAGGCAGATGGTTACGCGCTGAACTTCCATTTTGAGGGTATCCCTGTCTCGGGGCTGAAAAGAAAGAGGACCCTGCGAAAACGCCCTCCATATCCGGAAACTCCGAACAAGTGGGAAAAGACGAAATCTTGACCCTAGGTCAACCTGAGATCTCCTCCGGCTGCGATGGGGCACTTGAGGATGCGGAGATCTCCTCTGCATTCTGGGAAGAGGGTCGGAGCTGTCTGGTGGTCGAGGGTCTTGCAGGGGCAGGGAGGAAGGGAGACAAGTAGAGACTGAACAAACCAGCCTTTCTTACCCGCAATAAATCACCCTCATCTTCACGAAGATAACTCAAGTAAACCTACATCACGTGAAGGGAGCTTCAGCCGTTATTGCAAGGTTGTTCGCTAAACTGCAACTGGGAATTGTATTGATCCAAAAACCATCAAAGATTTGGCATGCAAAGATTCTAAATTGATTTACGATCAAAGCCAAGTATCTCCTCGTGCCTGTATACTTATAATAAATAATATAAAATATATATGTGTCACGGGACATAGTTGCAATCATGGTTCACCTCAAGATTGGGAGTATCGTCCGAGACATCGTCATTGCATCTGCCTACTTCGCCGGCGGAAGTGCAGACACTGCGATCGCAAATGGCTGCCAGTCATAATTGATTTTGTAATGCCAATGTGGTGTGAGTGTTTATTAGAATATCTCTTAGTAAATAATCTTGAGACGAGAGCAAGAGATGAGGTCCTGGACGTAACAATAGTTAATGTTGCTGCTAGGAAAAATGTAAAAGATTGGAGGGTGATAAACGAACCATCACTCGATCTCTGACCATATGATCATCGAATTTAGGATAGAGGGAAATACCACCTCAATTCCTTCAATTCAAAATCCTAGAAAGACAGACAAAATAACTACTAAACATCAGGTAGGCATCAAATGAAATGTAACTTCTGTCATTCTGACGGTAATATTGATTTATCGAAACAATTGTCAATTTTTTAGAATTTTCAACAATTTTCATTATATTGTGGAATTAGCTAGAAACAGTGAGTTTCATTTAAAACACTAATATGAGTAGATTCCACGAAGTAAGGGCCGAGACAGTTAATTTCAATGGATTTAGTGACTGGAAACATTTAGGTATACGATTACAAGAACATGAACCGTCCGCAAAACACGCGGACTGCATTAAATAATGGGTGGAATGTGAGCAAAGGCTGTCCAAACAATGCAGCATAAATCAAGCTCAGCTAACTTTAATCGAAAAAGAAAGAAAACACTAGAGATAAGTATTACGTAGAATTATACTGGTCATTAAATATCTGGCTCAGCACAACATTGCGTTACGTGGTACAAACAATGTTTTGTACAAAGAAAATAATGGAAATTTTCTTGGCTTGATTCAAATGATTTGACCCAATTATGGAAGAACATTTGAGAAGAATTAGAAGTAAAGAGATTCATGACCACTATCTTGGACCTACTATTCAAAATGAGTTGATAAACCTTATGGCATCAGAAGTGAATAGAGCCCTTGTTGTTGCTGCAAAAAATGCAAAGTACTATGCAGTCACGATGGATTGTACACCAGACGCTGGACATAAAGAGAAAATGTGCAAATTTCAAATGACAATGTGAAGTTGAAGAGCATTTTATGGACTTTTTGAATGTTTTGTCCTCGACAGGTGAAAATCTGCTTGAATTGCCTCATTGCTAAACCAAATGATCTAGGCCTAGATCTAACAGATTGCCGAGGGCAGTCTTACGACAACGGTGCCGACATGAAAGAAGTTCGCAGTGGAGTTCAAGCTTCTTAACATAAATCCAAGAGCATTTTTTATGTCATGCGCGAGTCATAGCTTAAATCTCTTTCTGTGATGCTGCAAAATCGACACCAAGAGCAGTAACATTTTATGGTATCGTTGGAAGACTATTTGCTTTATTTTCAGCATCAACCCAGAGATATGGGACATACTACTGAAGTATGTCCCAAGCTTGACATTAAAAAAGCTTTCTAACACACGTTGGGAAAGCCGAGTTGAAAGTGTTAAAGCTATTAGGTATATTAACCTAAAGAAATATCTAATGCTCTTTTAGAAGTTCACTCCAGTACTGATGAACCTAATTCAAAATGTGAAGCACAATCGCTTGCCGTACATGGACTACGAAACTATGAATTTATCCTCTAAGTATTGTGATTTGGTATGACGTTCTTTTTGCTTGCAACGTAGTAAGCAAAACTCTTCAAGCTGAAGACATGGATCTGCAAGCAGTCACAATCGATCTTAATACTGATAAACTTTCTTAAGAAATTCCGTGAACAAGGCCTTGTCAGTGTAATAATTACTGCAAATGAAATCGTGGAAACTCTTGAAATAGACGCAAAGTTTGAAGAAAAACGCTCCAGAAGGAAGAGAAAGTTATTTGAATACGAAGTACAAAATAGATTACTTTTACCCTATCATTGACGTAATGGTAGCAAAAGTAGATGAGAGATTCTCATAGTTTGGGACATATTCTAGATTTTCAGCTTCCTGTACAGGCCAAAACAGATGAATGAACTGCAATAGAGCGAATTGAAAGAAAAACGTCTGCAAATAGAACATGATCTAACTGCTTGGAATGGTCCTGTAACAGTATATCATGAAGACGAGTATGTGTCCAAAGATATAAATGGATCTGAGCTCTTAACTGAAATAAAAGTGTTTCGTGAAATTGTTCCAGATGATATTGACAGTCCAATTAAAGTTCTCACGTATCTACATGACATCAAGAATCTATTCCCTAACCTTCAAATAGTGTACAGAATTTTGTTAACCATTCTTATTACAGTCGCAAGTGCGGAAAGGAGCTTTTCTCGCTTGAAACAAATCAAAACTTATTTAAGGACGACCGTATCCCAAGAAAGACTTTCATCCCTCGCAACTCTATCAATAGAGTACAATACAGTTGAAAGTATTAATTTTGACACCCTCATTGACGAGTTCGCTAAGCAGAAATCAAGAAAAGTGGATTTTGCTTTGTAATGTAAATGAGACTTTGAACAGGTTATTTTTCAGATTTTTACGATACTCCAATTATTGTATATTGTTTTTATTATGTTTAGTAGGTACCATATAACCTGTTAACTTAACACATTTTCAGTGTAATAAACAATACATACAATTATAACAAAATATGTTTGTTGTTCATAATGAATATACACATTTTTTCCTTCAGTAATCACAGGGTGCACTCGTATAAGTATGACGATTTACATTTTAGTAAAGGGAAGAATAAAATCAACACATATATGACGAGTGCACCCCGTGGTTACCGAAGGTAAAATTGTGTACCCCATTTCGACACGAGTTCAATCAAAAAGGCCCCGCAACCAAGATTTGTCCAGGGCCCCGCAACTGCTAAGGGCGGCGCTGCCAAAGCAGATCAGAACAGCACGAGGAAGACCCTCGACAAAGTCTGGAGCTATGAGAACATGCCAAACTAGGGCACTTAAGATTATTACAGATCTCACACCTCTACATTTGGTGGTAGAAAGGTTTTGCCCAAGAGGCAACATTCTTAGAATATCCACGAAACGTTCAGGTAATGACAGTATCAAAAATCAGGGAGTCTAGTCCTCTCTAACAAACTACATCTTATCCCAGTGACATGATTAAAAAAGTAAGAATCGAAAAGAACTTCACTATGATGCTAAGTAAGAGGGAAGATTGGGAAAGGGAATACACTACCGATACTCTCAAATGAAATACCATCGGATGGTTCAGAAACCACCACAGGAGCTGACGTTGAAGTATCCGGGCTTGGCACCAGATACTCATTATCGTTAAACTCCTGTCCGAGCGTCTTATTCAGGCAGAAATACTTGCAACTGAAAGATACGTGGAAATGAACCTAGAAAGAAACTATCAGAAATATGACATAGCGATTCACTCTGATAGTCAAACATCTATCAAAGTATTGAGCTCCCATGTCTTGAACTCAAAGTTGGTATGGAAGTGCGGAAGAAAACTTGACAAAATAAGCAAGAATAACAGGGTATCTTTAGTATGGGTTCCTGGCTACTCAGGAATCAAAAGAAATGAAGAGGCCAATACACTTGCCAGGAAAGTAGCTCGAATGCCCTTTATTGGACCGGAGCCTCTCTGTGTTGTAGGAGGAAACCGAATGAGTACTCTGGCAGTGCCTGGTGCTTTCCCAGGCTGGCTCACTCCAAAAAGATCGGCTAGATCCAAAAAGTATTTGGATCTCAGTAAAAATAAGCTACATCTCCTCAACGGGTTTTCTTACAGGGCACTGATGTCACCGCAGGAAGCATCTAATGAGAATAGGTCTAGCAGAAACTGAGGAGTGCAGATTATGTGGGGAGGTAGAAATTCCGGATCACTTAGTTCTAGAATGGCTCGCCATTGCAAGCAACGCAAAAAATGCGCTGGACAAGAAACTTGTAGGAGCGAAGATCTAACCTCCTTGAAGCCATCCCAAATACTGGAGTTCATTAGAACTCTGGAACTAGAAGGCAAGATGTAGAAGTAGCGAGAACAGCTTTGATAGGGGGGTCCCAATAAACCTTAGGGTTGCAGTGCATATCATAACTCAGCTATTAATCTCATCTATATCTACCTACAAACAATCGACATATTTAGAAAAATATAAATGTGGTACCTCATACTTTGTATAAAGAAATGAAAAGGGCTAATAGCCAAAGCAGCTAAAGCTCAAGGTAAATTACTAAAAATAATTTTGCTACTGAGAAAAATCCAATAAATATATTTTAGCTATTTACGGTTCAATTACTTCTTTATCATTATAAATTATTGAGAAAACAATACAATGAATTTGGAAGTAATCAGTGGTGGCCTGGCGTAGGAAGATAGGTCGGCTACAAAGGCTTCGGGATCCCCGTGATATCTTCTTCAAGGCAAAAAAATAATGTTCTGATCCAAAAAAGCAGTAAAAAATAAAATTGACTGTCTCGACCCTTACTTCGTGGAATATGCTCAAATAGATTACAGGTGGAAATATTTTTAAGCATGCACCTCAATTATCGAATGTTCATATTAACAATGTAATTAAAAACACAAAAGTCTTCAAAAAAATTTATTTCTGTTATCTAAAGATATCAAGGCTCGTATTACAATACAAAATATTGAGAGAAAAAACTAAATAGCCAAATACTTTTTCAATTCCGTTGACCTCATTGAGAATTCTTCCAGGATTTCTTCTGTTGATGGAATCATATCACGCTCAGTACTTATTATTATCAACGTTTCTAGCAATTCTTGGGACATAGATGCTCGCAATCAGTTCTTAATAATTTTCAGTTTTGAAAAAATACGCTCACATTGCACTTGAGTATATTTATAAATCATATATAATTTTGTATAAGCAGCAGTATGTAAAGTGAATATAAACAATACTTTCAGTAAGCAAGTGAGACATTTTTTACACTGCAAATTCATTTTTGAGTCGGATAAATATTTTTTGGTAAATCATTCATCACCTCATCAGCAGTTGAAAATTCATCATCTAAACACGCCGACCTGACTGGAAGTATTATTAGAAATAAGTCGTTAATATTATAGCCCAAAAATTATAAAAGAATTACCGATAAAAATAGCTTTATTTGTGATATAAAAACATTTAATTTATTACCAGATAATGTTATATATACATAAGAAAGCATACATAAAAAATTAGAGTTATGGACTTTACTGTTTAAATTGCAACAATGAAGGCTTCACTTTATCATATAGTTATTAATCAATAGATTTTTTATTGCTTAGAAATTGTATTTTATTAGGTTTAATTTAGTTATTTTAAACAAGTCCATGTACAAGGATTTTCTTCCCTCTGTGGTTTATGTGTATTTTGTTATGTGTTTTATATGCATATTACATGTAAATTGTACTGGTAAATAAATAAATAAACTATTGATGTACATGAGTACAGATTGGTTTCGCGATTATGTCAATGGCCCATTGAAGGCCGATAGATTTCTACTCGCAGTGCAGAAATATAAATTTTTCTCTTGAACACTTTTTATTAATCGAAAGTAGACAAAATTAATTGTGATAAAATATATTTATAATATAATATATAATTAATTGAATAAAATAATTCCACTAATTAATATGCAAATTTCTCTTAAAAGTACAAACTTCACAGCCACCTTAAATCCGATATTAAAGCAATATGATCAGATGGAAAAACAAAACTGGGTAAAGCGGTATTTGCTGTAACATCCTCGTGACTTGGCAAGGGAACTACTTGTGTTACTTCAAAGTTGGTCTTTTCATAATAAATATAATCTAAACATCCATGAAATTGTGCAGTATAATTAGTATAATTCGGGGTTCCACAGGCACTAGCTAATGCAAAAGGTTGTTTCAACTCCACTTCAGTTACAACTTCATCTTTATCTGAAAAGAAATGCCATAAAAATTACACTACCTATTTGGTTGTTCAGTTTGAAACAGTAAGAATAATGTCGTAAGAAGCGTCAGAGCCAGTCCGGCACGCATTTTCGGAATTCGCCGACACATTAGCCGCTCGGAACGACTCGGGTAATGCGAATCTCAGACTCGTAAAGTCCTGACGTATTGGACTAATGCGTCGGGGATTTACAAACCGTTATAAAATGTCAGTTTGTCAGTATTTTTTAGGCATAGGTATGTACGTATCTGTACAGTGAGGTTTATTAGATTGGAAAATGTAAATAATATTTGCCTATCTAATTTTATTAAAAAACCTGGGACACGTAAAATTTTAAATTTGAATCGGCATCTTATTAAAAAAAATATGTAGCGATGACGTCACAGGAACGTCCATAACAAGATGCCCTTCTAAATTTAAAATTTGACGCGTCTGAGCTTTTTTTTTTGTAAATTACACAGGGCGAATATTATTTACATTTACCATTCTAAAAAACTCACTATATGTAGGTACATTGGTACATATTAACAAAAATAAATAAAAAAAATTGTTGCAACGTTTATTAATAAAAAAAATTTGAAAAATTTAAGATATTTTCATTTTTTTGATTTATTCCCCCCTAAACCCACATTATTTTCAACACATATCGCCAAGGAATGGGGTGCTTTTTTAAATTGTTGAGACTTTCTTCCACTACGCATTGCATTCTTTCCTGTCATTTTCGTCTTTCTTCATCCAATTGATGTAGCCTGTAGAGTTATGTTTTTACCTCTTTTTCGTGTAGCATGCTGTCGTTTCTTTTTACAGACTACGCCTTTGTATTTAAAAGCTGCATGCAAACCAGATAATAAAGTCTGCTCTGAGTTAGCATGTTTATCACAATTCTTTAAATATTCTTTAATCGCAGGATAGAATATTGATGGACTTCTATCCAAATATTCCATGATTTTTTTTGAGTGTTGTTCCCATTTTTTTTTAATTTCAGCAATATCATGATCTTCGTACTTAATGTCATCAACTTTATCACCAACAATACTCATAACAAAATTACAATTTTGTGAGGAAACTGAATTTATATAAACATCTTTAGTAATGTTTTGGCCCATTGAAACATTTTCAATTGGCGAAAATAGTTGTGCACCTGCCTGCTTTCCGGTGGCAATATGGTAAAGATGGCATTTAACATTCAATGATAAGGTGCTAAAAACTGAATGTATATTAAATTTTTTTACAACTGCTGCCTGGTGTTTACAATGTTTACCGGTAAATCCCTGTGGACACGTACACTTGAAAACCAGTAAATCGACGATGTAGGTGACATTTCTATCGATTTCACTTTTAACTTCATATTCAAAGTCATTAAGTTGAACTATATTTTCAGCAGTCACGTTCTTTTCACCAGGCAAATAACGACTAATAGCTGTCTTAGATGCTCGTTTTAGCAAAATATCCAAAATTCGTTGCTTATAATAAAATTCATAGTTGGTAGTAATAAAGTCGCAAAGTTGGGGTAAATTAAACGCTTTCGTCCTTTCCAAGGGTATATCTTTTAGCAGTCTAAATACGACTTCTATGTAACTGTTGGTGTCAGTTCCCCTTAGTGGTAAATGTTGCCGATATAAAAGGCACCAAGTGTCAGCTCTCTCCATCATATTACTTACGTATTTTGTGAAATTATTATATTTGCAATTTTTAGTAAATTCCAAACAAGAATTTTCTAGGTCTTCATATGTTTTGGATACAAGAGTATTTCGAAAATATTTGTAGCAGTTTTGTACGTCCTTTGAAGAAATTTTGTTCTTACCTGATTTAAGCCATTTCCAACAGGCTTTTAAAACGTGGAAAGTACACAATAAATAACAAGAATCATGCCAAACCCTTTTTAAGGCATTCCTTTCAGCTAGATCGTCATCCGTAAGAATAACCTTTGGTTTTATTTTAATGGGAAAAATTTCATGAAGAGCACGCACAGCTTCTAAGAATACATTTGATTCTTGACTGCTACTAAGGATGCGGCCCAAAGGTAATCCACCAATAGCTGATTGTGTTATAAAATAGTAAACCTTATGATTTTGCGTATCACAGTTGCCTGTGGAATCAACAAACATAATCTCTGACGACTGGGGAAGTGTTGCAACTCTTTGCATGATTGGTGTACAAAGTGCCACAGAATAATGGTCTTCTTTTCGAATTATTTTAAAAAGAGTACCATTTTTTTCTCCTAACATCCTAAGCATATTTTCTCCCGTCTTTTCGCCATAGTTTTTTTTGAAATGGCTTTTCCATATAGATTCTACATCTGTTTTAGTAGGAGTAAAATGTCTATCTATAACAATATTTTCATAGTTGTCGCCGTGTTCATCCATCATTGATAAAATATAAGAGTGATATGCAGAGGCTACTGAGTGACCTTTCTCAAATAGCTCAATAATACGCTTTTTACATCCAGGGTTGTTCTCTAAGTGCTGCAGCAGAATTTAAATTATGATTATGTTCATCCCGAAATTCCACAACACATGGTCATTTTTTTTGTTTTTGTGTCTGGATTATATCGCTTTATAGTTACCGATAATTTTGCTGGACAGTTTTATGTTTCTAGAAATCCTTTTTCTAGAATTTTCATTTTTCTTTTTTTGCTTTACGTTAAAATGACAGTGATATAATCTTTTAAATATTATGCGTGGCTTTTCAGTACCAAGCTTAAAGGTTTTTGAAACTCTCCAAGTTACTTTTTGAGTATTTTCCAATTCAGTCAACCATTTCTACAACAAAAAACCAATTAGTTTAAGATTCTGTTTATTCTTAAACGTAATAAGATTATATATTCCAAATTCATAAATAAAAAATTATAATTATTATTTTTCCTATTAATATATTTATATTTCCTATGTTTTTGATTTTACAGATCGGCAAATATATCATATTACACAAACTTAACCTTAAAATACAAAAATCTACATACCTCAAAATCTTTTTGCTCACTTATTTGCAACCTAATCGTATTGGATGACGTATCTTTGTAAGGCACATTTGGCAATGTCCCTGGATCCATTTTATTATATTAGTTTTAATATTTATTTTTATATTTACTTGAATAGTACCTATAGCTTGTTACTATTCTAGAAACTTAACAAAAATATACACGTACTTACTTGGCAATGCGCACATGTATTTTACATAGGTAAATCCCCGACGCATTGGTCCAATACGTCGGGACTTTACGAGTCTGAGATTCGCATTACCCGAGTCGTTCCGAGCGGCTAATGTGTCGGCGAATTCCGAAAATGCGTCCGGCACTGCTGTTTTTTTATATTACTGAGCGAACTTTTGTCAATGTTTCGCCTAAGAAGAATTGAAAAAACCTAGTTTTAGAAGTGCCAATATAAATAGCACAACGTTATTAAGACAGTTTAGAAGTACAGTACTGTCAAATATTCAAGATAAATGTTGTAGGCATATTGTAGTGATTAACTCGTTATCCAAGGGTCTGGCTGACCACTGTTGGTCTAGAACAGAATGGAAGAAGGTCAGATGACGAGTGACAGGTTAATTTTGGATGGGAGTTAGTCAAGATTGATATGTATTGATTATGTGTTGTTTAAAATAAAATTCATTATTCAGTTGTTAATAATTTTCAATTTATTATTTTGCAAACCCTCACAACTCAGAAGTGGGAGACGAGATATTCAATATAAGAATATGCGCCCAACAAAGTTATGAATGATTCAGAAGAGACAGAAAATGGGGCCTATAGTGTATTTTATGCCATGTAATGTTGCTGCTAATTTTTCTTAAATAAATTGCATTTTCAACCGGTATAATTACTTTAAAAACTAAGAGGTTATGGGCCCAGATCAGTTCAGTTGCCCACCAGTTGTGTAAAAACTTAGTGAATTAAAAAATTTGTGAGAAATGAAAATCGTGATTGTAAAATCTGCTGTTCCCGGTAAAAACTTTGAAGTTAAGTGAGAACTTTAGCGACATAATATAAAATAAAAATGGCTCAATCTGACGAAAGTGCCTTGATTGAAAAACTATGCGATAATGAAACATTCGAGGTATGGACATTTCAGATACTAATATTGTTTAAAGCCAACGGACTCTATGAAATTGTAAATGGAGATTGGAAGTTTGAAAACCTGACAAAACCCGAAGAGAAAGCAGAATAGAATAAAAAGGATGCTAAAGCTCAAAAAGTGATAATTACAACTATAGATAGAAAGCATTTAATGCATATAATAAACTGTGAAAATTCATGTCAAATGTATAACAAACTGTGTAAGATTTTTCAAAAAGATTCTGTGCAGTAAAAAAGAATTTTTTAATTTGATAAACATATAGACATGTCACTCAACATAAGCAAAATTGAAAATTTAGCCTTTCAACTTAAAACATTAAACCAATGTGTTAGTGATGATATGACAATATCTACTCTACCTGAAGAATACAAACATTTTGTCACAGCCTGGGAATCAGCCCCATTAACAGAAAAACCATTGACCAATTTAATAGCCAGAGTAGTTTCAGAGGAAAATAGAGTAAAAGGAACAGAAAAAGACGAAAGTGTAACATTTAAAGCTGAAGAAAATCACATTAGAAAAGGAAAATTTGTTAACCAAGCATCAGGACGTAAGTGTTATAATTGTGGAAAAATTGGACATTTTATGAAAGATTGCAGAGCAAAACAATGTTCTATAATATGTAAAAAGAATAACCATACAGAAGAAAACTGTTTTTTCCGAAAAAATCATCAAAAGTCAAAAAAGGATGGTAGTAAAGTAAGATTTCTAACTCATGAAAATTAAAATACTCAAAATTTGATACCACCTAAATCGTGGACTCTGGTTCAACGTCTCATATATATGTAAAAATAAGGATCTTTTTGAATTTGTGAAAAATAAGAAAAGTGAAATCTGTATAGCAAAGAAAAATGAAACGATGCAAGCAGAAGGTGTTGGACAAATTACTAATAAGTCTTGCATTCTAAATAATGTGTGCTATAACAGACAAAGGGGGTGATGTAAAATTTACCCAAAGATATAGTTGTTATTTTAAAAAATGGGTTGGAAGTATTAAATGGAGAAAAACAAAGCAATGGGCTATATGAAATAAATTTTTGTAAAGTTAATGAAAGCTTGATTGCTGAAAAACATATAAAATTAAAAGCTAGTGAATGGCATAGAAAATTGGGACCCTTATTACAGAATTTAAAAAAAAAACTCTTAGATATTTCTAACGGAATGAAAGTAAATAAGAATGATTTTAATAATGTTGAAAAAGAATGTGAGGTCTGCATAAAGTCAAAACAAGTCCGAAATCCTTTCTCTACAATAAGGTCAAGAGCTACTCGTCCACTAGAAATATTACATATTGATATCTGTGGTCCAATTGAACCTACAACATGGGATGATAAGAATTATATTTTAACTATTTTGGATGATTTTACTCATTACTCGGTTGTATATTTACTAAAACACAAATATGAAGCTACAGATTATCTTAAACAATGTATAGGAGAAATGGAGGCTTATAAAAATGGAAGAGTATACAAGATAAGATGTGACAACGGAGGCGAGTTCTCAAATTTAAAACTAAAACAGTGGTGTAACATGAAGTGGATCGTATTGGATTATAAGGTACCTCATTCTCCTCAGATGAATGGCAAAGCTGAACGCCTAAACCAAACTCTTCTAGAAAAGGCATTAATATTCGACTCAGGAACAACAAAAAAGTTTTGGGGTGAAGCTGTTTATGTAGCCACTTATCTACTAAATCGCAGTCCAACAGAATCGAGCATTACTGGAAAACTGCATCGGAAAATTGGACAGGAAAGCAGCCTAATCTGTCCGGACTTCAATTTTTCGGTTGCAAAGCATTTGCAAAAACCCTAGGATACCTTAAAAAGCTAGAGCCAAGAATATATCTTTATTGGTTATGCACCAAATGGCTATAGATTGTTTGATAATCATAAAAAATGAGTAGTAATTTCTAGATATGTTATTTTCAAAGAAGAAAACCATGAAGATATGCAAAAAGAAGACGCGATTAAAAAAATTGAATCGACTGATGAAGAAGAAAAAAATCTAAATAATGACAATGGAAATAAAGAAAATATGAACGATGACAGCGAAAATGAAGAGAATCAGCATGAATACGAAAATGAACAATTTGAACCAATTATAAACTTAGGAGAAGGTGAAAGAAAAGATGCAATAGAAAACAGATGAGGAAGAAAAATAAATTTGCCAAAAAGGTATAATGATTATGTGATGTTAACATATCAAGAAGCAGTCAACAGCTCTGAAAAGGAAAATTGGATACAAGCAATAGAAGAAGAAAAAGAGTATTTATGAAGCAATAAAACTTGAGACTTAGTTGATTTGTCAGAAACTAATAAAAAAAATTGACCAGCAAATGGGTGTTCAAATTAAAAAATGATGGAAGATATAATGCCAGATTGGTAGTACGAGGGTGTCAACAAGAGTATGGGATAGATTTTGAAGATACTTTTAGTCCAGTAGTCATCTCAACAGCTCTAAGGGTAATGTTTGGCTTAGCAGTCAAAAACCACTACAAAATGAAAAAGTTTGACATCAAAACAGCGTTTCTATATGGCGAACTTCATGAAGAGTTCTATATGTCGTTACCTGAAGGCTACGAAGATAATAAAAACAAAATTTGCCGTCTTCGAAAGTCCTTGTATGGTCTAAAACAAGCTCCTCTTCTTTGGAATGAGCATTTTACACGTTTTTAAGAAGATTTTGGTTTGTTTCACTAAGAAGTGAAAGATGCATATTAAAAAAACAAAGAAACTATTATTTTCCTTGCTATATATGTTGATGATGGCTTAATCATGGGAGAAAGTGAACAGGAAATAGAAGATTTATTAGAAGGATTTGAGCAAAATTATCAGATAGTAAAATATAAAACATTAGACATAAAAATAGAGAAAGAAACAATAATATTCAATCAAAAGGAATACACTGAAGAAATAATAAAAATGTTTAGTATGGAAGAAGCAAAACCAATTTCAGCTCCAACAATTCATTTTGAAGACACACAGGGATATAAAGAGGGAAACAAGAATCCCAAAAATTTTCCATTCAGAGAAACCATTGGAAGCTTACTTTATCTAGCTAATAAACCAAGACCTGATATTTCTTATGCAGTCAGTTATGAAAGCCGAAAAATGGAAAATCCTTCAAATTTAGATATCTCAAACCTAAAACAAGCTATCAAATATTTATTAAAAACTAAGAATAAACGGTTTTAAAGATTAAATCTACTTTTTCCGCATCTGTGGCCCTGAACAATATTCTATTATAAAATTGTTACTTGTATACACTTCGGGGGATATATCGTACTAACAAACCGATATTTCTCCAAAAATGTAGTATATCTGGATTTATAGGACCCGCTGTTGTACTCGCTCTAGTCAACTGAAAAGCAATAGGGTACATCTGTGAGACACCTTGAACAATATTCAATCATAAAGTTGACAAATCGTATACTCTCTGGAGGCAGTATTGTGCTAACAAACTGAAAATTCTCCTAAAATAGAAAAAAGTTGGTACTTCAAGTACCATAGCACCCTTTGTACTAGCTTTAGTGAGCTGAATATCAATAGGGTTCATCTTTGAGACGTTCTGAATAATATCCAATCATAAAATTGGTCACTTGTATATACTCCGGAGGCTGTATGATGCTAACAAACTGAAACTTCTCCAAAAATTACAAAAATATCGTACCTAAAGTACTGTAGCACCTGTTGTATTGGCTCTGGTGAGCTCAAAATCTATAGGGTTCATCTGTGAGATGTCCTGAATAATGTTCAATCATAAAATTGATGACTTGTTGAACTCCGGAGGCTGTATCGTGCTAACAAACTGAAATTTCTCAAAAAATGACAAAATGTCGTACTTCAAGTACCATAGCACCCGTTGTACTGGCTCTGGTGAGCTGAAAATCAATAGGGTTCATCTGTGACATGTCCTTAACAATATTCAATTATAAAATTGATGACTTATTGCACTTCGGACGCTGTATCGTGCTAACAAGACATGTAATAAAAAGTGGCCGACGACGACATACACACAGGATTTTTTTCTAAAAACGGTTTTTTTGTGTTGTTGTTGATGGAAAACGTAAAAATAACTAAAAAAAAATTTCAAGATTCCAACTTTTTTTGGGGTAAACCAATAGGTACTTTTCTCGCATATTAGATAGGTTGGGCGGAAAAGTAATATGGGCATTTGCTTTAAAAATGATCAAAGTGACCAAAATGGAGACTATATTTTGACAGCATATTGTGATTCTGATTTCGCGGGTGACAGAGAAAGTAGAAAAGTACAACAGGGTATGTGGTGTTTTTTACTAATGGACCTATTACATGGTGTTCCCGCAAACAGCCAATCGTATCTCTCTCAAGCACCGAAGCGGAATATATCGCAGCAGCAGAGTGTGTGAAAGAACTCTTGTTTTTAAAATCACTAATTGAAGAACTCAAAAGTGTACCAGTCTCAATAGCTTTAAATGTAGACAACCAAACTGCCCAACCCAAAATACTATACCAGATCAATGTGGCCGGATTTTTGTTGATGCTTGTCGCGAAATTGGCTGTCACATGTCGCCCAAAATCGCAATATTGCCAGCGGCTCATATATCGCACAGAATCACCAACTCTAAAAAATTGAAAAGGTGTCAAAACAGAATTTAATAAAAAATATGAAGCTTTGATGAAATAAGGGTGTTATTGGGAAGTAGTTCACTTTATTGAGTTGTTTTTACTCACACATTTTTTTTAAAAACAAAATATTGTTCAAATAAACTCGAAAGAGAAAACTTTTAGTCCTTTTTATTTGGGATAAAAAGAAACAGCATCTACATAATCTCGTCGATGTACACAAACAGCAGGGCCGGACTGGCTGGAACGCATCTCATGAGAATATAATAATAATAATTCGCCATATTCCATTAGAAAAGTTTGATTAATGCCATTAAGGATCACTCTAAATTCTAAGTCATTTTACCAAGTAAGTATTGGTTGGCATTTTTTATTCTCAAAAAAAGCTAGCGAATTTGAATATTTATAACCTAAAATTGGACAAATAATACAATTTAAATAGGGATGTTGACTAATTTTTGGAATTGCTTTTATTTTAATGATAGGCCCTATATAAACTGGGAAATAATGATTTTATTTTATAAAAAAATTTGTCAATTTTCAATAAAAAAAATACGTTAATAAAAATAGGCTTCAAAATTCCCACTAAAACACTCCATACCGTCTCGTTACTTGTATACACTCTGGAGGCTATATCGTGCTAACAAACTGAAAATTCTCCAAAAATGACAAAAATTTGGTACTTCAAGTACCATAGCACCCGTTGTAGTGGCTTTAGTGTGCTGAATATCAATAGAGTTCATCTTTGAGACGCCCTGAATAATATCCAATCATAAAATTGGTCACTTGTATATACTCTGGAGGCTGCATCGTACTAACAAACTGAAATTTCTTCAAAAATTACAAAAATGTCGTACTTAAAGTACTATAGCACTTGTACTGGCTCTGGTGAGCTGTAAATCAATAGGGTTCATCACTGAGCAGCACCATTAAGTATCTCCTCCTTTTCATTCTAAATTCTAAGATCACACATTTTAACAAAAGCAATATTATTTTGATTAGATATATTAATATTGTTTTGCTTACTACAGACTGCAGATTTATTAAGGCGGGTTTATACAACATTTACATAGTCATAATCACAGTCACAATCATAAGAGTTAAACTAATGATTTCTTATAGCACCGTTTATACAATTGTCACAATCACAATCATAAGCATAATTTTACTGACCTTGAAGTTCCTAACTTTTAACTTTATGATTATGATTAAGACGAGAATTGAAATGCGCATGTGTCGTAACTAACACGCGATGAGCAATGATGACAAAAAGGCGACTTGGTTGAAGAATTAATTTTATTGGCCGTTTTTTGGAGGTATTTCTGTGCTCCGTCAATCATTGTTTATATTAACTTCATTGATTTGACTTTTTGGCAAATTTCATTTATATGAATTTTATGCTTGTGACTGTGACTATTAAAATTGTATAAACGCCTTTCAGAGTTATGATTATGATTAAGTTTATGATTCTGACTGTGATTATGATTATGTAAATGTTGTATAAACCCGCCTTCAGTTTCAGAAACAAAAAATAAACGTAAAGTATGTATGTCATGAGAAAAATGTCATTGTCATATGCCAGAAAATATCGCCAGATATTTTCATTTTTGCGAGGTTAAGCGTGACGTCACCGTTATGACGCCACTCTTAATCCGCTTAAAGACGCTAGATCGCAAAAATATCACTTAACTGTCGCTAGACACCAGTGATTTCCGTTTTTGACAACCTATGACATTTGATAACCTCCAATAATCCCAGCCGGTTTTACGCAAATAGGATGACGTTAGCGTTTCTTTCCAGTACAAGTACCAGTTATTTGCTCTGATAAACTACAAATATAAATTCTAAACTGATTTTACAAATTATTAGGTTCTTAAAATGTTATTTTGGGTTTCTGAAATTTTTAATGTGTACAACATAACTTCACATGATTTTGTAACAACTGTCAACATCCCTATTGAACAATAACAAATATTATATAGAAAAATATGCAACAATGACCCAATTTTGATGTAAAAGCTTGCAAAAATTAAAGTACAAAAAGATTAATAAAGATACTTACTACTATAATAATCAATAAAATCCTTTGGTACTTCGCCTTCTGTGTATAACTTGAATATACCACATTCTGGGACACTATTAAAATCTCCACAAAATATTAAAGATATCCTTTTTGAAGTCTAAAAAATTACGAATATATATTGCATAAGTATGAATTACATAAAAGTTGATATTATTGTATTAACAGCATTATACACTTTGTAACTTATAGAAAGTAATCACCCATATATTTGTGTTGTTAAGGTATAATACATATCCAAACACTTTCTATACAATCAATTGCCAAAACTAGTATTCGATTCCATAAAAGATATATACATGGATATTTTGGCTTTGATACAAACTTTCAATACCAATGTTGTCACTGCAATTGACTAGACTTTATAAGGCAGGGAACGACACTGACTGAAACACTGCTTAGGAGAGCGGATGACAAAGGAACAGCAAAAAAATTACAATAGCTGCCCACCATAGTCTTGATGCAGGAATTTTAACTTGACAATGGAAACTGCCTGGCAATTACATTCATAAGAGAATTTATTTCTGAGGGGTATTGGCTAAAATCAACCAATGTAGTGCATCTCTTGGGAATACCGTAAACAACATAAAAATTCTGGGACTACAAGGAAACTGGTTGCTGATGGAGTCCAAGTAATGTCAATATCAATTCACTCTCTGAAATATACTAATATAGATTCTGAAATAGTTGGATGAGCTCAATAACTTTGTAATTGAAATTTGCATCAATATAAAAAGGAGTGCTTGGTATATCTTTCAATTTATACTGACTATACTGTCTAATATTGAGCTAAATTATTGCTTAATGCATTCACTTCACAGTCAGTTTAATCAACATACTTGTACCAAATATTACTCAGTCATAATTGTAAGAGTAAAATTACCTTTTCTTTTAGTTTGTTAATAAAATGCTCCAAGAATCTTATGGCCAAACCACCATGTAACAACCTTATGTGATCTGCATCTGGATGGAAATATAAATGAGTATTAGCAACTACCAACATTTCTTCTCGATTTGATACATCTAAAACATTAACTTGCATCGTAGTAGATCTATCTAAAATTCTCTTAGCCAAATTTTCATTTTTAGCAATCTGTTCCCATATATCAGAGAATATTGGGTCTTTGGAAATATGCTCAGAAAATACAAATCGATGTGATTCCACAAGACTGAATTTTTCCTTGTTGTAGAACAATGCTAAGCCCTCAGCAACATCGTTACCTTTAGTGAAAAAATTACTTCCATAACCTAAGTGGCCTAGTACTGAGTTCAAATCGTACTCGAATACCTTTCTATCTACTTCTTGAAGGCATATGATGTCTGAATTGTAACCTAAAACATATGAATGGAAACAATCTCAAATATACGAAATTTACAAACCTACTGCATGAAAATTATTCAACATTCATCATTTAAGCTTTTTTTCATTTTTTAGTAACAAAAATCTAAAAAGTTGCTAAATGAAAGGTATAATTTGGACATTCTCATATCTATTTTATGCTAAATTTTGATTCAAATTAATTCACACAAACTGGACAGGTAATTTTCAAATAATGTCATGTGACATACATTTATTAAAATTTACCATTTCTCAAATAACTTTGAACAAATAATTGTAGCAGACAAAAAAAAACTAGACCGATACTTACAAATATACTTACTGACCTATAATTTCTTTGATAAACAATTGTTTTCTATAATCAATTTCAAGAGCATATGGTGGACAATAAGGGTGCAATTCAGTTCTGGTATAATCAGAATCACAATACAGATCAGCCAAAATATTGTAGCTAACAATTCGTAACCTAAAAAGAAGTATAATTATTGTATATATTATAAGTAATAATTTATGTATACAAAATTAAATACTAAATATTTATCTCTCCAAATCATAAACCTACTACAGAGGAAATCACAACTGCTGAACCAAATCCCAGCTCTTCAGATAGAGGAGTGGATTGAATTTCATATAACAAAAGCACTGTTTCTCAAAAAGAACTCAACCACAACCAAAAAACCTATATCTATATGGACAAAAAATAGAATATGTGAAATAACTAAGATTTCTAGGTACGATACTCGACCAAAAATTAACATGGAAAGCACATATTCTGACATTACAGAAAAAATCCCAAGCTAGAATTAATTTACTCAGGTCACTCACATTTAAAAACTGGGGCGCAGTTAACTGAAGTTTACTACAAATCTATAAATCATTGATTAAATCTAAACTGGACTATGGAGCAATCCTCTATAACGCTGTCAAAAAAGATATTCTTCAGTCAGTGGATGTTATTCAAAACACAGCACTTCACATATGTTTGGGTGTCTCACAAGCGCTATCAAGAGCTTATATTGGGAGACTGGAGAACTACCACTTTATTACCGAAGATAATATTTAAGTATCTCTTACACTGTTTCTTTAATATCAAACTGTTGAGATTTGGTACTAGCAATGGTAAATTATTATTATGTATTGGCAAAAATGTTGTATTGATATTTAAGTTAGTTGATAAGTTTTCTTGTTCAGAGTTTTTGACAGACGTTTATAAAAAAAATAATCAATGTCAAGTTTTTGAAATGTAATGACGATTGCCGATGTATGTTTTTAATAAATAATTAACCAAAATTGTTCCGGTTCATTTCCCTGATAAAATCCATCACAAACAAAAGAAATCCAGTTATCTGCAATGTCCTATCCGATCTTTTATAAACTAAATTTTCATCCAGCTCAACTACTCTTCCTCTATCACAGAGTCAAAATATATTTACCCAAAATGAATGTATATTTCCCAAATATTTATTATATCCTATCAATAGATTCTCCCCCTCCCCCATGGAAAATATCTCTCCTTATTGCAGACCTAAGACTTCAACAACCCTAATAAAACAATAATTCTTAAGAACCTTAAATAAATACGGTAGCATCTACAAAGTATACACAGATGCTTAAAAAAACCGAGACGAAATTGGGGCTGCCTTCTACTCCGAGAACTTCTCAAAATCCTACATATTCCCACCATTCGCATCTATCCATTCTGCTGAATTGTTTGTCATCTTAGACGCACTCAAAAAAATCCAGAAAATTTACCGGAAAAATGTCAGAATATTCGAATCGAGTTCACTAACGGCATTCTGCCAACTATACTCTAATCACCCTATAGTCATTCTTATCAAAAAGGCACTACTCAGTTGCAAAAATATCAACATAGATGTTTATTTCATATGGGTCCCAACTCACACCGGAATTGAAGAAAATGAGAAATTAGATCAAATGACTTTATCGTACATACTGATTTGAAAGCTTATTATAAGAGAAAAATCAACGAAAAATGGTATGAAATAGCAAGACACAACCAATACAAATCCTACGAAGTAAGCATAAATTATCGCGGCTGGAACTCTAGAATCATCAGTAGAAGTGAACAAGTGATCCTTTCTTGTCTTAGAATGGGTCACATGCTTATCACATATGACTACTTACTACTCACTAGCAGAAAAAAATAAACCAATGTGTAAAATGTTTAATAGTGAGTTAACCGTGAAACACCTGTTATTCAAATGTATAAAATAGGACAACGAACAGATACAGAATCAACTACCACAATCACTGAAGAAGCTACTACAAGAAGACCAAGACATAGAGAAACTATATAAAATAATGTCAATTAATCTGTAAAATATAGAGACTGTAATTAAGTTTTAATAAGCCACTCGTAAATTTACATCTGTCAATATTGCTAATAACCCTATGTGGTTGATGTGATTAAATAATATGTTAAACACATGGGTTGAGAAGTGAGCTATTATAATAGGCTTCTCAACCGAGGTATATACAGTATTGGAGATAATATATCTTGGGAATTGCGTTTTAATGAGTGTGTAAAGGATGGCCTGCTTAAAGTTCGAGTATTAGAACTTTCCCTCAAATAGCTCGAGGAGGGGATACTCTTGACGTCACTGCACCAAGACTCGTCATCAAGACAGGTTAACAAATCTTATATTGGTTGGTGTGAATCTGGCTTGTGTTTGTCAAATCAAAAATTGCTAAAAATATGGTGAATAGGATTGTTTTAATTTATTTAGAATTTTCGTTCTAATAAAGTTAGTAAAAGTAAGTGAACCTTTAAAATGTCATCACCAGGTATATTTCGTCATAGTCGTATTGCAAAAAATTGTAATAGTAAATATTTTGGCCACTTCGTAATTTGAAGTTTAAGAACAAAACATTTTTCTAATTTCCATCTGACATTAATCAAAGGGAACCATTTTTGAACTTTCTTATACATCCATTGATCAAAGGTGGTGTAAAGATCATTTTGATGATGCATTTACATTATGCAAAATACTTAAATTTACCATTTCAACCCTTACATCATACACAACCAAAAGTAGTTGAAATTGGTATGTTTTGCAGGGTATCCCGCAAATTAGAAGAGATAGAAAAAAAGTAGTTAAGATGATATGACTTCTTTTTTTTGTTAAAGTAACGGCTGCCCAATCAAATCTTCAATAGATCACTTCATTAGAGTGATACAGGGCGATTGTTGAAAAGTGTCGAAAACGACAGGGTTCTAAAACTTTTTTATTAATAAAAATATTAAAAAACTTCATAGGAACGTTTGATAGATATATTATGGAAGAGTTTCCATTTTAAATTCTCTTTCACCTGATATGACATATCTATTTTCAGTGGTTTGAGCTACAGGGCGAATAAAATGTTTGCAGTTGGCATCACGTTAAAGACACTTAAAAAAAATGAAACACCCAGTAACGCAATTTAACATTTTATTATGAGAATCGAAACCGTGACAGTTTTATTTGCCATAAATAAAATCACTCAACTTACAAAAATAGGAATAAAAAACTTACAAACAAATTAGTTTTACAAAAATATGGAAATTACAATAAATAATAAACAAGGTAGCAGCTAGAATTAATTTAACAAAGAAGATTATACTAAATGTTCAAAATGCCTCCGTTTTGTTTAATAATATTTGACCTTTTCCTTACAGATCTTACAGAATTGAGTATGTGTGCTGGCTTTATTTTTCTAAATGCTTGGTGAATGCTTTGTACTAATTCTTCCCTACTGTCAAAGTTTGTTTTATAAATGTGATATTTTTTATAATCCCCAAATAAAAAAATCGGGATTTAATTTTGGCGAATGAGGAGGCCACCTAACAGGACCATAAGTTCCAATCAACCGATTATGGAATGTTTCCATTAAATAATTTCCAACAAATTCAGCATTATTGGTAGGTGCTCGTTGAAACCAAAATGTATTCCTCTCAGCCAAATTTACCTCGTCAAAATTTTCACTTAAATTTGTTGCCAAGATATCTATATATCCGGCAGCAGTTAGTTTATCATCAAATAAATGATAAACTAATTTATTATCTTTGACAAAACAACTAACGTTAATACCGAATCTTCCTTGCCTCCTGATCCTCTGAACTAAGTGGGGATTTGAGTCATTTTAATACAATTCATTGTGTTGGTTAAATATTCTTGCACTGGATATGCGAGCTTCATCACTTAAAATTACCTTTGAGTAAAAATTTGGATTTTCGTTACATTGTCCCGCATACCTATCTGCAAATTGCATCCACCTTCTCAAATAATCTTTTGGGTATAATTTTTATCGGACAGATGTTTGATGAGGCCTAAATTTATGCTGCTTTAAATTCTCCCTGCACTTGTCTTTGGAATAGCTATTTCCTTCTCAATTTGGCAAAGAAGTTTTATGGTATGTTTGTATACAACCCAGCATATTTACAACTCCCAATTCATTATTTTTTTCATACTGACGCCATTATTTTACAATACATCCATACTCCAATAAATTATATGCAGCAATAACATTCTTTTCGTATTCAATATATACCAAATGCATATTGTATTTTTCATAATTTTCAAAATTCATCTTTTTGTCAACAATATGCTACATCCCAAAATAAATTCTGACAGGTAAGTAACATAAGTTTGTTTTCTTTTCCATACTAACATTACCAAAACCTACTTGATGAAATGAACATTCTTACAAGATGAACAATATGACATTTTAGAAAGAAAATGGAATACAATATAATAATATATCAGGTCAAAAATAATTAGAAATGAAAACGTGATAATTTTATTTGCAAAAAAATGGAATCAATAATTTACTGATTACTGATTTTATCATTGATAAATAAAATTGCCGAAGATCCAAAGTATCCTCATAATAAAATGTTAAATGTGTTTATGAGCGTTTCATTTATTATAACTTTCATATTTTTGTCACATTAATCCTTGTTGTTACATTGTTTATTGTTGTTTGTAAGTTTATTTATCATAATTTTCATATTTTTGTGAAATTAATTTGTTTGTTGTATGTTTTTATTCCTTTTTTTAAGATGATTGATTTTATTTTTGGCAAATAAAACTGTCACACATTGATTCTCACAATAAAATGTTAAATTGCGTTACTGGGTTTTTAATTTTTAAGTGTCTTTAACGTGATGTCATCTGCAAACATTTTATTCACCCTGTAGCTCCAACCACTGATAATAGATATGTCATATCAGATGAAAGAAAACAAGTATTATAAGTTGGTATTATATTTCCTTAGTGAGACTGCTTAAAAAAATATTGGTGCCCCACTGAACTCTTCCATAATATATCTATCAAAAGTTCCTATAAAGTTTTTTAATATTTTACTTAATAAAGAAGTTATAGAACCCAGCAACAAATTCCCTGAGTGTTTTTTAATTTAAATTCGTTGTGTTTTAGTAGCCACTGGTTAGCAACAAATTGGCCTACTGATTTTAAAGTGATATAGTCCATATTTGGCCAGTAATACACCAAGAACAAATTCGCAGTGTTTTTTAATTGAAATTCATCGTGTTTTAGTAGCCATTGGATAGCAATACATTGCCCGGCCGATTTGAAAGCCATACACTCAATACTTGGGCAGTAATCGACCAGCAACAAATTCCCCAAGTGTTTTTTAATTGAAATTCATTGTGTTTTAGTAGCCACTGGTTAATAACAAATTGCCCTACTGATTTTAAAGTGATATAGTCCATATTTGGCCAGTAATACACCAGCAAGAAATTCACAGTGTTTTTTAATTGAAATTCATAGTGTTTTATTAGCCATAGCCTAGCAACAAATTGTCCGAGTGTTTTTTAATTGAAATTCAACCGCCCGCAATTTCGTTAATTTCTCATGCAAAGCGTAAAATGACAACAATTTTTTTTATAACTTTTAGCCATTTTTCAAATTATATATTTTTTTGAATGTGTAAAACAACTTTATCAGTATCATTATATCATTAACTTCCACCAAGATATTTCCACCCGGTCGAAATATCACAAAATGGTGTCTAACGACAAGTTTGATTAATTTTATAAATTAATTTATATTTTATAATAATAACCCCATTTGATATAAATAACATAATATTGTATTTATAATTATTAATATTATATTTTTTAGTAGCTACTTGGAAATTGAAATTAATGTTAAATTGTCAATAAAGTTATGCATTATCATGTGTTGCTCTTCGTGTATGCTATTAATCTAGGAGTAATTTGATAATTATTGGATCGGTTAATAGTTCTTCCAACTAAATCGTCCCCTTCCATCCAACTACTATGACCTCTCCAATACGAGTAAGACACATAATGCCCCGTCGGCAATAAATCTATATCTGATCAGATTGTGTCTCCGCCAGATCTCATATTTACAGTGGATCCTCTAAATCCGACAGTGCATATTAAATAAATTTCTTCTTTTCTATTTACTGGCCACACTAGCATAGTTTGTGTTTTCTTGGAAACCATATTAGCAACAGAATCAAGCTCAGCGTTACAAATTAGCAACAAATTATTAGCCTGGTGCCTTGTAAAATGGCTATGGTAGGGGTTGGGTATATACATTCAGATTTCTGTCTATACCCAAGATATATTTTTTCTGATACTGTAGGTATACTTACATTTTTTTTCACTACTAACATTGATACATTAGCAATTTTAATTTTGACATTAGTATGTTCCTAACAATTTGTTAAATATTTTGAAATGTCAAGCAGAGTGGAGAGTGTTTATAATCAGTGCGGCTTTTTTATGTAAAAATTTGGCATGTATCAAATTTTGAAATACTTCTAGAAAATATATTATTGCATTTTTGATATTATACTTACATGGATTTATTAGTATTAGCTTAGATAAGCATAGCAAATTCATGGATCTTGCCAAACTGCGGTTGGAAGTACATGAATATATTGAAAATTTGACACTTGACAAGGGTGAGAAATGTTACTTCTCCTTAGGGGAATGGAGAAAATAGCAATTTATCAGATTAGTAGCAAAAAAATATTATAACAGTTAAAACAAATCATATAAGTTTTAAATTTCAGCTTACTCATTTTCTTTGGTCCTATTTTTAGTGAACTGATGCCTAGTTTCAAATGGACATTTTCCAGGATTTGCTTCAACTCTACAAACAGATACACATTCAACAATAGGACCTTCAAACTTTTCATTCCTTGGTATACATGTCAATTTTAAATAATTGTTTATGTCATCATTCAGAGTTTGATATATATAATCATTACCAACAATTGTCCATTGCTTTTCATCTACTGACTTTGACCAAGTGAACTGAGATAACAGCTTATCAGTAAATACAGTTTCAAATTTACTGGGATATGTGGGAAATCCTGCTAGTATGGATACTGGCAAAGATAGTTTATCCACCCATGGAGAATTGACAATTACTTTGTATTCTTTGCCCATTATCTTTAATACAATATCATTATCAGGTTGAAATATTTCTTCACAAGTTTTATTTTTACAAACTTCAGTGTCATTCAACAGTACCATAACATCTATAATTATGTCTGCTTCCTCAGTATCAGATTTATTTTTTTTGTTTTTCTTTTTCACTCTTTTCTCAATACTGGATGCAACTCTAGAGGAAAAAGTGTCAATAGTTTCTTCGAGTTTACGATTAAAATTAAAAAGTCTGTCGACTCGTAATTCGGGATTGCTAAATTTCAGAGTTAATTCAAATTGGCTACCATTGTCAACATGTCTTAAATATGCCTTTTCCATGTTGAATATGTACTTGTGAATGAGTCTCTTCACCTGGAACGAGCAAGATATTTTCGGTAACTTAGTATATATCCAAAACATTACTTTCAAATCGTCAATTATTAATTTTCACATATTATAATTGTCTAATAGTTATGTGTTGTGCACAAATCACCTACTCTTTGATTTGTGGTGTTGTGTTGTAAATTTTAAAGTTACGTCCACATCCACATCTTTTGGTTATAAACTCTTCCTTTAATTGAACTCCACCAGTATGGTTAATCAGCTAGTCTACCACTTGCCAATCAAAAACAGACATGAAACCTATTGTCATATGGGCGCGTGTGCGCGTAGTCTAAACTTTCAAATTTCTAATGTACTTGGTAGGTTATATATAACGTAAGCAGATGGTACAGAATTCTTTGACTTAATATAGTTAGCTAATAGTAATAGCTATCATTATAGTGTATTAAATACTCTCCAATAATGCACAAAAACAAATTCTTCCTTTATGCAGCTGGAATATTTATATCTTATTTTTATTTTGGAATAGTACAAGAAAAAATTACAAGAGGAAAATATCCATATGAAGTCGTTAAAGAGGATGGTACTAAATCAACTGAATATGAAAAATATACCTTTGCAGTAACTTTGGTATTAGTACAGTGTGTTATAAACTTTTTAGTAGCTAAGACTGCCGCAACTCTATGGCACCAAGGCGAAGACACAACGCATAAGTTATATTATGCAAGCATGTCTATAACTTATTTATTAGCAATGATTTGCTCCAATATGGCACTACAATGGGTGCCATATCCCACTCAAGTTATCGGTAAATCTGCTAAACCCATACCGGTAATGATACTTGGAGTTTTAGTTGGTAAAAAGAGCTACGCTCTTAGGAAATACATTTTTGTTTTTATGATTGTGTTTGGTATTGTTTTATTCATGTTAAAAGATAGAGTGAAGTCTCAGACTGAAGAGAGTTCTATAGGTATAGGTGAATTATTACTTGTACTTTCGTTAATAATGGATGGACTAATTGGAGCTATTCAGGTAAGGATTTATCTTTATTAGAATGTACAAGATGTTGCACATTTTTATATTTTCCTGTTATTTTTTTTAAAAGCAACTTAAAAATCACGAAAAGAAAAATCTCCACTATTTTGAGTTTCCTGCTGAATAAGTTTTTTTCAGGAAAGGATTCGAGCGGAATCTAAACCAACAGGTATTCAGATGATGGAAATTGCAAATGCTTGGAGTACACTGTTTTTAAGTGTAATAATCGTAGTATCGGGAGAATATTATAAATTCTATGAATTTGCCAATAGATTTCCATATGTAGTCACTAATCTTTTAATGTTAGGAATTACTTCTGCTGTTGGACAATTATTCTTGTATTCTATGGTAAGTTGAAATTATTGCTCAATTTGAAACTACTTACTCAATAATATTTAAGAAAACACAATTTTTTCTAATTTGTTTCAATCAGCAAAACTGTCTCCTTCCAGTGATTATCTACCATTCTCAGAGAAAAATTTATATTTGACCCCAAAATAGGCTTTTGTTTTGGCGGTCACCTCCTCATTGAGATATGCGTAGGAATATGCAATACTTACTAAATATCGATACTAGGTATTGAATGTGAAGTATTGATACAATAATTATACAGCTAAGAAATCATTGATACCAACTACCAACTGGTGTCAAATTTAAATGGAAAGAGTATTAATTGAAAAATGAAAAAAATATATTCTTTTAAAAATTTTACACATTATTTTAAAAAATTGTTCAAATTTTTCATTCTAATTTAGAGCAGCTTCCTAAAAAAATAAGTTTGGAGACCCTGTCACCAAGTAGCCTATTTCTATCCCTGCAATAAGTGGCTCCAGCTTTTGAAAATAAACGTTCTGCTGGAACCGATGTAGTAGCAATAGAAAGATATGTTTTTGAAATTTTATATATGTTTGGGTAAACTGTTTTCATATCCTCCCAAACTTCAAATGGATTAGTTTTTAAAGGCATCACAGCATTTGTTAAATATAATATAACTTCATCATTTCCTATCACATTTTTAGCCTTTTTTGCCATAGGCAACTTCAGTGTGTACACTCCAGAACTGAAATGAATAGTCTGTTTCAACCATAGTTTGTTGAAAATGTATAAACCTTGTATATTTGATTGTAAACTATAAGATATTCAATTCCTTATTACTTGCTTTTAGAACGTAAAAATTTATTATAGTATTTAGGTATAGGGGCTGGAAAAGGATTCTTAGAAGTGTAATAAGGTATACAATCCACATTTAATTTAATGTTTAACTTTCTACTATTTTGTTATCTTATATTATTTGTTAACTAGATGAAATATTACTATTATTAAAACTTTTTTAACGAAACAGCTCGGGTTCTTTATTTCCAATGAACTCACATTTTCTTTATACTTTGATCTGACAATTCTTCATCTTCACTTAATAAAATACTTCCTTCGTTAATTAATTTTCTTTAATTTTGAAAGGACAGTAGCGCATAGATAGATAGATAGATTTCACTGAGGTGGCTTATGGCCTATTCCACTGCGACCTTTTCAGATCTATTGTGGTAATGTGGGTAAAGTTGACCCAGCCCTTTTAGAAATTCAAAAAAATAAAAGTTGTGCTAGGTTTGTGCCACTTGTTCTGCAAAAAATGTTTTCTTTTTTTATCAATATTAGAAGTTCTATGGGTTAATGAAAAATTCAAAAAAAAGTTAACCCAGCCAATTTTGATTTTTGAAAAAAAATAAATAGTGTTGAATTGTGCTAGCTTTGTGCTGCTGGAAAACAAGAGAACCGCACGCTTGTTAAAATGTAGCAGTGACATAGAATATGCGCTCCAAAGTTTCTTCCTTGGATCGACAGAATCTACATACGGACTCCTCTGTCAACCCCATCAATGTTAGACGCCTATTAAGCTTACAATGTAATGTTAACAGACCCACAACAGATTTGACCGTTTTCCTTTCTTTGCTGATCAGGTCTACCGTGAATTTTGTCGAATGTTCTGATATAAACTTTTTCGCTCGTCTTTGGCCTGGTGTAGCAGAAAAGTAATTACATATAAAAAATGATATTGAATTTGTTATGAGTGTTACAAATATAAACATTCTTTTAACGTAAGATGGTAGTTTTTATCATAGAGATACTGAAAACACAATAGTGATTATTTTTAAGCCAGTAATTAATATATTATAAATAAAATTTAAATAAATCAATCTCAAGTCACGTGACATTTAACACCTATCAAAGTTTATGACGTCATCTGTTCCCAAACATCATCTGGCGTGGGACGTGAATAAATAGTTTTTCAGGCGTTTTAATTGTAGTATTCGTATACCGAGGCACTGCACAATATTTATAAAGCTTTGAATTCATCTTTTGTAACAAACTAGTTATTGGGAAAAAACTCATCGACATATCGCTGGTGTTTGGGAACAAATGACGTCACAGCGGTGACGTGACATATATTGGCGTTTTCGCCTGAAATTTGAAACGTTATTTAAAATACATGATTTTTAAGGCTTTAGTCATATTTAAGAAAACAATAATATTTGCCGCTATATTATGCACTAATGCACGATTTAAAACACTTTCCCAAAAATAGTGAACATCCCTATTGTATGCTTACCTTTTAACGATTCAATATTTTTTAAATAACTTAATCGTGTTTTCTGAGTCCATGGTGATAATAATAATTTTTCCTTTACCTTTTTAATAGGATATGAAGTCGAAGTTGAAGCGCCTAGATTTAAGTTAGTTGACTCAGATAAAATGACCTGAACGTGTTTAAAAATAAAATAGTATCAAAATTAGCTAAAATTAAAATGTATAAATTATGCATTTACCTTCGCTTTCCTGCTTCTTGAGAGTTAAATTGTCTAGGATGATTAATTTTTAAATGTTTTGAAATATTTGATTTATTCCCAGAATATTTTATTTGTCTTAAACAAAGATTACATTTGTTGGTCTCTTTGTTAACTTTCATGAAAAATGCTCATGTTTTACTCTTAGGAAGAGCCATTTTAATAGTAAAAAACAATTCGCAGCAACTATTTGAATACTATAAATCACTACTGACTACTACACGTTGAATTCTTAAATACAAGGAATATAAATTCCAGTCATACTTCTAAGCATTTGCAATATGCAGCTTCACTACCAAAGTACTAATATTAGAAAAGTATTGAAAGGCTGGTATCGGAGATATCGATTCTGGTATTGTATCGGTAGTATCGGAACATCCCTAGGTATGCGAACAGGCTAAAGTCGCTGGGAGTCAGATCTAAAGAATAGGATGGACGCGGATGCAATTTTTCTATAGTTGCCAAAAACTTGTGACATACATTGCTTTGGAGCAAGGTCGCTTTCTATACATATGGGGCACAATACTGTAGTATCCCAAAAAACTAGCACCATGTTTCAGTTTTGGCAGAACTGGGCGAGGTCAACTGGCTGCTGTCCATTCAAATCTGGCATTTAATAGTGGATTCAAGTTTCACTTATCTTTACATCAACGCTAAAAGTTTTTTTGTATTTCATCCAAACAGCGTGCAGATTCATCGACTTATTGTTTTTGGCATACTGTTAGCACTCTCGGACCCACTTCAAAATAAGCTTTCTCATAGATAAAGATTCATGCCAAAAAGACTTTCTAGCGTATCAGCTATCTATTGCAACGCCACTTTATGTTTAGTCAAAATAATTTTGTGCACTATTTTGATGTTTTATGGTATACCCAGAGTGGTGGGCAAAGTACAGCACCGGCTAGTGAAACGACTGCTGACGGTTCTTAGAAATGAATGGTATGTGGTCCATGATAATTATAAGTTGACGGTCCAGAAGTATAAAGTAGAATAATAGATGCATATGTCAACGAGCCATCTAGGCTAGCCACATAGATCATGTGTTGCAGGGTGCGAGGGTGGATCACGGTGAGATGAGAGGGAATAAATCGTAATTTATAATGAATGGGCAATTTGAGTGTAATGGTTATAATACAAATATTTCAAAACAAAATGCAATTTAGTTATAATTCCACCCCTCCTCCGAATTTCTTAAACTTTCTGGCCCCATATGAAGAAAATTTGCCCACCACTGGTATAACCACTAAAGCATGTGCTTACAACCAAGTTTAAAATCAGAAAGTCAGACAGTAGTTATCAATTATGCAGTTGCAGAGTCCCTATAATATTATCAAGCTATCCTCAAAAGAGTTTATCACATCAAAAAATAATGCTTTATAAATATATAAGATTTTTTTCATTGTTCATTAAATAAAAAAAAGTTTCACTAAAACGACTTTTGATCTCACAACTGAACAAAATTGAGTATTGGTGTTTTGTTTTTCCAGTACTGCTCGAAAGCAGTAACATCAAAAGGTTCCGATGTGTTTTGAATCTCGAGTCTGTTGAGTGTACAGTCGTGTTGTGTTTTCGTCAGTTCATTTTGCTTGTCTGGATAGGTACCAATTTTGCACTAAATCGGTAGGTTTGTTTTGAAACACTGGATAAATTTAATGCATATATAGGTATAAGTAGATTTGTTTTTCTGCATAATGTCTGAAGGTGGTAAATTTTCTAAAAATCAGTGGACCACTGAATAAATCAGTATCTTAAATGTCTTCAGGGAACATTGACATTTGTGAGACCCAAATGATGCTAACTATAAAAATGTAATTTAAAAAATGGATTCATACAAAGAAATTACCTAGTTGTTTGCCACCAACTGGATGGAAGTTCAGAGAAAAATGTTCGTTGTTTATTGAAAAAATGTATTCCGACCTCATGGTAACAACCAGTGCAAAAAGACCTGAAAACAAAACAAAAAAATCGAACAAAACATAGCTTGCTTGATGGAAATAAAAGTTTTGGGTGTGTTTCAGTTTATTAGGTTCTAGAAAACACAAACTCAGCTGTACGTTTAGTGAAAAACCTTCTTAAGAGCATGAATAATTATAAATATCTTTAATATTCCTAAATTAATTTTTTACACTTTGTTCTAAAGAGTCAATACGTTTTTTGTAAGTAGATGATACTAGTGAAACTAATTATTAGCTAGTGGTGTACCTACTCAAATTATTAATTCAGTATGGTATCAACATAATTCAATGTTATAGTTGATGCTAATTATATTTTTGCTTTACAATTGTTTATTATGTTTATGAGGTTCTAATCAAATTCAAACATAGTAGCAATAGAAATGCAGAATTTCCTTTCTGGTGCGTTGTAATTAGAGAAGTTTATTCATTCAGTTGTCTAAAGAGTTTTCACTGTTGAAAATTATAACGTGACTTCGATATCATAAGCCTGTATTTTCACGTTTTATCTTTTTAATATGCACTACAGTTGTTTCATTTTTAGGTATCTGAATTTGGTCCTCTAGTCGTATCAGTAGTTACTACAACAAGAAAATTTTTTACAGTATTGGCATCTGTTTTACTATTTGGTAATGCAATTTCCATTAGACAGTGGATAGGTGCTATAACTGTCTTTACAGCACTCTTTTTGGATGCTTTTTATTCAAAATCTGCACCAAAAAAACAGTGAAAATTGCACAAGAACCATTCCTTTTAATCTGGTTTACTTCAAAATTGTTGACTGCTTTGTCTATATAAGGATATTTATTTTTGTTAAATTGTAGATATGATTTGTATACATTATTTTTATTATATTTTAAAAATAAAAAATATATTTCAAAGGAAACAGTTTTATCTAACTTGAGCATGTTAATCAACTATCCTCTCATATCCTGCAAATAGTGAAACAGTTACAAAACCGGATACAAGATTTCTTTGTATATAGTGTGTCAAGTTTTGATGGCTGTAGAATACAAAAAGAATATGTACCATCCTTCTTGAATATTTGTTATCAGTTCCTTAGCTTTCATAAAAATATGGGTTGGCAAATGGATAGGACCAAGACAAAGACGTAGCCAGGATTTATAACAGGGGGGAGGGAGCAAACCATGGTCCATGGTGGTCCAAAATGTAAAATACTAGGATAAAAATAAAAGGCAAATGAAAACAAAACTTTGAGATTTTAATTATACTTAAATTAAACTAATAATATTGTTCTTGAGTTTGAACTAAATTTATCCAAAACTTTCTTCACTATGAAGTCCTGATTTTCCTTCAAAAATTTTCGATGCACACTCATCAAACACAACCCAGTGAGTCTGTCATCACCCATATTGTACTCCTGAGCCAGGTTTTTACCCTTCGTAGGGTACGATCTTTTCACGGTAGCAGTAGTGGATGGGAAAGCACTTAATATTAGCAGTGCAGGGAAAAAAACATTAGCTTCCTCCAAAAGTGCAGCCACTTCAATATCCTTTAATTTGTCTTCTGCTAAATTCTTTTCTTCCACAAATCTAATTCTGCAGAGACATCACCCAACTTAAAAAATTCCATGAAAGATTTTGCATTATTTTTGAAATCTTTTGAAGCCATTTTGAGCATGCTTGAAGGATGAAGATAAGTTAAAGCAAAAGCAGGTGTATTTTCGTTGGAAAATCTAGCATCCAAAGATGAAGTTAAAGAATCAAGATAGGGGATGATTATTGATGACCGTTTCCAGTATTCAACTGCAGATTCTGATGGTGGATTACTTCTGTGTACTTGGTTTTGAATGACTCGTGTTACTGACAACTCAACCCCTACTTTCTCTGCGATATCATAAGAAACATTTTCGACATCTTGTCGATCTTCTTTGATTACATCTAGAATATCATCAATATGTTTCTTCACCTTGTAAAACGTTTACAACGGGTTCCAAATTTGCAGAGTATCTTGCAATCATTGACATATATTATACTAGTGGACTAGCCTACGGTAATAAACGCTGTAGGATAAAATGCGGAAGAGACTAGAAAGAGATGGAGCTAGGTGTGGCAGAAAACACGGAGAAAGCATATAATGGGTGCTTATAAAATTATTTTCTTATTAGTAAAAGTTGTTGTAACTGAATTAAATGCTACAAAGTATATTTTAATTTTATAAACAAATAACAGACTATGTTTTATTAATATCTTTAATATTATTTTAAACCCAAATAACACAAAAAAATAATTAAACAACCATTAAAAAAATCATTTTATTACATATAAAAAGAAAATATACAATTATTATTGTTATACATTACGAAAAAGACAATGCATTTTCATAAAAATATATTGTTACGTGTCTATTTATACAGTGTGGTCATATAAGTGTGCAACGTGGAATTCTTTTTATTGCTCAGTAAAAATTCAAATATTGCTAAAAGTTGGTGTATGTTCGATAATCAAATTAGATGCATTCAGAATGGTTGCAAGTCAAACAGGGTAGGTCAAAAAATAGTCCAAAATAAACTAAATGCATTTTTGTGTAATATTTATTCATTTTTTTATATTTACAAACAGTTGGGTTGTGGTAATTTTCAAAAATTTCTTTCTCTTTTCTTGAAATTCTAAATCACTCTCCTCAAAATCTCCAAAGACTATTGGATCTCATTTTTTTCTAAAAATAGAAAAAATGCATAATGTATTTTTTTAAATGGTCAACTACTTAAAAATCAGTAGGTCTTCTTACCTTGCAACTTTTTTTCCACACTCAAACATGTTTTTATTTCATTGGATAATATGTTATTGTTTACTGGATCTTCTGTTACATATAAATAGACTTCCATAGATTCCACTTCAGGAATTATATCAGTACTGCATCCCCTCCTAAAAATGTACACTTAAGTATATTAAAATTGTAATATAAAAAGTATTCGAATGTTTATATTAAAAATATTATTTTCAATTCAAATTTTTCAAGAAAAGCACCTTCATCTTGGTTTACATTAAGTATTCTTGTTACGGGTTTTCTCTTTTTGATAACTTTGATCAAATGAGCAGGAAAATCAAACTGTGATGGAATTGCTGTCTTTTTTAATACCCGATTTCCGTGAACATTTAATACCTAGTCATCAACTCTAAAATGCTTTTCACAAGTAACATCTGTATCACTGGGCTTATAATTATCTCTTCTAACAGCGTGTAACCATTACTTAAATTGCGATCTTTTGGAAATCTATAAAACATGAAAAATATTTTTAATCATCTTAATAAACCTAACTTATATAAAATTTATTGTTTATTTACCTACCAGTGAAATTTTATTTTCTCGCCTTTTTTCAACCGTGTAGTACAAGTATAAGATGAACACGATCTCATTTCCAAATATTTCTCAAAATTATTTAAAATATATAACAAACCTTCAGGCAGTAACATATAAAACCATACCGTAACCATACATTGAAAAATATTTTTGCCACTACTAGCGCTATCCTTCTCGATCTTTCTCTCTCGCACTGCGATGGCATCAATTGTGTGGTAGGCGGGCCAGTCCATCAGTATAGTATGTCAATGCTTGCAATTATGTTTAACCCTAAGATGAATATTGGTTTAGTAACTGCACAGTGCAATTGGTAGGCATATTTTCTTGTTGCATATAGTTTCCTTCGACAGATAGATGTTCTAGTGCTTTAACAATGTCTGTGAAGCTTTCTGAAATTTTTTTATACTCTTATATTTTTCCGACCATCTGATCTCACAGACCCTTGAAAGATTTTGAACCGATTTCCTACGGACTGGCGATTCACGAAAGTAGGTTATTGTGTCTTTAACCGTTGCAATTGTGTTTCTTATTTCTGGTAGCTTGCTAGTATCATTGACCACAAAATTTAGTCTGTGGCTGGAGCAATGGAAAAATTAAGAATGGCCTATACACCACCTTCTTTGCCGGCCATCGTGGAACACCCGTCAAATCCGAATCCCACACAATTAATCGGCGGAAAAATTATTATCTTCTAAAAAACTGTGAATTGCGCTAGCGATTGTAGAACCATCTTGACATTTTAACTCATTGTAGCCTACAAATTCTTCCCTGATTATTTTTTGGCTTTCATCATAGAACGTTTATCCAATAGAAAGCTGCTCTTTTCCAGCGATATCTGCTGTTTCATCAGCCATTACAGTATAAACTTTTTCCCTTTTACAGTCTTCGATTATTTTTCTTTGATAACTTCACGGCATAATTGTATGATCTCATTTTGAATTGTTGGTGAGGTATAGACTGCGTTTTTTGACATTTATCCAAGTGGCTCTTTAGCTTCTCATTACCAGAGTTAATCCTCAAATTTAAAAGGCCAAAGAAAACTCCCTCATTTCCTTTTCTTCTAAGCACCAAATCATGAATTCCACAAAATATTATGCATGAAATAATTGCTGACAATATTTGCTTATTTTCTTCAATCGTCTTATGGTGCCCTATTTGCAACTTGACATCAACAGGAGCATTTTCAAGAAATGCTGCAGCAGCTGTTGAAGATTTGTGGTAATGGCTGCCAACGTGCTTTCTACAATCTTCATGTAAGGCCTTACCATAAATAACCCCAAAACTCCTTTAATTGTAGCGGAACTTGGCGGAAATAAAACACAATACAAACATAGAGTACCTTTCAAACGACTTGAGTACACCAGCCATGGTGAACACAATTATTGTGTTCACTTAACGCCGTTGATTCATATATATTTTGATAGAAGATAACATTTGCATATTAATGTAGACAAATGTTTAAATAATGCAGAATCTAATATTGTCACAGTACTCCAATCTAAACTCTAAATCTATAGTTACCGATAGAAAACAATTCTGTTATCCAAACGAATAATGGACAATCATTATAGGCGGTGACCTTGCAGAACATCCACTATAATAAATATTACATTAACATACATGTAGACTCAATATACTGCTAATTTTTTAGAAAACAAAAGTTAGCAGACCTTCATTATTGATATCTACCTGATAATATTAGCTACGAGGATGTATGATATCTAGTTAGCCTAGACCAGTTCCATGCATAAACAAAATATTGCGTTACTATAGTAGCGAACAATAACTTATCAGAGTAAAGTTTGACTTCAAAAAACTAAATCAGAGTTACGCAATAAATTAAAAGAAAAAATATGTCCACCGAAATTGTGAAAATCGAAAAATTGGAGTACCGAGCCATCATTAAGTACCTGTATTTAAAAGGGTTAAGAGGTAAGCAGATTTCCGAAAATAAGCTTAATACACTTGGTGATTGATGTCCTTCGTATGCAACCGTGAAAAATTGGACTGCAAGCTTCAAAGAGGTAAATTTTCCATTGAAGATGATGACCGATCGGGAAGGCCAGTTTCTGTGTCAGTCTCCGAAAATATCGATGCAGTTCATGACATGATTTTATCAGATCGTCGAATTGGGCTAAAACGGATACCCGAAGCACTGAATATTTCATACGAACGCGTTCATCATATAGTTCACGTCAATTTGGACATGAGAAAAATTGCTGCAAAATGGATCCCCAAATGTTTGAATGTTGACAAAAAGCGTGCAAGGGTAGAAGCATATCGCGTTGGATCTGTGCTCGATTTGAAAACGATGTAGACTACTTAAACCGAATTGTTACTATGGATGAGATTTGGGTACATTTCTACGATCCAGAAACAAAGCAACAATCGATAGAATGGCGACACTCTGGTTCTCCAAAACCTAAGAAGTTTCGTGTCCAAAAATCTGCTGGAAAAGTTCTTGCTTCAGTTTTTTGGGATTGCCATGGATTTTTTGGATAAGGGTAAAACAATAACTGGAGACTACTATTCGACATTACTGACCACTCTACGGGAAAAAATTAAAGAGAAAAGACGCGGAAAACTATCCAAAGGTGTTTTGTTTTTGCAGGACAACGCCCCTGCACACAAATCTCATGTTGCCATGCAAAAAATTCGTGATTTAGGGTTTGAATTACTAGAACACCCCACTTATACACCAGATTTGACTCCGTCCGACTCATCTCTTTTCTGAACTGAAAAAAAGTTTAAAATGTCGTAAATTTTCTTCCAACGAGGAGGTAATAAAAGCTGTGGAGGTCTGGTTTGCAGAGCAAGAAGAAACATTTTTTTAAAGGTCTAGAGGCGTTGCAGGTTCGCTGTAATAAATGTATCCAATTAAGAGGAGAATATGTTGAGGAATGAAATATTTTGACATTGAAATTTTGTTTGGTTCTATATAGTAGGCTAAGAATTTTTCAATATATCCTCGTATATCAACTGAACACATTATATATACTCGATAGTCGAAATTCTGTAAAGTGACTCATCGCTCTTACTGTCCATAAAATCAGTTGCAGAAGCGAACTTCATTAGCGCATCATTTTTGAAGGGTTCTTAATAGTCCTAAATAAAAAATAAATAGAAAATGTTCTTGTACGCTCTGGCGTTTAAATTTGAGAGAACAGAAATACGAAATTATTATGGTAGGTATCATTATGTATATACAGGGTGTTACCAAGAATAATACACATTTTTAAGGATGAGCTATAATAAGATGTATATAAAAAAGTCGATAGTCGAAATTCTGTAAAGTGACGTCATCGGTTATCTACCGATTTAAAGTGAACTCCATGAGCGTATCATAGTTTAAGGGTGCGAATACTGAAATATCTGGAATTTCAATTTTTAACATTTGAAATAATAACTTATCACAAGTTGTTCATAAGTAAGTTAAAACAAAATAAAAAAATATTTAAAAGTCAATTCCAACTTACTACTACTAAAACTAAAAAAAAGTTGTTTGTCAAGACCAAAATAAATTACCAATAAGTATAGGTATGTTGCGAGGTCACTTGTAAAATGTCTGACTAACTGGTTCCGTCATTACTTCTACACGTATGTCTAAATCCCAAAACTTTATTTCTTCTTTTAATACGTGTTGAATACATTTACGCCAACTCTCAGCAGTAACGGTATGCAGCGCCTCGTCAAACAGTTTCTCAGTCAGCCATTTTGAATGTACTGTTTTTTCTCGCAACATAATTTTTCACTTGGGCCCAAACCAGCTCGATGGGGTTTAACTCACAGTGGTAGGGAGGAAGTCTAACAACTGAGACGTTGAAATCTTTCGCCATTTCATCGACAACGTACTTAATATAACTGCTTTTATGTTTCCGTACGAGAGATAATAATTCAACTTTTAGCATTGCCTCGTTGTGCGGAATGCTTTTACTCTCTAACCAATCAATTATAACCCTCTTGCGGCTAGCTGAAGTAGGTATTTGCTCCAGTCGACGAGAGTGGTATGAAGCATTATCCATAACTATCACTGAACCAGGAGTTACCTTTGTTAAAATTGATCTAAACCATGTTTCAAACCGGTTACCATCCATCTCTTCATGGTAATCGACAGTTTTTTTGGACTGAAAACTTAGTAATCCACCTTCTACAAATCCTTCCTCGCTGCCAATGTGAGTGATAATCAGTCGACGTCCTTTGCCAGAGGGAGCTTTTAAACCGGAAGAGAAACCCTCCATAAAGGCTTGTCGATTGCTTCGTATATTCATGTCTTGCCACACTTTTGACACAGTGTGGCCTTCATTTAACCATGTTTCGTCAAGATAATATATGTGCCGTCCTTCGTTACGAAACTGTCGTATCTGTTTTAAATAATTTCTCCTCCATTCCACAATGTCATTTCGTTCAATTAAGGCACTGTTTCTACTTCTTGTTTGGTAACGAAAATTCATTAATTTTAAAGTTCGTCTCAAAACTTTATCACTGATGTTTGGTAAAGTATCATCAGCTTCTATTACCTTGCTCAATTTAGCTACCGAGGGGATTTCATTCCTAAAATAAAAAGAATGTATTTCCCTACGTATAGCATTCCGTGTTTGGTCGTCCAAAACAATTTTCTTTCTTCCCCTACTTTCCGGTTTACAGTTTTCACCTCGTTCTCTTGCCAAAGATCCGTCCCGCGATTTCTTTAGAATATTGTATATAGTACTCTCAGAAACTTTAGTTAAATAACTGCACTTAATCACAGCGTCACTAACACCCAACTGTTTGTCCATGGCACGCAGTCCTTCGTACACATTTAATATGAGGACTTTTTCTTCCCGAATTAAATTGTTACGACGCCGTTTTTTATCGCCAACACCGCTACACTCCGCCATTATTGTCACTAAATATACCGATATAAATATTACAATAAATACCAATAATAACCGATTTATCACACAAAACCACAACACAAATACTGATGTTACGCTCATGAAGAGAATAAACACCTCACATAACTGTTTAATATCACTGTCTCATTCGCGTAGCTCGATCTATCTATCTCGTTCTCAAAGCCGGAACATTGAAGCGACTCTCCAACATTGTCAAATCGGCGAGTTTTTCACAACAAACTTTGCGTTCAAGAAATATACATAGACACTTTATTTCACATTTCAAGTAAACTAATTATTATTAGTCTGCTTGAAATTTGAAATAAATATATTAAATTGGTATTGACTTAATTACATTGCATCTTTTGTACCTGAAATATTGACACAATGGATTTGAAGTGTATTTATAAAATACAGCATTTCTCTCTAGAATACATATGGCAACTGCGCTTTAACCAAAGTGTTGATTAGATAGCTCTGACTCACTTTACACAATTTCGACTATCGAGTATACCAAGACTCACAATTACACTTTGGTCTCTGAAGACTATAACTTGGTTATAAAAAAGTGTGTCAGATAGTGTAATTGTGCTATTGTAGTTTTAGTAAATAGTGTGTTTAGTATGAATATCCTAGATTCTTATCTAATATTTTGTTACCTTCTCTTGTGGTATTCTTTGTTTGGATGCATATCATTTGAGTCTGTTTTCAACTATTACTTGACTTACCAGCTTTTTGGTTGATTATATTTCTGACTTTGTTAAATTCTGTATCTGTTTCAGTGTTTTTTCTGCAATGTTCCTTAGATGTTTCATTTCAACAGGTATAATTTTGTTTTGTGGGTTGTTCAGCTTCCATATATTGTTGCATGGGATCCATAAATTGTATTATCTATTTCTTTTTTATATAGATGTCTCCTTCTTTCCTAGTAATGTTCAATCCATTCTATAGTATATTTGTCTTGATTTCTAATTTCTATTTAATGCATAAACATTTGTTCTCCATCATTGCTTATCATTGTTCCTGGGTGCTAAATTGTTAGTACCTTCTTAAAGTGTACCGTTTCCGCATTTGATGTTCTTATTTTTACTTTTTCGCACTACCCTATTTAAGTTGTGAGAAAAGTAGTGGTTTACCCCATAAAAAGTTGGAATTTCTGTTTTTTTAGTTATTTTTTCGTTTTTCGGCGAGACAATACGCAAAACCTGTGTGTATATTGTCGTTGGCCACTTTTTGTCTTGTTAGCTGTGGTACAGCCTCCGGAGTGCATACAAGTCACCAATTTTATGATTGGATATTGTTCAGGGCATCTTACAAATAAACCCTATTGATTTTCACCTCATCAGAGTACGTACAACGGGTCCTATAAATCCACATTTTTGGAGAAACTTCGATTCAGCACGATACAGCCTCCAGAGTGTATACAAGTGACCAATTTTATGATTGGATATTGTTCAGGGCGTCTTACAGATGAACCCTATTGATTGTCAGCTAACCAGTACAATGGGTCCTATAAATCCAGATATACATTTTTGGAGAAATTTTGGTTTGTTAGCCCTAGGACTTGTAATTTGAATCTTGCGAATATTCGGCAATTATCAATAATCAAATGTTGATGTAGATTAAATTAGAATCATTTTTAGTAATTATTAAACAAATTATAAATTACTGAAAGTTCGTTCTTGTTGATTACATACAGTTTTTAATAGTATTAGTAAAAACTATATTTTTATTAATAGTTATATAGGTAAAATTAGATTAAGTATCATTAATACTAACACAAAGACTTTGTTGATTTCAATTAATAGTACCTAAGATTTGTTGTTTACTTACGCAGTGGAAATTAATTTTTATTTTGGTTTAATTTACTTATGTTTGTTTAAATTAGAGAACATATTTATATTTGTCTGTGTTTTCATTAGAAATGTCTAAATGATTATTGAAAGATGACTCAAAACGGATACAAGAATGAGGGCCAGCTTCACCACCTTTTGACAAGTGTATGTTAGCTTAAATTCAAGTTGTGCCTAGAGAGGTAAAATTCTCGGTAATAATCTTTTGGAGAATATTCTCAAGTTGGAGAATGCTTGAACAGAATTTGCAATTATATACTGTCTTCATATGGACATTTTTTGTATTAACATATTTCCAAACGTTACTTTTCGGTTTTGTAGTACCCTTCAATTTATTTTGCTCTATGTTTTTATACATGTAGACAGTATAAACTAAGCCGAACGTAAAGCCAAAATAAAACTAGTCTCACCAAATCATTTACAATTCACACGGCTGTATAGGTTCACACTTCTAGGGGATTTCTCTGAATCACTGTTGCCAGCCAGACATAAAACACTGTCGCCAGAGTTATAGAAAAGGTTAGAGCAACTAAAAATCATTACAAACATTTTCAGTGTAAATTATGTAGAAAAACTGCTCTAGAGAATATTCTCGTTCTCGAGAATATTCTCCTCTCACATCTCTAGTTGTGTCTTTCTTATTTTATACCAAGTGACAAAGACAAAAGTTGCGAATAAGCTTTTTGACACTTATCAGAAGGTAGTGAAACTGGCCTTGAGAGTTTTAATTGTTTGGTCATACTTATTCAAGTATGTCAAAATTCAATTTTGTCTTAATTATTTAGCTTCAAAATAATAATTAAAAAATGGTTGTGTTCCTGTTAACTTCCGCTAAACCTGTATTATATAAGAAAAAGCTAAACTACTGACAAACATAGAAGGACGAGAATAGATTTACCAAAATGGTACGCAAAAAATTTAAACTGGGAGGAATCTACAGGGTAGAGGGCTGGTTTTCAAATAGTTCCTGTAAAATCGACGAATATTCGAATATCTAAAATCGTCGAATATTAAGTTAGCACTATACACAGCTTCCGGAGTGTATAAAAGTGACCAATTTTATGATTGGATATTGTTCAGGGCATCTCACAGATAAACCATATGAATTTTCAGCTTACCAGAGCCAGTATAACGGGTCCTATAAATCCATATATTACATTTTTGGAGAAATTTCAGTTATCACGATACAGCCTCAGGAGGGTATAAGTGCAGAAAAGTTATTTTAACCTTTAAAACTGTTCATTTTTAATAGCCTTTATCTTGTCTGTGTATTACTATGCCCATGTTATCAAGGGTTTATTTTTATTTATCAATCTTTGTGTATTTTACTTTGAGCATATAATTTGTCTGAGTGATGAATCCTAGTGGACTCAAGATATCACCTTGTTTTAATCTACTTGTTTTTTATAATTTTTATAGCACATATCTATGTCACAATCCTGTCAGCCTTTACACATTTTCTTTTTAGACATTTTATGTTTCTCTTGCTTATTTTTGTATTATTTTTCTCACTACTAATTTGCTCCAGTGTTCATCATCCTCTTAAAATCTCGTGTTCTTCTCAATTTTTTCATAGTATGGTTTATATTTTTCTGATATAGGCTTTACCACTACTGACATCAGATAAATGGTTCTGTAGTTTTCAGTTTATGTAGTGGAATGATTGTCTCCCATTTTGTTAAATATGTAGTAAACATTTTGATATTCCTTGTATGCAATGTCAATAGTGACAGTGTAAATCATTAGTTTAATATTGCATACAGTTGAATTATTGGATCTTTACCCATGAGTCATTAATATCTGATAACATAACCCACATAATTATTAAGTGGCATCTCTTTCTATTAATAGTGAAAAACAGAACAAAATAATTTGACATTTGTCTGTTATGTATCAGATATTAATGATGCACTGGTAAAGATCCAATAATTCAACTGTAAATCATAACTTATTTACTTATATTTGACTTTATCACTTATTTTGATCAGTATCCAGATTCTTAAAAAAAAAGAAATTAGTCTTTGCTATAAACTTTCCACTCGGCTGAAAATACCAGATATATTAGCCTAATATTTGTTGAGTTGGAAATCTTATGTATATATTATTGCAATTTTATTTTGTAATTATTCATCAATGAAGTTACCAAATTATCACAGTTCTAGTGACATAAGTAACTTAGTTCTTTACACAGGACAAAAAAGTTTGTCAAAATTTTAATTTTTATTACTATTTGGTATTACAATTCCCTATAATAAAAATATGTATTTTGGCATTTCACAACACATTTCAATGTTATAGAAAGCCACATCAGATCCATAGAAACAATAATTGAATTCAATCTGAATAAATTTGAATTTAGCAGATCAGAAAATTAATAATTTTTATTTCATCTAGTGAAGTAAAATATTCAGTTTTATTGAATCATATAAGTTTAAAAAATATACTTATAAATTTAACCCAAATTTCTTTTTTAAATTCCCAAAATATAGAAAATGTTCACATTTATTAAAAATGAATACAACAGAATCTTCAATCTGAAGGCTAACTATACTCTTACTTTGTAAACATCAGATAAAAAATTTTAGGACTATAAATTCATACATTATCCAAAGATCACATTAAAAGAAAATATATTATTTTAACATTAACATGTTAATAGAATAGTATCACAGTCAATCTTGTGACATTTTCACTACGTTATTCCATAGCATACAGTCTTGTCCATTCCTTTGCTTTGAGAACAGCTTCTTGTTCCCTGCTTTTCCACATGTTGGCAACATCATTTGCCAAAGGATCATCGGGATTTGGACTGCTTAATAGCGCTTGAATTGATAATAAAACTGTTCTTACTTGTAGAGCAGGTGACCACTGATCCTTAAGAATATCCAAACATATTCTTCCTAGTTTATCAATATTAGGATGATATATTTTAGTCAAGAATCTCACATTGGGTGGCGACATGGGATAATTTTCAGGTAAAAATAATTCTAGTTTAAATAATCCACCTTCATAGGGAGAACCAGATGGCCCAGCCATTACTACGTGAAAATATCTGCAATTTGATTCATCAGGTGTTGCACTTATACCAGGAGGAGGATCCTTTGATAGATTTTTTGTTTCAACCATAATTCTTTTTTTTGAGCCACTCGCCATAATAAATATCTACGTTTCTATTAGTTATTATATACTTGTTGATTTATATTATTATTAATTATTGCATTTAATGTTTTAGCTTTACCGGAAATCAGAATTATAACTTCAAATGTTCTATCAAATGTCAAATAGCTAAAAAATGAGAAGATATTTTGAATTGAACTATGTGGAATTGCAACCACGAGCTCCTAATATATTCAATTGTTTAGAACCTGTAGGTATATCTCGTAATGTTATGGCTCTGTACATCATATAAGTAGTAAATATAAGTAAGCTTTTTGTGGACAACAGATATAATTGATATCACTTTCTACAAATTTGTAGAGTAATTGAAGTCAGCATTATGTAGCCGAGTTACAGTTACAGAGAGTAATGAAAAAAGAAGAATGTAAGAATCTGTCAAGAGTATGTTAATTTTTATTAGGTTTTTTTTAAGTATTATCTTTCTAGTTTAGATCAAATTTTTATATTTTTACTTTTAAACTGCATATTTAGTTTACTAGAGTAAGTAAAAATAATATTTTTTGTATGGATAAAGTTATCACTAATTACGTCGTAGGGATTCCCCTTGTAATTTCCGGTTACCAGTATAAAAAACTTGTACAACTATGGGCAACACAAATAATACTTATGATACTGATCATTCGAGTTATATAGATACTGAAGAAAGTGATTCAGAGAATGTCGACAATTTCAATGGTAAGTAATATTGTTCCTTTAATGATAAACACTATAAAATTGTTTTGTTTACAACCAAATTCATAAGATGACCTAATCTGTTTTGTTTGTCCATCTTGTTATACATAGGTACGATTATCTAGTTTTAAAACAAATGTTTGTCACTTTAAAGTTCATTCAAGTCGAACGGCGAACGCCAACGCCAACGGCAGATATAAATGGTCTTACGGGTTTCTGTACTTTTAATTGGGAACGCCAACGGCAACGGCGAACGGAAAGTTTATAAATCCAACTTTATACAACAAAAGGCCAAAAAAATGATTCTACTTTCTATTCACTGTTACTTTTGTGGTCTTGATAATATACTTAATCGTAGTGTAGTCAGGGGCGCTTTTAGTCTTTATAATGTGCACATAGGAACAGAAGTCAAGCAAGCTATACAATAAAATTTGTTACACTGTATACATTTATAATGGGACATAGTGGCTTTAGACGTTCCATATTTTCTACCATGTTGTTTGGACATGTCTTTGTAGCAATTTGAGCATCTACGTCTACTAGTAGTGATGCCTCTCTTCCCTAAATTGGGTAATTGTGTTATTTATACCAGTAACCTGTTTATATAGTATAAACGCATTTACGATTGTTGAACCTATACTCGATAGTCGAAATTCTGTAAAGTGACTCATCGCTCTTACTGTCCATAAAATCAGTTGCAGAAGCGAACTTCATGAGCACATCATTTTTGAAGGGTTCTTAATAGTCCTAAATAAAAAATAAATAGAAAATGTTCTTGTACGCTCTGGCGTTTAAATTTGAGAGAACAGAAATACGAAATTATTATGGTAGGTATCATTATGTATATACAGGGTGTTACCAAGAATAATACACATTTTTAAGGATGAGCTATAATAAGATGTATATAAAAAAGTCGATAGTCGAAATTCTGTAAAGTGACGTCATCGGTTATCTACCGATTTAAAGTGAACTCTATGAGCGTATCATAGTTTAAGGGTGCGAATACTGAAATATCTGGAATTTCAATTTTTAACATTTGAAATAATAACTTATCACAAGTTGTTCATAAGTAAGTTAAAACAAAATAAAAAAATGTTTAAAAGTCAATTCCAACTTACTACTACTAAAACTAAAAAAAAGTTGTTTGTCAAGACCAAAATAAATTACCAATAAGTATAGGTATGTTGCGAGGTCACTTGTAAAATGTCTGACTAACTGGAAGCGGTATCACTCCCTGACGACTCCTCAGAATCATCGCTTTCTCCTCCTATATCGATAATGAGTGGTTCCGTCATTACTTCTACACGTATGTCTAAATCCCAAAACTTTATTTCTTCTTTTAATACGTGTTGAATACATTTACGCCAACTCTCAGCAGTAACGGTATGCAGCGCCTCGTCAAACAGTTTCTCAACGTCAGCCATTTTGAATGTACTGTTTTTTCTCGCAACATAATTTTTCACTTGGGACCAAACCAGCTCGATGGGGTTTAACTCACAGTGGTAGGGAGGAAGTCTAACAACTGAGACGTTGAAATCTTTCGCCATTTCATCGACAACGTACTTAATATAACTGCTTTTATGTTTCCGTACGAGAGATAATAATTCAACTTTTAGCATTGCCTCGTTGTGCGGAATGCTTTTACTCTCTAACCAATCAATTATAACCCTCTTGCGGCTAGCTGAAGTAGGTATTTGATCCAGTCGACGAGAGTGGTATGAAGCATTATCCATAACTATCACTGAACCAGGAGTTACCTTTGTTAAAATTGATCTAAACCATGTTTCAAACCGGTTACCATCCATCTCTTCATGGTAATCGACAGTTTTTTTGGACTGAAAACTTAGTAATCCACCTTCTACAAATCCTTCCTCGCTGCCAATGTGAGTGATAATCAGTCGACGTCCTTTCCCAGAGGGAGCTTAGTAGTGTAACAATGTTCCTTCTAGGTTATTCAACACTCAGTATATAATAAATCCCCATATTTTGGTATGGCTACCCTGTATAAATTCAAAAGATAATTTAATTCATTGCAATGACCTACCTGTTCAGCCTGAGGCCCTCGAAGCGAGAGTTTCACGCGATAGTGGAAAGTATGTGTGCATTTATTAATTATTATTCTATAAAAATGCAATATTTAGATATATGCCGATGCATTTTGTTCAAGGTAATTATACTCTCTTAAAGGTAACGCCTTAAAATTTGAAAAAAATATTAGATTCATTTAGTATTTAAGACCAGAATTCTAATTTGAATTTCATTCTCCGTGTCTATTTTTTGAACGCAACAGCAGCTTCCAGTAATCAACAGGTAAGAATAACATTTTCATTTATTTTACTTAGAATGATTGGTGATTTAATTATATAATTATTATTTTTAGTGTAATGGATTTAAAAGCGATAAATTCTTCTTCTCTTCTAGAAAAAGATCCGAAACCCATAACAAAAATAAACGACTTAATATTAGATGAACGTAAGAAAATTATTTCGGCGAAATTGGTGAATAGCAAATTTGGGGAAACTGTGTTGTTGGAGCTGGAAAAAGAAATAATATTCCTTCCGCAGAGGGTGACAAAGACGTACAAACCATTTATAAAGTATTTTGAAGGGGGAAAATACGCTTTTGTATATAGAGGGGCAGTGGAAATTGGTAAACCGAATCCGGCGGCATCATTCGAAATTATTGAAATTTAGTTGGTGAGTTATATTATATAACAAAAATAAACGACCTAATATTGGGTGAACCCAAGAAAATTATTTCGGCGAAATTGGTGAATAGCAAATTTGAGGAAACTGTGTTGTTGGAGCTGGAAAAAGAAATAATATTCCTTCCACAGAGGGTGACAAAGACGTACAAACCATTTATAAACTATTTTGAAGGAGTAAACCTAATCCGGCGGCATCATTCAAAATTGTCTAACTTGTTGTTTATTGGAAGCTGATGTGTTCAAAAAATAGATACGAAGAATCATTCTGAAGATAATCAAACCTAATAAAAAAATGTATATGTAAACATAAACAAAAAAAATCAATAAATTAAATAATTATTAATATTGTTTGCAAAATGAATAATCTATTTGATCCACCTGTGTATGAAATTTTTGAAACAATAGTTTGTTTAGTTTGTAGAAAAGTGTTACGTAAAACTTTTAAACTACAAAAAATTTGGAATTGTAAACAAAAATTAATAATTGGTTTATGTACGGCTGAATGTAATCAAACAAGACCCCTGAGAAAATTTCCAGAATATATAGATAATTGGTTACAAGAATTAGACCCGTTAGATGAAAGAGACTTATTCAATTATTTATTACCTCGACAACGAGATCAGGCCAAATATTAGAATAAAATAATTATTAGACCGTCAGTCTTACGACGTCATCAGAAGAAGAAGAAGGTAGCTCAAATCTAAAAAGAATGACTTTCTTAAAATTGAACTTTATTATTTTGGTTTCCGTTTCAAATAATATGCTGTACACAAATGTACCAGAAGATGTGAAACATGTTGCGATATGTTTTGATATGAAAAATACAAAAGAAGAGTGTAATCGTACAACATGGAATTTGTTAAGTATAACAAAAACAAATAATGGTCACCTCTCTGCATATCATATTGAAATTCCAGAAACGAATTTATCATATTTCAGTTACAAATTAAAAATAATATTTAATGACAATTCTGAAGGTGATCAAACCCAATGGCAGAAAGTGATTTTAGATGATATTTCTGTGTATAATGCAAACATAAGCGAAAAAGTCTATAAATTGTACATTTTAACATGTATTGATATTATTAGTGATTATTATTATATATAACTTACTTAAAATGGTTAAGGTAATAATACAATATAATTTTTACTCAACGGTTTGTAGTACATAAATTAAAAAAACAAGTTAATTAAATAATATTCTTTTATTTATCATCCATTATGAAATGTTAACATGAGGTTAAAACATGGATTGATCTTATGATAAAAACAATTTTGATGTCAAGGCTGCTAATGGTGGATTTTCATCCAATTCATATACAAGTGTGGTTGAATATTTTATATCATTTAATCTGGAGCGTTCGATACTTAGTCGCAGTATGTCTTTCGCAGAGTATAGACATCGAATTGAGGAATATCTAATAAAAATAAATCAATTGAATAAGGACGTTACTTTTTATGAAAATAAAAGAAAGGTTATGAAGCAAATTGAAAACCTATGTCTAGTTGACTCAAGTCAAAGAATATGGGATAAGCTTACGATAAATTGGATACCTGAAGAATTGAAAAACGGGGAACAACAACAGGAGATTGCAAGTGCCTTAGATCACATATTTAGGCGTCAGACGCCACAAACGTCAACATATCCATTGAACCGAATCCAACCTACAAGTGTTCAATATGACCAACATAACCCTCCATGCTCTACAACATGAAAGATGACATGTATAGCATTAATATTTGTTATTAAAAATTGTTTAACTTAAACAAGCAAGTGTAATGTAATTTATAATCGATAAATAGATATTGAGCAGATACAAGGTGTTTTAATAAAAAATGTCATTCATTTCAAAAATCAATTTATTAATAATATTAATATACAATATTTACAAAGGTAATACACTATTAAAAAACCAGCGTCGGAGATGTTCTACGTTTCTTTGTGCGCAGGAGTACCGTCCAGTGGTGTGACAGGGATTTGGATCACGTTCAAAGTTTTCAGTAGCACATGATGTACCGTCAAACTTGCAAACGTCAATAATATGTGGAAACACATTGAATATATGACATTTCTTTAGCAGAAATTCTGCTTTTTGTTGTCCGCGTACGTATATGAAGTCTGCAGCATACAATAGCTTATTTTCCAATATATCATCTAATTTGGAGTACTCAATATCACCCGAAGAGTATCGAATACCATGCACATTCTTCTCCAAGTATGACACAGTCTTCTTATCTTTGTTGCTCAACGTAGCAATTGATTGAGGTGGTAAAAATATGTAATGATTCTGTTTAAATCCAATTTCTATGGTAAGTTCTTTAGCAACAAACAGGCCATCTATAACGAACCCCTGAATGTCTACGAATGCTATTCTCATGATGAAGACTGTTTGAATACTGACTTGCAGCGGCAACACACACTTCAATTTAGAGTCTTGACTATTTCGGTGAGAGGGAAATACTCCATTACGCAATCGTGAATTATGATACAATATACTTTGGTGTTTTCGGGAAAGCCAATGTTTGCTTCAATGTCAAGTTTTACATCGACAGTAGATGCCTTCATGCTTTCTTCTTGTTTCGAGCAATCGATAACAAACAAGGCGCGTCTCTTAAAAGAGGAATAATCCAAGAGAGGTCGCTTCTGTGTCGAATTCATATAGCTAGGATAAAATTCGGTATAGTTGAAATAGGCTTCATTATAGTCGTTTCTACTAAAGTCCAACTGCATTCTTTCATTAGGAAAATATTCACCATTTAACGATAGACGTATACTTTGAATGTCTGCATTATCGAACAGAGTGGGATCAGCTTTGCCGTCGTCACGTTTGTTGGTTTGAAAGAAAACAATAACATAACGAGGTCGTTCGACTGAGGTTGTAGTTTTAACAGCCCAAACTTCACGTTTAGCATTTCTGGTAATTGCCGGTAGTTCGTGTATCTCCCACTTTCTAAACGGGATAACTATTGGCCGATCCTTTTGAATGGCCTTCATAAGTTCCAACTTAATATCATCGTTAGGATAGATATGCTTGATTTTTAATTCAATGTCGGTAATTTTAATGTTAACGGTTGTATTGGAAGTCACACCAGCAACGGTTTTTTCCGTAATATAAACACAGTCATTATCGTTTCGAGCTCGAACTAAACGTATTGTTTGTCGTCCACACGTAATCATAGGATAGTCATTGAAAATGTTGAAAATATGTTTGAGAGGAATTTGTAGGTTGAATGATTTGTCTGTGGTATTTAGAAGAGGGTCTTTGGGATAATTCCAGCCTGCTATAGCCATATGATTAGAATCTTCTTGATTGTAGCAAGTCATGGCACGTACCGCGCTCACGATTCCAGGATCTCGAACCGTTTCCATTTCTCTTGCACTTTCACTGTATGTACACGAATCGAAAAGGAAAGCACCAACATTATTAGCCAGTTTTACGTCACCGGCTCCTTGTACATCGAGTGTCCCTTTAATGCACAACAAAGTTTCGTTCATGGCAAAAAACGAATCAACTTGATTGATGCTAAATTCTACAATATCACTGCAACTGAATGATTTGATGAACGGTGCATATGTTCTATATTCAGCTTTGCGGATTGACTCGTCAAATTGCGGCTTACGGTAAATATCAAACATTGGTGGCATATCGTTCATACGAGAACGTTTTCCATACATGGTCGTCATTGTTGTTGTTGTTGTTTCTCTTTCAACAAAAAGCCTAAAGACTGCAAGAACAATTTGTTGGCAAATGTAAGCTGCTGCTGCTTTGAAGGTTGCCGCGTAACTAATGACTTTGAATGTGCGTCGGAACGTCTTTTATGATTAATTATCAATCCCATCTGTTGCTCCTCGCTCTAAGCTCCAACACCAAGGTACTCTTTTCACCACGAAAGTTTATGGGTCGTTCGTCTTGGTCTACAGCCAACACAGTAACGTTGGTTATTTCACGTTGTGGTATAACAGGTAAATAAAGTAGATTATGTGGAGTTTCGTCAATGGCGTACCCAGGATCTACTTTTATGACCAATTCGTAAATAGTATGAGCAGGTCTGTTTGCGTCGAAGGCTCCAGTGGTAATGTTACATTCGAAACGTATGCTAGATACTTTTATAATTTTGACGGGTAGATCTGAAGAGTGCCATCGTTTGGGTTCGAGTATTTTTGCAGAAAATCCTAATATGTTACCCAGACTGTTGGGTTGTTCAAACGAAATTCTATATTTACTGAAAATCATACATTGTAACGTATTATTATTAGGTTTTAGTGCAAATATTGATTCTGGTCTCACTGAATTGCTGCCACCTAACTTGTCCAGTATAAACAATTCAATGTCAGCAATTTCGTAGCATCCTGTGGGAAAATCAAAACTTTGCAGCTTGTTATTGTCGTCATAGTAGTAAAACTTGCAATTATCAATGTTTGGTATGCTGTGGTATGAGTGAAAGGAACGTAACGCTATTTCATAATCTTTATCCGGATGGAGTACAATAGGGGTAGGCGGTTGGAAGGTAAATACATGAATTGTGCTATTCACTCTCAACAACTGCGACATGATGAATGATGCAAGTCGAGGGTTGGAAGGTGTTTTAAATAATAAGAATAATCTACAATTAAGATTTATTTAATACACGTTGACATAGAAAACAAGATGCTTGGGAACTTGCAGGACCATCGCAATGCGTTGTCCAATCAGGGCGGTTGTAGTGAACGAAGCACGGCAGACGAATTTGTAGCTCAAAATTTTCTTTATAATCATTAGGAAGTTTATGCCAAATATCTAACAATTCAGATGGACCAACACACTGTATCAAATATCGAATGGGGACTTGTTTCAGTTCTTCAACAGTAAAACTTCTAAGAGGTTTTCGGTGATACATTAATAATTCGATAGCCTTATCTCCCATTGTTCGATGAATGTTGAAGTAGAAATTTCAAACACAAATGTCCACAATTGATCTGATCGTAGTTTTGGTACTGATTATTGTTATAAAAAATTTCAACTTTTTTTCCACCCAGATACTTTACAAGTTCTTTGGGCGGTTTCAAATTACCAAATGAATCGAAATACTCAACGACATTGTTTTTCTTTATATATGCTACCCAATGTGTTCCGTTATTTTTGGACGAGTCCAAGTTAACCACTGCACACTCTTGTTGTCGAGGAGGGGATTTAGGTAGAGAGTCTCGCATGAAAACACCTCGAAAATGTTTAATTTTATATAATTTTGCATAACGTGCAATATCATTGTCGTACAGTGGACGATTGGGTAGCTTTATCGACAGTTTTTTGACTTTTTTAAATACAATCCAAATCCTTTACCTCCCCCATACTTTTTCAGATATAAACCATTTCCGACATGTTCCATAGCCTTATTATGACGTATATCTTCTTCCAATTTCTTTCGAGCATTATTGGCATCAATGACGGTCTTTGCAACTCCTGCAGCTCCACCCGATAACGCTCCAAGTGCTGAGAGTCCAGCAAACAGAGGTATAAGTGGTAGAAAACCTCCAGATTTCACTACAGGTATTACGCGAGGAACATCAATTTTCTTTGATCCTCCAAACTGTCGAATAAGTGATTTGGCTGCTCGTAAAGCAAACAAGGCACTTTCTTTCAAAGATGCTCCTCTCTTCATGGATTTGCCTACCTTTAGCACGACATCTCTATGGAAGGAACGACGTTTTCCCATTCCCATTCCCAACTTTCGTTTAGCCTTCATGCCGCCCGTAACAAGTAATGCAGCACTCCTTTCACCAAAAGATGCGTCTTTTGATTTGACTCGATCCCAAGCTTTATCTTCCAACTCTTTATCTGCTTTGTGGCGTTCTTCAAGAGTTTTATTTTGTGAATAAGCGATATCGTGTTGTTTACAGGCGTCGTCTAAAGGATTAATACCGACGTCACCACGTATAAGTCGTTTTTGTAACTTTGTTCCTGCTGTAAAAGGAGAGAGAAGTCTTCAACAGTTAACAAATTATTTTCATCATAATCATCACTTACGTCCACAATAATTGTAGGTGGGTAAATGAAGTTCGAATGGTAGTTTATTGATTAAAGAATTCAAAAGACCTTCTCCCTCAAACACCAACATTAAGACTGATCTGCGACGATGTAATGCCATCCATATATATAAATAGATATAGATATTGAAAATACTTTAATAGCATCCATCACAAGATGAAGATCATTCAACAAGAACAGACGCTATCCATTGAAAATCTGGACTTTACATCTAAACCAACTGTTGGTAAACATGGAAAACTACTACCAAACTCATTTAGAGCTATAATATGTGGACCAAGTGGGTGTGGAAAGACGAATATAATGTTGGCACTTCTGTTCAATCCTAATGGTGCAAGATTCAAAAATATTTATGTTTATTCAAAGTCACTATTTCAACCAAAATATCAACTGCTGCAAGATGTTATAGCTCAAGTCAAAGGCGTTGGGTATTTTCCATTCAAAGACAATGAGGACATTATTAGCCCGGAAGAAGCTCAACCAAACTCCGTGTTTATATTCGATGATGTAGCGTGTGATGGACAACAGAAAATTCGACAATATTACTCCATGTGTAGACATAAGGACATAGATGCGGTCTATCTTTGCCAGACATATTCGAAAATTCCCAAACAGCTAATACGAGATAATTGTAATTTGATTGTACTATTCAAGCAAGACGAAATTAATCTCAAACATATATTTGACGAACATGTTTCTCCAGACATGACTTTCGAAAAATTCAAAAAAATGTGTTCTCAATGTTGGTTGTCAGACAACTATGGAACTTTAGCAATAGTAAAAGATTTTGCTCTGAATAATGGTAGATATCGTCAAGGATTTGATAAATACATAAAGATTTAAGCTAAGTCTTCAGTTCACATCAATATGTCAGACGATAAAGTAGCTGTTGCCTTGCGTAAGAAAAAGGTGGCTGAACTAGCCAAATCAATTCGCAAAAAATATTTAGCTTTGAAATTGGGTAAATCAGAGCACGATGAGTCTCTTAATAAACTCTTCAAACCAATATCTATGCCATTGAAGGAAATTGTAGAGTCTTCAAAGACATTGCAGAAAACCATTTCAAATTTGAATCCAATTAAAAAAGAGGAGAAGGAAGTAAAGAAAGAAGAAAAACTAGATGATGATGATGTGTTTGTACCACCATCTTTTCTCGAATCGGAATCTGTAGCTGAAACAGATGAAGCAGGGGATATTATACGTCCCGAATCTCCAGAGGAGATGCGTCCTAACGTTTCAAATGAAGCTTTTCAAGAATATATGGATCAATACCCTCCGATCAGTTTAAAATACATTGAGGATTATTTTCAAAAAGATGATAAAATTGACAAAAATTACGGTCCTATCTATGATGATATGTTTGGGTGGATGCTGGGTAAACGTCGAATTGCCTTTGATAAAACAAACGGTAATATAAACGTGCTACAGGATGGTAACAAAGAGGCTGGATACTTACCTGGAACTCAAGGATTGTATGAGCTTTTATTTTACAACGATCCCCATTATAAAGAGGAAGATCTAAAACATTACAAAATTCTATTAAACAATACACAAGTTCATCTTGATACTCTCAATCGTCTTAAAGGTTCAAGTACTGACAAATACAAATATATAATTAAACCATTATTTAAAATACCGCGATCAGACTCAACACCGAGTAGTTCACAAAATACGTCTTCAATTCAACGATCTGGCTCCATGTCAACAAGAACTCGCCTAAAATCAATTCCAATTAATAGAGGAAAAGGACTTGGCTTAACGTACAACGAAAAACCTATGGAATATATTTATTGGGATGATCCAAATGAATTGGTTGAACGTTTGAAATTATTGATTGCTTCAAAAGAGGCAGGTAATACGTCCAACGATAACGAAATAGTTGCCATCATAAATGAACTAAAGGAAGCAAATATAATAGAATAACCAAAAATAAAGCCTATTCATTTCAATCATGCCTCTCGATAAGTTCGGACACCGCCGTCGTCATGCTAATGAACGGATTACACCGTATATGTCGAAAGTATCATATCCACACACTTCGGACGGTAATATTGATGCTGAAAATGTGAGAATCTGTAATGTTAGGGCGCCGACTACAAATAGCGATGCTGTCAATAAACTTTATGTCGATGAGCAAATGCAAGTGTATCACAATGAACTTGGAGTACTTCAAAACAAAATCAACGACATTAATTCATTTATTTCGAGAAATCCGCCAGTCGCAGCTCGAGATATGGCAACTAAAAAGTACGTCGATGATGTGATTGTTGTGACCAAAGATAATATGAGACGAGAATTCAAATCTTTTGTTCAAGGTTTTGAGAAAATATTTTTAAAACAAATACAACAACAATTCCAAGGAAAAATCAATGAGCATGAAGTATCCATAAACGAATTACGAACAAATTACTTGAAGAAAGATATCAAATAGTATTGAAAAGATATCATCAGTTGAGAACGTGTATGTGCTTACGAAGCATGTCATCCAAAATTCAGCTTGTAAACGAACTCCACAAACCGATACGTAAAAATTATCCGCGCAGACGTACAATTGTCAAAGGCATAGATGATTTATGGCAAATGGATTTGGCTGAAATGCGACCTTACGCACATCAAAATAAAAACCATAAAATGATACTAGTCGTTATCGATTGCTTCTCAAAGTTTTTGTGGACACGTCCGCTAAAGACAAAGACCGGTGAAGAGCTAACTCGTGCATTCTCAGACATTCTCGCTCACACAAGACGAACTCCCAAAAATCTTCAATCAGACCAAGGAACGGAATTTTACAACAACAAGTTTCAACAATTAATGAAAAAACATGCAATTAATCACTATAGTGTATTTAGTACGAAAAAGGCTTCTATGGCCGAACGAGTAATACGAACATTGAAATCAAAACTATATAAGCATTTCAGTTTAAATGGTACCTATAAATGGATAGACATTCTACCTGAAATTACAAAAAATTACAATAACACAAAGCACTCAACCACAAAGTATAAACCTTCCCAAGTCAATAAATCCAATGAAAAAGCTATTTTAAACAACACCTATAAACATTTAAAGATTGCAGGACCGCGAAAATTCAAAGTTGGTGATATTGTTCGCATAAGCAAGTCGAAACATGTCTTTGAAAAAGGATACACACCCAATTGGACAACTGAACTATTCAAAATCGTTAAAATCAAAATTACCAATCCCATCACGTATTTGCTTGAAGACATGTATGGTATACCAATCAGTGGAGGGTTTTACGAGGAAGAGCTGCAGAAAACGTCAAATCCAGACATTTACTTGGTGGAAAAGGTGCTTAGAAGAAAAGGCAACAAGATGTATGTTAAATGGTTGGGTTTAGACAAAAATCATAACAGTTGGATAGAAAATACAGATGTTGTTGTGTAACTACTTTCAATTTGATCGTCGCATGTGAATACAAGGTTTTGTAGCGGGGGGACATTATTAACCTTAAAGAGATAGGTGAGTGGGTATAAATTGGAGTGAGCTGCAAGCTATATTGTTAGTTGTCAATATGAATTCTCAAGATAGTGGTTATAGTAGTAGTGCTTCAGAAAGTTATACTTATGACGCTGAACTAGATCATATTTTAGAAAAGTATGAAATTGCTTCCAAAATGGAAAAACACTACTTACTGTATACAGAGTATTCTACAGATACGAGTTTTCGAATTGGATGTGGTCTAAGTCCAGCACGAACGTTTGGTAGTGTAATCACTCTCGCAAACGCTGATACAAAAATCTCCTTCAGCACTTACGAATGGGACACGTTTATCAATATTTTAAATAATAATTCATTTATAAGTGCACCACTTCCAGCATTATACGAAGAATATAAACCAGAGACGATACGTTGTGGAGACTATTGCACTATTCGGCAACTAATATTTGATTATGTTAAATGGTTGGAAGTGACTAAACACGACATCAGTTTCCTTCTACGAATACAAGATGTTCTTCAAATCATACAACTTGATAATTGCCTCATTTCCCATCGTCTCGCTCATTTAGAATCTCTAAATTTTTGTGAATACTATAGAAATGTGATTGAAATTATCAGGAATTTCGTTCAAAATAATGGACATTTGAGTAAATTTGAACTATTGTACACCATTTGTGATTGTAGTAATAGTATAATGTCAGTGGCCCTTAGAGAATTTATATATTTCTATAAACCTAAAGTTGTGAACGATTTAGATAATGTAATAAATTGATTGATTGAAATTATTTTGTTTTATTTCCACTTCTGCTGTCACTTGAGCTGATTGAAGAAGAATTTACTGAATAAAATATTTATTATGTTTTGATAATAAAACACGTTTGAAATTGCTACATATATATATTGTTTCATATAATTTTTACAAAATTTCTTAACTACTCTGTTATATTTTATAAATAATTATGATATATCATCATTTCTGTCAATCTCATAATCGTCAATAAATCTGCTAAACCTCTCACTAGCAGATGGAGGTGAATTTAATTATCATTATCATTGTCATCATCATCATCATCGGTAATAGGATGTTGTACAAAACTCTTCCATTTAAAATAACTATATTTTCTAATAATATTGAGAGTTAAATTTTTAGGTAATGTTGAATTGCTCAAAAAGTCTTTAACTGATTTAATTCTTAGACAAATAGTTTCAATGCACATCTCCTCCAAACTCATGATAGATATTTCTAAAACAAAAACTTACTACTACTACCACTACTACTACTACTGACTACTCTTATAACCCCAGGGAAGTGTGTCAAATGACTTTGAAATTAACTGTCGTTTATCGTCGTATGGACTTAAAGCAATTTTCGTTTGTTCTATACTAAATACATTGTGAGCATATGAACGAATAGTTTGTTGAGTTATGACTTTTGTATTGAATTCATTTAAGCATTTAACATAATCTTCAAAAGTAATAATATTTTTCACTATATTATTTTTAATACCCTTAGATTTTTTTGAAATACCTAAATTATTCATTTTAATAGCTATTTGGTTTAAGGACATGCCTTTCTTTTCTAATTTTTTTCTAAAATTAAATTTTTCCTCTTCACTGACTTGCATTTTATAGGTATACATTTTGGAACGAAGACCGGCAAAATGAGTAATAATTTTACCATTTGCCTCATCTTTCATTAATCCAGGTATTTTTTTGTTTACCAACGGAATATTATAAATATTATTTTGGTTATAATCTGAAGTATCAAATTTGTGAATATTTTTCTTGATAATATCTTCGTAAACGTCTAGGTCACTTATTTCATAGATAAAACTATCTGTGTCTGTATACAATAATTTACATTTTTCTGCACCTACTGTTGCTATCATGAAATCATAGTGAAAATCATACATACAAATTTTTGAAAGATCTAAAATAACCATACCAATGTACAGTGGTTTATTAAATAATAATTCGATTTTTTTCAACTCAATTGCCATCAAGTTTTCATCAAAAATTGTTCTATTGTGAAATCGTGGACTAGCAATCAAATTTTTCGCCCCATAACGTCCCTCCCACTTAGAGCAAAGGTTAACGTGCCTATGTAATCTTATGTTTTCCATAGTTTTTCCAAACACTGCGTTATTAGCAAGTTTAAATTGATTTTTTTCAAAGTTGCTTGTAGCACTTGCCCTTAATCGACTGTTTAATTCAATGTAAGGCCTCAACCATTCTGATTGATTGAATTCCAACACTTTATGTATTTTTGTAATAATTAAACCATGTGCCAAGGCTTGTTTTAAATTTCTATAATGTAATATATATTCTTTTTTATCATACAAATCAGCTATTAACTTTGGTAGTTTTGAAGCTGGAGGAATGCGATGGTTAGCACAAAAAGGAAAATCTCTATGTAGAGTATGTAAACTTTTTGGATACTCCAAATCCACTTGTAATATGTATCCAATCGGAGAATTGTCAGGAATTGTTGTTACATCAACGTTTGAACTTGACCATTTAAATCCTCCAAATGGTAATGGTTCGCACATTGCGTAACCATACAAGTTATTTACATCCAAATAAACAATTGATTTGGTGGGTTGTGATGGATCATATCTGTCACCCATATATTTATTGTTTGCCTCCGAAAATCGACTACAGCATACTGAAATTCCACCTCTAATCGCTTTTTCTATAAACATAACCATATCAACGTCCTTTAAAATTTCCAATTTACATTTAGTATATTTTAACATAGCATCCCATGTGTATCCTGGCATTGTATAATACCATGCTGGATCTAAACCATATGTTTTCAATGCTGTTTCTCTGAAATTATCTATAACATCTGCTAGTAGCAGAATATCTGTCTTCATATACAAACTACTGTATTCTCCAAGGTGATTTATGTTGAAAGCGGTCCAAACATTTTGTGCATGAATGTAATCAGTCTCACACAATTCCGCATCATTTAATTTATTATAAAATTTTTCAATGGGTGGCAGTTTTTTCTCCTTCAATTTCTCAACATTATCCACATAATCATAGGGAAATACTCCTTTCCTAGTTAGAAGTTGAAATTTATCATGATCTAAATTTTTAAACTCATGTTTTAAATTTTGAAAATTGTCTAAGTTTAAAGTAGAAACAAGTTCATCGAGACTACAACCCATAAATCTAAAAGAATCTATAAACCTAAATTTAATTCTACTGTCATTATCATTTAGTGTGAAAGATATATACTTCTCTTTATTTAGCGGAAGAACAGATACATGTCCACGCTTAGCAATGTCTTTTATGAGAAAATGCGCATCGTAGCCTGACAGATTATGAAATAAAATTGGAACAACAAACAATTTTTTAAATGAAAGATTACAAGTTTGGTGAGCGTAACCTCTAAATAGTCCTGTAAAATGATTATGGTCTCTAACAATAATGTCTCTTTGACTAAATTTTTTCTCACAAATGTGACAACTTTGTATATTTACATTTTCTATCGCGTCTACTACAACTGGTATTATATTAACTATTTTGCTCTCAACAAATTGTGCAATCTTTTTAATTTCATTTGAAAACCAATCCATACAATCTTCCCCTTCATGATTATTGTAAAAAGAAAAAGTGTTGTTATAAGTACATTTCATATAATATCCTGCACAAAATGCTTTATGATGTTGGTATTTATTCGTTGTTTTTGATAATTTTGTTTTACACGGTTCCAAAATAGCTTCAATATCAGCGTAGATAAGAAAAGGTATTTTTTGTTTATAGACATAATTTCTAAATTCAACAACGTTATATTTTGGGAATGAAATTTTACAGTGGTTTTTATTTTCACACAACAAATAATGCTCTCTCAACTTTTCCTCATTATAAAAATAATTTAGACAACGATCACACAAGCTAATTGTAGCTCTATGCTTAGTGATTTGAGATCGAATAAGTCGTGAAAGATTTTTAATCAAACAATAATGAAATTTTATCTCAATATTTTCTTCTTGATCATCATTATCATCCTGTTCTAATTCTGTGAAATCATTCAACTTTGGAAAATACTTATTTTGAATTAATAACAAATTAACATGTTTCTCTAATTTTCGTTTGGTAAGTTTAGCAGGTACAACTTCATAATATGAACTTTGTTGTGTACAATTTAATTCTAGAGCATAGACGTTCACAGAAATATTATTTAATTCCTCAAATTTGTTAATTTGATTCAATTTCATAGGTAATTCTAAGCCTTTAGTATTTAACACAAGACTATAATGTGGATATGATGATGTAAGTCTATAATTACCCGTTGGTGGGTATAAAAAGCTAACAATACTCCAAAAAAAGCATGCGTTGTCTCTATTTTGAATGTTGATACATGCTTTTTTATTTTCAATTTGTGGTGGTATTTTGATATAGGAGGTTCCATTACCTATTTTATATTCGTTTATAGCTACCTCCAACAATAGAATTTTTTGTAGCGCCCAACCGCTCGATTCTTCCTGAAATTCTGACAGTTTATTTAAAATATAATCTGTTACATGTTCTTGAAACCAAATAGCTAAATCCGTTGTTTGATCTAAAACTGCATTAGGTGTGACAAAATACTTTTGATCAATCACTTCTTGATCATCTAACATTTTAACAAAATCTGCCCATAGTGTAGTATTAATTTTTACAATTAACTTCTTTTTAATAATTCTGGGAACCTTCATTTTAAACAGATCGAAAGCATCTGATAAAAATTCTTTTATTTCTTTATGTTTCACATTTATAATCACTGCAGTTTGAACTCTACTATTGAAACAAGATGTTATATTTTCCCAGTAAACTTTTCGATTTTGTTTTACGCCAACACGATTTTTTTCTACTTTTATTAAACATTTTAATCGTTTCAATGGACCAATTTTTGTTAATATTTTACTTTTTTGGCCAACCTTTAAGTGATATTTTTTCAATGCTATGTTACATTTTTTAATATGTTCATTGATTAATTTTATTGATTTGTTTTCAGCAGAGTTCGCTCTAATTAACTTAATTGATTCATCAATTTTAGACAATGTACTTCGGTATTTGTCCATAATTTTATATCATAATTATTTATAATAATATAACTCACCAACTAAATTTCAATAATTTCGAATGATGCCGCCGGATTCGGTTTACCAATTTCCACTGCCCCTCTATATACAAAAGCGTATTTTCCCCCTTCAAAATACTTTATAAATGGTTTGTACGTCTTTGTCACCCTCTGCGGAAGGAATATTATTTCTTTTTCCAGCTCCAACAACACAGTTTCCCCAAATTTGCTATTCACCAATTTCGCCGAAATAATTTTCTTACGTTCATCTAATATTAAGTCGTTTATTTTTGTTATGGGTTTCGGATCTTTTTCTAGAAGAGAAGAAGAATTTATCGCTTTTAAATCCATTACACTAAAAATAATAATTATATAATTAAATCACCAATCATTCTAAGTAAAATAAATGAAAATGTTATTCTTACCTGTTGATTACTGGAAGCTGCTGTTGCGTTCAAAAAATAGACACGGAGAATGAATTTCAAATTAGAATTCTGGTCTTAAATACTAAATGAATCTAATATTTTTTTCAAATTTTAAGGCGTTACCTTTAAGAGAGTATAATTACCTTGAACAAAATGCATCGGCATATATCTAAATATTGCATTTTTATAGAATAATAATTAATAAATGCACACATACTTTCCACTATCGCGTGAAACTCTCGCTTCGAGGGCCTCAGGCTGAACAGGTAGGTCATTGCAATGAATTAAATTATCTTTTGAATTTATACAGGGTAGCCATACCAAAATATGGGGATTTATTATATACTGAGTGTTGAATAACCTAGAAGGAACATTGTTACACTACTGAGCTTTTAAACCGGAAGAGAAACCCTCCATAAAAGCTTGTCGATTGCTTCGTATATTCATGTCTTGCCACACTTTTGACACAGTGTGGCCTTCATTTAACCATGTTTCGTCAAGATAATATATGTGCCGTCCTTCGTTACGAAACTGACGTATCTGTTTTAAATAATTTCTCCTCCATTCCACAATGTCATTCCGTTCAATTAAGGCACTGTTTCTACTTCTTGTTTGGTAACGAAAATTCATTAATTTTAAAGTTCGTCTCAAAACTTTATCACTGATGTTTGGTAAAGTATCATCAGCTTCTATTACCTTGCTCAATTTAGCTACCGAGGGGATTTCATTCCTAAAATAAAAGAATGTATTTCCCTACGTATAGCATTCCGTGTTTGGTTGTCCAAAACAATTTTCTTTCTTCCCCTACTTTCCGGTTTACAGTTTTCACCTCGTTCTCTTGTCAAAGATCCGTCCCGCGATTTCTTTAGAATATTGTATATAGTACTCTCAGAAACTTTAGTTAAATAACTGCACTTAATCACAGCGTCACTAACACCCAACTGTTTGTCCATGGCACGCAGTCCTTCGTACACATTTAATATGAGGACTTTTTCTTCCCGAATTAAATTGTTACGACGCCGTTTTTTATCGCCAACACCGCTACACTCCGCCATTATTGTCACTAAATATACCGATATAAATATTACAATAAATACCAATAATAACCGATTTATCACACAAAACCACAACACAAATACTGATGTTACGCTCATGAAGAGAATAAACACCTCACATAACTGTTTACTATCACTGTCTCATTCGCGTAGCTCGATCTATCTATCTCGTTCTCAAAGCCGGAACATTGAAGCGACTCTCCAACATTGTCAAATCGGCGAGTTTTTCACAACAAACTTTGCGTTCAAGAAATATACATAAACACTTTATTTCACATTTCAAGTAAACTAATGATTATTAGTCTGCTTGAAATTTGAAATAAATATATTAAATTGGTATTGACTTAATTACATTGCATCTTTTGTACCTGAAATATTGACACAATGGATTTGAAGTGTATTTATAAAATACAGCATTTCTCTCTAGAATACATATGGCAACTGCGCTTTAACCAAAGTGTTGATTAGATAGCTCTGACTCACTTTACACAATTTCGACTATCGAGTATAGGAGAATTTCTATTGCCAATTTGCGATACCACTTGATGCTACGTCTGAGGCAAGAAGAGTAGGTGTTCAGTTGATCAGAGAGATCAATGAAACTTTTGCTTTGGTTATAGTGTCTAATAGCTGTTGGTTTTTTCTTTTCAGTTCTATTTTTGGACTTTACAGCTATGTTATGTTATTTGTGTGTTTTGTTGTCAGCATCATATCTTCACATTTATCACACCACTTCAGTATCACCACTCCAGAATCACATTCCTTGGCCACAAATACGCCTTTTTTAACAATTTTTTGTACGATGTCTTGGGATTTTTACCAAACGTGCGGACGAGATGAGTTTGTCTGTCCAGCAATTTGTGAGCAAGTTTGATACTGGTATAATAGTTATCCAAAAATATAGTTCAACTACTATTTATATTTTTCAAAGCCTTATATCAATCAATGTTGGTACGCTGTCAGAAGTATTATTTTTTCTGCCCCACTATGTATTTGAAAATCGTACCTGTAACCTTGTTCAAGACAAAGTTTGAAATTTTTTACAGCAAACTAGTATTTTTTGTTTTTTATATTCTGTAGAAAACTAAGACGTCCTCGAAAGGGCACAAGGGTTTCTTTCATCTACGCAAACATTACATTAAGGGGTAGTGCATTTTGAAATTTTTGACTGGTATGATTTAGAAGGGGTTTGATTTTGTAAAGCCTGTGTGAAGTATATGTACCTTCATTATCAGAGAAATGCCAGTGTCTCAAAAGGAGCTCAAATTGATTTCAGACATTCATGACTTTATTTCGTTTGAATATAAGAAATTCTTAGATCAATTGGATCTCACAATCTTCATCTGAACTAATTCCATCCAAATCTGTATACCAAAATATATGTTCAATTCCTCAGTAGTAGTATCCTTTCAATGTTGAATCCAAGCTTGAAGTAAATTGGTTCTTTCTGCTTTTACCATAAGATGCATGATATTGTCATCCACAAACAGCTAAAAATATTAATAGGCTGGTTATCGTGCATATCTGAGATGTTCTCATTCATATTCAGTATATTCAACCCTTGCATGGTGTGTTCATTATATAGGTCTCCGAGCAGTAGCACAATGCAATTTTTGCAATTGTTTGAGGACTGGTGTGAAGAAAACATTAATGAGATGAATTCAAAAATATTTATTTGTGGTGATTTTAATTTAGATTGGAGTGACAACAATATATATAGTAATAGGTTAAGGAATTTTATTTTTGATATGGGGTTTATAAATTTGGTGACAGAGTTTACTCATATAAGCAATACGAGAAATTCTCTAATAGATTTGGTACTGAGCAATACAGAAGCAGTTGTGAATGTATGCGATACACCAAGAATAAGTACTCATCGAAATATTATGGTGTCGTAAAAAATGGATTTTAAAAAAGTTGATGCTGTGTGTATAGAAACTAGAGGTAGGAAAGTTGATTATTAAGATTTAAGTAATAAATTAGACATATTGCATTGGGATTATAACGAATGGGATTTGAATAATAGGTATATAAAATTTGAGGAGAAGGTTTTGTCAATATTAAATGTGGTAGCTCCAAAACGGCAAGTAAAAATTTATAATCACTATAAGGGGTTTTGGAATGACAGGGTAAAACAAGCTACAAATGAGAGAAATGAAAGTTTTAAAACATACAGTTCTAATAAATCAGCTGTAAATTGGGGAATCTATAAACAAAAAAGAAATTTTGCAGTTAAAATAATTAGAGAAGAAAAGAGAAAATATTTGGAACGAAAAATAGATTTATATAAGAATAATCCTATTGAAATGTGGAAAACATTAAGGGAATTTGTCCCAACAAATGAACAGGTAAGTAATTTTAATGTGTTGGATATGGGGAATGGTGAGATTTTATCAGATATGACTGAAATACCAAATTCTTTGAATTATATATTAAGAGCATTGAAGGAATTACAGCACAAATAGATAAATCATTTGCAGCTGATGTCATAGTTAGCAAAAGTAAAGAAAATAATTTAATCAAATTTAACCTTATTGATCGATTTGAATCAAAGAAAATTGTGGATTCATTAAAAAAGAAGAGCAGTCCAGATAATATCAGTGTAGAGCTATTACAAGAATGTTTTAGTAGTTTGTGTGATCCCTTGCTAAATTTAGGGAACAGTTCATTGGAATTGAGTAAAGTACCTGCAATGAAAGTAGCAACAATTGTACCAATACCTAAAGTACCTAATACAACTCAAGCAGCAAATTTAAGGCCAGTGAATATGATCAATGCTACTGGTAAAATATTGGAAAAAGTCGTTTATGGACAGATAGTAAACTATTTAGAGGAAATTAAAATACTATGCGAATACCAGTCGGGATTTCGTAGTAAACATAGTTTTGAAACTGCTTTACAATGTGTTCTAACAGATTGGAAAAATAATTTGATTTATTATAGCAGTATTTCTTGATATCCAAAGAGCCTTTGAAACAGTGGATAGAGAAAGTTTAATCAAAAAAATTTAAAATATTGGTATTGATGGTGATGCTTTGAAGTGGCTAATAGATTATCTCAGTGAAAGACAACAGAAACTGAAAATGAACAATTTACATTCGGATAGAATAGATAATAATGTAGGGGTACCTCAGGGTACTATTCTGGGGCCACTATTATTTCTGATATATCTGAATGATATTGTAAGCATTGCAGGAGATTGCAAAATGCGTTTATTTGCGGAATATGCTTTAATATACTTCAATGGTAATGATTTGCAATATAATACTAAAACTATTAATATCACACTTGATAACATTTATGAATATTGCTGTGTGAATTTGTTAAAAGTAAATGCCAATAAGACTAAGTGGATGCTATTGGGAAACATTGATAGTCGCCAGCTGAATGAATTAAATTTAAAATTAAAAGTTTGAGAAAATGAAATTGAAAGGGTAGACTAGTTTTGGTATTTGGGTGTAACTTTTGATAGTGAATTAAAATTTAAAAATTATGCCAATCAGATTATAAAAACCATTGGTTTTAAAATCAACTATCTTAGGAGGTGTTCTCAGTATCTTAGTCAATGGGCAAGATTAATGATGTACAATACTATAGTACTACCTCATTTTAATTATTGTGCAACTATTTTATATTTTCTTAATCAAAATGAGATGAATAGACTTCAAAAGATGCAGAATAAATGAAATGTTGGAAACACTCAACTGGTTGTCAATAAAAAAGCTATTCGAATATCATACTCTTGTATTTCTTTACAAAGTTAAAGTTGGTATTGCACCAGTATATCTGCGGAAAAATTTAATTATTAATAATGAAGTACATCATTACAATACCAGACATAGTAGTAAATATCAGGTACATAGATATATGAAAAGTTTAACTTATAATTCCGTGTTTCTAAAAGGATTGGATGTGTTCAATGCTTTACCATCCGTTATAAGAAATAGTATAGGTTTAGAAATTTTTAAAAGGCGGCTTAGAGACTATTTGATTGGGAAGTGACTTCTCATTTTTGTGCTTCTTGTTTTAATATTGATAAATAACCGTGACTAGTTTGTTTTGTATGTTAGTAATATGTAGTATTATTGTTGTATTTATTTTTAGATTTGTTTTTAGTTATTATGACTAATATATATTTTTAGAGCTTATGTGTACTATATTCTAATGTAGATGTGTTTTAATTTAGACTAATATTGACCTTTTATATATTGTTGACTAAACCTAATTGTATTAGCTCTATTTTAGCTAAATAAACGATACATATATCTATTAAAGAATGACAATTATAAAAGTTGACAGTTACTTGGTACATAGTAAACGTCACTTACTAGATTAATACATTATTTTCGAACCTAGTGCAAAAATTCATACGGTTTTCATAAAACTGGCTATAAAATGAGACGGGTTTTGAAAAACTTGAATTTTATTTCATTTTATGGGGTTTCAGAACAACCAAAACTTTTTATCAAGAATGACATTTTTCACTAAAACTAATATTTAAACATTTTTCACCTATAGGATACCCCATCCTTGGACGCGCTGTATATTATCCATTACTTTTCTTTGATACTTCTCATAATCACCTATTTTTCTCCATTTTACTACTACACTGTTGTTACAATAGCAAGTCAACGCTAACTGAACAATGCACTGATTAGACTCAACTGGTTTTATTCTTGCATATTTGCAAGGCATGTGTGTATCACATGGCCTCAACACTTGCACACTTGTGTCACATTTCAAAATTATGTTTGGAAAAAAAATGCTATATTTAAGATATGCGTTGTTTTTCTACTACGCTTGTATGCTTTTTAAACGAAAAAAATTGGCCTGGAAGAAGGCAAAAAATATTATCATTATAGCCATCAATGTGATATTACTTGTGTTATGGTATGTATGTTTATATGACTTCAGTTGGTTTCATTTATACTCTGTTACTATATATTGTTATTGGGAATTTGAATTGAATTAACTGTGTCGACTCCATTGTCAATAGACATTCTTCAATTTAGGCTTGCATTCAAAAAGAGGCAACTTGGTACAGCTTGTTCTTAGTTACTATCATTGCAATAGAACTAAAAACTGTTATTCTCATTTTATAATTATTAAATGAATAATCTTTATTGTTTAGACACTTCAACAAATGAAACTACAGATGCTGCGGCACAGCCTGCTGTGAGTTTTCCTGATGCAAGGCACCTTTTAAATGTCGAAAAAGTTAAACAGATAGAACAGGAACTAGACATTGATGAATTAGTAAGTATTTGGAATTCAGTAAAACATAGGTAGTAGACATTTAGATAATTGTTTTTCAACCATTTTAAAAAACAGATAATGTTCTTGTTACCCAGAGCAGATGTTGAATACCTTAAACCAGAGGTTTCGGTGGCCCCCTGATGCTACATATCTACCATATTCCCAAAACTCCTCAAAAATGTGAAGATCAGATCTAATGATCATTTTTTCCACTCCAACGTAGACCGCCCTTGAGTCTCCCTTGGATCCTTTGGGGTTCAACTGGACCACTTTAGGAATGACTGCCTTAAACAAAAATAATTCTTGTAACAGTCTCACACTTGCGTTGCTTAGAGGCATTGTATATTATGTATTAGAGATTTGAACATTCGTTACAACTAATTTAAGTGTAATTAATTTTTGATGGAGAAGTCCCTACTAATTTCTTGAATTAAATCATCCACGACAATAATGTTTTATATAAAAAGTCCTAGAAATCTAGTTATATCACTGTACCATATCGGCTTGTATAAAAAAAAAGTACTTATAGAAAAAAAAGGTTCTTTTCGATTTTTATATTTTCTGAAAGTTGATAGGATTTTTTGGATTTCCTTGAATAATTTCAAACTAGGGATAGACAGTGTAACTCTAATGTTCCTTTTTCTGTTTAACTGTCTACCTTTTAAGCTTTCCCATATAGCATAAAGCAATGATATCCATTTGAATATGAATTTGTCATAAAATTAAAAATCCAATTTTTGTATGACTGAACAGCAAACCAAATTGTTTTGTTCAATAATCCTTATACAAAATGTAAATATTGTTATTTATGTTTATAAAAATGTTTTGATTTCAGATTTCTTTGATTTACTTATTACTAGAAGATCGCACTGAAATAGAAGTTCAGCTTCAGAGGATATTGTTATTATTGTCAGGAGGCAATAAAGATATATTGTCTTTGTGGGCAGAATACCATTCACACAAAGGAGATTATTGGGAAAAAAAATTAGTAGAAGCATTTTGTACAATTAAAAACTTTGCAGTTTTACGGAAATTAGGTTAGTTTTTTTTTACTTTTTTTAATCGCAGTAATTTGAAAATCATCTGTTTGATATATTGGCATGGATGAACCTTAGAAATTTGAAACTTTAAATTATTGCTTCGCAATAACAAATCTATCACATTTTTTAAGTTTTTTTTCACTACAGTATTTATATTTGTTGATACATTATAGGTGTTAAATTAACCCATCAGCGCCCGGAACTATTTTTTGTTTTTTTTTTATTCTACCTGTCTTATATTAGTTGAGATTAGTGTAATAACAATAAAAAAAATAATAAAAAAAATTAAAATTGTTTGAAAACAGAAATATTAGCTGATACCATGTGGTATCACTGGGCGGTTAAGGTACAATGAATTAACCCAAGAAACAAATCTTTATTCGTTTGCATTTATAAAGTTATATTGTGTATTATCTTTGAAAATAATGTAGACACATGTATATATCTATAGAAGTAGTACCTAGGACGTGTAACTGTTTACTCATTTGTATGATATTTGGCGAAACAAGGAACACATAACCCAACATCACACTTTGTACACATGGTTCTTCCAAAAGATTTACAGTCCATACCAGCACAGCGGCGTCTGTTACATGGAGCAACGTAATGGTGCATACCATCAAAACGTACTGATGGAAGAAGAGTCCTGGAAGTGGAAGTTTTTGCTGGTCCTGGCATTTTAGGAGCTACACCGTAACGCACCAAGTATACCTGTACTAGTTCCCTCCTAAACTGTAGATTTGTGGTTTTACTATTGCGTTTTCTGTATAGTAACCAGGCGTTGTTTATTGCAGCATCCAATATCCATGTAAATATATTCCAGTACCACTTTTTGCTTCTTATGCCAACCCGATAACTGGAAATACACTCATCCATGAGGTCGGTTCCGCCCATATTTTGATTATATTTGGCGACGCAATATGGGCGATCTACTAATATAGTTTTTTTCCCGGCCTGTGAGAATCGTTTGACGGATCCCAATGGGGATACTCCTGCATCGGTGGAAGCCATGGTAACTACAGAATTATCTAGCCATCTCACTAAAAGTATTCCAGAATTTTTTTCCAAGACGTGCCGATATTCGCCCCTCTTTTTTTTGGAAAACGACTTTTTATTGAGTAATGGACATGATTTCGGTATACGGTTTTCTCTTATGGTACCTACAGCACCATAGCCTAAAAATCGTAGATAACCAAATAGGTTAAACCTTGTAAACAGATTATCGACATCAATATTATAGCGTAAATCTGGATGACGTAATTCTTCAAGCATCAGTACTAATGGGGATGCTGATTTCCCAAAGAGTGTCTCGTATTTTTCATTTCCACGAGGATTTTTGCCCTGGTATAGGTCAAAATTCACCAGATAACCCTCTGTCGAGTTCAACGACCACATTTTGTAGCCAAATCTAATTGGCTTGCCACGGATGAATTGTTTACAGCCGTGGCGGCCGTAGTACCGTATCATTGACTCATCAAAGTCAAGATTCTGAACAGGCACAAAATTATCTAAAAATCGTTTTTTAATTTTATCCATCAATGGACGAATCTTCCACGCCTTATCTGAAACATCCATTTTAGTATTGTCGGCGAAATGGAGAAATCTTTGTATTTGTATAAAGCGATTTCTCCTCATAGAGTTACTAACCAATATGTTTTTTGCATCTTCCTTTAAATCCCAATACATACGCTTAGACGGAAGGGTATTATAGCCGCTCAAAATTAGGATACCCAGGAAACATTTGATTTCGGCTGCTGAAATTTTTGGATCGGGTTGATTTAAAAAAATTGCATATTTTTGAGTCTCTTCTACCAGATATTCGATAATCTCATTGTCAAAAAACATCTCAAATATATCGACACATGACAAGCTCTCATACTGGGAATAATTTGCCTCTGGAAAACTGTGCCGTCCAGTTTCTAAATCACCTTCGGTCCAAATGCAATCCAATTTTTTATCAAGACGGTCATTGATCCAAATGTAGTTGGGTTGTACATCATGCTCTGTCTGATCGGTCTGACTTTGAGATCCTTCCTGAATCACCTCAGCGGTTGAAGGTAGATATTCCTCAGCTACCGTCATAGGTTCGACACTATTGTTACCCATTCGAGTATTGTCTATTAGTTTGATTTCCACCGGTGCCCGTAGCTGTCTTCCCGTTAGGTTTTGAACCATACCTCCTTCGTCTTCATCTGCAGAGTCTTCGTCGGTCTCTATGTTACTCTCAGGGGGCTCTATAAATATTTCATCTACTTCATTAGCAATATTTTCGTCTTCAAAAACCATATCCAAAGCTTCGGACAAAGTTAGTCCTCATCTGAAATAAAACCGTATTTTATAGTAGTTGAAACGCCCAGTGATACCATTTGGTATCACCGACTTTTGGACACCCTATACAATGTTACTTTTAAAAAATGAGTAAAGTACATAATGTCCTATCAAAGTATACACCAATCCTAATATATTGTACTGCTTTCGTTAAAAAAAAAGTTTAGACAACGGAATAAATTCACTTACGTAAAACGAATGTCCATGATTTGTCGATGTTGGAAAATTCCACAGTAAAAGCACGTGTTCACAGCTGCTACGTCCGCACAGATTCTACCGCGATCGTTGTCGTACAACTGATGGTCTTTGGTTAAGCCAAATAGAGAATAAAATTTGACCCCCTCCTATTTGTGTTGGAAAGCCTGTCCCTATAGTTACCGCGGATTTGTCGATACCATACGGTATCACTGGGCGTTAATGGGTTAATCCATCTTTTATTAGGACTACATGTTGACATCCACCACTCTATATCTGTCATGTTGGAAATAACAGTCTTGCATCAGGACCTGATTATAAAGGGACAACTTTCCACGAAATTGTAACACTACCAGTAACAGGTTTGAAAACTCTTCAGCTGCAGATTCCAAAGCCTTTTGCGTCTCTCGATTAAACTTATATTTTCTTTATTATTTATTAGACTTAGCATGTGCGCATTAAAGTGGCACCTATCAACAGCTTGTACATACTCCAAAATAACTTTTTTTTAGGGCAGAGCTGTCTAGACACTAATTTATATCGTTTATTAAATGTTCCCAAATAACACCAGACCTAGCGGTTGTGCAATTCTCTTTCTGCATTAAATCTAGTGCTCACAATATAGGTTCTAGTCGGGCCATCAGATTTTCAGCATTACATTTAATGGCGATGTTAGAAACCAATTTATTGATCTCATTATCAATATTATTGCGATGTTCCTCACAAATTTATGCCAGTTTTTGAAATATGCCTCAAGTGAGTCAAATGAGCTTTTCCAGCGTACCTCAATCGGCAATGGAAGTGATGATCTACTGTAAGAAATTAATAATTCTTGTGCTAAATGATTATTTTGAAAATACTTAATTATCCGCACTATAATGTTCAAACATTTAAATCTTTGGAAAGCAGATAATAAATGGGCCAGTCATATGTAATAACATCATCAGTTTTCTCTTGTATTTGCAATCTCATTCTTGCCATATTAGCGGCGTTATCTGTTCATCACTTCTTACAAAACATTTGAATTTTTTTTTTCAGTGTTGAATGATTTCTAAAGTTAAACTTGTCAAATACTCACTGGTATGGAGACTACCAGATGGAACTGTTGTGTTAACCAAAAAATAGAGTACCATCTTCATTTACAACACAAACACATATTATGAATTCGATTCTTATGTTGGACCATCCGTTGATACTTAAACTGTTTTATTTTCTAAGTAAATTTACTTTTCTAATTCCTCTGGTATACTTGATCCAAAAAGGAGTTTCATGTTTTTTGATGTGATTTGTTAGTTACAGATTCATGTATTACGAATTTTTAATGTTTGAAGTTCTCCAAAAAACATGAATTAGTACATTAGTATCAATAGGAAATATGGAACTTTTCTCCAACACTTTCAATTTTAAATTAATTAAATCTATCTATTTTGAAAAGCTCACCTTCTCTAGTAGATCCACGTGAGTGAAAATTCTTTTGAAAATCAAATTATTCAATTCTTAAAAGAATATGCTGTTCCGAAGAAACGGTACGCCTTTTATTTTTAGAACGATATCGATGAAATTCTTTTTAAAACCATGTGTAGAATAGTTCCTCAGACCTTTAAAAGCTCTGCATTTACCTTAATCAAATCAAATATTATACTACATGACATTAAAATCGAATCCCAACAACAAAAACTTATAAAACAACAACACGAAGGCATTACAAATCACAGGGGAATTCACGAGACTGCTAACCAACTAAAAACCAAATTTTATGGGCCAAAAGTAAATAACGACGTAAAAGATTTTATCAATAACTGTTCCATTTGTCAACAAGTTAAATATGAGACACTCGCCTCTAATAAAACTTCAGCTAACCCCAACTCCAAGAAAACCACTCGAAACGTTACACATAGACACTTTTAAATTTGACAATACAGTTACCATGACAGTATGTGACAGTTTTAGTAGATTTTGACAAGCTTACATAATTCCAACATTATATGCGATTCACATCTATCAGTCATTATTATAATTCATTTCTACGTATAAAATTCCAGAAAACATTGTATCTGATAACGGCACAGAATTGACTCAATCCACTCTCAAAGGCTTTGCTAAATTATATGGTATTAACTGGCATTATACTCTTCCACATATTTCTAATAGCAATGCAATCGTAGAAAGATTTCATTCTACAATATTAGAACACATGAAAACATTATCCCTAACGAATCCAAAATTAAACCCATTCTAAAAACTGAGATTGTCTGTTTTGGGATACAATAACTCAATTCACTCTGTAACCAAACATAGGCCTATTGACCTTCTTCTAGGACATCTTCACTTAAAAGATCCCATCGAAATCGCCGACGAAGCTCAACCAGATAACATTCAATTAAATGAACATAAAGAAACTATGAAATAATTATATGACAGAATACATACCGACACTAGTAACAAAAAACAAAAAAATATCGAAAAATTAAGTGAAAAACGTAGAGATCCCCCAGGCATTCCCACTGGCACTACCCTTTATAAGAAACAATCGGAACGACAATCTAAAACTAAACCTCCATATAAACCCGAACACATTTTGACATCAAAAGATATTACAGTAACGACTTACAAAAACAACTATCATAAACAACTATTTAAACCCATAAGAAAACTAATTAATGTAACTTCACAGGACGTTGACTCTTCAGACAGTGACGAACCAGAAGATACAGATTAAATCCTTGAAAAGTAATCCCGGCATCCTATCTTTCGAACTAGGACCAGCTAGGATAAAAATCGCTTCCCATACATTTCTACACTATATCCCTACAAACTCTATCCGAAATCAAATCACAAATCTAAGTTTACAATATTACTCATTAAACAACTTATTTAATAAGACGAACCATATTCATGAACATTCTTTGAGAAATGTTTTTAAACAATTGCAATTTGAAGTTAATAGTATAAATGTTAAAATGAACTCCATATTTCCATCTAATCGAATTAAAAGAGGAATAATCAACCCTCTTGGCTCGCTAGTGAAACTCGTTACTGGCAATATGGACCAAGAAGATGCCAACAATCAGCTTCTAATATCCAATACATTATATAGAATTTCAAGAAAATTTTTGTCAAATAAAAATTAATCTGGACTCTATGTCCAGCTTTCTTAACGATATCGAAAATGCAGTTTTGCCAGTTTAGGTGTTCTGCATCAAAGCGTAATCTCCCGTAAGGATCTTAAAGAAATAGTTCAAATTTTATATAACACATACACATATGATCAATTATTATTCAATGAAAACCAAATATTAAAATATTATGCTATTTTTTATACTAAATTTTATTATGATAAAGATAAAATAATATTTTCACTAGAATTTTCACTGGTCCATCCAGATGTGTTTACTTTCTACCACTTATATTCCGTACCTAATATAAATAACTCCGTCCTTATTCCTCCTTCTACTTACCTAATTATGAGCAACAACCAATATCAGTACCAAGAAGAAGAATGCATCAATCTTCAATCCGTCTACTACTGTAAAACCAACAGGCTACAAGTAACCAGAGAAACAAAAGACTGCATCACATCTCTCCTCTCAGTCACATCATCGCCAGAGAATTGCCAACTAATCGCTGTAAAAGTCTCCAAACCAATAATAGAAGAAATTAACGAAAGCCATTACATTGTAATATTCCCAGACTCACAGAAAATACAAACAGATTGTGAAGAATCAGGAGTTTCAGTCTTACAAGGAAGCTACTTATTAACAATCCCGCCAAGATGCTCTATAGCTACTACAAAATACACATACTACAAAATACACATACAAAAACGACAAAGATATCATCGGTAGCTCTCGAAGGAATCCAAGAAGTAACATTTCCAATTTTGAATATCCAAGAAATACAGCTAAAGAAAATCAACTTAGACAAACTTCATAAACTGCAACTTCAAGAAAACAATGCAAATCCGCTTGATGAACTCAAGATGCCTGTGACCTTTTCTCGAATTGCTATCAACTCAAGTACCATAATCTGCATACTTCTAATCTGTTATTTCCTATTTAAATATAGAAACCTTATGAGAAAGGGTTTTCAGCACAAAAAGAAGCCTACCAACATCGATCCAACTCAAGTGGTTCCACCCTCGCTTCACCCTTGAGTTTTCTTTGGGGATGGAGGAGTTATGAAACGAAACATGTCCCGTCAGCTGTATTCGTGACCTTATATGGTATTGTTACATCGAACCATCATCGGACGATCGACTACGTCATAATGCTGAATTGCACTACTGGACACAGCATAGTTTCATTATACATATTTTATTTTCAGAATGATATTAGACTTCATATTGTTAACTTCAATAAATATTAATAACGTGTAATTATTATAATTAAATAATTTTTTAAAAAGTAAAGTTTTAACTTGAAAACAGAAAGATGTATGTATTCACATTGACTGATTGATGGAATTAAAAATAATAAAAAACTGGTTAAAACATTCATATTACAACTGAATCGATGCAAAACATGTGTGGTAAAAATAAAGGAGTAGTTGTAGCAAATATTAGTGTATTTGGATATGTCTGAAGTCTCGATGAAACAGATGCCACTGTAGATGATGGATAAAACTTTTTGATTTTGATTTAAAAAAAATAAAATAGTCAATAGCTAGTTGCAAATACCCAACTTTTTTTTATTATTTTTAGGTTATGAAAAATCAAATGTTATCGCCCATTTTCTTCCGCATCACCCCCATTCTTTATACATAAATAAGCTTAAAAAAACCGTATATTTAATTTGTGACAACTTAAATGAAGAAGAAACAAGAATCTTTCTCGACTATGTCCGGCAAAGTTTCAATAAACGCAATATATATTTTGATGAATATGGTGTTGAATACCTTGAAGTATATTTTTTAAAATGGGAAAGTATTAATCAATTAAATTACAATGAAATTAAACAAATACTAAAAGTTATGGGATTGGAACATTTGAAAGACAAATTGGAAAAAGTATTATCGGAGGTAAGAAGTTATTGCTGTAAATACATTTTAGATATTTAGATTATTAAACATGCAATTTTTCAGTTTCCTGAAGAATCTAGACAGAATTCAGATAGATCTTTAGGCTGTACAGACAGACTTTCTGTAAATGAAGTTAACTGTCGATCTTTACAAATCAGAGATCAGTTCAACAGGAATTTAGATCTAACAAGTCGCAATAGAAAAATTTCAGCTACTTGTATGGACAATCAAAGAGTTGAAATGTCTACTAAAAGAAACTTGGAGATTATGTCATTAGAACAAATTATGCAAAACCAGCAACATGAAAATAACTTCATGGATTATCAACATAACTTAACTCCTACTATTAAATCTATCACAAACAATGTAACAGAGGAAAATTGTTATAAAATAGATCCAAATAGACCCGGAGTTGTTCTGATTATAAATCAAAAAGTATTCTATAATGAAGTGAGAGGAGAATTTAAGGTAAATAAATGAATTTTCAGTAGGTATTAAATATCTTATGGCTCTAATATAAATGATACAATTAATGAACACTTGAGTATTAACATTACGAATAACATGTTATAAATGCCTTTCATTATGTTGAATGCCATATTTTTTGCAATATTAGGAAGTAAAGGACGTTGCATTTGTTGTATCAAAAAATAAAATCTTAGAAATATAAACTACAATTACACTTGTTGTAACTGTTGTTGCAGCCTACTGGGGGGTTGGAAAAGATGGGGGAAAATATCTCATCATTTTTATATTCCATGTATGCTCCAATTAAGATCATAATAAAATTTCTTGTATAAGAAATTACCGATAATTAAAACAATGAAACTGATGAACGGTTTCTGACCTTTCTACTGAACCTGTAGCTTATTTAATTTTTATTTTTATTCTATAAATTGGTTGTAGCACTTACTACCTCCAGATCATAAAACCTTACACAATAGAGAAGGTACAAATAAGGATAGAGATAAACTTAATGAGATTTTCAACCAATTTGGATATAAAGTGATTGTAAAAAATGATCTCGACCATTTAGCTATGTTGGAAGAAATTAAGAATACAGTAGATTCTATTTGTAATGAATCTAGTCTATTTATTTGCATCATGTCTCATGGAGACGAAGGTAAGTAATTCAAAATTTTTAAACACACATGAAGATTTTTATATGTTAGCAAATATTACAATAATATTGTTAGAATTCAAGGCTGCTGTTGTTAACGTTCATAATTCTATCAATTAGTTACCAGATTTATGTGAATCACAAAATTATGAGTTTCATTTTATTATCTCAATTTAATTTAGCATTCAGACTATGGAACACTTCTGAATAGTTTGAATTAATTTTTAATCTGAAAAATGCTTCATTAGTTGTGACGTCATATGACAAAACTTGCAAACGGCCATGATACAAAGAAAACAAGATGTGATTCTATAGCATTACATGGATTTTAAATGCATTTGAGGAGTTGTGTATTGTTAAGATTAATATAATTCCCACATTGAGAATAAATTAATTTATTTATTAACAGCATGGTGTCCAACTTCAAAGAGAAACCGAAATCTAATAAGTAAAATACAAAATAATGACTATTAAGACTATTTTTCACTTACTCTGGCTTTTACTGCATCAAAATCCTTAGACAACGATTTATAATTACTAAATTTTTTAGAATTAATTATGTCCGAAAAATGTCAATTTTCCTTTAAAATAGTTAATTAATAATTTTCCAAAAAATTAATAAAGAGATTATTATTATTATTTCAAATTGTTTAGAACATTATTATTTTTTGTAAAAGTTTTAGTAATTACTAGTTTGACACTTTTATTTTTTGGCCAACGTTTCGGTGCAATTATCACCGTCTTCAGGGCTACAAAAAACAATACCGAACAATTAAAATGCAAAACAAAGACAAATTGAACAAAATTGTAACAATAGAGGAAAAAAACTCCCCTAAAAATATGAACCAAATCAGGTTACAAGGGTATAAATATGGTATCCGCCAAAATAAACAGTACCGAAACAGAGAGTGCTGTGGAGTTGTTTATGTAATATGGATTTGTCATATTTGACTTAATTGTCATTAGTTGATATATTAATAGTACGCTGCAGTTAAATTTGATTTAAAAATGGTTCTAACAACGGAAGAGAAAGTTTTTTTGGTAGAGCATTATTTTCGTTCATACGGAAAAGGTCGTAATGATGGTCCAAGCTTAGAACAGGTGTCAATAAAATATCAACAAAAATTTAATAAAGCAGCTCCTAGTAAAAGTGTGATGTTAGCTGTTGTTGAAAAATTTCGTCGCACTGGTAGTGTATTGTGTCAACGTAAAGGTTCTTCAGGTCGTCGAAAAACAGTATGCACTAACGAAAATGAAGGACGTGTTTTTAACCAAGTTGTGCAATCACCTCAAAGAAGTCTTGTAAGAACTGCATGTAAACTAAACATTAGTGAAACGTCTTTACGTCGCATGTTCAAATCAATTGGTGGTTATCCATACTGTATTCAAGTTGGACAACGACTAAATGCTGCGGACAAACGTGCAAGAGAAATTTACTGTGGTCGCATGTTGAGTTTAATTTACGAAGATCCCGAATTTTTGAAAAACATATGGTTTTCAGACGAGAGTCATGTTCATCTTAGCGGCTATATTAATCGACAAACAACCAGATTCCTTGGATTTGAACATCCTGATGTCATTGTAGAGAAACCACTCCACAGTCTTCGAGTTACCGTTTGGTGCGCGGTATCTGGTCATGGAATGGTTGGTCCTTATTTCGTTGAAGATGATAATCAGAATCCACTTACTGTCAACCAAGAGCGTTATAGAGAGAAAATTATTATACCTTTTGTGAGAGATCTAAATAACTTTTGCCGTGCACGAAATCTACAGTTTCGCACACAATGGTTCCAACAAGATGGTGCAACGAGCCATACAGCTGTGCGCACCTTAGACTTACTCCGTCAGCATTTCGTTAATAGAATAATTTCTCGGGGAACATACTTCGAATATCCTTCTCATTCACCTGATCTGACGCCACCTGACGCATACATTTGGGGCATAATGAAGGACAAAATATTTCACTCGGAAAATCCGCCGGCGAATATTGCCGAACTACGGGAAAGAATACAAAATATTTTTCGGCAGTTACATCAACCATTTTTTATAAATATGTTTATTGACTTACAAAATCGATATGAAGCTTGTTTGCGTCGAAATGGTGAATATTTTGAACACTTACATTACAGAAATTAAAAATTAATTTTTATTTTCGGTACTGTTTATTTTGGCGGATACTGTATATATAAAATACATTTGTAAAACACAAATGTAGAAGTAAAAAACAATCAAAAAACAACATAAGCACTTAATGGATTCAACAGCAATTAAAGAACTAAAGATATAACTAATATATCAGAAAACTTGATTTTGAGATGTTGCCAAATTGTGTCGAGAAATCAACAAATAAAATTTTTGATTAGATAGTAATATATACGATTTAATTTATCTGTATCTGTTTTCCCGTTAATAGAATTTTTGCTTTTTTGGATTATAACCATCTCACTAATTAGTCTCTTCTTATAATTCTGCTCAAAATCAACAATGCTCACGTTTTCAAAATCGAAGTCATTATTTCTTTCAAAATGGTGAGTCTGCAAACCTGTTTTATTTGGGTCAGTAAAATGTTTATCCTTACAATAATGTCTGTGCTCTCGAACTCTATCCTGTAGGAGCTGTTTAGTTTGGCCAACATATTTTTTTTAACATTTATCGCCATTTTACAATCTACTTCATCACACGAGTATTTAGTAAAATAGTTGGGCGTTTTCGAGCTTAGAAGTGAGATGCCCATTGACATTTTCACTTATAGTGCACTAAGCATTGTTAGTGTTGTTGGGGAAGGTCTTCAATTTTCAGTTAATTGGTCCATTCCTGTATAAATTTTCTATTAGGTTGTTTGGGTGACCAGTCAGTCGCATCTGGTATTTAGTGGAAACCATTCTTATTACTTCTCTGACATAAGTGATTTGAAGGTCATAATTGAGAGTTTGGTTGCTAATATACCAGGGAGCATTAACAATGTATCGCAGTGTTTTCGACCGAAATATTTGTAATGTTTTTATTGTAGTGGGTTTTGCACTCCATATGTCCATATAGGTTTTAGCATTACTTTGTATAACAGCAACTTGTTTTTGGTTGATAGTTTGGATTTTCGACCTATTAGCCAGTACATTTGGTTGAATTTGATGTCTAGCTGTTTTCGTTTTGTTTGTATATGTTTCTTCTAGGTTAATATTCAATCTAGGTGCAGACCTAGATATCTCACATCACTTTTGACTGATATTGGGACTCCGTCAATCGTTACTGGTGGGCAGTTGTGGCAGGTAGAGAACGTCACCTAGACGGATTTGGATTGGTTCATTTTAATTCTCCATTTTTTTATGCCACGTGTTGAATTGGTTCAGATGAGTTTGCATATTTATTGAAGAGGTAACTGGATAACTATCAACAGAGAGAATGGCGACATCATCCGCAAAGGCAGCTATCATTTCAGGCAGGTCATTAGTGTACAGGAGGTAGAGGAATGGTCCTAACACGCTTTCTTGGGGCACTCCAGATTTTATCTCATAGTTGTCTGATATTGAATCATTGTGTTTAACTGAGAAGTGTTTTCAGCTAGGTACGACTTTAAGAGGAGGTAAAAATTGTTGTTGAGAGTATTTTTTATCTTGTAGAGTAGACCCGTATGCCATACTTTACTGAAGACATGAGAGACGTTTAGGAATACTCCACTGCATTACTCTTTTCTTTCTAGGGTTTGGCCGATGGTGTTCACTATTATGTATGTTTGATGGGTGGTAGACACGTTCTCTCGAAATGCAAACTGGTAGTTGGGTAAGATGTTTGTTAGGTCATATTCGTCTTGAATTCTCTTTCGAATATTTTGCTAAGGATGGATGTTAGGCGGATTGGTCTTTATGAGAGTGTTTCCTGCGGGGGTTTGCCGTCTTTGTGGATCATTATTATGTGGGCTTATTTCCATATAGCATGAAAGTAGCACACGCTCAGCATGTGATTGTAGATTTTTGTAAGGAAGACAATGGCTTTCCTGGGCATTTTCTTGAGAATATGTATGTTTGATGGGTGGTAGACACGTTCTCTCGAAATGCAAACTGGTAGTTGGGTAAGATGTTTGTTAGGTCATATTCGTCTTGAATTCTCTTTCGAATATTTTGCTAAGGATGGATGTTAGGCGGATTGGTCTTTATGAGAGTGTTTCCTGCGGGGGTTTGCCGTCTTTGTGGATCATTATTATGTGGGCTTATTTCCATATAGCATGAAAGTAGCACACGCTCAGCATGTGATTGTAGATTGTTGTAAGGAAGACAATGGCTTTCCTGGGCATTTTCTTGAGAATTTGTGCAGTTATCAGGTCATAGCCTGGTGCTTTTCTGTTGTTAAGTTTCTGTATTTCCATTTTGACTTTCCCTGGGCTAATGGGTTTGATGGGTGGTGACATTTGGCACGGAGCATCCAGGAATTCGTCAACGTTGTTGGCGTGACCAGGTGCTGCTTCTGGTGGCTCGAAAACATGTGAAAGGGGGTCAGTAAAATTGTCAGCTTTTTCTTGATTTGAGTGTGCCCATCCGTTGTTGGAGGTTCGTATAGGAGACACTGGTGGTGTGGATCTTTTGAACTTTTTTGTTGCTTTCCATAAGCTGTAGTCGTCTACAGATAGGCTTTGGGTAAAATACGTGAACATTGAGTTTTGGGCATCTCTGAGTGATTTAGAGAGTTCACGTGATAGTCTTCTGTATTGGCGAAGATTATTGTTATTGCGTGATATTTGCCGCTTTGCTCTGGCTCTTCTTTTCTCAGTTATGAGTTGTCGAATATGCAGTGGGGTACTGATACAGGCAGTGGATTGTATTTCATCCCGAAGAGTGGCATACCATGCTGCTTGCTGCATTGTGTTAGTGAAGTATTGCACAACTTCGTCTATTTCGATTAGGTTTTTTATACTAACAATCAGATTTATAGTGTTTGTTATGTGCGCCTTGTAGAGGTACCACTTGGTCCATGCTGAGGTCAGTTTGGGGTGAGCATTTTTATTTAGGGTTGTAGAGCATACAATGCATACATTTGCAATGACAGGTACGTGGTCCGATCTTAGTTCATATTGAGATTCTATTGTACAGTTTTGTGTGGTTATACCGTGCACTATGTAGAAGTCAAGGAGATCTGGTAGTTTCCTGGGGTCAGTTGGTCAGTATGTGTGTTCTCCATTGGTGAGATGGTTTTAGTTTCTATCATTCATAGCTTGAAGGAGGTTACGTCCTTTAGTAGAGAGGAATCTTGATCCCCAGTGTGTGTGTGTTTCGCCTTCCAGTCCCCTCCAGTAATAAATTTGTTTCCAAGGAGGTTAAATAATTGTTTGTAGTGATAATGTGCCGTTCTTTCATAATATTCTATAATTTACATTTGTTACATTGTCAAACGCTTTCTCAAAGTCTATAAAGCTTATATGTGTGTTCTCTGTTGTATGCTGTGTGTTTTTCTATGATTTGTAGTATTGTGAATATTCTATCTATTGTCAATATACCTTTTCTGAAACCAATTTGTTCTTCTTCTACACGTTCTTGTGTTATGATTTTCAGTCTATTATTTAGTATCCTGGCATACATTTTATAATCGGTGTTTACATGAACATAAATAAATGTTATGTATTGTTTACCTTGTTGAACATAAAATATTGTCTACTAATTTTCCTTTATCCCGTTTTTCCATACGTGTTTTTCTAAGACTACTTTTAGTTTGTGCCAGTGTGGTGAAGGGTAAATTTAATGTAGGCACTGTTTCATCTTTTAAAATTCTACGATTTTTTGATGAAAAACCAGTTAATTCAAATCCCTCTTAAAACTGTTCTCGGACAAATTTGTTGAATAGACCCTGGCAAATTTTATGTTAATAATATCGTTCCTCTTATATGCGTTCATACAACTCTTCTATATAACTTGATCCTTTGGGAATCGAAAAAACATAATGTTCCTATTCACTTTATTTTTATTGTTGCTGTTGCACAAAGCTCTACCACACACCTCATTGTTGCTCAAAATAACTGTTTTTTGCAATCATAACTAAAAAACTTGCCCTACTTTTTAAATACACAACTCACACCAATATAAGCACAAAAGTAAATAAAAACCAAAAATTCTCTATTATTGAAAGCGAGGAGACGTTAACCTTTGGTCACCACAATATGTCACAGTACTCTTGACATATCCACAAGATCACATTTTGTCTTCTTTGTATCAATACTAATACCCATATGTACTAACATATTTAAAACCTCCACAGCAAAACTCCTTTATAATTTTTTTTTTATAAATTATTCTATTCTATTTTATTTATTTTTATGAAATTTCAAGCTCCAGTACTATGTTCTCACAAATTTACCATGTAACATGTACCTGTTGTACTGTTTTAATTAGATAAGAAGATATTTGAGATTAATTATGCATGATGTACTAATTGCTTACATATATGAAAACATCACAATCAATAGTATTAAAACGAATAGAACTAAAAAATAATTCTACAACTCTTTGCGAAAAAGTAATTTACGTTTGCTAAATCGTAGATAAGACAATATGTATACAGTTTAAAACTAACTTAATGTAAGTAATATCAGTATGGATTGATAGAATACAGAGCCCTGAAACTTTTGTATTTAACTTTACTTTTGCGCCCAACCTATCTAATATGAGAGAATAGTATTGATTTTCCCCAATTTTTTTTTTGAGTTATTTTTGCGTTTTTCAGCAAGAACAACACGAAAAAACAGTTTTTAGAAAAAAATCCTGTGTGTATGTCGGTCGGCCACTTTTCGTAACATGTCTTGTTAGCACAATACAGCCTCTGTAGTGCAACAAGTCACCATTTTCATAATTGAATATTATTCAAGACATCCCACAGATGAACCCTATTGATTTTCAGCTCACCAGAGCCGGTACAACGGATGCTATGGTACTCAAAGTATGACATTTTTGTCATTTTTGGAGAAATTTCAGTTTGTTAGCACGATACAGTCTCCGGAGTGTATACATGTGACCAATTTTATGATTAGATATTGTTCAGGGCATCTTATATATGATCCCAATTGATTTATTTTCAGCTCACTAGAGCCAGTATAACGGGTCCTATAAATCCAGATATACGATGTTTTTGGTAATTTTTGGAGAAAATTCGGTTTGATAGCATTATACAGCTTCCGAAGTGTATAAAAGTGACAATTTTATGATAAGATATTGTTCAGGGCATGTCACAGATGTGGAAAAGTTAGTTTTAATCTTTAAAACCGTTTATTACTTTTCCGCCCAACCTATCTAATATGCGAGAAAAGTATTAGTTTACCCCAAAAAAGTTTTGAAAAAAAAATTGGGTTATTTTTACGTTTTTCATCAATAACAACACGAGAAAACGGTTTTTAGAAAAAAAATCCTATGTGTATGTCGTCGACGTTGTCGTCAGTCACTTTTCGTTGCATGTCTTGTTAGCACGATACAGCATATGGAGTGCAGAAAGTCACTAATTTTGAATTGAATATTGTTCAGGATATTTCACAGATGAACTCAGCTCATCAGAGCCAGTACAACGGGTGCTATAGTACTTGAAGTTCGACATTTTTGTAATTTTTTGAAAAATTTCAGTTTGTTAGCACAATACAGCCTCTGGAGTGCAACAAGTCACCAGTTTTATGATTGAATACTATTCAGGACATCACACAGATGAACCCTATTGATTTTCAGCTCACCAGAGCCAGTACAACGGGTGCTATAGTACTTGAAGTACGATATTTTTGTAATTTTTTGAAAAATTTCAGTTTGTTAGCACGATACAGCCTCCGGAGTGCAACAAGTCACCAGTTTTATGATTAAATACTATTCAGGACATCACTCAGATGAACCCTATTGATTTTAAGATCACCAGAGCCAGTACAACAGGTGCTATAGTACTTTAAGTACGACATTTTTGTCATTATTGGAGAAATTTCAGTTTGTAAGCACGACACAGCCTCCGGAGTATATATAAGTGACCAGTTTTATGATTGGATATTATTCGGGACATCTCGAAGATGAATCCCATCGATTTTCAGCACACCAGGGCCGGTACAACGGGTGCTATAGTACTCAAAGTACGACATTTTTGTCACTTTTTGAGAAATTTCAGTTTGTTAGCACAATCTAGTCTCCAGAGTGTATATAAGTGACCAATTTTATGATTGAATCTTGTTCAAGGTATCTCACAGATATACCCTATTGATTTCCAGCTGACTAGAGCGAGTACAGCGGGTCCTATAAATCCAGATATACTATATTTTTGGAGAAATTTCGGTTTGTTAGCACGATACATCCCCCGAAGTGTATACAAGTAACAGTTTTATTATAGAATGTTGTCCAGGGCATCTCAGAGATGCGGAAAAGTTAGTTTTAAACTGTAAAACCGTTTATTTTTTAAAAGCTATCGATAATCGAATTATTAAATCATTACCTTACATTTTGAACAATGTGTATAACATTGATAACTTTTCATGAGAATCTTTTTCCGAAATTCATTTGGATAAAATGTTCTCCTGAGGTCTTATTGCACCAATAGATAATCTGAATGATCAAAATTTATTATTAACAGTTAAAATTCAATAACTGTCAGGATTGTTGACTGCTGGATGTTCAGTGTGCTACTGTTGTCTTAAATTAAAAACATTATAGTACATACATTTTGTATTGCAAATAAAATTTAATGCACAGAAGCGTTCAAAATGTTGCATAGGGCTCACGAAAAGACCAGTCTCAGCTACCTCTCTTAAGATGGCAGGACCAATTGAGGAGAATCAATTCAGACCTATTGTGACATTTAGTACTTATTTTGTACTAATTTGTACCATCCATCCAAATTTTGTACCATGTGCCATTTTTAGGAAAATCGTTGTGCTACTAGCTTAATATTAAGCTAGCAGATCCACATTAAAATAATTCAAATAAAACAAAGGTAGCAATAAAAAAGACTGACTTTGTACTAATTTGTACCTTTATAAAACTCGATATATTCAACAAAACTGCTTGAAACAATCTCTAATTGAATTCAAATGTGTTATGCTCAAGAATAAAGTGCCTCTTTGCATGAACAGAATCAATCGTAATTTTTTTTGAGATACAGCATAATTTTTACCTTTAAATTATTAAGTTTCACATTTTATATTTTCTTTGTTCATTCGGAAACTATCCTGAACTACTATTAATCTCCAGAGTGAAGTACTCTTTTGCATAAGCCTCCTATATTAAAAGCAATATAATTTGTACTGTGAAAATATAAAATTTTATATTTTGTACCCTTACTTTGGAAATTATCCTGTTAACTCCTACTTGTCTCTAATTAGATTACAAAACGCCCAACTCTCTAAAAAGCGCAAATTTTGGTCTACAAAAGCAATTTAAAATTTTATTTACTAAATACTCGATGCTATCGATTAGACGGCAGTAAAGAGCACTTCACTTTTTCAAATTCAAATTTAAAAGTGGTTTTGTAGAATGTTCATGAATAATTTATTTATTTTTAATAAAAATTAATGTTCTATAATATCATCACATCCAAAATTTGCGCTTTTTAGAGAGTTGGACATTTTGTAATCTAATTAGAGACAAGTAGGAGTTAACAGAATATTTCCGAAGTTAGAATACAAAATACAAAATTTTATATTTTCACAGTATAACATTTGGATCAATTGTACAAATTAGTATAGAATAAGTACTAAATAATGCAATAGGTCTGAATTGATTCTGTCCAGTTGGTCCTGCTAGCTCAAGAGAGATGTATCAATCAGCGTTATGTTTGTATAGGTTATTGCTTACATTTGTTTTTAGGTGTTATATATGGTTGTAATAGCTGCCACGTGAAAGTTTCCAAAATTCAAGAGATTATGTTCACTAGAAACCAAATAAATTTAGCCGAGAAACCAAAAATTTTAATCCTACAGTCATGCCAAGGAAATGAGTGCCAAAAATGTATGTAAAATAATTTTCGTTGTAATTTAGAAAGTAAAAGTACTAGATAATGCAGCTAACATTTTAAAAATAAGTTTATTATTGTTTTCACTCCATTTGGTAAGTTTTCTAACAATTTGAAAATAGTCAAATTAATCAATTCTTATAAAATTTATTTTTACTTATTTTCGTATAAAAATCATTCAAAGCAATGTGACACCTAAAATGATTCACATGAGTTGCATTGCTATAGAGATGTTTTGTGATGCATTTTAATATCATTTGATCATAATGCCATGATTAATAACATGAAAAATAAATTAGATTTAACACTTGGAAGACACTGCAATATTGTAAATGCAATGGCATGGATATTATAACCAAATTGAAAATCAATAAAACTATTCTGGTCGCTAATAACCCTCTAGGTGGAGCAACGAAATGAAGAGCTATATGCGAATATAAAGTGAAATTTAGCGAATAAATTCAAAATGCCAAATATAATTATCAAAATTGAGTTGAATACTTCAACTTAATTTTTATTAAAATGTATTATTAGTACCTATAACTTTATTTACATTTATTGAAATTACCACTACTCTAATCTGTACTTCTTAAGAAAAGATGTAGACGGAGGCATGATTAAATGATTGTTTGCGCTATTTATTGTACAGATGATCCCAATAGCATATACCCAATAGTTCCACAACACCCGTACGTCCAGTTTTTGATGCTTCATCCAGACAAAAGAATCAACCATCCATGAATCAATGTCTTGAAAAAGGTATTAATTTTATTGAATTGATTCCATCTATCATTTTATGATTTCTCACGGAAAAGATTGAAATCACCGCTGATATAAAAAAGTCATTTCTTCAGATCAGTCTACAAGAAAGTGATAGAAATTATTCAAAATTTCTTCGGTATTTTATAAAACATAACTTGAAGATTTTTAGACATACTCATATAGTATTTGGTGTAACGTGCAGTCCATTTTTATTAGGAGCAGTCTTAGAATTTCATCTGAATCAAATCGCGAGAAGCTCAATTTGTAAAGAACATTCTTATAGTCTCGAAGTGATTTCAAGGTTAATGAAATCTTTTTACATCGACAATGTCCTAACAAGTGTATCAAATGAAGAATTTTTCAACCGATTCATTGAACAGTCAACTAAAATTTTGGCAGATTTGAGTCGAGAGGGTGGGAGCATTCTTTACCAGAAAATTCTGAAGTCGAGGCAAAAAGCAATATCCTTGGTCTTATCTGGAATCGCAAATTGGACACTCTGGAACTATCATTAGAATTGTTTGACAAAATGGTTACAAGAAATTAACTGTCTCGACCCTTACTTTATTTTTCAATATACTGTGGAGTTAACTAGAAACAGTAAGTTTCATTTAAAACACTAATAGATACAAGAATTTTAACAAAACATACGATATTATCGGCAGCTCACAAACTCTATGATCCCATTGGTTTTTCATGTCCAGTAGTACGGATCAAAAAACTATTACTGCAGAAGACTTTGTTTTTGAATTTGGGTTGGGATGATGAAATCGATGGAGAAATTCGTGAAACATTTCTAAAATGGTTACAAGATCTACCTCATTTGGCTTCTGTTAAGATTCCTCGATGGATAGCAACAGATTTGACTATTTCGACAACTCAATATATACATGTTTTTTGTGATGCAAGTGCAAACGCTTATGCAGCTTGTATATTCCTCAGAACAGAATCGGATCTTGGTGAAGTTCTGTTGAGACTAGGTGAAGCCAAATCCCCAGTAGCGCCTATTAAAAAGTTAACCATACTCCGTCTCGAACTTTTGGCCGCAACAATTGGAGCAAGAAAGTTTCGAAATTTCCAGACTAACTATGAAGTCAATTTCCATGTATTTTTTTGGTCGGTCTTCTCAACTGTATTATCATGGATCAAACGACAAGAACATTGGAAACCATTTATCTGGAATCGTGTTGAAGAAATAAAACTTTTTTCCAAATATCAGGACTGGTACAATGTTGCTGGTGAAATTAATTCAGCAGATCTTCCATCTCGAGGCTGTTTAGCTAAATCCCTAAATGATGAAAGATGGAGGAAGGGTCCTATTTGGATACAGGATCCAATTTCACAATGGCCTAGTCAAAATTTCGATTGTAACGAAGGAGGAAAACAGTTGTTTCCGCTCTATCTGTGCCTGATGATTATGCATGGTACTATAAGTATTTCTCAAAATTTAGCAAAATTGTTAACATGATTGCCTGGATCAAACGATTCATCAATAACTGCAGAAAAAATAATGTTGACGAAGAAAATTTTGGTATGCCATATGTTTTACCCTCTAATCGTGAAGTTGTAAAACGTTTAATTTTTGAAGAATACATTAGATATAATCATGTTTGGAGTTCAAGGTTTGATGAATATCAGAGGAAATTATTGGAGTCTTCAATGTAAATGCACTGTTAAATCAGTAATTAGTAGATGTATCACTTGCAGGAGATTTAAAGAAAAACTGATTGAAACTCCCAGAAAACAGAGATTGTGATGCTGCAGTGTTCGAGATTGTAGGCATAGATTTAGCAGGACCTTTGTATCTCAAGTCAAACGAAAAGGTTTGGATCGTACTGTATACTTGTGCTTGTAGGCATAGATTTAGCAGGACCTTTGTATCTCAAGTCAAACGAAAAGGTTTGGATCGTACTGTATACTTGTGCTGTCTACCGAGCTCTGCACCTTGAACTAACGTCATCCTTATCAAGCAATGCATTTATGCAGACACTAAGAAGATTTATTGGCCACAGAGGTCGACCTTCAACAATATATACAGACTGCGGAACAAATTTCGTTGGATGCGCAAACGCTTTCAAAGACTTGAATTGGTTAGAAGTAGCACATAGATGTACAACAATTCACCAAATAGACTGGAAAATGAAACCTCCAACAGCTGCTTGGAGACTGCATGTGAAATAGTCGTTGACTATCTTTGTGTGACATTTCTTCTTCTTTAGCACCACTAATAGCTTCATTTAATTTAGTATAGTTTCTAGCCTTGATAATTGTTCGAAGATCATTATTTTGAAGTCCGTTAACAAAAGCGTTTATAGCTATTTTTTCGTTAACTTCGCCCAAAATTCTATTACTTTCTTCGCTACCATCTGATTGCGCTACCGTTAATTCTACCAATAAATCTTCGACATATTGACCGAATTTCTCAATAGTTCTAGTTCCCTGCCTAGCGTTATTTGGTTGAACTGATAATATTGCTTGAGATTTTTTTGTTAGAAAGTATTTTTTAAATCTACTATTAGCAATTCATTGTTTTCGTATGTTGAAGACATTCGAAGTTTGGCACCGTTTGATAAACATCGTTTCAGTATATAATTAGTTAATAACTTTTTACCATTATTATCCAAAAGCCCGTTGTATAATTCAATAGAATCGATTAGCTGTTTAGTTATATTTTCTGCACCATTCATTATTGGTAACAGACTAGCTGCTGTTTTAATGTCAAATTTCTCCCCCATTATAATATTTGTTGGAACACAATTTCCTAGCCTACTATTTCAAATTTTTGTTATTTCTAAAATTAGCTTTTTACTAGACACTACAATTAGTTTAACGTTTTTTATATCATCAGGATGGTTATATTTGTTACTGTTAAATTGATCTTTTTCAATTTCTAATGATTCCTTAATTCGATCCAATTTACTTAGTTTATGACTTGTAATACTATAATCATCGCGTCTAATTTGTGGATCCTTATTTAAATTTCTTAAAAATACTTTTAATTCCTCGTATATGTGTTGAAATGTTTCAACTTGATTCATTACTTATTTAATACTAGTATTTAACATTTTACATAGATATACTTAATTAAATTTACTCTAATGTAACATTAACTAACCTGAACTTCATTTTACAATATTACCTTCTTACTAATTCCATAAAAAAAATTCTCAGCTTGGATTTAGACTGTTTCCTGGCTTCTTGAAATTATCTTCCTTATTTTAGATTCAAATCTCTTCTTCATGTAGTTATATAATAGGACCAACCCAAATATTATGATCATACCAAATGCTACCATTCCCATTATTTCACCAACAGAATTTTTTGCTCCATTTTGGGACAATCCATTCGACATTCCTCCACTATTGCCAGCTTGCGAAATTACAATTTCTTCTTTACTCTGAGTGGAACCCATTCTTAACCATTTTTTTTTATTTCTTCTACATGTATATAAATAGTTCTTTTGGCAGGATCGCCATGTAATGGGACTTGTTCAAAAATTAAACGTCTTTCTTCTTCTAAGTCTCTTTTTATTATATCTTTATTAAAATTTTCAATATTCCAATTAAAAACTAGGTTAGCAGAATAAATAATATTTACAATCATTTTGCGTAGTCGCAAGGTTAGTAAAATTATATAATAAACATTACAACAACAATATAAACTTAATTCTACAGGATGTTAAAAGAATAATTTAAAATATACTTATACTACATTACAATACATTGTCAAAAAGGGCTAAAAATATTCGAACAGGAAGTAAAGACGACATGTTGTCAAAGAAATCAACAATCCTGAGAGTTATGGATATTGATTGTGTCATGATGACACAAGGTGGGAGTGTGTTGGAAGACACCTTGTATTATTTTTAGGTTTTGTGTCTGATCTTGACTTTGATAGTTGATGACAATTCATTTTAATTTTTATTCGTATATATTTGATGTCACATCACTTCCTTATAATAAAGTTACTAATTTGAAGTAGTTTTGGCTCCCTATTAATTAAAACGGTATATCCATAACAGTTTTAGTAGTGGACTCTTGAGAAACTGAACTAATAGCAGTTTTAACAGTTTAGAACATTTTCAACAGGTTTACCTCAGCCAAATGTTCTTTCGGAACACCGCATCTGGTTCTGAGCATTGAAGTTGCCAACTAATATAAAAGGAAAGGAAAGTTAATTAATAAGATTGCTAAGCTCAGATTTTTTTAAGGCATACTTGGGAGGAATGTTATAAGCTACATATGACAATTTTGTAGGGGCACCATACAGTTACAGCAATTTCTTCTAATTCCCTATTCAAATGATATTATTGGTGAAATATATCATTGGAAATGAAGACTGAGGTTCTGCCACTAGCGCGTAAGAGGTTAGGTCTGATGAAATGGTGACCTGTGTAATTTTTCAGATAAGAATTGATGAAATTGATTTCTTGTGTAAACAGATAAGGTCGGGAGAGTTGTAGAGATTCTAAACGGGGAAAACCCTGTCACAATTCCATTGAATTAGGGTGAAGATGACTATTAGGAGTATGTGATTAATATAAGTTTTTTTGCGATGTTTGGGATACCTGTGATGCTACGGAATCTTGTGAGTCTGTAGAGTGTTGTGATTGATGTGAACCGTTAAAATTGTAATCCTGTTTGATTCGCTTTCATGTTCCTTAAAATCCAGTTGAAGCTGATCTTTTAGTTTTTTTTTTGTTATTCAGGCGATACTGTTTTGAATCGACCTCTCTGTAAGAGATGGATAACGTTAATTTAGATTAGAGATAAGAGACTTACTGTCATTAGTATACTTTAAGGTTTCCTGGTACGGATTGCGACTTCCAAAACTGTTTTCCAAGTATACTTGGAAGAATGTATGCCTTTGTATTAACTTGGTATACTTTTTGTATGCATTGTTTTATTGTCTCTGTTAGATTAGCTACTTCAGAGAAGCTCAACTTTGCTTTCTTATTTTTTTTCTTCTGAGTGTCTGAGACAGGTTGTGAGGGGGAAGCATTTCTTTGGTTTCATCGTTAGTGTATTAATGTATTGAAATCAATTACTTGCGTGAATAATCCTGTACATTTAAGTATATGTTTAAGAAGCACACATTTGAATTTAAAAGTTGACAAACAATTTTCTATTCTTGTTCAGAAAAATATAGATTACCTCACACTTGCAAAAATATTCATTTATAAATTTGGAAAATATTTATTTTTCGCTTATTTTGCTATGCTGTTTTCCAGTGATTGATAAGCAAGAGAGAATTCGATACTTCTGATAATTAGGAAATCCTGGTTTGCACAGGTCGTTGGTTATAGATACTAGAAACCACTACGACTATTGCGATTTAAAATAATAGTTTTGATTTATCTTTTTCTAATTTTAACAAATTTTTAAACTAAAGAATCGTACTTTTATTTCAACTTTTTTCATATGTAGTAATTAAAATGAAATTATTATTTTTTTAACAGCATTAGAAAGTAAAAATGTTGAAGATGCACATGCTACCTTGACAACTGATGGACCTAGCGCAAATATTCGAGATATGTTAACCTTTTGGGCAACCTTTCGTGGATATGCTGCGATAAGACATAGAAAGCAGGGTTCATGGTTCATACAAACATTTTGCAAAATGTTGAAAGATTATGGAGATAAGTGAGTATAACATTTTAAAATCTGATGATGATCTAGGGATTTAGCTTGAATATTCTTCTAATCATCTATATTAAATCATAAAAAAATTGTAATATTTGTAGTACCAGACGGTTTCTTCATATTTACAATTTATTTGAATAATTTATATTTACAAGTATATTATGTTTTTCAGTATAACAAATGAAAAGGGTTTTTAAACAAAGTTCATACTATTTGTATAGTTAATATTGAATTTCATAGGACAAAGGTTAAAAAGGATTTATACATGCAATTTTAAATAACCTATAAATCTTCAACAATAAATAAATAGATATAAACATTAATGAAACTGGAGGCATTGAAAAGAAATATACTGAGAAATTTATGTGAAGGAATAAACATAGACGATGGGCAATGGAGACGAAGATACAACAAGGAAGTACAAGAACTTTACAGATTTAGGGGCATAATATATAAAAGCCCAAAAAGGCAGATAGCCGAGTTACGTTGGAAGGACACAGACAGGTAGGCAAACAAAAGAAAAACGGGCAAGAAAAAAGAAGTTGTCTAAGATGGAAATCATTGCAAGGGGTCTTAGAAATGAAACGGGTTGAAGTAGAATGGAAAAATGCAGCAGAAAACTAAAACCTTTAGAGTTTTAGAGGAAAGTTGGTGGAAGACTTCTAGTGGGGATATATTACTATGTAATATTTGGTGGTCTCCCTATTAATATGTGGCAATATGGCGCCAGGTGTAGATGTGCTTGATGAAGCTCTCCAGAATAAATGCTGTAAAAAGTGTAAAAGAGATGTCGTAAATGGTGTAAAGTGTATAAACTGTGAAAATAGTTTCCACATATTTCCATATAAGCTGTGCAAAAAATAGCAACTCTGTAAAGTTTACTAGTGATGATTTAATTACATGTTGTGAGCAAGATTCAGCATGTGGTCAGACCCATCAGTTATTTTTCGATTCAATTGAAAGTCTAAGTCCAGACAATAAGGTAATAGATATTAATATATCTAAATATGTATATAATAAAGCAAAAAGATTCCATAATAATGGATCTGCATGACAAAATTCGTTTAATGAGTCAACAATTTACTTTGCTAAAAGAACGAAATAAATTAGATACAAAAAGTAAAGAACAAAACCCAACGCAAAAAATTGTGAATCCTCTACTATTCAAAATAAAACTAGACCACTGATGCAAACTGGAAATGATAAAAATAACGCTGTTGCCAACTCTTCTATTAAATCAGCAATATCAAAAACTGACGTCAATGAAAATAAACACTGAACTACAAATTAACTAAGTCATAAATTTAGAAGAAAAAAAGCTCCAAAGAAAACTACAAAGAATGGAGAGAAGTTCGAGGAAAAAGAAGTAGAATACAACTTGTCGTTGGAAATAATAATGAAATAACTGTAAATGGCATGAATATTAAGGGTGTTCCCAAATTTGCAGATCTCCATATCTACAGAGTGGACCCCAGCTTGACATCAGATGATATACGTGAAATAGTTAAACCACATTTTCCGGAAGCAGTGGTAATATCGTTAAATTCGAAATATCCGGAGATTTACAGCTCTTTCAAAGTAAGTGTGTATGGGTATAACCTTAATACTGCAATGAATCCAGCAATATGGCCGCATGGAGCCCATATCCAGCAGTTTTTTCAATGGCGTCCAAAGAGATTTCCTCAAGTCTAGAAAATGTAACTCCAGTATATTCTCAAAGTAATTTTTGTAAAAGTGTTACTTTAATCGTATCAACATAAATAATGGTGGGGTTTTAATGCTCATTAAAAAACGATTAAATTTAAAAATTTTGACTTTGTAAATGATTTATCAATTGATATTGATTTTGAAGTATGCAGTATATCCTTTTGTTTACAAAGAAAAAGCTGTTGCCTTATAATATATATATATATATATATATATATATATATATATATATATATATATATATATATAAAGCTGAAAAGCGAAAAACGCCGTGATCGTTGCTGATCAATTAGAACACAAACTGAAAAATATCTTATTGGGGATTGCTGCAATCCCCAATAAGATATTTTTCAGTTTGTATATATATATATATATATATATATATATATATATAAAACAATAAAACATACATTTCGATTTTCTACTACACCTGCTTTTAGTCGAAATTTCAATAATTTCGACGTATTGGCCTGACCGTTCTTCGAAGGGAAAAACAACTACATTCATGGCTAATACTACGCAGAATATTTAATTACATCCCCTTTGAAAACCGTGACGTCGATCGGCCATTTTGCCGACATCTGTGGTGATTCGCAACTGATAGCGGAAGGGCATAGTACACTGACGCGTTTCGACCTTCTCGGGTCTCTTCAGGAGTGCCGTAATGCCTTCCAGTTCAGAGTCTCTAATCCGAACTGAAGACGTGTAGTTACACAAGCGAGAAGTAGTCAGCTGGCGCCATCTTCACTTTCAGTTGCGAACCCACATCTCAGATAAATGCGTATTAGTCGTATGAAATAAAATGAATATAATTTCATAAAATACGAGGTGTCTATATGAAAAGTGAAAGTGAAGATGACGCCAGCTGACTACTTCTCGCTTGTGTAACTACACGAGCCAAGTAGAAGTTGTCGGAGGACGTGATCTTCAGTTCGGATTAGAGACTCTGAACTGGAAGGCATTACGGCACTCTTGAAGAGACCCAAGAAGGTCGAAACGCGTCAGTGTACTATGCCCGTCCGCTATCAGTTGCGAATCACCACAGATGTCCATATCGGCAAAATGGCCGATCGACGTCACGGTTTTCGAAGGGGATGTAATTCAATATTCTTAACTAATACGACTGAATATAATGAAAACTTGATTAATATGCAACTTGGTGAGCATCTAGGACTTAACATTCATGTAGATTATCGATTGAGTATATTATGAGAACACTTTCGGTGTTTTCAAGCAAAAAATTTTAATTGTCGAATGTTTTTATGATATGTTAGAGTTCTTAAACAAACGATTTTAATTTAACTGCCTGGTATGTAAGTAATATTTAATGTAAAATCCTCTTTCCTGTTTGGCTTGTCCTATATCATGTACTATGATCAAAAAGGATGAATAAAGTATTGGTATTATTATTATAATGTATTAATTTAGTTATGAAAATTTATTAATTACAAAAAATCATTTTCGTACATGTGGTTAACTAATGCTAATAATTTTCTCTTGATAGTTTGTGTATCAGCTTGACGAACATTTTGTGCGCCATCTTTACTCATTTTTTCCATGTCGTCTAACGTAACATTTTCCGATAATTTGAGGTCAATTAACACTATTCCAAGTATGAATCCAAATTTTCCATAATTTTTCCATTCCTCTTTTAACTCTTCGAACGATATAAAATCCTTACAATCAAATTTTGAACACGTATCTGCTAAACTTTCGTGGTAAATTTTAAGGTAGTGATTGAAATTATCAAAAATTTCTTCACTACTGCCAGCATACAAACAGTATGATAAATCGTTTACAATGGAACCAACATTCGATATTTGGAAATCAATCAGTTTCATATCTTCTAACTCTCCTTCATTCTAAAAAAAAACATAAGCTTAATCGTTAGTCATTATAATTAATATGAAAAGTGATTCCCTACATTGTGTAGACAAAAACTCGTATTTGGCAATTCTTAGTGTTTTATTAACATGGAGGTTCGTGATTGAATGTGGTAAGGTGACATCCTATATGACACTCCAATTTAAATTTTAGATTTTATTATTTTTTTGTAGTAGTTTATCCACAGTAAGCTCATTATACATTATATACTTATTAAGTTAGTTAAACAAGTATAGTAATTAGACTATGGATAGGATATAATTATTTTTTGCATTTTTTTTGTAACGTAAAGTTAGGACTTATAAATTCAATTTATTCGCCAATCTTTTAATAAAACAAACTTATTGATTATTGAATTTTAAAAATCATTAGCCTTCTGCAAATACAAAATAATTCTTCATTTGTTGTAGACTTTCGATAATACTTAGGTTTTAATTCGTCAGTCGAAAACTAACAGCTTTAGAAGTGAAACTTTTAATGCTTCACAAAAACTGTCAAATAAAATTCTTAAACATCAACAAAATAATAAGTCTTTAAAAATATTAAAACAAAGAAAAACAATACTTTTTCGAATAGAATATAAAAACTATTTATAATAAAAGGAAATCAAAAGTAAATATTCTATTTAGGAAATTATTTTACTAAATGTTCCAACAAACCATTTTGGGTCAAACTTTAATTTAATTCCGTTCATCATCATTATTCTCAGCTTGTTTCGGTTCTATCTTTGGACATACGCCTCTCCAAGTTGTCTCCATCCGGTTCTGTCAGCTGTTCTGCTCATCCATTGCACTCCCGCTACTTTCTGGATATCGTCCTTCCATCTAGTCTTTGGTCTTCCTGGGTTTCTACTGCCTCCTCTTGGTCGCCACTCGATCGTTTTCCTTGTCCATCTCTTGTCCTCCGTCCTCATGAGATGTCCTGCCCATTTCCATTTTAATCTTGCAATGTGTTCAGCAATATCAGTTACCTTTGTTTTCTGGCGGATCCATTCGATGTTCTTTCTATTTCGCAGTCATATTCCCAGCATATTTTGTTCCATCTTTTTTTGTGCGATTCTTAGTGTGTCCATTAATTTGCTGTTTAGTATTCACGTTTCTACTGCATAGGTTAATGTCGGTAACACACATTGGTTGAATACTTGGGTTTTGAGGTATTGTGGAAAATTAGTCTTAAATATGGTATTGACTCTTGCATATGCTGCCCATCCGAGTTGTATTCTTCTGTTGATTTCTGCCCGTCCGAGTTGTATTCTTCTGTTGATTTCTGCCAGCTGTATGTTCTTACTGAAGGATATTTTCAGTCCATTAACGAATGCACCACACTCTCGTCCCCCAATTCGTAGCGTCGGCTGAATTGGACATTTTTGTTATACTCGTATTGATCTGTAGACCGTATTTTTTGCGGCATTGTTTAGTGCTGAAAGCATATTCTGGAGGCCTTCCATTTTATCTGCGAGGAGTACGATGTCGTCTGCAACGCGTAAGTTACTCAAATGTTCACCGTTCATGTTAATGACCGCCTTTTCCAATCGATCGTTTTAAATATATCTTCTAGAGTCGTAGTAAATAGTTTCGGGGAGATCGTATCGCCTTGTCTCACAACCCGGTTTACGGGTATGGGATCGGTACCGTCGCAAACCTGAACTGTCATGGTGGCGTTATCATAGAGGGCTTTGAGAAGCTGTATGTATCTGTTGTCTATACGGCATCGTTTTAGAGCATTTAGGAAGGCCCATTTTTCAATAGTATCAAAAGCCTTTTCGAAGTCAATGCAGGCAAGATGGTCTATCGTACTGTACTCCCTGCGAAATTCAGCTTATTCCGCAGGTTGAAAATCATCTAGTTTGTTAGCGATTCTGTTGTTCAGTATTTTTGTTAACAGCTTGTAGAGATGATACAACAATGAAATTGGTCTGTAATTTCCTTTATCGCCTTTTTTGTACAGTATAATAACGTTTGCATTTTTTCATGAGTCTGGTATTTCACCGTTGTTAAGACATATATTGAAGAGGCCCTCCAGGTATCCTAAAAGTTTTTGGCCTCCCATTTTTATATATTCAATTACTTTTTGTTTTGTTTATACTTTCTTTTATGCTGTATGTCAAATACATATTGAGATCATTTATATTGGGGAAGTCTTCTATTTCTCTGGTCAGCGTAATTTCTAGAATATTTTCAAATATGTCACCGTGGTGTCGAATGTACTGTACATCCTTCTCTGTTCTTTTTGAGGACAATAACTTCCGTCTTTCCTGTTTTGTTTCGATTGTGATCTTTGCCCTGACCATCCTGTGATCACTTATAAGAATATTGTTTAGCACAGTAACGTCTTTGACCATGTATGTGTCTTTTGATTGTTATAATGAAATCGATCTCGTTTTTAGTTTGACCATCCGGACTTTCCCATGTCCATTTGCGCTGTAGTTTTTTCTGGTAGAAAGTGTTTTTTTTTGCTTCCAGGAAGTTTATGAGCATTTGGCCTCTGTCGTTTCTAATTCTTGTATCATATGGGTCCATACAGGATTACCCTTCTTGACCGTATCCAACCATCGCGTTAAAGTCGGCGATGATAATGTGTAAATTTGTTTTGTTTTCATCCAATGCTGTAGTAATATCGTCGTACATTTCCTCTACTTCTTCGTCCATATGTTGACTTGTTGGAGCATATATCTGAATTATTTTGAGTTGATACCGCTTGGAGATATGCAGTATGATATATGCCACTCTTGTTGATATTGATATTGTAGCTGTAATATGTTCTGCCCATCTCTTACGCACCAGGAAACCCGCTCCCTCGGAGGTATTATCTTTGCTTACATAATAAATTATATTTCCTGATTTCAGGTGAACAAGGTCCTCGCCAGTTCTTCTAATTTCGCATAGTCCTATGACATCCCATTTCGTTTCTCGCAGTTCTTCTTCGAGTTGTAGAATTCTATCATCTGTTCTTAAAGTTTTTACGTTGAGTGTCGCTATATTTAGTATTGTTTTTCCCTTCGAGTCTTTGCCTCCCCCAGAATCCTTGAGGCTGCCCTTTTTCAAGGGATGGGATTCTGGACATCTTGTCCTACCCACCTGGGGTATATCCAGATTTGTTTTGTTCCCCGACATTTGCTTGGAGGTCTATTGGCCCGTATTCGCCACGCTTGTCAGACGGGTTGGCGAATGTTTTTTTTTGTATCAGCCGCTCCTAACATGGAGAACAGACGCTGTTTGCAGCCGCCCACTCTAGGTCAGACGCTGTGTGGGAATATTTTTAGTTTCGCCTTCATCACTTCGCCACGCTGGCCAGACGGGTTGGCGAATGTTTTTTTGTATCAGCCGCTCCTAACATGGAGAACAGACGCTCTTTGCAGCCGCCCACTCTAGGTCAGACGTTGTGTGGGAATATTTTTAGTTTCGCCTTCATCACTTCGGGACCTTACCGGCATGGGTGACCCTACCAGTAGCTACGTTACCGCCGGCATCGCTCCCTAGATGCAAAGCTACTGATCCCTCTCACCAACGGCAAGGTACTTATCCCCCGTTTTCGGATAGAATATAAAACTATTTATAATAAAAGAAAAACAAAAGGAAATATTCTTTTTAAGAAATTATTTTATTGAATGTTACAACAAACCATCATTTTGGGACAAACTTTAATTTAATACATTTTCTTATATTTTCATGGGTTTCGGTCAGAAATAAAATCACTTGCTTATAGGTAACGTTTCGGTCTATTTTATTTAAACCTTTCTAAGAATTTTGAAAACACAATACATTTATTTTAATACATATAGTTAAAATATATTTCTTTAAAACTTACTTTTTGATTATGCCTACGTAGAGGCTTGTCTACTACTGTACAGTAGTATTTCTTAAATTAAAAAAAGACAATTATTACACATAAAAACAAACAATATAAACAATGAACTATGTTAAAGATAGTTGACATGTATATTACAGAGTGTCCTAATTAAATTAAAATTAGAACTAGAGACCTATTTTTTAATTTTTAATAACTAGGTAAGGTGTAGATATTCATTTATAATAGTAAGTTCGTATATATACAACTTCAGTTGTCTATGTCAGTTCTGAAATTGACTGAGTCAGGATTCTTCTTAATATTTATCATTTCTTTTATTAATCTTTTACTATTATTTTTTTCTGTAGTTATTATTTCTACGTTGTTAAAATTAAAAGAGTGATTTTTATCAAGTGAATGTTTTGATAATGCAGTACATTCATTGTTATTTCGAACTGATTGCTGGTGTTGTTGAATTCTTTTATGTAAATATTGGCTAGATTGACCAATGTAAGTACCATTGCAATCAGAACAATTTATTTTATATATTGAGTTTATTGTGTTCTTATTATCTGGTTTTAGTTCAGAAAAAAGTTTATTTCCTGTAATGTTATTTGGTTTATCTGCAATTTTAATATTAAATGGTGTTAGGCATTTTTGTAATGGTTTATTTATATCGGGAATGTACGAAAGTGAAATATATTTTGATGGATTACTTTGGCTATTAAATTTTAATTTGTTGTAATAGTTGTTAATTCTCTGTTTAATAATGGGCTCATAAAAATGTTTAGGATAATTATTTAAATCCAAGGTATTTTTGATTTTTTTAATATTATTAGGCCTGTGTTTTGAATGTGATCATTGTACCGCTCTATCAGTGAGGCCAGTGACAACACTCTTCTTGTATTTTATGGAAGCGTATGAATTATAGTTTAAATATCGTTGAGACCATACATTTTTTGTGAACCAATTTGTAAATATTCGACCATTGTTGTCATATTCTATATTAATATCTAAAAAATTAATAGAACGATTTTTGTCCATTTCTATGGCGCATTGTAATTTTTTATTGAAGCTGTTAAAACGTTTTAGAATATTTTCAGTCTGGTCAATGGGTACACAAAGGATACTGTCGTCGACGTATCTTTTGAAAAAGATTGGTTTTTCTGGTAACTCTGCTAAAACATTAGTAACAAAATTAAGTTTTAAAGAAATATATTTTAACTATATGTATTAAAATAAATGTATTGTGTTTTCTAATTTTTTAGAAAGGTTTGAAAATGGTTTAAATAAATTAGACCGAAACGTTACCGCTTATAGTTATTTCTGACCGAAACCCATGAAAATATAAGAAATTGAGTATTAACGGTCATTAAAAATATATATGTTTAATTTAATTCTGTTGCTTTAAGTAATTGCATTAATATTTGAGAAACAAATCAGAGATATACTTCTTTACGATATTAACGATATTGTTTAATAGATTAGCAGAATAGATTTAAAAAAAAATAGATTAGTTGATGCCAAAACCTGCGATCGAACCACGGACCTTTAGATCTTCAGTCCAACGCCCTCCCAACTGAGCTATTTTGTATATTTACAACAACATTGCGTCTCTCTCACTCAGCTTAAGTTAATAAAAATTAGAAAAGGACAAATAAAGAGTTTAACAAAATTGTTAGTTTACTTTCATCCATCACAGTTTAAAGCTGACAGAAGCAGTTTGCTCACTCGTTGTCGGCACCTTTGATCTCTATATTCCAATTTTTCCACTACACAAACTGAATTTGTTTCCTGCGTGCATGGAGGTGGGGCCAACTGATACAATAATGATTTGAAAACTTATTAAACAGCCATCCACTGTGCCTCGTAAGTGACAAATCTTCTGCGCTTCTTGAATTTATTTCCCAGGAGTGGATGTGAGTGAGAGAAGAGGTGGGAACTGTAAAATCGGCAGAGTGATCTAACTGCTTCTGAAAGCAAAAAACTGTGGTTCCATGCAAAATAAATTTAAAATCAATTACTGTATAGCCAGAAGTATATTCTTACAATTAGAATCTTTATGTTGATTTCATAATTATATCTTTTCTATTTTTTAAGAAACGTCTAATTACCGGTCGACGTGAAAAGCCCTATATACAGAGTCCATTTGTGAGTAAAGGGATATACGTTTTGGTACTTGCGATGTGAACGATGCATTATTTGTGTTTATAAAATTTAACTCTATTTGTGTCAATTTTATTAAACGTCTGGCTGAATGCTGAAATTGAACGTATTGAGAGAAATTAATAGTAATTAAATTAATTCCACAAAAAATACACATATAGAATACAACAAAAGTTGAACTACTATTATTTAGCTTCTATAAAATAGTTTACTTTCAGGTGTTTTTGTGCTTATCCAACTAACTTTCGCTATTTACATGTTACAATGTTCCATAAAATTCTGACATGCAATTTTTCGACAACTAGGGATGGCATTCCCAAAAATAATAAGATTATAATTGAGCCCTTGAAAACCAGAATGGTACAAGTCACAGGGAAATTATTTTGAGAATAATGGCTTTAACGTTAAAGCTTTATTGGAGAATCCTGAAAATAAAAATAAAATCTTCTTTCTACTTCTGCTACTAAAACTGCATTTAAAAAACCGGATTGAAATGCGCAAAACGACTCTTTAAACACTAGTGTTTAAAATACGAAAAGTCACATCTCGTTTATCTTTTGTTTTTTAAACGTCACATCAAGTGTATCTTTTGTAAAATCAGTTTAATGTTCCTTGATAATTTTGTTGTTCTGTGTCATTTGATTTGTCAGTCAGCTGACAGCCATCATCCGTGATGTTATGAATATAATTAATATATAATATAATTTTTTCCTTCCTGCGAACGAATAAAAAGTATAGTAAGCACCTCGTGTTAAAAACGTCTTTAGTCACTCGTTTCACAAGGTGACTAAAGTAACCTTTTTGACACTTGGTACTTAATATACTATTTCGTGGCATGTGCCTTAGGATAAAGCTAACTTGAATTTTTAAATCAAAATTAACTGGTTTTTTTATAATTGTATCTATTTTTTTTTAAATTTGTGACTTTGACCACATTGCCTTTCAACAATGCTGCGTAAAAATATAGAATCTAATAAATGATTACACTTTTAAATCAAAAATGTAACGCCATTTTTTATTATACAAAATACAAAACTAATTTAAATTTATAAAATAAGCAAAGAGAAACTAGATATCTTCTTCAACAACTTCAAGCGCACCAATATCTTCTACATTTGGATTTCCAATAATGCCTTCAACGTATTGTTGATGAACGGGAGGAATAAACTGAAAAAGATCTTTCTTCTTTTTTTCATTGACAGGAAGTGAATTATCATAGTAATGGCAATTCAATATTTTTCCTAAGTTTAGGAGCACATTTTCGATTAGGAGCCATACTAATAGTTTCAAAAGGATACTCCTCATTCAATGTTTCCTTATAGAAGATCTTAAGGTTTGTTTTTCTCAAAATGTAACCACCTTATCGTTAGCCACGATACTGGACGATTGTCTTCATTTTTATATTGCCGGGTCACTGATTCCTCCATCAATTTTGTCGAATAAAAGTCACTTCTTTTCATTTGAGTTACAAAGAATGGGTTTTTGGGTCGACATTTCTTTATTATTCCATACCAGTTTTCGGGCACGTATTTGATTCTGTCTTTAGCATACTTTTCTATTTGGCCAGTCACGATTATTTTGTAAAAACAAATGACCGGAAACCATAAAATTATGGTCAATTTCCTTAATATCTGTATCTTCCAGAAATTTGAGCCAAAAAAGGTATTGCTTAAAATTTCGGTTTTGTCCACTGCAAGCATCGCTGTAAGGTATGATGTGTGATATGCATGTTTTGCATTGGACAAGATGTGTTTGGGAATACACGATCCGATTTCTTGGGCACTGTAATTTCATCCCATACATACATAAAATATCGCTCGTTTTCGGCCAATTCGTGTATGCCCAGGTTGTGGACATACATGTTTCTTTTGTAATATGCTATGGGGCAAGTTAATGTTGGATAGGGCAGTGTCTTTTATAGATCCAAGGTGAAACTGTAAACTTTTCCTCTGTTCAAAATTGTCATTCCTTTGTATCTTGCCATACTATTTCTTGCATTTTCGTCCTTTTGTAAATGCAAGGTGTGTTGTGTCTGCAAATTTCGTTTTTTCTGCTCATCGATAGCGCAGACAATCTTGGCCTTAAATACATCGCAGTGTCTTTTGAGGGAACGTGGAAGTGCAAGTTAAAATCGCAATGAAAAATCCTTCTATACATTGCTTATGATACAGGGGTGCTTTCTTGGTTTTCACATTTTTCCTTGTAAAGGTTGTACATTATTCTGATGTTTAAGTTGGAATCAAGAAATTTCCTGTTGGTGTTATGACTGAATGTATAGTGTGATGTTTAGGTAGGAAAACTATTGATGTGCATATGAACATACTGTACTTTTTATTCTGCTGTTTTATTTTTTGGTTCATCGTAGATACTTGCCCGGCGAAGAGAATCGTGCCTTTTTAAGAGCCCTTTTCAGTCGGCCATTAGATATTTGAAGGGTTTGTAGGAAGTTTTGCCTACATACATTAAAAGAAATATTGTTAATATTTGTCCAATAACAATTTGGGACAGTTTTCGCCGGTTTGGATCCGTCCCGCGTCCGTAATCTTTTAATTTCACTTTGTTTGGCGAAGCCACAGATAAATGCATTTTTTACAGTATATTCCAAAATGGCTTAAACACATTTTTTCTATCCAACTCGTTTATTCTATCAAAACATTTCTTCTTGCAATTGCAGTTCGAATTTACAAATGTTTTTCTCTGTACATTTTTCCCAGATGTACTGGTGTATTGCTGTCCTATATTCCTTCGTCGTTTCCGAACTGATTTTGTATTTTTTTTTGGGTTCTCTATAACGTTTTCTTCTGACTCGTTTCTTACTGTTAATACCACCTGGCTGCTGAGCTTTTTGATCTTCGTGACTTCCCTGCTATATATCCTGATTTTCTCCATTTTCCCAAATTCTAGCAGTACCAGCCTGGTTAAGTTCTATTTCTTGATTTTCGTCTGAAATAAGCTTAGGTTATGTTTATTTGTGAAATGAGTTAAAAAGGATTTTGTTTTACCTGTAGAAGGTTAATCTGTTTCTTCTGGCTCATATTCGCTTCCACAGCACTGAAAGGCTCACTTAAATACTCATCCGAAATCATTTTATGGAATTTATTGGAAAGATAAATAAACCTATAGCAAATTATAGCGCCATCTCTAGACAAACTAATCAACATACAGGGTTCAGATTTGGCTAGAAAGTAGATTTCTATTAAATGTCCATGCTGTCTATTTGGGTCAGACAGAAATTTTGAAATAAGATACAGTGAACACTTACGAGCATACAGATTAAAACAACCAGATAAATCCCACTACGCCAGACATCTACTTGACACCAATCATTCATTTACACCTAACACAAAACTAGAAGTATTACATATTTGTGATAAGAAACAAGAACTTGAAGAATTGGAAATTAGAAGACACTTAAGAAACCCACAATATGAAGTCGTCAATGAACAGATAGATCTAGGAAGCTCTCCACTTTTAAACTGGTTTCTTAAGTAAATTGTAAAGATCAGCAGATATAGTTTTCCTGGTTTTCTATATCATTGCACAGTTATACTGATCTTAATTGGGAAAAATGATATCGAGGATATCCCCATAGGGCTAATAATATCTAAGTTTTAATATTTGTAATATCATATCTTCTTTTTTCTATTAACATATATTAAGTCAATCACAAGTCACTTCTTGGACTAGCCAAAAATAATTAAACATCAGGTTGGCATCAAATGAAATGTAACTTCTGTCATTCTGACGATGATATTTAGGTAATATCGAAACAATTGTCAATTTTTTAGAATTTTTAACATTTTTCAATATACTGTGGAGTTAACTAGAAACAGTAAGTTTTATTTAAAACACTAGATTTCTATTAATTAATGATGGTTAACTAAGAAAACTCGTTTTTGTGTCTTCGACCATTCTGACTTTCAACGGCTCAATTGTCCCAATAACAATAATTATGACGATTAACCACCCCATTTAAAAGAAAATCGGTTTGTCACGGAAGTCAATCTTTTCACTTAAAATATCATTTGAATTGATCTCATTTGCCATTCGTAGTATCCTCATAAGTTGTTAAAGGTGTGGAATTTGTGAAGGTGAAGAGCATTGTGTAGAAAATCTATGGAAAGATGAGTTTTATCTTTTACTTTTCTATTTCAAGGTTGTTGTACCTATTGCAGTTTTCCAATTACTTCTATACTTGTGCTAATTTTTTTTAATATCAATCTACTAGTTTTTTTCGATTGGAGAACATTGAAAAATGTTAGGTAATTTTTTTAAAACTGCGTTTACACAGAATTAATATGCTTAATTTAGAAAATAAAGAGGACAGATATTCAAAAGATTTTTTAAACGAGGTATCGTAATATAAGATAGATATTGCCAAAATATGGACATAGGGCTGATGCGACATTCACGTCATTTGTCCCAAAGGTATAAAACTGCATTGAAAAATTAGCCTTTTTGATTTTTTTTGTTTATTTCAATGTGTTTTTATGGGTGAATCGTTCTCAAATATAAAGTACTTTCAGGTGAGCAATCTTTTAACACATGTTAATTTGACAATCTAACATTATTTTTATACTTATTTTGGATACATATTTATTTGTTATGATCCCACAATATTTTATTTTGCAGTTAATATTCAATCACCTTGTATATCATTTTAAACAATACTTACATTATATTTAAGCAATATGTTATTACTCCAACAATCTCCCTGCAAGATAACACCATTTTTCCCCTTGTATGTAACAGAATTCTGAAAGATAGCTACTCCGTTTTCGATATAATTATTAATTTTTTCAATAATTTCTATATCAGTTGAGGGATCCAAATAACGTTTACAATCAGCAAGTCCTTTTTTCATTAGGTCTTGAAACAAATCTACGGTTGAAGATATGATCCAGTAAGGTTTTAATATCCCGCTCAATGCTCTAAATTCATCGGGAAATATGTATCTATAAGCAAACGAGATACCATGAAATTGTCCAAATTTTTTGAGGATATATTGAGCTTGTTCTCTGTTGAAAAAGTGATGTTTGTCAATGTTAGAGAAATTATGTGTGTTTAAATTTTCTAGTATTAAAAACTCGTTCCCTCGTTTTAGATCTGTTGCATAGCACTTTGGTAAATTATCGAATATCAATGTTTCTAAATATTCCTTCTGCAAATCGATAAATGCCGGCCAAATTATCTCATAAAATTTACTTTCATTGTAATATAGCACATGTATCGGTAAATTCTTTCTTACAAACTCCGAATCTGTTGCCTGTTTCACAACCAACTCCAATTTCCTATTACTTTTTTTATCCTCTACGTTCACGAAGAAAACATCTCCCATAAAACCTTGTCCTTTTCCTAGTTTATCACAATAAGTTATCATGAAATCAGTAAAGTTTTCATTTTTAGATATCGTTTCTAAAGCACTTCGAACATTTGGAAATAATTGATGGATTAACGCCATTTATACTGAACAGTTTCTGGCTGTTTTCAACTTTTTCAAGATGGTATTGCTTAAACAGAAATTATTATTTTTATTACTGATAAACAATAATTGAAAGATAATTCATAGTATATTCAAGAGATACTTTTTTAAAAATGTCTTAATTAAAATATAAAAGCAAAAGGGCAAAGTAAATATTTATGCATCGACAGAAACTGCAGAACTGCACGCAAAGGACAAATTCTATGACACGCTGATTAAAGTTTGCGAAGAAATACCAAGGAAAAACGAAATAATAATATTAGGAGACGCAAACGCTCAGTTGGGTAAAGAAACATACTTAAGAGAAGTAACAGATAATGAAAAAGGAACTATACATGACAAAACTAACGATAACGGTCAAAGACTCTGCCAGTTAACTGGAATGATGAACATGTCAATACTTTCAACAAAGTTCATACACCCCAAAAAACAAAGTAACCTGGAGGCACCTTGGAGGATAAGTAGAGAACCAGATAGACCACGTATTGCCACGAGAGGTATCTACAGAAAACAGACACAAAACGTACAGAGGCACAAATGCAGACAGTAATAACAAAAATAAGAGGACTAAAAAAACCAATGAACTGTAACGCACCAAAGAACACAAGCACTTTCAACACAGAGAACTTAAAACTGAAAACAATATGAAGATAAAATTACAGAAAATATCTAAAATCAGACACTCATTACATCAGATATCAAAAATAGTTGGAAAGAAAAAAAACGTCATACTGAAAGCAGTAAAGCAAGTAATAGGGAAGAAGAGTAAATAAAAGGAAGCATAATAGTATGACCTACAGTGAGAAGAAATTAGATAACAAAAAAATACGGCAAGATTAAAGTGGATAAATAAAAAACAAGGATCGGACACAAAAACATACGAAATAATCAGAAAAAAATAAAAAGACCCACCAAATATTCCAATAAAACGAGGGGAATAATAAATGAAAATTGAGTAACAGTACATGAAAGCATGGAAGTCGTAAAAATATGAGAAAAGTATTATAGCCAGTTGCTTTATGAATATGATGTTGAGGAGCTCAGGGAAGCAGAAAACTTAGTAGAAGATTCAAAAAACGAAATCACGTTAAACTGTCTCTTAGAAAAAGAAATGGCGACAGAAATAAAAAGAACTGTCAACGGAAATGTCACATGAGAAACAAAATAACAGCAAAGATGTTGAAGTATGGCGGGGAACCGCTTCAGAAGACAATACCCAAACTAATACAAAAAATTTGGGCGAAAAATAAAATGCCAAACGAATAGAATACTGGAATGATAAATAACACCCATCACAAAAAAAGGAGATTAGGAAGTCTGCAAAAATTATAGACCAATAACCCTACTTAATACCACCTACTAAATACTTGCAACACAGTGCGATTTTAACAGTCAATTAGTATAGACGTGTTTAAAACAGCTCTCTTATTAACAAATCGTTTTTGTTAAGAATTCCAATTCTATTGAACCGGTCAATCCACCTAGTAAATCAGATAATCAAATTTATAATTCAGTGAGATTCCCTAGTGCAGATCCCCATGACAGAGGGGGAACTTCAGATCTGTGCAATAATAATGATAACTCAAGGAATGTGCGTTACAATTCAACATACCAAACAGCATTTCAGGAAAGCAAAAACTTAGGAAAGGATAAAGATAATAATAAAGAAACACGCTTGTCTGCTCAGACAGCGACAGGTATTTCAGTACAAGTAGCAAAAAAGTTCAAACTTGATAAACCTAATTTATATTGAATTGATAAAATTTACGTATTTATCGAAAAAATTAATAATAAGAATTTAGGAAATTTACATCCCATGTCAGTTGGACACTTATTACATAAAAAACTAAAAGTTCAAAACATTACTAAAATACAAAAGGTAGGCAGAAATAGAGTAAGAGTAGAGGTTAAAACTACTAAAGACGCTAACATTTTAATAGAAAACGAAAACTTAAAAGAGGATTAATTAAAAGCATTCATACCCAATAATTTAATAGAAAGGAAAGGGGTAATCAAAGAAGTAGATACCACATTCAGTGACGAGTATTTGTTGGAAAATATTGAGTCTCCAAACGCAGTCACCAGTATTCGTAGATTTAAACGAAAAATTGATATTGATGGGGAAGCAGTATATATACCAAGGCAAACAGTTTTAGTGTCATTCGAGGGTAACGTGTTACCCCCATTTGTTATAATTAATAGTGTTGTATGTCCTGTAGAAAAATACATTCAAAAGGTAGTACAGTGCTACAACTGCTTGAGGTATGGCCATGTGGCCAAGCAGTGTAAAAGCACTAACACACTATGCATAAATTGTAGCAATAAAAAGGAAGAAAATCATTCATGCAAAGATCCTTAAGACACATTTTGTTTTTATTGTAAATAAAACGATACATAAAAAATGCCCCGTATTTGAAACCTATATAGAAGCAAAAAACTGGTCTGATAATTCATATATTAGTAAAATTAGCAATAATAGGTTCAATGTACTTGATAACACGTCGGAAAGCTTTCCATTACTTCCTAAGACAACAATCCAACAATACAAAACAAATAGGGAAAGTAATACATTTAAAAAAAATACACCATCAGAACTCTCAACATCACACAGTAAACATACAATCACACAAAGCAAAAAACGTAGGATACAATGACCCAACAAAGAAATCACACAAGCACCCATGTTTCCCAGATCCTTTGGTCCTAGTAAACCAGTGTTTCAATTTAAAAATAATAGTACAAATGAAAATATGGAGATAGAATACATACAGTCAAATGAAGAAAATGATACAACATTTATTCAAACGTTCTTCCAAGTTTTCAAAAACATCTTGGAAGACATTAGTTCATTTGAAGAATTACAAAAAGTTGACATTCAATTTGTAACAGATAGGTTATATAAAATGAATCATAATCTGCCAAAAAATACCAATGCTTAATAAAATTAAAATATTACAATGGTACGTGCGCTCGGCGATTGCAAATAAATATAGTTTGATGAAGTGTCTGTCAGAACACGATATTGATATTTGCGTTATATCTGAAACGTGGTTTAAAAAAAACAAAATCATCAATTTTCCAGGTTATAATCTAATTAGAATTGATAGGGATGACGGATATGGAGGTACAGCAATACTAATAAAGGTAAAAATAAATTTTAAAAAAGTAGATATTAACATTAAAGTAAATACTGACATCAACGTATGTGCTGCCGAAATTAATTTTAATAAACATTTACAGTTTAAAATATTATCTGTGTATTGCCCCCCAAAAATTAGCATCAATAACAGCGACTGGAAAAGCATATTTAATATTATATCTAAAGAGAACGGCATAATATGTGGAGATTTTAACGCACACAACAGAACATGGGGTTCGTACAAAAATGATCAGAGGGGTATACAACTTCTAGACGTCTTAGAAAATCATGACTTAATATTGGCAAACGATGGAATACCTACTAGATTAAACCGCAACGGGGAAAATTCCGCAGTGGACCTGACACTTAGTACACCCTATCTCAAAAATAACATAGATTGAAACGTAATAAAGGACACACTGGGTTCAGATCACTTTCCAATACTTATTAACATCAATGTGCCTAAAAATAAGTGTCTACAAACAAAGGAATTAATATGTCCTTCCAATAAATGGAATATAAATAAAGTAGACTGGTCAATACTCAAAAACGAAGCAGAACTGTATTTCTCACAAACACCACCTATTTTCAATGACATTAATGCAAAATATGAATATCTAATACAAGGAATAAACACAGCTGCCCAAGTATCCATGCCAACAAACAAACCATTCAAGATAAAGTCAAGAACACTACCACCTTGGTGGGACAGAGAATGTGATATAGCTGTAACAGATAGAAAAATGCGGTAATTGCCTACCAAATTAACAGCACGTTGGAAAACTTCATTACAGTGCAAAAAATAGCAGCAAGCACAAAAAAATTTTTGAAAGAAAAGGGAAGATCCTCATGGAGAGCATACTGCACCAATCTGAATAAAAAGACATCAATGTCAGACATTTGGAAACAGGCCAAGAAAATGAAAAGAACTTTCATACGGACAGAGAACATTCATTTCAGCAGTGAGGATTGGAAAGAAAAGCTACCAGAGAGAATAGCACCGCCATCTACCTTCTACCAAAATAATTTAGAAAATGAGCAGGAACATGAGGAAACAATACCACAAATATTCGAAAATCTGATAAATATTCAAGAACTAGAAAACACAATAAAACAAAGAAAAAACATCGCACCAGACTTAGACAATATCGGATATCCGATGTTATGCAACCTTCAAAAAATGCCAAATCTTTTTTATTGGAAATATATAACAACATACTACAAATGGGTAAATGCACAATACAAGATTGGAAAAACCTAATTGCAGTTCCAATATTAAAACATCAAAAAGATCCAAATGACCCTGGCTCCTACAGAGTCATATCATTATTAGCATGCCTATTGAAAACATTCGAAAGAATATTAAAAAACAGAATAGAATGGTGGTTAGAAGAACACAAAATATTACCAATTCATCAGTACGGATTCAGGAAAGGATATGGCACAATGGACGCAGTGAGCCAACTTGTCACTGATATACAAATTAATTTTGGAGAAAATTGGTATACTGCAGCTACATTCCTGGATGTAAAAGGCGCATACGACTCGGTAGAAATTCCAATACTGAACGGAATGCTGAAACAAATCGGTATGTCTACCAAAATACCAAACATTCTGTGCGATATTATGACAGACAGAAAAATATTTATAAGACAAAAAGTCGCATTATTAGGACCAAGACATACATCTAGAGGTTTACCACAGGGCTCCGTTTTAGCACCACTGTTATTCAACATATATACCATCAAAATGCATCAAGCATGCAGGAATTACACACTTTTACAATATGCTGATGACTTTGTAATATATGTCAAGGACAAAAAATATGAAAATTGTCTAAATACTCTAAACAAGGCCACCTCAAACATCATAAAAGCTATTGAAGATGTAGGGTTCAATCTATCAATGTCTAAATCAAATGTCACCATCTTTTCAAATCACCATATCCCAGAAACTCGGCACATCCAGTTGGGGGACCACATGATACCATATAAAAAAGAAATTAAGTACTTAGGAGTAACATTAGATAATAAATTAAATTGGAAACCATATATCGAAGCAATCAAAATAAAATGTAATAAAGCCATTAATTTCCTCAAAATTATCACCAAAACATGGTGGGGCGCAAGTACTGAAATATGCCTGTTATTCTATAAAGCATATATAAGGTCCATTTTAGACTATGGTTCCGTCCTATACGGATCTGCATCAAAACAATCACTGAAACAGTTAGAAGTAATACAGAATAAAGCGTTAAGAATATGCTTAGGAGCGATGTCAACAACACCAGTGGAACCACTAAGGGTGGAAGCACTCGAACCACCATTGGAATTGAGAAGAACATTTCTCGCTGAAAAAATGGTACTTAAGAGTAAAGCAAAAAATTCTACACTGATGGCAAAAATATGTGAGTTAAATACATTGGACCTGACGAATAAATATTGGAAAAAAAAAGAACTCGCCACCGATATGCACCGCGTTTCATAACACAAATAAAGAAGAAATTTTAACGTATGAAAGTTGCAATTACTTTGAGAACATAGAACAACACTCTGCAAAAATAATAATTCCTGCGTACTCAGAAATACCAGAATTAAACAAAGAAAAAATTATCAGACTTACAAAAAAAGACATCAACAGTACAATAACAATATATACAGATGCATCAAAGACAACAAAAGGTACAGGCACAGCATTCTATGTGCAAGAAACGAAAGAAGGAAAAACCTGTAAGCTATGCAATGACTATTCTATATTTTCAGCAGAAGCTGCTGGCATAATGAAGGCGCTAGAACACACAATCCACCAAAAAAGAAAAATGTATCTATCCTAACGGATTCGCTGTCTGTCATCCAATGTTTGAATAATAATGCAGTAGATACCATCACTCACCCGCACATTAAGAAAATTCAATCCCTATTACACCAACTTACTAAAGAGAGTGACGTTCAAATAATATGGGTAAAAGCATATTATGGAATTTACGGCAACGAAAAAGCTGATTGATAGGTTAAATTAGGGCTCGCTTAAGTAATAGGATACATACCCACAACACGAAAATCAATAACAAATTCAGTATCGATTCTGATTGGCACTTAATTGAAATGTGATTCAAATATAAACTTCAAATACATCATTATATATACTGTATATATAACCTAACACAAAGTATTTGGCTGCATGGATACCTCCAAATGCCATAAAACCAAAAAAAACTTGCAAAATAATAAATCAAAAACTGGAAGCATCCACAGAAAAAATAATAGGAGCCAACCAAAACGGGTTTAGACCAGGAAAATCAACAGTAACGACAATACATACTATCACGCAGATCCTGCAATACATTAATAATCACACGTCATTTTTATAGACTTCAGGAACGCATTTGAGTCAATCATACAACCCAAGATTATAGAAGCACTAAAAACACTAGGACTCCAAAGAAGCTTAGGGAACTGGTGGGATGACCCTACAAAGCACTAAAGGGAAAGTAAAATTCCAAGGTGAGATACCAGAAGAATTCAAAATAAATAAAGGTGTAAAACAGGGAGACTAAATTTCACCAACACTGTTTAACCTAGTACTTGAATTCATTTTAAGAAACGCAAACTTGAACGATAAAAATATAGTGAACGAGACCTAGTTAATCTTATATGCCGACGACCTCACAATCGTCGCTAAAACAAAGAAAAGTCTAATAAGAGCAGTAGAGATGTTAGATGCAGAGGCACAAATATTCGGATTCCGAATAGAAGAAGACAAGACAAAATATATGAGAGTGGGGAAAGAAAAACAGAACTATGATACTCGTTTAAGAATAAAAAATTACAAGTTTGGAATTGTATCAAATTTCAACTATTTAGGAACAGACTAGGAAAGACAAGATAAAAGAAAGAATATTAAATGGAAACAATATTTTTGGCATAAATAGGAAATTATTGAAATCTAAATCGATCAGCAAAAAAACAAAGATTCAATTCTATAAGACTTTGATCAGACCAGTCATTACTTGCGCACTAGAAACAACCATTATAAACAAAAAAGAAGATCTAAAAATACTAGGAAAGAAAATATTTAGAACAATACTTGGACCAAACATAACCAGAGCCGGAGAAAGAAGATTAAAAAGAAACACAGAAATAGAAAAGGAAACAGGCGAAGAAAATATATTCCATTATATAAAAGCAAGGGGACTGGTATAGATGGGACACATTTTGAGAAGAGCACCAACAGAAATCTTAGAGAGAATCACAACATGGATTCCATTAAAGACGAAAACAAGAGGAAGACCACGATGCAGTTGGTGGTATCAAGTATAAAAACATTAAAAATCAGAGACTGGAAAACTACTTCGTCAATAGGATTAAACACAGCTCTATTGGGCTAGCCATAATCCCCAGGGATTGAACGGCGATGGTGATGATGAACCAAAACTTTAAAGTAAGAATAGGTTATACCACATTATCTCTGACATTTGAGGGGCAACGTGGGAAGTAAATAAAAGAAAAAGTCTGTAAGGTTAATTGATAAGAGTGATAAAAGAACAATAATTACCATTAATTGTTAATGAACTTTGCTGAAAAATAGAACGAGGTTGCCAGATTCACAAAGCAAACTGAGAAACTACGAAAAAATAACCAAAAGTCGATTGAGGTCTGATTTTTCCAGGACTAATAGCTCAAGCGGCGACCATCGTAAAAGGGTGGTGAACCAAAATAAGCACAAAAATGGACTTATTTACTTATTGGATATTAGACAAAGAACGAACCAATGGTCTGGCGATCTGTAGCTTGTCCAAATGTTTTTTCTTAATAAGTTTTTGTAAAGTCGATGTTTAAGACGATAAGTACGATGTTATACTATTCGAAGGAGCTTGTATCAGTGGAGATCTGCCACCCCGATTCTTGCCACAATTGTTTGCCAAACCACCCTCAAAATATTTATTGTAATGATAAAGTGATAAAAAAATTAAACTTCAAAATGTTTGTTTTTATCCCTCTTTCGAATAGACTTAGTCTGGCACATTAATACTTGTCCATTTTTGTACTTATTTTGGTTCGCAACTCTTTTACGACGGTCTGCGCTTGACTGTAAGGGTAAATATGTAAATAAAAAAATTGATATGGGAGGAATTGAGATAATGTTGTAGAAAATAGGTGGAAACATGAATAAAATGAACGAAAATCTTGATTTCTTCATAATGGAAATTAATAAGATAAAATATGAAAACGAAAAATTGAAACAAAAAGTAGCAGAACCGGAAGATAGAATTGGAAAACTGGAAAGAGAAATCAGATCGAAAAAGATTGTGGTGAAAGGAATTATTGATGAAGATATGGAGAAAGAAGAAGAAACGAAATAAAAAAATAATTATTCAGAAACTAGGTGTAAATGTTAAAGAAGATGAAGACATAGAGGAAGTAAGAACACTAACATAATTCATAAAAAATGGAAAGTGACCAATATTAGTAAGACTAACCAACAAAAATTTCAGAGAGCAGTGATTTTAAAAAATGCGAAACATCTCAAAAGGTAAGGAAATTTGGATCGATGAAGAATTGTCAAAAAAACGTACAAGAAAAGAGAAAAGACCTTTTACCTAAACTTAAAGAAGCTAGACAAAAATGTTACATAGACCTGTTGAGGCAGAATAAGGTAATAATTAACGACTAAATGTAAACACACGAGGATTTCGAATACAAACAACGGGGAGTATCAGAAAAGGATGAAAATTACAGAAAAATTCTAAATAAAAGTACAATAGAGGAGAGGAAAGATCACCAAAAGAAGAGAGCTTTGGAAAACATATTAAAAAAATAACTAAAAGAACAACAGAAAAAAAACTAGACAACAAAAATTAAGAAAACCGTAGGACAATGAAAAAGGGAAATAATGCGGATTATGGAAATACACAACTCTAAAAAAATAGTGAAAAACTAAATAAAAAACAAAATATTAAAGCTAAAACTTGGGATTTAGGAACATGGAATATAAGAAGCCTACATGATAAAGAAATAGAACTGGATAACGAGTTTGAAGAAACATGATTAGAAGGTTTAGTCCTAAGTGAAACTAAGAAAAAAGGAAAAGGCAAAATGCTACTTGCAAATTGACACACGCTATTATAAGGTGGTGTACCGATGAACCAAAGAGTTGCGGCAGGAGTAGGATGATGTATAATGAACAGGATGAAATTGTAACTTGGATAATGAAAAAATACCAGAAGAATGGGGAATAGTATCAATAACACTTATATTTAAAAAGAACAAAATGATTGTAATAATTATAGAGAAGTAATATTATTAAACACAATAGTAAAAACATATGTACAGATAATAAATAACTGATGAAAACCATTATTAGAACCACAATTATCATCATTACAAAGTGGATTTAGTCCTGGAACAAGCACTCAAGACCATATTTTTACAATAAAACAAACATTTATAGATTTAGAGAAAGCGTTCGACACAGATCCGGATGAAAAATATGGAATGAATTGAGAGAAAGGGGAGTGAACAGCAAAACAAAAAGAGTTATCCAAGATCTTTATACCACAAGCACTAATTATTTGATCACACAGAGGTGGGATTAAGACAATGTGGAGGTTTGGGTCCAACTCTATTCAATGGACTGTGGATAATATAATTAAGAAGTGTGAAAGTAAAACCCAAGCGATGTTTGTAGGATATCGAAAATTAGAGAGAGTTGAAATAGCAGATGCAGTTTTTGCAGATGATGTGGTATTAGTAGGAAATGAGAAACAACTTTAAGAAAACTTAAATATTTGGAACGAAGTGATGACAGAAAAAGGAAATGAAAATAAATACTACTAAAACCAAAATATTGATAATGGGAGACCAGAACATTGAAACCAAAATACAAATAAAAAATATTAAAATAGAATATGTGAAAGAATTCAAATATTTAGGAATAATACTAGATCAAACTGGAAAACAAGTTGCCGAAATCAGCGAAAGAATAGATAAAACTCTACTATGCAATGGGTCATAAATTCATCAACAAAAAAGAGATCTCTAACCTAACAAAAATATTAAAGATTTTAATACCATTTACAGACCTGTATTAACATATGGATGTAAGTCATGGATTTTCTCAAACTCACATAAAAGTAAAATTCGAGCCATCGAGATGTTGTACTTAAAACGTGTAAAAGGAGTCACTAGAAAAGACAGAATCAAAAACATAAGTATAAGAGAAGAATTAAAGGTTGAGTCAGTATTCAACCAGCCAGTATTGTTTCTGAAGAAGTTTATATATCACCAGCTTATATTTGTGAATAATAATTTATATATTGAAACCACTACAATTTAATTTCAGCTTTGGAATTATGATAAGTTTTGTGAATGTTAAAGTAATTTTACTCCTGAAAAATCCGTCTGTTATGTGAAATTTTTAATACAGCAGTTAAAAAGTATTCTATGCTATGTAGTCTACATACCTAACAATATCGTATAGATTTGAAGTATGATTTATTTTACACTTTCATCTAATACTTCCCTGAATGTTTCGTCAGAACTTCAATGCTATCAATAAATAAAATTCTATTAGTACTATTATCTGGGCTATTATCTTCTAATGGACAATTATAAATGTTGTATATTTGAATAATATTATCTTTTGTAAATGAGATATTATAAGAGCAAACAACGGAAACGTTTGGAATTCCTCTATTACTTTTCCGCCCAACCTATCTAATATGCGAGAAAAGTATTGGTTTACCAACAAAAAAGTTGAAATTTTGGAAAAAAAATTTTGAGTTATTTTTACGTTTTTCATCAAGAACAACACGAAAAAATGGTTTTTAGGAAAAAATCCTGTGTGTATGTCGTCGTCGTCGTTGTCGTCGGCCACTTTTCGTTACATGTCTTGTTAGCACGATACAGCTTCCGGAGTGCAACAAATCACCAATTTTATGATTGAATATTGTTGAGGACATCTCACAGATGAACCCTATTGATTTTCGGCTCACAATAGCTAGTACAACGGATGTTATGGTATTTGAAGTACGACATTTTTGTCATTTTTCAAGAAACTTCAGTTTGTTAGCACAATACAGCCTCCGCAGTGCAAATAGTCACCAATTTTATAATTGAATATTATTCAGAACATCTCACAGATGAATCCTATTGATTTTCAGCTCACCACAGCGAGTACAACAGGCGCTATAGTACTTTAAGTACGACATTTTTGTAATTTTTGAAGAAATTTCAGTTTGTTAGCACGATACAGCCTCCGGAGTATATACAAGTGACCAATTTTATGATTGGATATTATTCAGGGCATCGCAAAGATGAACCCTATTGAGATTCAGCAAACTAAAGCGATTACAACGAGTGTTACAGTACTTGAGGTACCAAATTATTATAATTTTTGGAGAATTTTCAGTTTGTTAGCACGATACAGCCTCCAGAATGTATACAAGTGTCCCATTTTATGATTGAATATTGTTCAGGGCGTCTTATAGATGAACTTTATTGATTTTTAGCTCACCAGAGCTAGTACAACGAGTGCTATGGTACCTGAAGTGCTACATTTTTGTCCTTTTTGGAATAATTTCGTGTTTAGTACCAGTGCAGCCTCCGGAGTGTATGGAGTGGCCAATTTTATAATTGGATATTTTTCAAGGTGTCTCATTCAAGGTGTCTCACACATGTACCCTATTGATTTTCAGCTGACTATAACGAGTACAGCTATAAATCCAGATATACTGCATTTTTGGTTACTTTTGGAGAAATGTCGGTTTGTTAACACGATACATCCACCAAAGTGTATACAGGTGACAATTTTATGATAGAATATTAATCAGGGCTTCTCACAGATGCGGAAAAGTTAGTTTTAATCTTTAAGACAGTTTATTTTTTCTTTAATTTCTGACTTAAATACAATCATTCACCAAATTTATCAAAATTTGACTTATTTCATTACAAACAATAAATGAAACCGCTCCCTGAAAGCGTTCAATATGTGTATATGTACTTATATTGAATGAATGTTTTGATTTCCCATTTAAATTTTTCATTCTGACCTTTTTAGAAAAAATGATTATCAACCAACAGCTAAATCTTTAGTCTTTTTAATAAAAGACAGTATAATATTGCCTTATAAATGTATTCTTAAGTTTTTATGTATTATACTTAAAACATAACTAAACAATATTAATAGCTTCCGTCTATAAAAAATACATGTCGCTTTCATCAGTTCATTTGTACGAAGTAGCCGAGATTATTCGAAAAGAATTGAAAAAGAATATATTCCTTAAATAACTGCGGAGGGGATCTGCGAGGAGTCGAGGATGTGCTGCCCAACAATAAAGGAGATTTGGAAATTTATTCTAAAACCATCCAAAACTCCATAATTAATGCCTATAAGATGTCTTGCCCACTCAGGCGGGTCGATCTTGATGAATCCTCTACTCCGTGGTGGTGCCATGAGATTGACCAGCTCAGGGGGATGGCGAGGAAATCCTTTAATAAGGCTAAAATAAACAGACTCGATGAGGATTGGAACTTATACAAGTCTCACCTCAAGAAGTATAAAAAAGTCATCAGACAAAAACAAAGAGAAGCATGGAGAATCTATTGCGAGGAAATCGAGGATTTCCCCCAAGCAGCTAGACTCCAAAAAGCCCTCTCAAAAGATCCCCACCGTCATATCGGTATACTAACCAGAGAGGATGGCACAAAAACTGCCAACCTAAAGGAAAGCCTTCAATTATTGCTGTCAACTCACTTCCCGGACTCCAAAATCACAAATTCGGCAGCCTGGGAGGATGAGGAGAATCATCACCCGACGGACGACGACTGGCGTATATCACGACAGATCGTCGACTCGGACAGACTGAGGTGGGCCATCTCAGGCTTCTCCCCCTTTAAATCCCCGGGAACAGACGGCATTTATCCAGCCCTACTTCAGTGGGGCCAGGATGACCTAATGCCGCACCTGGTAGGAATCCTCAGATCCTCACTGGCACTGAGGTATATTCCAAAAGATTGGAGAGAAGTCAAAGTCGTGTTCATACCAAAACCAGGAAGAATGGACCATTCCATCCCAAAAGCATTTCGACCCATTAGCCTCACATCGTTTTCAATGAATACTTTGGAGAGGCCGTGCGAACGATATATAAGAGATGTGGTGATAACACGAAATCCACTGCATCCAAATCAACATGCATACACTCCGGGGAAATCCACCGATTCGGCTCTTCATCTCGTAGCGGGCCGCATCGATAGATCGTTGGAAAATAATGAGTCCACCCTGGGTGTATTCATAGACATAGAAGGAGCATTTGATAGTACCACTTTTCCTAAAATAACAAATGCACTTTCCAACAAAAATATCCCCCAAACCATAAATGGCTGGATATATAACATGCTCTCAAAAAGAGCGATAAAAATCAGTGTGGATGATGTAACCATCAGAGGCTTGGTTGTAAAAGGTTGTCCACAGGGAGGGGTGCTCTCGCCACTACTGTGGAACATGGTCTTAGACTCCTTGGTCAGCCACCTCAACGAAAGCAACTTCTACACAATAGCATACGCAGATGACTTAGTGATTCTGCTAACAGGAAGATTCGAGGAAACACTCTGCTCTTTAATGCAAGAGGCCCTCAATATCATAGAACAATGGTGCATAGACCATTCGCTGTCAATAAATCCAAAAAAGACGGAGATGGTTCTTTTCACGAGAAAAAGGAAGCTTGCAAAACATCAAGCCCCAAAGCTCCTAGATACCAAACTTAATTTCTCTTCAGAGGTGAAATATTTAGGGGTCACCTGTGACAGTAAGTTAACGTGGAACTCTCACTTAGAAAACAGAGTTAAAAAAGCATATATTTCTTATGAGCTGTGTCGTAAAACCATCGGCCGCACCTGGGGAATGTCACCTAGGGTTGCTGCCTGGATCTACACTGCCATCATCAGACCTATGCTAACGTACGGCGCGATTGCCTGGGGAGCTAAAGCAAACCAGCTGACAGTCGTCCGTAAACTGGATCAAATCCAAAGAACAGCATGCCTCAACACTACAGGAGGCATGAGAACCACACCAACAAGAGCTATGGAGGTAATCCTCGGTCTCACTCCCCTTGACATATACATCAAGGAGGTTGTTTTGATGACCATGGCACGTCTACGCTCTACCGGTATACAACCTGATGTAGGATCCGGTAAACTGAGACGTAACTTGTGGCATGAGGACCTCAGGGAGGTACCACTGCTGCAGGCCAATACGGACTCGATTCCACCGCGATATGCCTTCCACAGGCCCTACAAGGTAATCTTTAAAAACAACGAACAAGACCCAACGGAAGAAGACGCAATCCGCATCTTCACAGATGGGTCTAAATCAAATGTGGGCTCAGGATGTGGAATTTTCTCCAGAACCCTGAATCTAAACATAAAATGGGCAATGGGCTGCAATGCAAGTGTTGCTCAAACAGAGCTCACTGCTATCTGCATCGCTGCAAAAGAGATTACCAAAAGGAAAGCCACAGGTAATAACATATGCATCCTTACGGACAGTAGACAAACACTACTAGCCCTGAACAGACCACGTATTACATCAGGCCTAGTACTAGAATGTCACATGGCCTTAATCGAAGCCTGTAACAACAACACGGTCACTTTAGGCTGGATTAAGGGCCATGAGAAATCGAAAGGAAACCGTATTGCAGACTCGCTAGCCAAGAAGGCAGCCTCCCAAAAACTTTTGGGACCTAGCACTTTCATTGGTCTATCGGCGTCAGCGACGGCCGACCTATTAAAGGAACACTCCCTTAATAAGTTTAAGGGTAGATGGGACGACGCAGAAGGCTGCAGGCTTGCCAAGGAACTGTTACAATATCCGGGCAGCAAAGTAGCCAAAAAATAGGTGACTATGAACAGGTGGAACTTACGAACAGCCACGAGTATTCTGACTGGTAACTGCCACCTACGAAAACGCCTCCACAGACTGGGTCTCTCTGACACCCTACTTTGTAGAGGATGTGAGCAAGAAGATGAGCCTGTCGAGCACATTCTTTGTGAATGTCAGACACTCTCTCATCTTAGGTTTAATGTATTCGGCGAGCACAGGCTAACACACGCCAGTATGAGGGAACCTAATTCAGGCGACGTTATCGCCTACTTCAAGGAAGTAGGCTGGATGACGAGCTAGAATGAAGTTTTGAACCTCAGAAGGATGCACAATGGGCCAATTGTGGCCTAAGTGTTGTGGGGTCTACCCACCCTTCCAATTTTTGCAGATAACTGCGGAGGTAATAACTTTCTAAAAAAGTGGTGAAATACGTCTACCTTGATATCAAGGGGAACGCATTTTACCATAATACGTAACGTCACCCCTCTACCCCCCACCCAAAAGATCTTTGAATTATCTTTACAATCGTTTATACTTTTTCATAAAATGTATGAATGGGTTTGTGAAAATAACTGTTTTAATAATTTTGGATTTTAAAAATAAAAACACGAAGGATAGAATTTCGTTTGATTCAAAATGATCTACCTTGACTTCCATATTTTCAAATGCCTCGCGGATATTTCTGATCACATCTGAAGTCAATAAACGGCATTCTCTAACGATTCTTTGACGGAAATATTCTAGGGATTTAGGTTGTGTTGCAAATACCTTCGATTTCAAATGACCACAGAGAAAGATGTTTAAAGGGTTTAAATCGGCTGACCAAGCTGCATTTTTCAATTTCCTATACGAGTAGAGCTACGCAGAGCGTTAATGTCATAGGATACGTGAAATATTTTCTATACGATTGACGCACAAGCTAAGCTTGGAAACTTGAAAATAATTTCCAGCAATTTCCCTTGCCCACTTTACCTATAAAATTTTTTAACGTAACTCTCTACGATCATTAGTTTCTGAGATAAAGCCACTTACCTCGCTTATTTGCCCACCTTGTACAAACGTTATGACACAACTTGAGTAATGTAGTGTTCTTGCTAAACATGTGCTGGATGTTTGTTTGACTCAAGGAAACAAGGGACCAGACAGCCACTTTTGCACTATGCAACAGTTTTATTTTGAAAAATATTGTAGACTAGTTTAATGCTTTGTCCATTTTGATTACCTAAACCTGAGTAGATAAATATATTAACCTTTCACTGGTAACGCGCGGTCCCTGAGACCGAGGAAAATTTGTTTCTCTTTTTAAAACGCAACGCATCTCTTTCTCGGTGTGCGCCGCCAGGTACATTTTACCCTTATCCTTGGCCACTTAGTGTAGAATCGTTTTCTGTGTAGTGCGTATCTTTTTTCTGCTTTGCAAAGTAGCGGTGTGAGACACCGACGTTACCAAACTCGTATTTTTTTGGGGTAAGCATTAAATGCTTTTTTATTTTATTTTTGCTTATAAAATTACATTTTAGTTTCTACTAATCAACTATGTCTTACGAAAAAGAGCAAGAGGCATTGCAAAAATTATTTGATGAGGTTCCAACTGATTCCGAGGCCGGCGAACCAGAAGATGATAATGTAAGTTTGGAAGACGATCATGTAGAAGTGTTGGATTATGATACGAATTCAGAGCAAGAGTTCTCAGATCTTGATGATGACTCTCTTCCTACCGAAGCCACTGCGTGTCGAATTCCAAATCTCATTGGAAAAGATGGTACAAGATGGAGAAAGCATTGTGTAGAAAAATTAAATATCAGAACTCGGGCAGAAAATATAGTTCCTTTTTTGCCAGGGCCAAAAGGTGATATCAGAAGGAAGTTGGAGAAAAGAGAAATTTGGGAATATTTCTTTACTGATACTATGCTTGAAAACATTGTTCAATATACCAATAAATTTATTTCAATGAAATCATATGATGTAGCTAAATACCACACAGCCAGACTCACCGATGTCATTGAAGTAAAAGCATTGTTTGGTTTGCTATATATTAGTGGGGCCAATAAAAGCAATCACAAAAACACTGAAGATATTTTCAGAACAGATGATAGATCTATGGAAATTTATAGGTTGACTATGTCACAAAATAGGTTTCTATTTCTGTTGAGACATATTCGATTTGACAACAAGGAAACTCGAATACAAAGACAACAATTTGACACGATGGCTGCAATTCGCGATGTGTTCGAGGAATTTAATGCCAATTTATCAGCACATTACAATCTCTCAGCTTACACAACGATAGATGAAAACTTGGAGGCGTTTCGTGGGAAATGCTCGTTTAGAGTATATATGCCTCTCAGAAACCAAATCGTTATGGTATAAAGATTTATGCATTATGTGACGCAAAAATGTTTTACACAACTAAAATGGAAGTTTATCTTGGCAAGCAGCCTGAAGGGCCTTTTAGAGTGGATAATTCAAATATCGCGTTGGTTTCTCGACTTTCACAACCTATATGGGGATCCGGAAGGAATATAACAATGGACAATTTTTTTATCAGCACACCTTTGGCAAATTTGCTCCTAAAAGATTATCCTCTAACTGTTATTGGCACGATACGTAAAAACAAACCACAAATACCATTGGCTTTCACAAATATAAAACGACGAGAAGGACATCAATGTTTGCATTTCAGGAGAAATGTACGGTGGTATCCTATATTCCTCAAAGCAATAAGAACAAGAACGTCTCAGCACTATCGACAATGCATCTTGAAGACGACAGTCTTAATTCGACAACTGGTAAGCCAGACATCATAATAGAATTACAACAAAACCAAAGGAGGAGTCGATGTTGTTGACAAGTTGTGTGCCTCATACAACTGTGCACGTGCAACTTGTCGCTGGCATATGGTGATTTTTTATAGTTGCCTAAATGTTGCTGGAATAAATTCGTATATTATTTATAAAGCTAACAACAATAAGTCTATTCCTAGAAGAAAATTCTTAGAAAATTTAGGATTTGAGTTGCTAGATACTCATATTCGCAGACGAGCACTGCAGGAAAATATTCCAAAAATTACACGACTGAGATTGGCCGACATTTTGGGGCTTAACATAAACCAACAGAATAACGATAATCCAGTTCATGGAAGATGCGCATTTTGCAATAGTAAGAAAAATAGGAAAACTAGGTTTTCGTGCAATAAGTGCCACAAATTTATGTGCCTTGAACATTTGACTGGACTATGTAGTGACTGTTTTGAGCAAAATAGCGAAGAATAATTTTTTGTAATGAAATAAGCCCATAAACTTCCTATTTCTGTTCTTGTGTTGATAGGTGTATAAGTTTGTGTTAGTTTGGTTTAAATGTTCATTTATCTATGGACACCTGAGGGAAAATATTGAAGTAATTGTGTTATTTTGTTCATCAGTTAAGAGTTTTAGCATTCGTTTTTGTATTAAGAAGTATATTTTATTTTTTTTCAATTTTTAAATATAAGGTTACCAAAAATGCAATTGATTATTTATTATTAAGATTTTTATTATAAAAATAACGGGAAATACATCATAGCATATTTTAAAGCATCGGAACTGTTACAGGGCCAACAACTAAGATATATTTTTTTAATGAAAAAAAAAGAGACGTAAAAAAATCGGATCTAAAATTGGTCTCATAGACCGACGTTACCAATTATGTACCAATTTAACCACGTTACCCATGAAAGGTTAATAGATTCATCCAAACTTAAATGTTTATGTCAAATTAATGCCAATTGTTACAGGCTTAACACGTTCAATGCGGCTGACGTCTTTCGACGTCATATGCTTATAACGAGAGAGGCGGATGACGCCATCGACAACATGCATTTAAATAGCACTTCCAGGGCATCCGCCGACGGGCGAATGTGCTGGGCACTCGTCAGCCTGTTGAGTGAATATCAATTATGCAAAAAATGTCTTCCGTCTGTGTTGGGCTGTAAATTGGCGCCAGGGCGGGGCATTGGTACTGATAAGGAGGGGGCTCGCAAAGAAAAATATGTTTTGGCCAAATTGCATTAGTATCCTATTAGATATTGTTACGAACGTGTTTTGTGAGTCGGGTTTGTTTGTGGAAAAATCTAACCGTAGAAGAACTAAAAGCTTTTACTGGATTAGTCCTTCATATGGGAACTATAAAAATGAATAGACTTCAAGATTATTGGAGAACCCATCGTTTGTATCACCAACCGTGAGTGGAGTTTTATGTTAATTTTACGTTGCCTCCAGTTTGCTCCTGGACAGCCAAAGCCTGCCGACAGATTATGCAGGATACGACCATTGATTAATTATTTCAATGCCAGAATGTCCGAGATATATTACCCCAACAAAGAACTGTCGTTATACGAATCCATGGTGTTGTGGAGAGGTAGATTAGTCTTCAGGCAATATATCAAAAATAAGAAGCACAAGTATGGTGTAAAACTGTACCGTCTCACGGGGCCAGATGGTACTGTATGCAATTTTTCGGTATATACAGGTAAAATAATTTTGAGACTTACGACTTGGAGTTAACCTTTAGTTTTTTTTCTACAGGTGCCTTGGATGATCAGGGGGGCAAAGGACATGCCACCAATGTAGTCCTTCATCTCATGCAAGATAACCTAGATGTGGGGCATTTTCTATTCATAGATAACTTTTATAACAGTTACGACCTAGCTTCCATATTGTTTACCAGAAACAATCATTGCACATGAACACTTAGAGTGAATAGGAAGAATAATCCAGTAGATAGATTGAAAAAAGGGAGAAGAGGAGACAATTTCGCGTCATGCCAATGGATTCATGATAGCCAAATGGAAGGACAACAGAGAAGTCTTTTATATATTCACGGAATTCACAAAAATCTTGTCAAGTTTTTTACTAAGAGGCGGCAAGCGAAAGAGAAGCCAGAGGCTATTGTAGAATACAATAATTTTATGGGGGGTATCGATCGAAAAGACCAGATGATGTCTTATTATCCTTGTGAAAGAAAAACATTACGCTGGTATAAAAAAATGGGAATTAATATGTTCATGCAAGAATATCCTTATATGAATATCGCCATGAACTTTTGGAACATTTGTTACCAGAAAACCCTAAGTTACCTATTTACCTATCATACCTCAACCGACTAATCATATCCCAAAAAAAATCCTCCTATAGCACGCGTATAGAAGGTGTCTCTTTTGCACTAAAAACAAAATCAGAAGGGAAACTGTCCTTCTTGCCCTGGGCTACCAGCAAATTGTTTGGACCCATGTTTTTCCATTTTTCACAAAACTCCTTAATTAAAAAAAATTATATTACATTTTATGTTGTATTTTGTTTATATTTGACTTGAGTTACCCTACCGTAAAAAATTTACATGAAGTTTTTTTTTTATTTTTTATATTATTTAGTTCCTTAGATTTATTTTGGATGTCAAGAAACGTCATTGCCTTTATAATCCCACCATTTTATTTTTTACAGAAATGTTTGTGATTTTTATTAGTTGTATTTGTTTGAATTTGAAAAAATCTTTGCCATGACGTCTCTCGACGTCATCCGCCTCGGGCAAACAATTCAGTCGCGAGAGGCGGATGACGTTGAAAGACGTCATTGCTCTTACGACGTGTTCCTTTATTTATAAATGTAATAAATGTTGTTTTCACCTTTAAATTACTCAGCATTTGTATTATTTTACAAAAAACTATGTCCGCTCCTAGGGTTGCATACACCAATTGATGCGCACTGAACGTGTTAAGCAAAGACCAAGCACATTCATTATTTTATTCTTTTTTCTAGGTTTATTAGGTTTTTATATTGAATATGTACCTCCTCGCTGTTATTGTATAGTTATAGTTTTGATACAGTGATTGTTTTAGAATTATTTCAAATCCCTCTAATTGTTTCAGGCAAGATTTCCTCAAAATTTGCACACGAATAAGTGGTGCAATCCAAAATTTTAAATGGGAAAAAGAAGATGACATTTTGATCATGACACCTGTACTGGAATCAACATTGGGAAAAGATTTTTATTTACTTCCGCTGAATAAAAATAACTAGTTATATATTTGATTCAGTTATGACAAAATTATGTTACTTTATTCAGCAGAAGTTTTCTTTCTATTATGGTATTTTTTGTGAGTTGGTATTTTCTATTACCTGCATTTTATGAATGAGCTGATTTAATGAATTTTCTAGTAAGTGCTCAACAAAGAGCTTTGGAAATTAGACCATAGATCTTATAAGGATGCTCATTATTTCAGACTCACTCTTATTTACCTAGATTTTTTTTTACTTTTTATAAATCAGTTATAAATATGTTTTAAATTCAACTTTATTTCACCATGTTGGAATTAATTTTTATTGTTGACACTTTTATAAAATAATTATATGTGCCTTTGACGTAGGAAGATCGTTAAGGTAAACAAGATGGTAGGCAACGACCTCTTTCACTCATACTTCTTTCTCCTGTGCCACTTTATATCTAGACTTTTTCTCTCTGCATTATTATAATGCACAGTTCATTATTCTCTCCTGTAACAATTCGACATTTATTCTTTGGACGTGTCCAAAAGAGATTAGCTGTTTCCTCTATATATTCGCAAACATTTTCCTGTATCCCTATTCTTTCCTAATTTCGAACTCTTTCTTTTCTTGATGTTCTGGCTGATCTTCTCAAAACATCCATCTCTGTAGCTTCTTACTTCCGTCTCGGATTTTCTTTCAGTCTCCAAGTCTCCTCACGGTAGGTAAATGTATTTGTATTATATATTCTAACTTTTAGTTGTTCAATTTAGACTACACAGTACGTCATTTAAACACCTTATTATTTTCCTTGCTTTGTTTTTTTCCTGAATATGTGACTCATCTGTTCTTTCTGTACTGAGTATTACATCCAGGTATTTGTATTGTACACTTTTTTTTATTGTTTTAACCTTGTCCATTTTGATGTCCGATGCTCCATATGGAGTCTATTCTCTTTTCACGTTCAGCTCCCATTTGATGTGTTCTTATTTTAATTTTCTGGTTATATATTCAATGTGCAAACCTGCTCATCAACAGATTGGAGTGTATGTATATGCATGTTTCATTGTATTCTCATACTCCCCATTGATTTTACCATCGATCTAATGTTTTTGCAACATAAAATTTAAATAGTATAAGAGACAGGCAACAACCTTGCCTCAGTTTCCCATTAACATCAAACTCTTCTGATACTGTATTTCCAACGTTTACTGAGTTCTCATACTGAGATATAAATTTTGTATTGCTTTAACTAACATTTGGTTAATTGTACTTTGTTGCTATACTTCCCAAAGCTTAGTAATTGGATCAGAATCATATACTGTAGATCGATAAATATTAGATGTGCTGGCATATTTCTTGTTGATCTATTTTCAATGACTTGTTTTAAGCCAAATACATCATCCGTACATGATCTTCCTGCCTGGAATTCGCTTTGTTTTTCGTCTTAGTTGCTCTTCTTCCAATTTGTTTTGTATCATTCAACCATATTTTCTACTAAATGCTCTTATCACTGAGTGTTCTCTGTAGTTATTACATTGTCGTTTATTCGCTCTCTTTTGAACTAATATTATATAAGCCTTTCTCCGATCACCTGCTATCTCTTCCTCATTAATAAATTGGGTGAAAATACATGCCAGTTTATTGTATAATTTGGTGGTGCCATTCTTTAGAAGCTCTGTTTTCCGGGTCCTGGAGATTTTCCACTTATAAGTTCTTTTATAGTTTCTTCTACTTCCACTCTATGTATTATTCTTTCACCTTTATCTGTATGTACAGGTGTATCTGGTTATTCATGGTATTACCATCTATACTCCGTTAATACATTCTTGTATTGGAGTTATTTGTTTATCATTGATAGAGTCACTTCTATTATATCTGAACAAAAAAAATTCTCAAGAAATGAAGATCTGACACATTGTAAATTTCACTATGTTAGTATGTAACACCTCCGGTTCCGCCCCGGCAAAAAAGCGTTTTTTGTGCCAAAGGCTTTTGTGTTGTTTTATATATTTTATTTATTAAATTTTGTAAACAAAATGTTATGTTTAAAAAAATGAATAAAACAATTTTCTTTAGTTATGAAATTTTATTTTTTGTGCTATATAATAAAAAAATGTGTCAACAAAATATTAATGAATTCAAAGTTCATTTCTAACCTTTGGTTCAGAGATAAAATATTTTTTATATTCGAACTTTTAGAGATCTTTGATCTTTCAACCATTTCAAATATCTGAGAATTTACACAAAATATGTTTGAATTATTTTATAAATCAAAAATGAGGAGAAAGTATGCAATGTTTTACCAAAATAAAAAATCTATTTAATAACCCTTATCCCATTTCAATGTTTAGGTCGCCAGTGTTATATTTTAACTCTTCGCATGTTGTTGTAATAGTTATAAAGTTTTTGATTCTACTGTAAAGTTGAATTTTTGTGACAAAACACGTTTTGCATATCGATTTAATTTTTAATTTAAGAAGGTCTTTATTAATTACAGGTAAGTCAGGAAATATACAATAAGTAAGTAATGCTGATGTTCTAGCCATTTCCGAACCACTTGTGTTTGTCTGAGGGTATGAGTTGTCTCCTTGCTCTTGTGGCATCATCCAATTGTTTTTGGGTGGGGAAGTTACTTTGTTCCTGGTATAGAATTTTCACTCCCTATTTTTTTTCCGACTGGAATGTCCCTGAAAAACAGGGTTCCAAAATCGAACGTTGGGTTAGGTTATGTAAGACGGCAACCTGGCAGAAGTTGGTTATGATGCAATTTTGTTTTATTTAATTTATGATATGGTCTTGTTTTTAGGAGTAACTAGGTTAACTCCTAAGTTAAAGCAGTCGGTTGTTGGAGATAACAATCAGTTATGTGTATAGCGACTCGTGCAGAAGCCTACACCCACTGTCGCGGATGCCTTCTGCGCGATTGGCGGCTTTGAGTTTTTCATCAAGATTTTTTGGGAGACGGTGATTGTAAAAGTTAAATGAAATTTTTGATATGAAGTCCTTGACAGTGGATATGTCGGCTTGTTCGTGTATCCATGAGGTTTTTGGGAGTTTGGGGTGGCATGTTTTGTATTTGATTGCCATGCAAAGACACTTGTTCTGTACCACCTGCAGAGTATAGAAATTGTGTTTTGTGCCAGTAAAATACACAGGGGCGGCGTATATGTATCGCCTCTTCTTCTACGAATGATGAATTATTTGTTGAAGCCCTTGGTTTATATCTAAAACAAATAAACAATAATAATTCAGTAATGTAACACATATTCCTGGGGGATATTAATATAAATATAAAAAATAGTGATGATCGAACTGAATTTGATTATTTATACTTATTATATGATTATAAGTTCGAATCAATAATTAATAAATATACCAGAATTCAAGAAAATTCAAAAAAAAGTTGTATAGACCATATTTTTCTAAGAAGTGGTACATTTGATAATTTACAAACAGATATTATTTCCGCAGTTGTCGAAACTAATGTAACCGATCACCTAACTACTTTCTTAAGTATGCCAGTTACAAAGAAATGTACTAAAAAAGATGTTGGAAATACAAGAAGTATTATAAATTAAGATACGCTGAATGCTGATCTCGATGAATACAACTGGGATTATTATTATGAAATTCAGGATGTCAACCATAAAACAGATTTATTAATAAAAGTGTTACAGACCCACATTGATAAAAATACGGATAACAGAGGGTTTGGTCAAATCTGTTAATCATTAAAATAAACTCTACCATGAGAGCTTAAAACACCCCACTGATATAAATAAACTAAATAGTTATGTTGAATACCGTGATACATTAATTAAAAAAGCAAAAAAAAAATATTACTTTAGAACGGCAATAATAAATAATCAAAGTAGCGCAAAAACTCTTTGGAATATTGTTAAAAATTCTAAGCAAAACAAAAAACATTTAAACAAAATAATTACTCAACATAATACCGTCACTTCTGATTCCAATAGAATCTTTTATCCAAGATTTTACAGTAATTGGTGAAATATTAGCAAGTTAAGCTTCCCCTTCTAATATTCGTGCAAAAATAATATTATACAAAATTCCATCTTTCTCTCTCCAGTCACTGAAATAGAAGTCATTAAAATTATTAATACTCTTAAAATTAAAAAAGTGTGTGGTGTTGATGGTTTTAAGTCTGATGTAGTAAAAAAATAGCAACAAAAATAGCTAAACCTGTGCTAGATCTTATTAACATAATTTTCAAAACTGGCAAATGGCCCTATCACTTTAAAGTCTGATTAATTGTAACTGTTTATGAAAAATGTGACAAACAAAATATGAATAATTACCGACCAATATAATTAATATCAAGAATAGCCAAACTATTTGAGAAAGCCTTAAAAGTTCATTTAACAAGTGTAATTGTACTCGAAAGTGAGTTTCATTTGGAAGCAATATCTTTTGACAAAAAATGTTTTTAAGATTAAAGTTTCCCTTTCTTTTAAAATACAAACATTAGTAATAAATCTATAAATAGCAGGTACCTGAATTGACCCTATGGTTTTTAGAAGCTTACAAAGCAGGTGCACACTCCCTTCTAAAGAAACATTTATACAGGGTGGCATTTTAAATATAAGCTAGAAGAAATATTATATATTACAAGTGATTAATAACAAAACATAGGATTTAATCACATTCGGCCATCCTGATGATTACTTAGACGTCCTCGTCTTCTTTTCAATTACTTTTTGATCCCGAGACCTGCAACCAAAACAAAATCAAGTAGTTGAAGCTTAGTGCAAATTACGTTTTTATTATAGGCTGCACTTAATTTTTATTATTTTTTTTTTTCAAGTTTATGGTGATTAAAACCATTTTGATTTTATTTTATGCTCTTTAGAGCTCATATCGCGTTTTTTTTAAGTTTATGGAAATTAAAACCATTTTGATTTTATTTTATGCTCTTTAGAGCTCATATAGCGTTTTTTAAGTTTCTGCTAATTAAAACCATTTTGATTTTATGCTCTTTAGAGCTTATATAGCGTTTTTTGAAGTTTATGGTATTTAAAACCATTTTGATTTTATTTTATGCTTTTTAGAGCTCATGTAGCGTTTTTTTAAGTTTCTGGTAATTAAAACCATTTTGATTTTATGCTCTTTAGAGCTCATATAGCGTTTTTTTAAGTTTATGGTAATTATAACCATTTTGATTTTATTTTATGCTCTTTAGAGCTCATATAGTGTTTTACTTAAAGGTACTTAATTTAACTTTCCAACAAATCTAACAATTCGTCGGTACTACTATCAGATTCGTCTTCGATTATTACGCATGCTTTAAATTTTCTCAGTTGGTCAGCCTGTAATGTAGCCTTATACTTTTTATAACCTTTCATACCCTTTAATGAAGAAATTTCATAACGATAATTACCCTTTCAACTTTAGTGATTTTATAAAGCCCCCCAAATTTAATGGGTGTTTTGTTGTAACTTCTTTTCGCGAAGTTCCACTGCCGCTCCACAATACCAGATCACCAACTGAGTAAGAAACTGTTATTTTTCTTTTCTTGTCGAATAATACTTAATTTTTTTATCTTGTTTATCCATGTTTGTTTTTGCTATTTTTCGATCATTTATTTTATCTGACATTGTGTTATTAGATTTCTCCAAATCTACATGTTTTGGGGATTCAAAACCGAACATGAGTTTGCACGGAGTAAACCTCTGTGCTCACATTTACAGTATTGTTTATACCCCAAACTGCATCTGGAAGTACGGAATATCACTCATTTTCATCATTAACCGTGGCATTAATAGCCGATTTAAGAGTCAAATTATACCTTTCCACTTGACCATTAGACCTGGGCGAAGAGATGGCATTTAAAATATGTTTAAATTGATATTTTGTTGAAAAATCTTTAAATTTTATGCTAGTAAAGGCTTTACCGCGATCAGAAATAATTCATTTGGGAACTGTAAACATACTGGAAAGATCTTTTAAAATATATGTCACTTCTTTGGAGTTGGCCGATTTTGTTGGTCGCGCAAATAAAAAATTTGAAGAAGAATCAACTATCGTTAAAATATAGCAAAAACCACCAGGACTTTTGACATATAGACCCAAATGATCAATGTGCCAAGTATGCAAGGGTTCAGTGGGTTTATCAATAGGATGCAAGAACCCTGACTTTTTTCCATATTGATCTTTTTTATAGGCACAATCAATCCAGGAATACACATATTTCTTAATAAAGCGTGTCATACCCTTAAACCAAAATTTACGTTTAATTAGCGCGTCACATTTACGATACCCAATGTGTCCGACGTCATCATGATACTTTCTTAATATATTAAACCTAGCGAATTTTGGTATAACTAGTTTTTCATTTTTATCTTCTGTTATGCGATATAACCTATTATTTGTAATAGTGTACAAAGCTCTTAATTGCTGATTACAATTTTTTTGAATTAACTTATTATAAATTGTTTTTATAGTGTCATCTTGGTGCTGAACGCATAAAAACCAGTCATCAGAACAAATAATGCTAGATACATTACGACTTAGAGCGTCTTCGTGTTTCATTTTATTTCCTGGTCTATGTTTAATTTCAAAATCAAAGTCTTGGATAGTAATCCACCATCGTACTACACGTGGTAACATATCACGTTTTGTAAAAGTATACCGAACAGCTGCACAATCAGTTACAATTACAAAATGTATCCCGGTTAAATAAATTTTAAATCATCTAATAGATTCCACTATAGCAAGGGTTTCCAGCTCATAAGAATGATATAGAATTTCATCTTTAGATATCATAAGACTATAATACATTACAGGTTTAACGTTTTTGTAATAAAATGCTAGAGCTATACCCTTGCTACTGGCATCCGTATGTAATTCAGTTTCTAAATTTGGATCATATATACAAAGTAATGGCCTTGACGTTAATTGTTTTTTCATTTCATTAAATGAATTCTCCTCTACAGATGACCACTTCCATGGTACTGATTTTTTAAAGAGATTCGTCAATGGAGCTACTATTAGCACATGATTCTTGACGAACTTCCTAAAATATGAGCTCAAACCAAGAAACTGTCCTAATGGATGCAAATCTTTGAGTACTGGAAAATTTGAAACTGCTATAATTTTATATGATCCTGGACACATTCCATTTGCATCTATTTCATATCCAATACAATCGATACTAGTTTCAAAGAAGAAACATTTTTTTATATTTAATTTTAAATGTGCGGTTTTTAATAACTTTAAAAAAACGGTTTCCAGCATTCTAAGGCCGTCCTCGATCGTCTTGGATGAAATTAAAATATCATCTAAATAAACGTTTACATTTTTGTGACACAGATCGGAGAATAAATTATTTAATAACATTTGAAAAGTCGTTGGAGCATTCGATAATCCAAAGGGCATCCATAAAAATTCGTATTGTCCGTCCTGTGTCAAAAAAGCTGATTTATTTATTGAGTTTGATGCACCACGTATTTGGTAGTACCCTTGTGTCATGTCCAAACTTGTATAATACTGTTGTCCAGCAAGACGACCGATTTGGTCTTCTATGTGTGGATGAGAATGTGTTCACAGTTTTTCTTCTTTCACCAAAATTGAATAATTGGACCAAGACTTTCATACGATTCTGTTTTCTAGCATTGCCTTAACTTTGTTACGAATTATATTTTTTTCTTTTTCCGAGTATGGATATGGCCAGTAGAAAATGGGTTCATTTTTTTCTAAATTTATTTCAATTTCTATTAAATTTGTAAAACTTAATTTAGAACTGTTTTTAGCAAAACAGTCTTGGAACAGTTTCAACATATTATAAAATTGGGTTAAATAGGGTTCTTTTAAAACATTTAAATCAACCTAAACATCAGTTAAATTTAAGTACCACGTACATTTTATGGCTGCTTGTAAAAAATCGTCTTTATGAAACGGAAAAATGAATGTCTTGACCCCTTGCAAAAATTCTCACTTTATACAAATTTAATTTATCAGAACCTGTATTGGTAATGCTAAGAAAATTACTAGAATCGCTTAAAAAACAAGTAGGAATTGCATAATGTTCTGAAAAATCACAGGTTTTTGCTGAAATATGTAAGCATTTACTACTAGGTATTTGTACTAACGGGAACTAAAGAGGTACAAAGAGACTTTATTGAAACATCTTTTTCTAATATTTCTGGACGACTATGTTTCACATCAATTATTTTGTATAGATTACCTAACTTGTCCATTTTGAATATTTAATATTATCTCATTATGATTGGTTGACCGATTATTACCTCAATATCGCCCATATCCATCTACAAAATGTAAATCCGATTTTATAGAAAAAGTTTTAAATTTAAATTCAACAAAATTCATTCCTTCGGGAAATATAATGTTATTCCCAAAAAAATTTTATAATAATGTTCGATCGATTTAATTTAATATTTAGCTTTTTTGTAATAGAAATATTTGCTACGTTTACTTGACTACCTGTATCTAGGTAGCCTTTGTAATTTATATTATTTATAAAAACGTTAATATTATAAGTACAATTTGGTACTTGCCTTTGTAATAGTTGTACTTTGGCGGGATTTAAATGCCAACAGTCTTCCTTCCCAGACAGCACAAGTACGTACATAATACGTATTTAATACGTACTCATGAGACGTAAGGTACGTATTATGTACGTACTTTTCTGTACATAGTACGTACATGGTACGTATTAAATACGTACATTTTCCAATAAAATGTACGTACCAAATACGTACTGCTTTTACATACTTGGTACGTACCATTTGTACGTACTTGGTACATACCATTTTTACGTACCTGGTACGTACCATTTTGTACGTACTTGATACGTACCATTTTGTACGTACCTGGTACGTACCATTTGTACGTACATGGTACGTACCGTTTGTACGTACTTGGTACGTATAGTTTGTACGTACTTGGTATGTATCGATAGTACGTACTTTGTAAACAGACTACAGAGCTGAAAGCTCACAATTTAGTTCCAAGAAGCTTTATTATTAAAATTTTGAAGGTAATTTGAGTTTACTTATCACAATGTTAATAACGTTGCTAGAATAAAGTTCCTTATCACTTAAATGTGAGTTCAACTGTATGGTCTTATAAATTAAAGTACACGTCAGAAAGCCCACACTAGATTATATTAAAATATTAAACTTTAAAAACAACTTGAAAGCAAATTTAATTAAAGTTACTTTTGACTATTAACTAGTTAGGAAAATATAATATAATAAATTGTAGGTATTTATTATTTATTTATAACGAGACTCCTCCTATTCACAATACCTACCTCCTGTGCTCCTTTAGATGTCAGATTGCCCTGTAGAACAACCTGTGCTCGCCAGTCGACTAGCTTCAAGTCGAAGAAGGGGTGGATTTTTCAATATTTATTTAGAATTCACAATAAGGCATCAGAGAAATTTAGGTAAGCACCCAAGACTCCTTTAAACTCACACCAAAACTCCTCGGAGGGTTAATACACTTTTTCCACACTTAAAAAGGTTTTTTAGGTAAGTTTTAAAATGAAAAACTTCAAATATCCCATGTGTGTGGTTTATTGTTGGACCTTGAGTCCCTTTTCCAATAACTTCAAATTACAGATTTATAAGTTTCATAAAAAAAACAACTAAATTTGATGGCTGGACCTAGCTGAAGTACTCAAAACTGCCTCTCGGCTTTGTTCCACGTGGATCATTTCGGGCTCTGCAGTATCTAAAATATTAACACAGTGATCAAGTACCTCAATTTTTGGTCTATAATTTTTTACACAAAAGTACTATTTTTCAATGGTGGACATTAAATAATAATTGAAAAACTCACAAAACAAAGAAATATTTCTGGGGAAGGTCAAAATCATTATTTTTATATCAATTACCTATTATGATTGTGCGAGCTGCTTATAGTGGTGATGAAAGTCTAGACCCCTTCTTTTGCCTTACTAGTTCTTTAACCTCACTGTCGGACTTTGAAGAAGAATGGAACCTCGTTTTAAATTCCCTTATTTTTGGATGTGATTTGTCGACATATGTGGTATTTGAGGTCTCCACCTCCGCCTTTCTGCACTTTAGACGAGCAGTTTCATATGAATCTAGAAATGAATATCAATATTTAGTTTGCAATTTATACAGAATTTGTAGATATTACCGTAAGTCCCATCCCTAAACAACTTCACCTCAAGTGAAGGTCAACACGAATTTAATTGATGTGACCTTATAGCAGCGATAAGTTTCTCTGGTGGCCACAAACAATTGTCTTCATTAATCCATCTTGTGGATGGGCACCACTGCTACCGACGTGTCATTGATAAACTGCATTTTAGAAAACTCACGAATATTATTATTTTCCATTTTTTCTGAAAAGTTGAATCCAAAAAAAAAATATAAACATATGATTTTTTTAATAGAGTAGTTAATTTTCAATATATTTAGAGCAACTTAAAAACTTGTTTCAAAAAGTCTATCACTAAAAAATGGGTAAATATATTGAACATCTCTCAAAGCAAGTTGTTCGATATATTCAGCACACAGCCAACTCTTAATATATTGTTAGATTATGTATAAGAAATACCAACAAGTTGTCTCAAAAACTATGTAACAACGGAAGAGTAACAAATTTGTTAGTGAATGTTAACATGACATGACATTTAAATGAAACATTTTGTATTTTCCATGCTTTTCATTCACTAGTCATTTACCAACTAAACATATACTTAATATTGATGACTCGCATGGCCTAAGGTAAAAAATTTCTTTTTCTGTATATTCTATCCTAAAATTAGGATTTGCCTGTTATCTTCGAATTACTGATTGCTATTATTTCTCGACCGGATAAACAACAACTATCAGGTTCTTTAGGCAATAAATCAAAGTTTTTGCAATTCACTTGTTTAAATTGATCTGTTATTGGATAATTTTTTAGCACAGGTCCATTGTAGTGAGGTTTGTGGAGTATCGGAAAATTTTGAGAATATTCACTTTGTTCAATACGTTCAATATGTTCACTTTGTTTAGCATTATCTAGTTCTGTTTTTCTATTAATCATTGTTGTAGAGGGTTGTCTTGTTTTCTAAGCAACTTCTTTATTGTTTGCATATACTTTTCGAAATCAAAAGCACTATAACTATTAAGATGTCCAAATATTCAAACATCTTCAGCTAAATGTAGTGGATTATGTATATTATCTGATGCATAATTTTCACCATGAATTAAAATAAACATTTCTACAAAATATGTTGAAAGTTTGTTAGCATAATAAGTGTATTTTAAAAACTGTGGGTATGATATTATTGTTATTGCATAGTATAAAACAATGACATGTTCAAAATTTTCCTTTGATAATAATTAACTAAAACAACTGGTCCTGTATAGTGCAGAAATTGTCTGAATTATGCTGCTTCCCACCTTTTTTACTTTCACTGACACTACGGGGTTTTCGATTGAATTCTGTTGGAATGTTACAAGACTGTTCAATTAAACATTTTGATAATGTTTCTATTTTACTATCTGGAATTTTTGCTGAAGGATTTCCAGTTAACCACAAACATACTAGTAACATTTTTACAACCCCTAAACAACCAAGATGCATGTAATCAAGAGGGAAAGATTTGACCATATCTAGACTTGAAGTAAGTACCTGGATGGTGATGTTTTGGAGTCTTTGCTCTGAAATCAATATCAATATGTAAATGAAGGTTTGACATATCAGGAAAATAAACTCAATTATCATAAGATCCCGCTGCATGACACTTAGAGCGTGACATATAACCTAAATAACCTTTAGCATATGTAATATAAGCTTTTGCTGGAGTATCACACACAAATATTTCTATTTTAACAGCATAAAATTGGAGCCATTGCACTGAATTCGATTATTTATAACATTAGTGGCATCTTCAACAAAATCTGACAAAAATAATTTAGGTTCATTGGGTTTTGCACAGCCATAATATACACCCACAATCTCAACAAATCCCCGGTTTTGATTTATACTTCATTAAACTGGATAGAATTGACTTGTAGAGCTTTTTGTTAGTGGAAGTCCATCAATGTTAATTAAAATTTCAACAACACTATCGTCACTTAATTTAGGATGTTGTGAAAGTACCTTTTGCAAACATTTATCTAATCCAAAATGAATATAGTGTTGCTTTTTTGTAATGTTTACTAACTTTATAAGATATCTTTTACTAGTAGATTAATGTAATAATAAATAATAGGTGGGTATACTTGTCTTTATAAACTGCAAATAGACAGATTGTAACAAAAAAACTGCTTACAAAAGGTCCCAACACTACAAACTATAATAAAACAACTATGGAAAGTACCTAATATTACTTTATACTAGTCTGTTACTTTAAGAAATATAAATTAAATAAACACTAGAGACTAAATAAAATTAAAAGTTGATGTTATAGAAATTAGTTAATAGCTTACCAATTAATCATGGGTATACACAAAAGTAACAAGCACAATCGGTATGTGTGGAATATTGAGATAAATACCACCAAATATTTCTCTATTGCACTCTCTAAACTAAATAAAAACACCAATGCTACAGATACTCCTAGAATTTATATATAATTTCTATTCAGATACCATAGACATCTGGTTAGCATAACATCAAAACACATGTTTAAAAATTATAAAGAGATGGTTGATTTGTTTGTTTCTTTACAAACAACTGACACAAGGACACAACTACAAAAGACATTTCTGACAATTCACGAAGTTGAGTAAACTTATAGGCGCGAATTTTAAATTTTATTTATGCGGCGGGTGTATATTCTTGAATCTCGATCGATTATGTCCGATGCGAGATGACAAAAATATTTCATAAGAAATCTAAACATTGTCAAAAAATTAAAATTAGTAACAGGAAAACAATCTTCTTACAGAATACGTCTTAGAATAGAATGTTGAAAATTTACAATTCCCGCCTAACATGTCAATCTTCCTTCTGCAAGTGTGGTAAATGAACGCAATAGGGCCGAAGACCCTTTTACACCTTACCAGAAATCGATTTACTTACCACTTTCAAAATATTTGTGTACATCCAGAGGAAGACAGAATTATTCGACTTTCGGTTATTTGACAAGGACAGGATGAGAAACAAAATTGTTATCTTCGTTTTCATTTTAACGAATGAAACTTTGTGAAAAAGTCCATATGCACAGTATCAATCAATTATTGTGTAATACAATAAATTTAAGTCAAATTATTATTATTATTGTTTAGAATGTGATAAAAATATTACAAGTGCACAGTCACAGTCTAAACTTACTAATAATTTATTTTCCCAACAAAATGAACTTAAACTGAGAAAAAATTTGGAATGTTTTTGTATAGATGTAGGCACAAATCACCCACCTGATGTAGGTCGAATTTTGTGCTAATTTTGCGACAAAATGTATACCTGTTTAAAAATATTATTGATGAACAAACCATCGCTAACAACAAATAGATGTTATTTTTGAAATGAATATACCTCTATATACTATATTTTATAAAAATGTGTACCTACACAATTTTTTCGTATAACAAATTACGTACAGCTGATACGTATTAAGTACGTACATACGATACGTATTAAGTACGTACATTATACGTATCAGAAAATACGTACAGCCGATACGTATTGAGTACGTACATGGTACGTGCCTAAAAGTACGTACCGTTTAGGAATCATAATGTACGTATTAAATACGTACATTTTAGGTACTGTACGTACAGGACGTATATAAGACCTAATATGTACGTATTTAATACGTACAGTGCTGTTTGGGTTAATATGTCCTTTTCTTCAACAATGACTGCATTCTTTTAGTTTTGTTTGGCACCACCGAAGCTTGAAGTTTTGTAGTGCCTTTGTTTTCTGTCTTCTACGTTCTTATTTAGTCCAGATGTGTAAGATTAAGAAAAGGGTAAAATATTATAATGAAACTCGGTGATACTGTAACTATCTAACTTTATTACCTTTTGGTCTTGTGGTTATATCTAGACTGAACATTTTTACCCATACAAATCCCAAACAGCTCTCTTCACCCTTCACCCCCGGTCGTAACCATTTCATGAGAACGATAATATAATATCGAATAACGTAAACAACACACACGTGTTCGAAAGTATATTCCGTCTCAATCTTGTACAAAAAACACAGTGCGCAAAATAAAATATATCACTCGGCCATCCTGATAATTTAGTCTGTCCTCAGACCCTAAATATATACTAATCAAGAAACTAAAAAGATATTTAAAGAAACTTGTATCAAAACAAATTATTTAATAGCTATAATGATGTTAATACACAAGAAAAATAAAATATAATACTGGGCCATCCTGATAATTTGGTCTGTCCTCAGACCCTATATTATAACTTAACATAAATTCAACACTATATCGTTAGAACATTTTGAGAAGGAAAAAAAATATTAAGTTCCTTCTGCTTTTTTTTACAGACAACATATCGATGGTGTAGCGCACAAATGTGGTAAATGCACTGTCTGCACAAAATGGGTTAAGTGCACTAAAAAATAAATTTTAGTGTAAATTTTCATATGCCCAAATGTGGTAACTGCAAACCAAATTTTGTGGCCAGTAGTGGCATCTATCGTTTGGGAAAAGTACTTGCAAATCGCAGAATTCTACTTCATATGTGTTAAGTGTACTTAACACATTTGTCATATACAATGAGATGCTTATACTGAGGTAAGTGAGTAGTTACCACATTTGTGTTTAATAAAGTGAGGTTATTTCGCGGTTCGTCACATGTGAATTAATCTATTTTGGTGTCTGTGCAGTGAAAAAATTAGTTTTGTTTTTTATTATGGTTTCGCGGGGTAAGAAAATTCTCCAGCTATTAGAGGAAAGAAATCAAACAGAGAGTACCGGTAAGTTTTGATGTAGATACTTGATAAAACTAACAAATTGCATACTTTTGTTTTGTTCTACAGAAACGATTTGTAAATTGAATACTGAGAAGTACCAAACTAGTCACAAAGGTTTTTCCAGTCCAAATGATCAAAGTGCTCAGTAATTTATTAAATAAAATATTCTTTACCTATTAGCCTAAAAAAAGTTTAACTCAGTTTTCTTGTCCTCTGACCTCTCGTTTTTTTATTAAAAAAACGTGTAATTTTATTACAAAAACCGGAACAAGAAGTAACAATCCTGATTTTTGTAACAAAATTACATTAGTTTTGTATTATTACACTTTTTTGTGTAAATAATATTATACCTTGCTTTAATTTATAGTTTAATTTTATTTTACTTTTTTTATTTATTTTTTTACAGACGAAACCAAAAAGCATGGATCAAATATAATAGTCATTTCTAATCAGATTATTTTGCCAAAGGTTACAGACATAGATCTAACCAGAAGCACAAATGGTTCATGTCCTGAAAAAAATAATAGCCCTCCTTCTTTCTCGTGTGATACAGGTAAATCGAGTCGAGGTAAGTTCAGGATATCAAATATGTGACAAGTGATTAAATTTAGTAATTTATTTTTAGCACTAGTAACAAATAACAGATCGGAGATAAATGATGAAACTAATTTGGCTGGACCATCTGCTATTTACAGAAAGAACAGTGAATCTGATGAGAGCGATCCCTTCGCGTATTCGTCGAGTTCTTATGAGCCATATGCAAACAGCGAAGAATCAGATGATGAAGTTTCAACAAAGGTCGCTAAATCTAGGAAACATAAATTACCTACAAATTCGACCGAATCCAATGAGAAACTACAAATAAAAAGAAGTAGGAGAGCAAATAGAGCAGTCTGGGCCAGATCAATAAGTAAAAATAGTAGACTGAGTGGAAAAAAGTATGTGAATCGCAGCGGAAAAGAAGTACAAGAGAAAAAACCTAAGATTGTTGACTGTACAAAGTGCCGATTTAAATGTAACAAAAATATTCCAGAATCCCACAGAGCGACATTATGTCAAGAATACTACAGTTTGGCAAACGATATTCGTCAAAAAATTCTTCTAACCTCTCTCATGCAAAAGGTCCCTGTTGTTAGAGTTCGAAACAGTCCAAAAACAAAAAACCGTCAAACATCTACGTTGTATTTTCTGAAAGATTCCAATGGAAAACCACATAGAGTGTGTTTGAAATTTTTTTGTGCCACATTTGCTATTTCACATAGAGTAATAGAAAATTGTGCACACAACATGAGCGACAGCGGGTTGTACATTGGAGATGACAAGAGAAAGAACACTCGACCTCCTAATACTACTTCTGACGAGGCAAAGCGATTTGTCAAAGAACACATTGACTCGTTCCCTCGGGTTGAGTCGCATTACTGCAGGCGTGATTCACAAAAACAATACATTTCGCCGGAGCTAAACATTTCCATAATGTATAGACTGTATGCAAAGGAATATTGTGCTCAGAAGAAAATTCAGTCAGTGTCACGGTTTGTATATCAGAAAATTTTTCATGATCAGGAACCTCGTTTGGCATTCTACATACCCAAAAAAGATCAGTGCTTTCATTGTAACGCATATCAAAATGCTACAGAAAAGACAACTTTACAAGAAGAATATGATAAGCATAAACAGAGAGAAAAGCAGGCTTTGGAAATGAAAGAAGCGGATAAGAAGAAGTCAGTAGAAGATAATGGAAAATCTTTCAGATCAATTTCATTTGACCTCCAGGCAATACTTTCAATTCCGCATGCAGGTGATAACCAAATCTATTATAAACATAAGTTAAACGTCTATAATTTTACAATTTACGACGCTTTCAACTCCGATGGATATTGTTTTGTGTGGGATGAAACCCATGGCAACAAAGGTAGTGCTGAAATCGGAAGCTGTATTCTGGATTACCTATTTAATTTACCAGAAACAGTAAACCATGTTGCCTCATTTTCCGACACTTGCGGTGGACAAAACCGCAACAAATATGTTGCTGCAGCTATGCTGTTTGCTGTCAATAAAATTGACCATTTGAAGACAATAGACTTGAAATTCATGGAATCAGGTCATTCCTATTTAGAGGCAGATTCCATGCATGCTACTATAGAGAGGGCCAAGCGGCATAAAAAAATTTATTCCACGCGCGAATGGTGTCTTCTAATAGAAACAGCCAGAATTAAACCGCGACAATACCGCGTGAAAAATTTCAAGTATTGCAATTTTTTCAATTTACAACAACTCGTGTCCGACATTGTCGTTAACACAACTCACAACATAAATAAAGACAAAGTGAATTGGCTTAACATCAAATGGCTGCGTTTCCAAGAAGAAAAGCCTTTCATTATCCAATACAAGTATTCTCTTGCAGATGAGACATTCCTCCAGTTAGATGTGGCAGACAAGCGGAGGCCCGGAAGGAAGAAAAACTGGTCATCTGTAAGTTTGAACAAAAAATATGAATCCAGACTTCCGGTCTCTCAAAAGAAGAAGAAGGACCTTCTCTTTTTGCTGGAAAAACAGATTATCCCTGAAGAATATAAAAGTTTCATTCAGGAAATTCCGGAGACAGCAAGACCGACCAATGATGACTCAGATGATTAGTGTTATAATAGGTTTATATTACTGCATTGATTACAATGTTTTTTATATTTTTAATAAAATGTTCATTTTTACAGTTTTTGTCTTAACTCGTTGATTTATCATTGGACGTAAGTTTCTGAATGACAAATGTGGTAAGTGCTAAAATTTTGAAAGTATTTTTTCTCACGCTGCCGTTTTTTAAATTATTAAAAACAAATATTACAATTTTATGTTCTTAAATTTTAGTAAATATGGCCGTACGACATTATAATGTAGTGTTGTGCTACAGAAAGTTTTCAGGTTAATTATCACAAGCTGATAAATTTTGATTTTGTCGTATTTCAAAACATGATATTTTGTACTTAACACATATGTGCGCTACACCATCGATATTTGTTAAATAAAATACAAAGACAACGTGGCCAAAAACAATAGCGACGTTCGCTCATAGGCACGTTACCAAGAAAAACACATTAGCGACGTTCGCTTATAGGCACGTTGCCAAAAAAACACATTAGCGACGTTCGCTTATAGGCACGTTGCCAAAAAAAACACATTAGCGACGTTCGCTTATAGGCACGTTGCCAAAAAAACACATTAGCGACGTTCGCTTATAGGCACGTTACCAAGAAAAACACATTAGCGACGTTCGCTTATAGGCACGTTGCCAAAAAAACACATTAGCGACGTTCTCTTATAGGCACGTTGCCAACAAAAAAAACACAGTAGCGACGTTCGCTTATAGGCACGTTGCCAACAAAAAAACACAGTAGCGACGTCCGCTTATAGATACGTTGCCAAAAAAAAACAGTAGCGACGTTAGCTTATAAGCACGTTGCCAAAAAAAAACAGTAGCGACGTTCGCTTATAGGCACGTTGCCAAAAAAACACATTAGCGACGTTTGCTTATAGGCACGTTGCCAAAAAAACAAAGTAGCGACGTTCGCTTATAGGCATGTTGCCAACAAAAAAAACACAGTAGCGACGTTCGCTTATAGGCACGTTGCCAACAAAAAAACACAGTAGCGACGTTCGCTTATAGACACGTTGCCAAAAAAACAGTAGCGACGTTAGATTATAAGCACGTTGCCAACAAAAAAACACAGTAGCGACGTTCGCTTATAGACACGTTGCCAAAAAAACAGTAGCGACGTTAGCACGTTGCCAAAAAAAAACAGTAGCGACGTTCGCTTATAAACACGTTACTACTAATCCTCTTCGCTCTGTATGCTTATCCATTTTTTCACATGATCTGCGGCTACAACAGTTCTCTTACGTGTAAATCCCTCCCGCAAGTCTTCAACTTCGTATCTATCATTGAATAGTGCCTTTGTAATGCGAAAAGGACCTTTGTATTTGGAATGAAGTTTATGACTACCACCAGTAGTTGGTATACTCGTTATTAATACCCTTACTAAATCTCCTTCGTCATATTTGGTGGCATCTCGTCTTATTTTGTCGTAACGTTGTTTCTGTTTTTTCTGGTCTTTTGTTATATGGTCTGAGATCTTACATCTTAGCTCCTCCAGATCTAGCCTGTCTATTATATATTGAACTTCATTCAAAACTATTGCCTCAGCTGCATGTTTTGAATTATAGCCAATGAGCGCCTTCATAGGGGTCGAATTAATGCCTTTATTAAAGCTTGTATTGAGTGCACTTTGCACTTGCTTCACGTATTTATCCCAGTCTCTTTCGTCTTTACCTACAGATGTCGTTGCTCTGCACTTACAATTGTTTTATTGTAACGTTCACATTGGCCATTGCTTCTTGGTGAGGCAACAGCATTTAAAATATGCTTGATTCCATAAGTATCACTAAATATCTTAAATGTAAGAGATGTAAAAGCTGCTCCTCTGTCGCTTATAATTCTGGTAGGTATTCCGAATAGGTTAGGTTAGGTTAGGCAGTTAAAACCCTAATAACATGCTTGCTTTTTTGGTTATGTACTGGCTCGATCACAGTGAATTTAGTAAATGCATCAACCATTACGAAAATATACTTATTTTTTCTTTTACTTGTCACAAATGGCCCAACATGGTCTACGTGTAATGTATGAAAGGGAATCGGATGTTTCTCAATGGTGTTCAGTTTACATTCTCGTTTTGAAGACGTCCGTTTGTAATACATACAACTTAGGCATGCATTTACATATTTTGTGACAAATTTTCTCATTTTTGCAAACCAGTAGTTCTCTCGAATTCTTTGTAGTACTTTTTCTATTCCGAGATGTCCAGAATCATCATGGCTCAGACGACAAATTTGCATACGTGCTGCTCGTGGAACAACCCCATACATTGGCTCCGTTTCCTAATTTCCTGTATAATTTATTACCCTTCAACTCGTACTGATCAAAGTATAATTTGTTTTCTCCATTCTTTATTTTACTGGCAAGAATATTTCGAATTCTACAGACCTGTTCATCCTGCAATTGAGCGGCTGTAATCCAGTCCGCTTCTGTCAAATCTATTTGAAAAATTTCGACTTCTAGATCAGTGCCAGCTATGGGGTTTCTGCTCAGTGCATCAACATGCATAATCTTTTTACCAGCCCTATACTCAATTTCGAAAGTGCACTCCTGAATCTCCAGCCACCATCTTCCAATGCGTAGAATCAAATCCTTTTTAGACAAGGTCGTCCGCAAAGCGTTACAATCACTGACAACCTTAAAGTTTATACCCAACAAATAGACTCGAAAATAATTTAAATCCGAGGTATCACAAACCTCAATCAAATTCACAGATATGCCAACAGGTGACAAACTATATAAAAGTAATCGATCATCATGCTTAACAATAACAACGTGCTCCTGGTTAATAAAATCTCTACCTACTAATAAATCATATTTAAGGTATTTGTGGGGAACAATTATAGCATTTACTCCTTCCGAAACTCCTTGTATAGTAATGATTATTTCACAAAGGCATCTACTATTTAGAAGGGTGCCCATAAAACTACACATAGTTATTTCCTTGGAATCAATACATTGTAGCCCGAATTTCCTAATCTTTTATGAGTGTATATGAACTGCCAGAGTCTATTAAACAATTTATTTTTTTGTCAAAAATTCGAGCATGCTGTAAAAATATATTAGGGTGCATGTCTTTTGCTAACAACTCGACCTGATTTCTTTTTTCGCTAAAAAACACTTTTCTTTAGTATGACCCAGTCTTTTGCAGTTTGTACATTCGAGGCGTTCTTTTCTGCAATTAACTGAAATATGACCTAATTTACCACAATTGTAGCACTTTAAACACTAAACTACTCACTTAATTTATATACACTTACATTTAATTTACATACACATAGACTTAATTATTAATTTATATCTTCTTTCCTTCTGCTGAAGTGTCTTGTGTTCTTAAATCGGCAATCTTTGTCTCTAACTGCTTGATTTTCTCGTCCATCTGATTTTCCGTCGTTGTCATCTTATTCTCCATGTCTGATTTTATTTTCTGGTTCATCGTTGTCATCTTATTCTCAATATCCGATTTTAGAGACGATTTTTTATTCTTGACTTCAGCAGCAATGTCATTTTTTAACGATAAGATATCGGCAGAAATGTCATTCTTCATGGTGGAAATCTTCTCGTCCATATTAGTAGAAATATCATTCTTCATAGTAGAAATCTTCTGGTCCATGGCAGAAAAATCGTTCTTTATATTAGCAGAAATATCGCTTTTCATTGTGGTAATCTACTCGTCCATGTCAGCAGAAATATTAGCAGAAATTGACGAGATTAAGGTGGAAGCCTCGTCATTGAATAAAAATGATTCTGGATCAAAGCCGTCATTTTCCAGTGCCACTTTAAGTCTTTCTACTAATTCGCTTTTCTTAAGGGACGTTTCCAACTCACGATCTTCTTAATTCCGCCATTTTCAGATCACATAGTCTCTTGGCCATTTTTACGTTGCATTTTATTTATATTATCCCACTTCAGAAAACCAATGTAATGTTTTTGTTATTTATTTAAACAATAAACGGGTGGTATAAATTTTAAAGACTCGGTATGGCTACTTACTAATTTATTTAAAACACTAAACTAATCACTAACACTTAATTTATATATACTTAACTAATCACTTAATTATTAATTATATCAACAGTATAGTCACTCGAACTAATTTATATAAACACTTAATTGATTTATATCCACTTATTTATTTGTTTATTTCACGATGTCAAATTATCAACTAACTAACTCTTCCTGATCAGTCCCTTATATATTAAAGCCGTTTTTACTAGTAAATTCTGGGCTGCGGATTACACAGTCACAAATAATTTTTATGGCCTTTTCTAGATAACCCTGGTCACAAAAACCAGTTCTAGATAAGATAGTCTCAATCGTAAACAGTTTTTTATAACTGCGTATCCGCCATAATTTTAACTATTATACCTGGCTTAGACAGGGTCGGTTTTAGGGACTATACCAGTGTGCTGTTTCGTAACAGTATGTATATTTCCAAATTGTTTTTAATAAAAATTTGATAATTTTTCTTGGATAATAGATAATTAGCTGATTTGTAATTTTACACTTAATTATTATTGTATTTCTGCCAATTGATTTGATACTAGAAATTTTTTCATCAATATCCGCGATATTAGATAATCTAATCTTCTATTCTTAGCGCATTCAACCTACCTTGAACACGTTCATTACCAGCGGCTACTATAATCGCCATGGCGGCTTCTCCCCGTGAACCGCGACCACCATAGTGGCCTCATACTCTCACAGAATTTTGTGCTAGACAAATGTATTCGGTTCCTATGAGGGTTTCAGTGTGAGTTAGTCGGTCTGTTGTGAGTCTAACTGCGCGCGCAGTACCACTCTACTCTACTGGTCTTTGGTTCGTCGGCGTTGGCTGTTAATTAGTTGATAACACCGAGCACGTGGATTATGTATATACACGTTAAATTTACTTGGTTTACTGCGTTTGAACAATAATTGCGTGTGTTTACTTTGCACAATTTGTTATTTGTAATACTTAGCATGGTTAGCACTTCTGGTGAATGGTAAAAATCGGTTATAATAATTTTTTTATTTTTCTGAGGTTAGGATTTTTTAGTAGCTCGAGAAAAAGAAAAATAGACTCTAACAGAGGTAGCTTTCGACCATTAACGAAAGCTGAACTGGAATATCATGCAAAAAATCTGTCCAAAGATTTTGACGATGACTTTTCTAGTAATGGTTCTGTCCTAGTTCAAGTGAACATGATACCGAGAATTTTAGTGATTTTGAGCCAGGGTCAGATCATTCAGAACCCTTGGGGGGTGAGCCGTTCACTAAGGAGCCACAACCAAAAAACCGTTTTTAAACGACGACCATTTGTGGAGCGATACAGCCGAGGAACCGGAATCTTTTGATTTCACTTCGACGGAATCAATAAACGTAAATCTTTCCCCAGACGCTTCTCCATTACAATATTTTGAGCTTCTTTTTGATAATAGCATAATTGATACAACGGTCCAACAAACAAATAAAGAGAACAAGATGCAGAAGTCAATCAGCGAATGCCTCTTAGGCGATCGAGAAAGTTCACATGGAATAACACAACCCACGATGAAATCAAAAAATTTGTAGGTTTATGCTGTTAAAGTGGAACTATTAAATTTCCCATTTTGACTAAACAGTTGAGTACAGATTTACTCTATCATCATCCTATTTTCAGCAAAACAATACCTCGTAATAAATCTACAATTCTCAGAATGCTACGTCTTGTGGATTATTCGGCGGTTAATCGAAACAATCGTCTTCATAAGATCTTCCAATATTAAATAAAATTAATGAAAATATTCAGTCTTTGTATACTCCAGGACATAATGTAGCCATTGATGAAGCAATTATTTTGTTTCGAGGCAGATTATGTTTTCGTCAGTACTTATCAAAAATGTATGAGCTAACGACTGATGATGGCTACATACTAAATATAATAGTTTATACTGGAAAAGGCACATTATCTGACGAAAATTATTTTCATGCCAAGTTAGTCGTAAAGGAGTTAACAAAGAGTTATCTTGATAAGGGCCATATAGTTTACATGGATTATTTCTACACCAGTGTGCCTCTAGCTGAATATTTATTGTCTAAAAAAACAGGATTACGAACAAAAAAGGAATTCCCAAAACGTTATTAAATGTAAAGCTTAAACAGGGAGAGGCAGTATGGAAACGAAAAGGTAAGGTTCTAGTCACAAAATAGAAGGACAAGAGGGGCGTAAGAATTATAAGCACTTGCCATAAACATGAAATGAAAAAATATACTCTAAAAAGAGGCTTGCGCGTTGGATTATAACGCTCATATGTCTGCTGTAGATAGGGCAGATCAGATGATGTCCTACTACTCCAACCCAATAAAAACCGTGCATAGGTATCGTAAAATATTTTTTCACTTAATCCATGTCTGTATTTGGAAATCTTATTATCATTTCAAAAAAAACGAAGTCCAAATTAATACTTCTGGAATTTCGTGAGCGAATTATAAAGGGCCTGTTGGGCACTACGGCCACCACAAACACGGACTTAACGCCAAATTTTGAAACACATCATTATCCGTAAGCAAATGTCGGCGGTAACCAAATGAAGCGGTGCCGATGGTGTTCCAAAAGAAATGTACGGAAGCGTTCTAGGTACCACTGCTCACAATGTGCAGATAATCCTGGACTCTGCATTGAACCGTGCTTTAAAGAGTTGCACCAAAGCATTATATAATATTTTTTAAACGTTATTTGTTTCTCTTTTTTAAATTATAACTTCCTGATTTTTTTAAATATAATTTCGTTTCAGTAAATTGTTACCGTCATTTTATTTTATTTTCTTATGACCATTGGTATATGTCAGTATCAATGGTTGCTTACAGACCAAAAACCATTTAAGTGGCCGCTAAGTAAAATGGCGGAAATGCGTACACTAAGATCAAATGATGTCATCTGTATACATTTTTCAAAATTATTTATGGTATACTCAGAGATTCTCACTTGGTCCACCATGAGACCCCCTATGTGATAGACCGGTAGTGAACGTGTTAAATTCATTAGAATTATAGTTTTCTAAATAAACATGAAAATGCCCTAAATCATTTTGTTGATATAAATAATCTACCATTTTCCTTTTTAAACAAACAATGGCAGAGGACGCAGAAACGTCAAACTTATTTTACAGGAAACTACCAATGATATATTCGCAATCAACATCAAGTCTTACCAGAAACGTAGTTAATGACGGTAATTCCGACAGCGACATAGATCCTCAACCCAAAGTTTCCAAGGTTCAAATTAATTTGACATTGGCCTCTATGTTAATGTTCATCTTAAAGCCAAAGTAAGATGACGTCGAACTTCTTAATATTTTAAATAATATGTGGCGACCGTTAAATGCATCCAAATTTGAACCTCAAATCATTGGAACAAAAAAGCGACATTTGCAAATAAATTGGTTAGAAAGGTTTAACTGGCTTACTTATTCTGTAGTTTTAAAGGGGGCTTTTTGTAAAAGCAGTGTGTTTTTTCATCATATATTGATGTTGGTAAAGATAGACATTAGAAATCTGGAAAATGTGTTGCATTGGCTTTCAAGAACTGGAAGGATGCTATTGAACAATTCAGTAATCACGCATCGAACAAATATAAAAAAGCTTCAATATTAGCAGAAAATTTTAGCCGTACAACTAGTGGCAAAATACTGAATGTTGAGCAAATGATTGTTAATCGAAATCAAGAGGAACTATAACGAAATATAGCAATTCTTACTTCTATTATTGATTCCATTATTGTCTGTGGTCGGCAAGAGATGGCGTTAAGGGGACAGCGATTCTGGAAAATTAGCTTTGGAAAAAACGTGGAGGCGATTCTGTTCTTTTAGATCATATTACCACTGCAGGAGCTAACGCAACTTATTTAAGTCCAGACATTCAAAATCAAATTTTAAATATTATTGAATCATACATTCGAAGGAAAATCATTGAAAAAATGTGAAAAGCGAAATTTTTACCGTTCTTTCACATGAAAACACTGACATAAGTAAAGTAGAACAATTCTCAATGTGTGTCAGATACTTAGACCTAGAAAATAATGATTTTTTAATATTTGTTCCAGGTCATAATGTTAGTGGTCCCGGGTTAGCTTCATCACTAAAAGATACGCTTATTAAGTTGGGATTAGATCTTAATAATAGGAGAGCGCAGCGGTATGATAGGGCAGCAGGAATGAGAGGAAAATTTAGAGCATGCCAAGCAGTTATAAAAGAGGAATATCCAAAAGCAATATACACTCACTCTGCCTCCCACTGTCTAAATTTATGCCTAAATGACGATTCCAACATGACTGTCATAAGAAACATTTTTAATAAAGTTGGCGATATCTGCTCCTTCATTAGAGTTTCAGCACAGAGACCTGAAATACTCAAAAAACGGCTAAAGGAAGGGCCAAAAGAAGTCACCACTTTTATGAAATATTGTGAAACAAGATGAGTTGAAAGGCACGACACTGTTTTGCTCTCTGCGGATTCCCTAAAGTATAGCATTAGCTCTAGAATACCTAAAAAATCGGGACGATAAAGATGAATTATTACATCACTGTGTGTGCAATTTTCATTTTATAATTGCTTTAAAAATTTCGGAAAAGCTTTTGGGGATTACAAAACCACTTTCTGAATATTTACAGCAAAAGTCAATTGATTTATGTTCTGCCCAGGATGCTGTCGAAAAGACTTTGTTCAACTTGTTCAAAATATAAAAAGCAACTCTGAAACTGAGTTTCAAAAGATTTAGTAGGAATACAAGAACATAGAACAAATATAGCAAGTACACCAGAAGAATATTTTAGAAGATTTATTTTAAATGAAAGATTTACCGAACATAAGACGATGCTTTCTTCTTTGCAATTAATCGTGCATTTGAGTTTTACATAGAGGATTTAAATAGCAACAATTTTTCAGTTTTAGAACGGAAATGAGACATGTGGAAAGTGAAGTGGCAAGCTGAAACGGATGTACGAGGATCTACACTGGATACTCTTTATTTGTGCAATTCCATTTTTCCATAATATTCACGCGTTACTGCAAATTCTATCCATTCTTCCAGTGACTACAGCTACAGGGGAAAGAAGCTTTTGGACTTTGAAGAAACTGAAAACTTATCTGAGGAACCATTCAAATGTTGAACGTACACGTTTAGCCCTACTGAGTATTCATCACGATATTTAAATTGATATTAATGAAATTATTAATATATTTCGCCAAACCAATAGACGAATTGCACTTTAGCTAGGTACAGACCGAAAAATATGATTATCTGATATTTTATTAGAATTTTGTTTCATTTTTTGTCTTCTTTAATTGTTCTTAATAAATAAGCCTAGATTTGGTAATTTATTGATATTTTAATTTTACCTTACAAATCAGGTATGGGTTACCCTGAAATATATTTCTGGCTACGCCACTGGAATGAGATCATGTGACATCTTATTTAAATTGGCGCTTGCTGCTAACGTTAAATTGCGCCGTTGCCAGTATCGGGGACTAGGAGATGTTTTATGATTTATTAATTACAAAAAATCATTATCGTACATGTGATTAACTAATTCTAATAATTTTCTCTTGATAGTTTGTGTATCAGCTTGACGAACATTTTGTGCGCCATCTTTACTCATTTTTTCCATGTCGTCTAACGTAATATTTTCCGATAATTTATCGTTAATTAACATTGTTCCAAGTATGAATCCAAATTTTCCATAATTTTTCCATTCCTGTTTCAACACTTCGAACGATATAAAATCCGTACAATTAAATTTTGAACACGTGTCTGTTAAACTTTCGTGGTATATTTTAAGGTAGTGATTGAAATTATCGAAAATTTCTTTACTACCGCCGGCATACAAACAGTATGATAAATCGTTTACAACGGAACCAACATTCGATATTTGGAAATCAATCAGTTTCATATCTTCTAACTCTCCTTCATTCTAAAAAAAAACATAAGCTAAATCGTTAGTCATTATAATTAATATAAAAAGTGATTTCCTACATTGTGTAAACAAAATGGTTAATGGTTTATCTAAATGGCGGCTGATGGTGATTGAATATGGTAAGGCGACATCCTATTTGACACTCCAATTTAAATTTAACATTGTTTTATTAATTTTTTATAGTAATATATCCACAGAAAACTTATATCACATTATATACTTCAACAGATTGAAAATGTGTTGGAATGCGCACTCATGAGTGGTTGTCTTGGCCAGACTTCTAGCGTCTGTGAAAAATTAATTGCAATTGTTAACATTTTTTTTTTCATTTTAGTAACGACCTATAAACCAAACATTAACAGTTCTGAGATCTTATGCCACTGGTGTGGCGGACACCTCTCATCAATGGCTGATTACTGCATCCCGAATTGTTTCAAGGGTATCATCATTTCTTGCCAGTCTTCGTCTCAGATTTATAAAAATGGCTGAGGGAAATGAGTTAATAGATGTTCAAACATCATTTTACTATTCCTAAGAGTAAATGGGTGCATAGATGGCACTCTTATTAGAATAAATCAGTCAACAGGTTAGGCAAAATAAAAACAAGCCTTTTATCTATGCTGGTTTTTTAATTTGACTGAGGTTATTCATGATTTTTTAATCCTAATACTAAAACTAACCCTAACATAAATATAGTTTATAAGAGTAGTATGGAGGAATGTTTGCAAATTTGTCTTTTATGTTATATAATTTTCCATATGTAGATAATTATTATATAATCGTTTTTTGTCTATTCTATTTCGCTTTTTGGGAAGACCCTGTAAAATTTATGATCAATCAGACTTTAAAGATCAGAATGATCAGATTGATTGCAAGTATAGACTTTAACGTTTTTAGTTCATCCCGGAAGGCATTAATCAATACGAAACGAGAAAAATAATTTTAAAAAATTATTATATTTGAACTAAAGTTCAATTTAACCTAGTTGACGCGTTTCGCTAACACAGTAGCTTTCTCAAAACGAATGAAGGTATAATGAAAAAATGTTATAATATATACAGTGCATAAATACAGAAACCTATTATACTAATATTAACAAAGCTGTTGAAAAAAATTACCTGGAAATTCATTCACTACAAACATTCCTAAGCTATCTTCAAGGTAAAAAGGTTTTAAAAGGAGAGTGATTGATATCTATTTGGTCGTTAAGAAGGTTACCGGAATATTTGTTTTTGGTTGTCTCAAGAGCTTCTGAAAGATTTAAACTTAAGGAGTTACCGTCTACATGTAAAATTTCAAAATTTGGGTCGAAAATGTGTTGGTTTTCTAATAAATGATTTGAATAGTTAGAATCTAATTTTTTGTTGTCATAGCTACGTTTGTGCTCCGAAATTCTAGTTTTAAAATTTCTAAAAGTTCTACCGATATACATTTTATCACAGTTGTCATTACCACATTTTAATTTATAAACTCCAGATTTGTTTAATTTTGAAGATTTTGATTTGTTATTTTTAATGAGTTTGGATAAATTGTAATAAGTTTTAAAGCAAATATTCATGTCTAACGTTTCTAAAATTGATTTAATTTTTAAGGATGGTGTTCCAAAGTATGTTAAGCTTTTAATTTGTTTGTTATTATTTTTATGAGAAGGGAATACTTGTTCCAAAGTCTATTTTATTATCTTTTTATTTATGATATTGTCAATTAAATTTGGATCGTAATTTTTATTAACAGCTATTTGTTTTATGATATTTAATTCTTTGTTATAATTATTAATATTTAATGGGACTGTTAAGAGTCTGTGTATCATACTATTGAAAGCTGCTAGTTTATGACTGAATGGGTGGACCGAACTATTATGAATTATAATGTCTGTATGTGATGATTTATGAAATATATAAAAATCATGTTTATTATTTATATTTGAAGTTGTAAGGTCTAAAAAGTTTATGGACTTATTTTGTTCTCAAGTTCTACGGTAAATTTGATATTATTGTGAATTGAGTTTATGTAAGTAATGAAGCTGTATAATTGTCTATTTGTTCCGGTGTAGCTAGCTAAAATGTCGTCCACATATCGGTGCCAGTACATACATTTTTTACTAAGGAGGTGTTTATGAATTATTTTTTTCTACAACTGATATGAAAAGTAGCATATTTCTCATAGCTTAATTAATTTCAAAACCATATATTGCTCACACTTTGAGAAATACTATTTCTCACGGCACTTTGCCCACACTACATACATTTATATGGAGAATCCAGTAGGGGACACTCGATGCCCAGCCAATTTCAGAAACTTATACGCGATGCCCAGCCGTTTTCGATGGGTAGTCCTCGATGCTTAGACTTTTTCTACAAAACTATTTACTGGTATTCTTTAAATTTGTGCAGTTTTAGAAAAAGTTTTTCCACTTGTTGCACAATATAATATTTCTATATTATTCATGAAAATTTCTGATAGCAGGGGGGAGGGGGTTGCCCATAATCAAACCATCTTTACTGCTATAAACCTCTCCATTGAAATGAAAATAATTTTGATTCAAACACACTTTTAATAAAGTAATTGTTGGAAAAGTCAATAATCTAACCTCGTTTGAGTATTGTTTTTATTAGAAAAAAGTAGCCTAAAAAAATGAAATTTTTTGTCACTTTTTGAAGTACTCAAAAAAAAAGTAATTGAAAATTTTTTAAGAAAAGAGAGGTGTTGTAAAGCCAGTCCTTGTGTGGGCAGAAGAGAAAATCAAATATCAGGTCGCAGGTATCAGAAGCATTGCGCTGCAGGAGCTTGTTATCCGTACCAGAGGCAGAGGGATAACCTATACATAAATATATGAAAATAAATAAAAGTCAAATGTTACAATAGATTCTTTACTTTACTATGTAAGAAAGACATTATTTAGATACAGGAGCGAAAACAAGAGTGAAATATCTAGAGGTTGGATAAAAAAACACTCCGCTACATATCAGGAAACATGTTGCCAGTTATGAGTAAACACTCCGCCACGCTGCTAGTTAAGAAATTACGCAGCTAGTTATGTAACATTAAAGTCCAAATCAACGTTTTACTATTAAAATCATCGTTAGGATGAATATAGTCAATAGCCGGTTGGAAAGTCTGAAAATTACACTAATCTATACAAATTTACAATAGTTACAGTTGAAGTCAAACCCGCACTTAGCTTCAATCAATCAAGTAATGGTTTCAGGTGAATATAAATTCAGAAATTTACATAAAATAATAACACAATAGAGCAATAAAACGTTTACAAATCAGTTGTTAACAATATGGCATCAAAACCAGGACATCTTGAAATTAGCTACCAAAGTTCTCCGGCATTCTTAAACGCGCGGTGCTAGGTGAATGGATTTCGACTTGGACAGTCGGCGGATATTATTGGATATATTACTTCTAATAATAATAAAAAATGTACTTACAATTAGTTCCAATAATAGGTTATACTATACTTATTAATTATTAGCAATTACAAAAGTGGCACAATCCCCATATTATAAAGGAAAAGCACTACCCTTTTTAGAGCACAATGAACAGACCTCATTTATATGACATTGTCAAAAAACAAGTTAAGTTATTAGCGGGAAAGCGAACTAGACCGACTATTGTACGAATTTAATGAGAAATTCGTACAGTCCTACCCCATAAAGTTAACAAAACGTATTAATGGAAATTCAGTGATGACTGAGTCTGTCAAAGAACTAATATATTGATAAATAACTGACAAAAAGGAAACCTTTGACCAGCGCACCAGGAAAAATGAAGAATGGTTTATTAGATGTTTGAAAAATTGTTACAGAGGTACTAACAATTTCACAAGATTATTGAGTTTATAATTTGGTTACTTGTCTTCATCACCAACAGGTATGACCTTCATAGTTTTTCCTCATTTTAATCTCTTTGTATATTTCTGGTTAATGTAAAATAATTTATTTATTGTAGTTTTTAATTAAGGGTTGAATGATAGGCCTGTGGATGAATGTGTGTTTTAGAATAAACATATTGTAAAGTCACAGTTATTGGTTATGTGATTAAAAAGTAGTTTCAGAAGTTTTCACTTAAGTATATTTGTTACTAAAATCAGTTGGGTTTGATTTTGTTTGCAAAATTTTAAAAAACAAGAGTAGTTTTAACCGGCACCAATGAATTATGGTCAACTGAATTTCGACAATTAAAAGGTCGACCCTACTTTATTGTTGCAATCAAAGAGTGATTGCAACAGTAATGATATCAGAGTGAATTATAGGATTAACATTATTGTATGTGAGCAAGTTATCAACAAGAGTTATAGTTTCTTTAGGAGGTATACTAGGGAATCGATTTGTTACATCGAACGATATGAATTTAGAATTACGGGGTAGTATTATATCTTGTATATTATTAATTAATTCCGTTGAGTTTATAACTGAAAATCGAGGTTTGAAAGAACAATATTTAGAAATGACATCTATGAGAATCCTTAAAATTTAATTAATTAATAAAGTTCAGGGTGTTGCGTATTGGGTAAAAATAATTTATATTTTGCTTTATTGTTAATTATTGATTTATCGTTATCTACTGCTAATTTTATTTCTTTCTGAAATTTATTGGTTGGGTCTTTTTTAAGGGTCTCAAAATTGCTTACCTGTATAAAATTGTTGGTTTTTAATATATAATCTTCTTGATAACTTGCTCACATACAATCAAAGGGGGGGGGGGTCTCAAAATAGCTTACCTGTATAAAATTGTTGGTTTTTAATATATAATCTTCTTGATAACTTGCTCACATACAATCCTATAATTCACTCTGATATCATTACTTTATTAAAAGTGTGTTTGAATCAAAATTATTTCCATTTCAATAGAGAGGTTCATAGCAGTAAAGATGGTTTGATTATGGGTAACCCCCTACTAGCAGAATTTATGTAATGGCTCCGATATGTGGACGACATTTTAGCTAGCTTCACCGGTACAAATAGACAATTAGACAGCTTCATTACTTACATAAACTCAATTCACAATAATATCAAATTTACTGTAGAACTTCAACAAAATAAGTCTATAAACTTTTTAGGCTTTACAATTTCAAATGTGAATAATAAACATGATTTTTCTATAGTTCATAAACCATCACTTACAGACATTATAATTCATAATAGTTCGGTCCACCCATTCAGTCATAAACTAGAAGCTTTCAATAGTATGATACACAGACACATAACAGTCGCATTAAATACTAATAATTATAACAAAGAATTAAATATCATATAACAAATAGCAGTTAATAATAATTACGATGCAAATTTAATTGACAATATCATAAACAAAAACTTTGGAACAAGTATTACCTTCTAATAAAAATAATAATAAACAATTTAAAAGCTTAACATACTTTGAAACACCATACTTAAAAATTAAATCATTTTTAGAAACTTCAGACACAGAATATTTGCTTTAAAACTGATTATAATTTATCCAAACTTATTTAAAATAATAAATCTAAATCTTCAAAATTTAACAAATCGGGAGTTTATAAATTAAAATGTGGCAATGGCAACTGTGATAAAATTTATATTGGTAGAACTTTTAGAAATGTTTAAGCTAGAATTTCGGAACACAAACGTAGCTATGACAACAAAAAATTAGAGTCTGCAAATTTTGAAATTTTACATGTAGAAGGTAACTCCTTTAGTTTAAATCTTTTAGAAGTTCTTGAGATAAACAAAAATAAATATTCAGGTAACTTTCTTAACGACCAAATAGCTCTCCTTTATTAAACCTTTTTACCTAGAAGATAGCTTAGGAATGTTTTTAGTGTAGTTAAAATATAATGAAGTTTTAAACAAATTAAATTGTTTCATTTCATCGTTCAGTATGGATCTTCATCAAGTAAAAGCCTCATCTATTCAATTTATAAAAAATCAATTTTTCCATTTGATTATAAATAACAAAAAACTTGAAAAAATAGAATGGGGACTTAAACAAAATAATATAAATATGAATCATGACATCTGTCATGATCATGACTCAAATAAAACTAAGCAAAGCGCTGTTGCAAAGTATTGCCGTCGCTTATATCTCTGATTATCTAATCTGCTTTGCATTTGGTTCGGTGTAAATGATAAAATTATAATCCACTATTGAAAATTAATAGAATGAGCAAATGGGCCTAAATGTTTCATGAACTCTTAGACTAGGAAAAAGAGGGAACACGTAACTCTATCCAAGCTGTGGCGACGGTTTGATAAAAAAAAACACCAATGGGTGTATGATTTGGTTTGATGCATATTTCAAAACTGACACCATTTTGTGGTGGTAAACGCAAAGTGATCACCAAAGAATTTTCTGCGATATTTGAGCGATTAAAGTGGACTTTTTGTTAAGATGGTTAATTGTTGTGCTTACCACTGTAAGAGTTTTGGCAGAAAGAAATAACCCGGAGTTTAATTTCGTAGGTAAGTTATTTATAACTTATTTTTATGTAGGTAGCTACTTTTTTCCTTATATCTTTAAAGAAAAGCGATTAATCATAAAACCATAATAGTGAGTTATAAGGTGTTTCATAATAAACACATTAAGAAACTGGTTAATTGATAATTAACGAATTAATTTCTAACGCCAAAAGATAATTGCAGTGGCTTGTATTTTTTTTATTTGATACTACAGTTAAACATGAAAAAAATGCGTGTTTTATTTTTATCTTAAGAGACAGTCTTTCAATCTTCTTTAAATTTCATTGAATTTTTTGAATTCGCCATCTACTACAAATGATATATTATGCTGTACCCTCAACTTCACAAGGACCACAGATGAGTGAGCGAGCAGTTAACTCCAAGCAAAATTGCGTTTTGCAATTAATTCGTGAAGTTCAAACTAATAGGATAAAATCACACTACATAAGAATGTTAAATCAATCTTTGAAGATGTGTAAGAAATGTGGTCCATTTCTAGAAGTAATTAAGGAGCTGAAGAACAAATGAAAATTGTATTTAATTGGTTTTTTTATATTTTATTCAAGTTATTTGATATGTCAGTTTTAAATCAAATTATTTTTATTAATATTGTTCTTCAATACATATTCCTACCCAATAAGAACTGCAGTAATTTTTATGAAATGAAATTGTTTTCCTCAATTTACTCATTTTTCCTATTATTACTTTAATACAATTTTGAGATGAGTTAAATAAGTCAATATAGTTTTTCATTTTTAAATGTCCCATGTGATGAAGATTAATTTATAAAATTAAGATTTTAATCCTTTAGATCAATCATATGGGACGATAATGAAGTTTATGGCCTGGTGGGCATTGTTATCACAATAGTTATGGATCCCCTCCCTTTCCTAGTCTAATGTATAACTCTTACATTCACAAGGCTTTTTTTGTGAAGGCACTCCTGTTGTGGCCTAGTGGCCGAAAATGCGTAACTGATTTTTACAATAAATTACACACTCAGTACTCGTGGTTGATTCATTCATTTGATGTCTATTGTGTACACCATATTCAAATCATTCCACATGTTTATCTCTTATGATCCCACAATATTTTATTTTGCAGTTTATAATTAATCACATTGTATATAATTTTAAACAATACTTACATTATATTTAAGAAATATATTATTACTCCAACAATCTCCCTGTAAGATAACACCATTGTTCCCCTTGTATGTAACAGAATTCTGAAAGATAGCTTGTACGTTTTGCACATATTTATTCATTTTTACAATAATTTTTATATCAGTTGAGGGATCTAAATAACGTAAACAATCAGCCATTCCTTTATTCATTAGATCTCGAAACAAATCCATGGTTGAGCAAGTAATCCAGTAAGGTGTTAATAGACCGCTCAATGTTGTAAATTTATCGGAAAATTTGTATTTATACGCAAACGAGAGACCATGAAATTGTCCAAATTTTTTGAGTATGTATTCAGCTTGTTCTCCGGTGAAAAAGTGATTTTTATCTATGTTAGAGAAATTCAGCGCGTTTAAATTTTCTAGTATTAAAAACTCGTTCCCTGGTTTTAGATCTGTTGCATAGCACTTTGGTAAGTTATCGAATATCAATGTTTCTAAATATTCCTTTTGCAAATCGATAAATGCCGGCCAAATATTGTCATAAAGTTTACATTCATTGCAATATAGCATATGTAGCGGCATATTCTTTCTTACATAATCTGAATCTGTTGACTGCTTCACAACCAACTCCAATTTCCTATTACTTTTTTTATCCTCTACGTCCACGAAGAAAACTTCTCCAATAGAACCTTGTCCCTTTCCTAGTTTATCGCAGTAAGTTATCATGTGATCAGTAAAATTTTCCTTTTTAGATATCGTTTCTAAAGCGATTCGAACGTTTGGAAATAATTGATCGATTAACGCCATTTGTACTGTTAGCTTCTGGCAATCTGTTTTCAACTTTTTCAAGATGGTATTGCTTAAACAGAAATTATTATTTTTATTACTGATAAACAATGTTAGCGTTAAACAGTAATTGAAAGATAATTCATAGTATATTTAAGATATATTTGTTGGACAATCTCAATTAAAATATAATAAAAGCAAAAGGGTAAAGAATATCACACAAATTAAATGTGAAAGGTTGTCACAATTTTACAAAATATATCTCATCACCAGGAAGTAGGACACAAAACATCGATACAAACTGGATGTTGTTGTAGGAGCTGATACCAACGCACACCACTTCAGCTGGGGCAGCAAGGACAACAACACTAGAGGTAAGAAACTATTTGACTATTTATGTACTACTGAACTTGATATTGCGAATGTGGGCAACACGCCAACATTTAGAACATTGAAGGGGGAATCATCAATAGATGTAACTCTCTGCACTCTGAGTCGGGGAGATGATAAGGCATTGGCATGTATCGGATGAACCGTGTCTGTCTAATCATGCCCATGTATACTTCGAAATAGACGTAGAAAAATCGGCTATTAGAACATTGGGTATTTTACAAAGAGTACCTGTTTTCTAAAACCCGCACACACCTAGGCACACCTAAAACTACCGAGAAGTTGGAAGACACAGCTGCATGATTGCAACAGACCATAGTGACTTCTTATCACAATAACTGTTCGATAAGAGAGATCGTTCTTCCAGACAAACCGTCTGGTGGAATAAAGAGCTGACAACACTGAGGAAAGAAACAAGACGTCTTTTTAACAAAGCGAAAAAAACGGGCAACTGGGGAGCATATAAGGCTAAACTACGTGCGTATAATGAAAAAATAAAATAATCAAAGAAAATATCCTGGAGGGAATTATGTGGGGACATACAAGGTGTCCCTGATACGGTTAGAATTAACAGGATTCTCAAAAGGGACACATCTAACAAAGTAGGATCTATCCAGTTGCCGAGCGGAGAGTACACAAATACTGAGGAGTAAGCTTTAGAGCACCTCCTTAGTGTGCACTTTCCAGGCTAGACAAAGATAGATTTAGATTACGATAACGGGCCGGTGGACAAAACAAGGGCTACCAAAGAGGACTGGAAACTAATAAATGAGATATTCAGACCCCATGTCATTAGATGGGATGTAGATTCATTTGATCCTTACAAAACTTCAGGACCAGATGGCATATTTCCCAAGCTTTTGCAAGAGGGAATTGACATCATCATGGGCCCTTTAGTTCTGATTTTACGCTGCAGCCATGCTCTAGGGTATATACCAACTGCATTGAGAGAGTCAAGGGCAGTGTTTATTCCCAAACTAGGGAAAGAAACGTACACCCAGGCCAAATTCTACAGACCAATCAGTCTGACTTCATTCATGGTGAAAACTATGGAAAAAGTTATACAGATGCATCTGCAAGAAGGAGTGCTTAAGAGCATCCCTCTACACAGCCTATTAGGCAGGGAAAATAGGGGAAGCTGCCCTGCATAATTTGGCCTCGGGCATCGAAAGGAGCCAGTTAAATAACTTTATACTCAAAGTTATTTTTTAAAAAAAACTTTATTAACTAACATACACTTTATGCGTTGTTAACTCAGAAAATGAACATGGAATGAATGTTTGAATTACAATCAGTAATAAAGAAAGTTTACAAATACTGACTCATCATTATATAAAATAAATAATGTCTATATATATTTCACAGGTCATCTATTATACTTATATAACTCCTCCCTCCATAGGCGAAAACAATACGAATGGAGGGTTGTTTTCGGGCTCATTATGGTCATCTGAGGGTTGCTCTATTTTCTTGGGCCTTCTTCTTCTGTACCATATGTAGAGGATAATCGATATTATTATAATAACTGACAAACTGGGTATATTCCAGAATAAGGGATGGACTTCTTCATTTTGTATTATTTTGGTGAATTTTGCTTGTTCTCGAAGAGTATTTATGGCTTCGAGATTTATTGAATGTAACTTCAGCGGTAAATCTTGATATAGATCTGCTCTTCGAAGCAATGGATTCCATTCTAATTTTGGAAGTATTAGTGGATTTCCTTTTATGCTTTCTTCTGTGTTTTTGTACAGAGAATCCTCTATGGCTACACTACAGTCCTTTGGAATCTTCAAGATTGAGTTTTGTTTAATCATTGCTATTCTATTTCTCTCGCATTTTATTGTGATTTTCATTGGATTTACAGCGGGTAGTAGTAGTTGTTGTTCTATTATATGATGATGTAGAACTGCATGATTGGTTTCGCATCAAGGCGGTTCAGCTCGGATTAGGGCTATGGTGCATGTGTCGTTTACAATGTCTTCATGACGTTGGCAGAAAAATGTACCTTCGATGGATGGGCATAGTTTCTCTTCTTGTTGATGCATTGTAGTACCAAGTATAAGGAATGGAGTTTTCGGAATGATTAGCGAGTTTTTATATGGTAAGGGAATTATATGGTATGTTAGAAAATCTAAATCTAAAATTATTGGTATATGAATAGCGAATATTAACTTAGAATTTTCGATTCTTACTTGGATCCCTGATAACTGATAATAATTGTAAGGATTCTTAAACTTAACGACTTTATTATTTCCGTAAATTGTTGAAGCTCTGTATATCAGACTAGTTAGTTCATTTAATGGTATAACTGAAGTGTGTAAATTACCCAAGTGGGCAAATATAATTGAGTTTTCAATATTATCAACGAAATTTATTAAATTTTGGCAATTCAAAATTATTTGATCCAGAGCATTAGATAAACTTAAAAACAAGAACATTTCGTCTGTAAAGTTTTTAGAATAATTATAAATGTCTTCTAATTTTGTTTGTAGTAATAAATGATTTTTGTATAAATTGCTAATTGTGTTGTTATAGTGATTTATGAGATTAACGTTTAGGAAGGCTTGTAATTTTAACTCGTGTTCAATTGAATTTTGGTTTTCAATTAATTTCTTTATTTGCGAATCGTATTTGATTTCATCTTCGTGGTCTAAAGTACCAAAAAGCCATTTTTCGATGGTGCCTACGCCATCAATTATTCCTCTTTTATTTCGAATGTTTTGTTGTACATCTGTAATAACCAAATTACCAAGTTTTAATCTAGTGACGTTCAAAAGATAATTTGCATGTTCCAATAGATTGTGTGTGAATTGTTTATCTTGAAATGATGATTAATAAGGCCCCTAGATTATTATAAAAATGCTCTATATTTTGTAACTGTATTACAAGTTGACCTGTTTCGATAAAATGCAGAAATGTATGTTTAGTTTCTATTAATCTAGTGTTTAATTCTTGTATTTCGACGTCGTTATTCTTGATTAATGTTGGAAGTGCCTGGATGAGGATTAGGGACGCCGCTATCAATAACATTGTCATGCTGCAAAGAAAGTTTAACATTAGTGTACGGTTTTTTCACTTCAGATTTGTGAATTGTCCTATTCTTTGTGGTTACTATTTTCTTCCCATTATCCTTTTTTACTGTTCTGCTTATGAATCTAGGCTTGGATTTATTTCTAGCTGCCTCTCTATTTCTAATATATATCTCTTGTCTTTCTGTATAATATTTAGGATCTTCTCGAGTTAGATTACGTTTAACAATCGTTTTTTGTTTACTTTTGACCGTGTTGTCATAAATAGTTTTATAAAGAGTTTTTAAACGAGTTTTTTTATCGTTCAGATAATCGTTAATCATGTGTTCGTCTGTGAGATCGAATGGATCTAGAGCTTTAGTGTTTCCTAAAATGATATCGATGGGTCGACATTTTGTAACAGAATGAATTGAAGAATTATAGCCTATTATTGCAAATTTCATCAAATCTTTCGCGTGCGCGTTGGGATGCTCTAATTTAAGTGTTCTACAATTTTCTAAAATTGAAGAATGGAATCTTTCTACTGGACTATTGCTGTTTGAATTTTGTGGTGTGGTGAAATGAATTCTAATTTCATGTAGTTTGCAAAACTCTTTTACTAAATCCTTTTTGAATTCGGTACCACTTTCACATATGAGAGAGTATGGTACTCCAAAGTGAGATATAAAAGTGAATAAACATTCTATTATTGATTTTGAGTTTAGACTAGTTTCTATAATATAGGCTTGCCCATATTTTGAAAATGAATCAAGGATTGTCAAAAATTTAGTGTTTTGAATTTGAAACACATCTATATGAATAGTTTCGAATGGCTTGCTAGGCGTGACCGTTAGAGAAAATTTTATTTGCGGCGGATGTCTGTCATATTTAGCTTTATTACAAATTTCATAAATATTTATATATCTGGTGATATCTGAGATCATGTCAGGCCAATAATATATGTTTTTTAAAGCTGTTTGGGTTTCATTAATGCCTCTATGGCATGTTCTCGTTTCGTGATGATATTTAATATAAGTTTCTCGTTCTTCCTCGTTTTCAAGGTCCCTTACAAATTTACGTGATATTACTAATTTATAAGAATGATTTTTAAAATGCTGTTGCAATGTAGTTATTAATAATGGAACTAAGTCTACGTTAGAATTTTTTATATGAATGCAATAAAGTTCTTTGGGGTCGATATAATCTCCAAAAAGATCTATAATTTGTTTTCGAATGCTATTTGAATCATCGGTTAAGTAAGCTGTTATACGTGATTTATTTGTAAATATTTTACTGCTTATTGTATGAAAATGTTTTGATTTACACTGTATTATTATTATTTGTCTTTTATAAGAATTTGTTACATTTTCGGTAATCGGTATTTCCAAAATAGGATTTTCGATTGCTGTGTGTATCGTTACATTGTCGTCATTGTGAATATTATCAAGATTTTCAGTTTGTATAGATGCATGTTCATTATTTCGGTTTTGAGTATTTTGATCATCTCTTATTGGGTTTGAATTTATTGAACTTAGTAAATCATCTAATTCCGTAACAATCTCTATATATGAAGTTTCGTCATCAACTGGTTCGATAAGGTTTTCTAAGAAATTGTCTGTTACTTGGTTTATATCGCCTGGTTCTCCAATCAAAGAATTATTTTCGTCGGACTGATTATTTTGTTCATTTTCTGATGTCATGTATAATTCTACTCTATTAAGAGCGTCGGCATTTTTATTTTTATTTCCCGGCTTATAGTGAATTTCATAATCAAATTCGGAAATTAATAGTCGCCATCGTACAAATTTTGCGTTCGGTTCTTTCATATTAAAGAGGTATTTTAAAGGTTTATGATCTGTAATTATGTTTGTTTTGTGCCCAAAAAGATAACACCTAAATGTTTTTAAAGCAAAGACTATCGCTAATAACTCTTTTTCTATAGTGCTATAATTTACTTCGGCATCGTTCAACATTTTCGACGCATATGCAATTAGTAAATAACTACCAATTTTGCCTTGGCTGAGTACAGCCCCTATTGCGTAGTTAGAAGCATCAGTAGTAACATTGAAGGGTTTTAGAAAATCAGGGTATTGTAAAATGGGTGCATTCGTCAAAATAGTTTTACAGGTATTGAATGAATTTATAAATTCCGGTGAATGCTCTAATTTAGTACCCTTTTTCAAACATTTAGTAAGTGGCTTCGTTAACTTAGCGAAGTCCTTGATAAATCTATAATAACCAATTAGTCCCAAAAATCAAAAATGATCTTATTTCTTTAATATTTCTGGGTAAAGGAAATTCTTTAACGGCTAGGATTTTCTTAGGATTGGGTTTTATACCATCTGGAGTCACAACATGACCCAAAAATTCTACTTCCTTACAAAGGAAATGACTTTTGTCTAATTTTATTTTTAGTTTTGTCTCTCTAAGTCTTTGAAAAAATATTCTTAAATTCTGAATATGTTGTTCTAACGATGAACTGAAAATAATTATATCGTCCATATAGACTAAGCATATTTTATTCTGAAGATTTTTCAATACGTTGTCCATGACCCTTTGGAATGTCGCTGGAGCATTCTTCAAACCAAAAGGCATTCGCGTGTACTCATAATGACCATTCTCTACGGTAAATGCTGTTTTCGGGATTGATTCCGGGTCCATCTCTATTTGGTGGAATCCGGATGCTAAGTCCAGTGTAGTAAACTACTGACAACGTCCCAGTTTGTTTAGAATTTCTGTCATATTTGGAATTGGATATCGGTCTTCTATACTTTTTTCATTAACCTTCCGATAGTCCACAACAATTCTGAATTTCTTCTTTCCGCTTGAATCTTCTTTCTTCGGGATGACCCAAATTGGACTACGCCATGGACTTTGGCTGTGTCTAATGATGCCATCATCTAACTCCTTTGATATTCGTCGTTGAACTTCCTCTTTAAATACATATGGGTATCTGTATGACTTAGTGTATACAGGATATTCATCTGTGGTATTATTTTTTTTTTACTTGATTTGAGAAACTTAATTTCTCCTTTTCTCTATAAAATATGTCAGGAAATTCGTTGCATAGATTATAAACTGCAAGTTTTTCTTCTGAATTCAAATGATCTGTTATAATTAAATTTTCAATATCTTCATCTAATTCAGTATTATCAAAATTTTGCATAATGTCTTCCATATGGAAGATTTCAAAGTTATTTTTGTGCCATTCTGTATGTGGAATTACTAGAATAGGTGTTTTAAAATAATATTAATTCTTTTATCAGTGTTGTTTATTATTTCCGTTTTTGCAAAGCCGTCACGAGAGATAGTTAATGTTTCAGGAAAATAAAGATCGTCAATTTTCATTTCAGGTACAATTACTTCACCGTTCATAATATTTACAGGAACTTGTGAAGCTAACATTTCGTTAGCGTCAACGGAAATATTGAACTCGCTTCTGTCTAACTCATATAGTAGCGGGATTTTTATGAAATTATTTATCAGTAAATTTGTGCTAAAATCAACAGAAAATTTTAAGTTGCGTAACTCGTTTAAACCTAATAGACCATCAAAATGGTTATGAAACTGATATACAATAAATTTCAAATAAATGTTAGAACAAAATTCAGCAAAAGCAGGAATATTAGCTTTATATACAACTCGTTTCTTTCCTACTGCAGTAATAATTAAGGTTGGATCTTCATACATATCGTTGGTTTGCGAGAATACCGACGCAACTCAAAAATGTTACAATTTGGACTAAGTATGCAAAACGATCATAAATCACTCATATTTTAGCGTGAATAGTGACGCAACACCGATTTCGCGCTAAATTTCTCTAGAAAGAGACAGCGTCATTATTCATTTGAGACAAAATACGCTGTGAATCACAAACACAGACTCATCTCAGTTCGGCCGACGACTACAAAGTGGAGGCTCGGTAATTTCGCGTAAATACAGACGTTGTAATAGTTCCGTTGCGTTAATCGTTAAACGTTTTGCAAGAATATTGACCTATTACGTGATTCGTCGTTGTTTTTGATAAAGGTAAGTGTCTTTGTATGTTTTATTTTTGTTTACGCCTGTATTCTTGAATAAATATGGTCCATTATTTATTATATCGTATTTTGTACTGACTTTATCATACTTAAGTCTATATTCACGAAAAATTAACAGATTTAATTTTGTCGTAATTAAGAAACGTCGTTATTGTTGAAAAAATGTAAATGTTATTATTTCTTATTACGAAATGCGTCGTTGTTCATGGAATTAGGGCATAGATTTATCGAACTAATGTTTTTGCGACATTTTAATTAATGGCTAATTATTCACTTTAAATTTTTTGTTTTAGCCAATTATATTTATTGGTGTACTTTAAGATGGCAGAAAGAATGTTATTTTTGGAAAAGCTGAAAAAAGCGGCCAGTAAAAAAAATGAAATGGAGCATCAACTTGAGTTATCAACTAATAATGAACAAGAAGGTACGTACAATCTTTATTTACTTACAGTTGGTTTCATAAATATAATTTTAAACTATTTTAACTATTAATATTTTTAGGCTGCAAGAATATCGATAAAAACAGTATGCCGTTATCCCCACAAAGCTCTGATGAAAATATAGAGAATGATAAAAATGATATTAACACATCAGGTAATTTTTGAATTAAATCTGTTAAACAGGAAAAATGTTAGAAAGTTTTTCTTATGTGCGTTTATTGAATTTCAGGAAATTATTCAAATGAAAATCCGTTGATTTTGCGACAAAGATCACCATCCACACCGTCCTCATCGTCCTCGTCGTCATCGTCGTCTTCAAGCTCTTCTTCCTGTTCAAAATGTAATTCAAGCGATTCTAAAAATAGAGAAGTAGAACAGTGCAATAAAGAACCCGTTAACATGACTAGCTTAAATGATGAAGATCTCAATAGCCATAGCCTAGAAAACGAAACCAAAGCAAATATGGTAAGCATAGAGTTAATAAATGATAATACGAAAGATAAGATTGAAGTAGGTTTGCAAATTGAAAGTCAACCAAAAGAAGTTGACTTGACCGATGATGTGCATGCTGAAAGTAAAGAAGATAAGGAAGGAACAGATTTTTCATCGGATGATAGTCTCGCAGATCCTAACTATCGCGTTGAAAATAATGATTTATCGTCGGATTCGGATGAAAGAGTAGAAGATAATGTAGAAGAAAATATTTCTCTTGAATCAAACCAAAATTTAACACGAAAGAGGAAAGCGCAGCCACATCTTTGGAAAACGAATGTAGCAAAACGTCTACGAAATGCAGGGAAAGAATATGTAGGAAAAAGTAATGTACTTGTACGAGAAAGACGATTAGGACCACCGTGTACGGAAAAGTGCAAACTGAAGTGTAACACTAAATTTGATGATGACACGCGACGCCTGATTTTTAATGCATATTATAAATTACCTGATTTGCAAAGTAAAAGAACTTTTGTAGCATTCAATATCTCTTCTATTGTTCCGACGTATCAATATAAAAGGGGAACACGTCGAAATAACAATGCATTTTATTTGAGTGACAATGAAGGCGCTAAAATCCGTGTTTGTAAGAGTTTTTTTATGTCTACATTGGATGTGTCTGACAGATTTATTCGATCAGTGACAGACAAATCAAAAAATCATAATATTGCAGGCATTATCGTGGAGGATTTACGAGGCAAACATGGCAATCATAGTCGTGTAGATAATAATATTAAGGATAGTGTATGAAATTTCATTAAGGCAATACCAAAAATAGAAAGCCACTATTGTAGAGCTGACACGCAGAAAGAATATATAGATGGCAGTAAGACTATTGCAGAAATTCATAGAGATTACGTGAAACAGTGTGAGGAGAGAAGAGAAACAAGTGTTATGTCATGTTCAATAGAATATTTAATGAACAATTCAATATAGCATTTTACCAACCTAAGAAAGATCAGTGCGAGGACTGTGTTGCCTACAATAATGCAACTGGAGAAGATAAAAATGGACTGAAGGATAAATATGACAATCATCTAAAAGAAAAAGAGCTTTCAAGAATAGAGAAGTTAAAGGACAAGAAAGAAGCAGAAGATAAAGACTCGACTATAGTAGCGGTATATGACTTGCAAGCTGTGATGCCATGTCCTAGGGGCGATGTTTCAAATTTTTACTATGTTTCAAAAGTGAATACTTTAAACTTAACGATTTATGAAATGAATAGTAAAAATGTGATCTGTTACGTATGGCATGAAGGAGAAGCCAACAGAGGAGCAATAGAAATAGGGACCTGTGTCTTAGAATATTTAAAAAGCCTTGGCAGAGATTTAGCTACCGGAACCAAATTCGACGTAATTTTTTATTCTGATAACTGCTGCGGGCAGCAGAAGAATAAATTTATTATAAGTATGTACATGTACGCTGTTTTTACTTTTGCTTTTATTAATACTATCACGCATACATTTTTAATTAAAGGCCATACGCAAAACGAAGGTGATAGTGTACACTCTGTAATTGAAAGAAGCATAACTAAGACTTTGAAATCTGGCCCTATCTATACACCGGATCAATACATTTCAATTATTCGTGCTGCGAAAAAAAAGGATCTCCTTACCAAGTTAAAGCAATGGATCATAAAAGTTTTTATGATTTAAAGTCCCTAGCCTCTGATGTGGGTAAACATTTTAACAAAAATACTGGTAATGAGAATGTAAAAATGGGGGATATAAAAATTTTAAAAGTAGATGCTGAGCACAAAGGGATCTTTTTTTATAAAACTTCCTACAGTGAAAGTGAATATAAATGTGTAAAAGTTACTGGTCGAACGTCAAAATCTTTAGACGAGAATTACAGATTAAAATGTGCTTATAAAAAAAGTAATGGAATTTCGGAGAATAAGAAGAACGGACTATTAAATTTAGTTGACAAAAATATAATTCCAACTATTATCGGCAATTTTATGAAGGGTTGTAGGTAAAATAAATGATTTATTATATTTTAAGTTTAAGAATCGATGTTCCAGTTCCTATTTTTCTCTTAATTAGGTATTTTAAAGAGTTAAAAAAATGTTTATTTTGATTTCATTTATTTTTATAAACAAATACAAAGTTTTAATGTTGTAAGTTACATAATTATTTTATTTTTTTAATGGAAAAGTTTTAAACAATGTTTTGTGTTTTTAATTTGTGTTTTATAAGAGTCTTTATTTGTCATAAGTTGATTTTTTATAATGAATAGTCTCGTGAATAACGACTTATCTCTGAAGCCCCCCTTATGTAACCAATTTTTTAAATATTTTTAATAAAAGTTATAAAATATTTTTACGTGTTTTGATACTGCTATGAATTATGTTTTAATCAGAAAAATTAGAACCTCGATAAATCAACTACATTTTACGATTATAAATTAAAGTATTTTTAAAAAAGTTTAAAAACGTCATTCTCTAAAATCGTCGGTATTCTCGCAAACCAGCGATATATTCGGGGAAATATTTTTCCACAATAGCTGGGCTTAGCATGTTAGATTTGCTACCTGAATCTATCAATAATTTGAGAGGTGGATTTTGTATGACACTATATGGTAAATCCATTGTACAAGAATTTGAAAATATTTCATTTTGATTTTCAACATTATGGAATGACACAGATGGATTTTGATTATATCCCATAGGCGTATCCGCCGGAGGGTCTATTAAAGAATTATCGGTTTCATATTGGGTTTGATTTATCGAAATTTCATCTGAGATTTCAAAATTATGATTATCTGTTTGATAAAGTTCTTCAGCAATATAATTTTGTTGGTTGTTTTGTCTAGGTCTGAAAGTATTTCTGGTATTTATGGACATTGGTTCTGGTTTTGTGGTGGGATTTTGCCCAGTTGGTGCAAATACGTTTTCGGGTGGACCAAAAACTTGACGGTTTGTCGGATAATGTCTATTAATATGACGAGGTTTGAATCGGCTGGCTAGGAAAGGTATTAGTGTTTGGATTGGTTTGAAAGTATTGATTTTGTCTGGGTTGAATATTTGGATTGGGGTTGGTTTGAAAATTTTGATTTTGTCTGTGTTGGATATTTGGGTTAGGATTGTTTTGAAATCTTGTCGGCATTTGATTGTTTATTGGTGGTTGTGATCCACTAACTTGATATTGAAACTGATTTCTAGAAATTATAGGGGAACTATTCCGTGGAATATTGTTGTATACATTTTGGTTATAATTATTATTTGTTCTATTTCTATTATAGTTATTTGGCCTTGATTCGAATTGTCTAAAGTTATTTAAAGAATAAGAAAAGTTTTCTTCCTCAATTAAATATGTAATCGCTTCCTCAATATTATGCGGATTTTTTAATCGTATAATAGTTTGTAAACTACCTGTTAAATTTCTCAATAGTGTTCTCAAAGTCATTTCATCATACTGTCTCCTGCATATTTCTTTTGTTTGTGCAGACATTTCTGCATCTGGGAAATTATTAACTCTGCTGATCAAATGGCTTCTCAACACTTGTAATCTACGAGCAAAATCCATTGGTTGTTCATTTCTAGATATGTGGGCCATTAATAAATCTCGTTCTAAGCATTCTAACGACCTTCTGTCTCCAAAACATTGCTATAAAGCTGTTTTTATAGCAACCCATGTATCTAATTCAGATTTCGAACCGACCAATAAATTTGCTTTATCAACTAGTTTTGCCTGTATTGCTCTTATAATATAATTTCGAACTACAATATCTTGTGTGATTGCGTAATTATTTACTACGAAGTCGCAACTATTAATAAATTTCGTTAAAGTACTTTCGTTCCCATCATAATATGGAATCGTATCAATTTGCATTTTTAGCATTGAAATACTTAATTCTGTATTATTGTTTGCCATTTCTTTGAGATTAACTAGCCTATTAAAATCTGTAATTAAATTTTCTATATCTACGACAGTATTCATAAAACTAAAATACACTTATTATTTTCAGTTCTTTTAAAATGTATCTGTAATTAAATTTTCTATATCTACGATAGTATTCATAAAACTATAATAATACGCTTATTATTTTTAATTCACTTAAAATGTCTCTGTAATAAAATTTTCTATATCTACGATAGTATTCATAAAACTAAAATACGCTTATTATTTTAAATTCACTTAAAATATTTCTGTAATTAAATTTTCTGTATTCGCGATAGTATTCATAAAACTATAATAATACGCTTATTATTTTTAATTCACTTAAAATGTTTCTGTAATTAAATTTCTACGATAGTATTCGCTTATTATTCACTTAATCTGTTTATTTATATAATTACTACTAAAAATAAAGTAAATAAAGGAATTGTGAAAGGAATACTTGGTACTCACCCAATTCCTGATTCCAGTCCAGATGATGATGTAGGTTCTTGACACTGAAGAGTTGAAACTCACGAACTTCTCGAAAATCGGACACTTTACCGTGGCTTTTCGAAATTCTGCGTCAAATCCTACTGACTGCGCCAGTTAAATAACTTTGTACTCAAAGTTATTTTTAAAAAAACTTTATTAAATAACATACAATTTATGCGTTGTTAACTCAGAAACTGAACATGGAATGAATGTTTAAATTACAATCAGTAATAAAGAAAGTTTACAAATACTGACTCATCATTATATAAAATAAATAATGTCTATATATATTTCACAGGTCATCTATTATACTTATATAACTAGCCTGAACCAAAAAGAAATAGCCCTTGCAGCATTTTTAGACATCGAAGGTGCTTTTGATAACACATCGATGTTATCAATAAACAAATCCCTCGAAAAAAGAGGGATGAACAATACCACATGCAGATGGATAAGATGCATGCTTGAGCATGGGGGAATATCGGCACACATGCATGATACAATGTACACCGTCAGGACAACTAAAGGGTGTCCTCAAGGGGGAGTACTTTCACCTCTATTGTGGAATTTAATTGTGGATGACTTGATCTGCAGACTAAATGATCAAGGTATATGGACGCAGGGCTTCGCGGACGACCTAGTGATTGTTACCAAGGGGAAATTCCCGGAGACAGTCGCGAATGTCTTACAAGAAGCACTACGAATTGTGGAAGACTGGTGCCTTAAAGAGGAACTTACAGTCAACCCAAAGAAAAACAAACTATTTATATTTGCTTTTCATGATACAACAAAATAGAAGATATGATCTCTAGCCGTTCGAAATATCGTTCGCCGCGTGCATGGCGTCCCGTAGAGAGTAAAATTCATAACCATGAGCGCGGGCTAATGCATTTGATGTAATAGAACTTGCATATGATGCGTTGCTAATGCGTTTTGAAGGAAAATGAGGGTGGTTCAGGTTGAATGAGATATTATTAGTATTATAAAGGCAAAGAGAATTCATGTAAAAGTGTTATATGGAATCGGAGAGCCTACCAGAGCAAAACGATAATTCTAAGATGTGATTGAAATATGTTTGCTCACTTCGTAAAGTAAATAATTACTGTACTGATACAAAAAAAACATATTATTATACTTTTTGGATTTTTTGACATGGTTTTATAAACATTTTAATTTGTAAATAGACATAAGGCATAAAACAATTAGCAAATTTTAATACTGAATCGGTTGTTTATTCCAAAATAAGTATACTACATAACAACTATACGAATTTGACTAATCACTCAAATTCCTACTGTAAATTCTTACTTTGTATTCACCCTGTATATCAAAATTCATATATTCCACATACATCTTAAATAAAAATATAATCCCCTTAATTTATATAATATTTCTTTAACTACACAAAATTTCATTTCATAGCCCCTTTCATAAAAACACAGATAACCATTGCCTTATCTTATGTTACATCTCCACTCACTGCATACATCAAAGCTTGCCATTTCTTATCGCGTCATAAAAACTGCTTAGAAAATACAGTATCGCAACAAACAACAATTTCTTTTATTCACAAAAAATGCGTGCCTCGGCTGATATTTCCAACAGTTGTATGACGGTTATATTTTAAATCCTTACTCCCCATTGGCTACATCTTCACATGATGCTCCTTGTTACCACCCACTTTGTACGACCTATAAATAGCAATAATCCCCTATTTTTCCTCACTTTTCCAGTCAACCTTCATACATAACGGTACTCTCATTATAATACCGGCGTTTTTACCGGTACAAGATTTAACATTCATTAACTTTCATTCATTTATATCTGATCATGTGATAAAGAGATACAACATATAGAGAAAAATCAGTGAAATTCTTAGTTGTGTCGCAAATGAACCACATGTAAAATACCGCTAATATATACAACAAGTGAAAGTAATAGTTTAATTTATTGAACCATCCAAATCCTACATAAATACACGTAATTAATTCAGTGTAAAACAAGGTCCTTCGAGTTAAATAAAGTGTTTGAAGACTTCTTGTAATATTACTATCTTAAAAACAAAAATGAGATTGTAAACAACAACAATGAAGTACAACTCAGGTACTGTGGAGCATTCCTCAAAATAATAAAAATAATGAAATTATTGGTAATAACATAATATCAAATTAGATTTAAAAATATTATTTGTCAACTTAGATTTAAGAAAAGATTTATTTACTACAGGAAAACCCCTCTAACTATTACTATACAACAACAAATAATACAATAAGGACAGGTATAAAGACTGATACATCATAACCAATTAATTTAAAATACACAACACTTTCCATGTAGCTATAGGTACAAAACAATACTTATATAAATAAAAAAATTAAGAACACAACATAACACAAATCACAGCCCTAAGCAATATTTGAACTGACCCAAAGACAAATTGAAATTATCAAAATTAAAGCTATTCAAAAAGCACAGATATTTATTTATAGGACTCATAGCACCATATGTTGTTCTACGAAAGGGCACATGAAAGGTAACTTGATGGCGATGACCCTGACAAGGAATGCCTGCCCATTTAGGAGTTTAAATATAAATATAGCCCCCAACATATCTCTACGATTACCAAGAGGGGCTAGTGACATTTGTTTTTCAATTTCAGCATAATTATATGATCTAATATTCTATGGTATTAAATTTATCTTCGCGTTTAGACAAACGCATCCACTCCCGTATCATTTTTTTGTCTTTTGGAAAGGTAAAAAAACTGACATCGTGTGCAAAGCCTTTCACGTGATTGTCTGAATCACAACCATACACTACACATCTCATTTTGACTAATTTTTACAAAGTTTCAACAATAAAAATGTAAAATTAACCGACATAAACACATCCAATAATGTAAACTAATTCAAGGCGCTCACTCTCGGCGTGACGTCAGAGCACAGCTGATAGAGGAGGGGCCAGCATGCGTGAAATCATATCTTCTATTTTATTGTATCATGGTTGCTTTTACGAATAGAAGCGCTCTTCCGCAGTGCAGAGTACTGTTCGGAGAAAAACTAGAAATATTCAAAGAGGTGAAATATCTGGGAGTGATACTTGATTCTAAATTGAATTGGAGAACACCCGGAAAAAACTACTACCAGGGTAACCAGGCTGCTCTGGCAATGCAGAAGAGTTATGGGCAAAATCTGGGGAATACGACCTGAGGTAGTACACTGGCTTTACACATCAGTGATTAGGCCAACGATCACATATGGAACGATAGTCTGGTGGAGGACAGAAGTGTCCTTAGTAGAGAATAAATTAACTACAATCCAAAGACAAGCTCTCCTCGGTATTACTGGGGTAATGAACAGCACGAGGACGTCATCAATGGAAGCTCTTATAGACCTTCCTCCTCTGGAACTTTTTGTTAGGGCAGAGGCAATGATGGCGATCCTCAGACTGAAATCGGGAGGCATGTGGACCCCGAACAATGTTCGTGGGGGACATACCGATACAACTGGGACAATACTAGATGAACCGAACATTCAAATGGGTCAGGATTGTATGATACCAGAGAATATATTCACTGAGCGAGTGAATATCATTATTCCATCTAGGCAACAGGTGATGCACTCGGGAAATCCTGGAGACATCATCTGGTTCACTGATGGATCTAACACGAACCACGGCACTGAGGCTGGTATAAATGAACCTAGGAAGATAATTTTCTTCAGTCTTGGTAGATATACGTCTGTATTTTAGACAGAAACAATTACTGCTATAGCCTGTATTGAGATGAAAACATCAAGAGAGGTTATACCGGACAAAGAATAAAAATATATACTGACATCTAGGCACTGCTGAAAGCTATCAGTAATCTAACCAATCTCTTAAGGAGATTTCATAGGTCCGGAACTGTTCTGTGGAATCACAAAGGATTACATATGAGGCAGAATCCGGTACGGGCTACACAAGGAACACCAAATCAAATGGAGGTTGACAGAAGGTCACCTTCACACAAAAAGCTTATTGGGAAATGTAAACAAAGAACTCCCAAGTTTATTGAAACTGAGTAAGAGACAACTGAAGACAGTTACCGATGTGGTTACTGGACACTGTAACCTAAGGAAACATTTATACAAAATGGGAAAAGTCAGTGAACTTTTCTGTAGGAAATGCGAAATAAGGGAAGAAATACCTATTCATATACTCTGCTTATGTAAGAACTTACAAGGACTCAGAACTACTCAATATGCCCCCAAATAAGCTAGTGGCATATATCGACAACACGACACTTTTGGAGTGGAAGTAGATAATATTAGGAATGGTACAACGACTTAGGTCAAGTGCCCGGGCCGTTGAGCACAACACAAACGAATGAATGAATGTCTTTACTGCACCAACCAAGAAGAGGAGTATATACATTACCAACTTATATTTGCGAATAAAGATTTACATATTAAAAACACTACAATCTAGCTTTTTTGAATGTTAAAGTAATTCAAGTATTCTACTCCAGAAAAATACCTAAGTTATTGTGAAATTTTTAAAACAGCAGTTAAAAATTATTTTATACTATGTTTACATACCTAACAATATTTATAACTATTTTAAATACTATTTAGTCAGTATATAAATTACAGACTTGAACTGTGATTTATTTTACACTTTCCACTAATACTTCTCTGAAGGTTGCGTCAGAACTACTTCAATGCCATCAATAAATTATATTCTACTAGTAATGTAATCTGTTCAGTCATCTATTGCGCAATTATGAATGTTGTGTATTTGAATAATATTATCTTTTGAAAATGAGATAACTATAAGAGCAAACCAGCAAACAATGGGAACATTTTGAATTCCTTTCTTTCTTCTTTAGTTTCAGACTCGAGTAATTCACCAAATTTATGGAAATTTACCTTATTTCATTCAAAACAATAAATGATGCCCCTCCCTGAAAACGTTCAATACGTTTGTCTGTTTGACTCAAGAAAGTAAGGGACTAGACAGCCACTTTTTCATTATGCAATAGTATTTTTTGAAAAATATTTTGTACTAATTTAATGCTTTGGCCATTTTGATTACCTACACCATAGTAGCGAAAATAGTAAATAGTACTTAACTGAAATGAATTGCTCTCCAGTAGATAGAGTATAATATATTAATAGCTTAAATGTTGAAGTCAAATTAGTGCCAATTGTTACAGGCTTACGCAAAGACCAAGTACATTCATTATTTTATTCTTTTTTACGTTTTTATGTTTTTATATTGAATATGTATCTCTTGTTATAATTACCATCATTAATAAATGGTATGATGATAGTTTTAAGTAATTGTTTCAGGCAAGAATTCCTCAAAATTTGCACTAGAATAAGTGGTGCAATACAAAATATGAAATTGAATAAGCAAGAAGGATGAAATATTAATCATGACACCTGTACTGGAATCAATATTAGGAAATAGTATATTGTGCAACAAGTTGGAAAAGTTCAACTTTTCTCACGAGTGTGGAGGTTTCAACAGATAGTTTCCTTGCTTCATAAAATATTATAGTAGGTACTATTTTTACCGGTTTATTAGTTAAATAAAACACTCCTAGTAACATGAATTGGACGGAATTAAAATGAAAAGTGGATTTTTTGCCTTAATTATTTCATTAAATAGTTTATTTAGTAACCGTTATTGCTATAATTTATTTCTGATCGATTTTTCAATTTAACTGAGTGTAAATATCATATCGTAAATATAAGTATTACGAAGTGTTAACTAAAAAATTTCCTTTTAGGTTTTTTTTACTTTTTCCACTTTCCATTTCAATCTAACTTCTTCTAAATAAGTTCGCTTGGTGGTAATGCGACTTTGAGGTTCAGTAATGGTGGATTATGCAAATCCTATGTTAGTCGATGTTGGCAGTTTGGTCCATTGCAGTGTTGTTTAGATGTACTGGGATATCCACTCCTGGGAGCTGTCAGACCTTGACGTTGGTGGAGTGGCTCAGTAACTTCCTCCCCTCTCGAGCCGGAAGGACGGGTGGTGAGAAGTGAAGCTAAGGAACAGCTCGAAAATGGTCAGTGGGGCACTGGCGGGGCTACTGATGTCGACTAGGCTGCACCAATAAATCCCAGTAGAAGATCCAACATGCCCAAGTTATATCAGAACACACTGACAAGTCCTACCAAATACGGAGGACGAACAGCGAGTTCCCAGCGCCGTAAAACTGGGACCCGTCGGCTATGGTATGGTAACCCAGACAGAAGTGTCCCGATGGAGTAAACCAGCGGTAGAAAATCCCCCTAAGTCCAAGGTGTAACACCATCGCGCCCATGGAATGCATGACACCAGGGGTTATAGGAGTGTAACGAGCGATGCCCGACGGATATGGCAAACCGTAGGGGAATTCAGCCTTAGCGGGGTAAGGGAGCACTGCCCCGCCGGACTTGTAGTTTCTGCCCTACTCGTGGGAAAAATATGTCTAACACAAACAAAAACATTAAGGAAGTAACTGAAAGCCAAATTAGAGGCGAAACAACAGCTGCGGCATCAACAACAACCGCAAAATATCCTGCAACATCGATGTTAGCAGGCGCAGGAAGATTACAAAGGTCCCACTCATTGAGTGAGACCCACAAAAAAAGAAGAAGGACAGACGACTCGATCATAGACGTCGGTCAACACGATGAGGAAGTATACAAAAAAAGATAATGCCCTACAGCATTCATTATAATAGAGGCAATTGAAATGGTGAAAAAACAGTGTAGAGAACTAAATTACTATGTAGATGATAATTCAAATACAAAAAAAGAGATTAAGGAGTTAACAGCAAGGCTTAAGAGGCAAATAGAAGTACTGAACAGGGAGATAGTAAAAGAATGGTTCGAAAAAAATAAATACGTTCTCGTAGAAAAGCAAACTTACGATGTAGATATTCAAACAGATGCGGAACTCAAACAGACACCGGATACAAGGGAAATAGGAATCCAGACGGAACCAGAACTCTCTAGAGAAGAATATGAGAAATACATAAGGGAAGAGGAAAAGGCAAGTGAAATAAGAAAAAAAATGGATGAGGTAAAGGGGGTCGAAGAAATAATAGAACTCTGCGATAGGGAGTGGCCCGAAAAGGCATTCCAAAGTACCCAAATTATAGGAGGAAATCCACTTACAATCGATCCAGAAAATCTCGGCATCTATGCCGAAACAGAGAAATGAGACAAGGGACTAGAGAACAGATTCCGAGAGAGATTTCCCGACCTGGAAAGAGTAGAATCCGAAGAAGCACAAGCAACAGGAGAAGTAGGGGTGCTGAAAATGACCTCACAGAGGATAGATAAAAATACAAAAGAACGAATCATCAAAGAGAGAGTGGTCTTCAAAATGGTCCACAACAAGAAAGAAGAAACCGAAAGTGACATCAGCGTGCTTGCACGGAATATGAAATGCCTAAGAAATACCATGACGAAGGAAGAAAGATACAACATTGCAATGCCCATACCAGAAATAGGGAATCCATCCCAAATCAGGAAAACAATAGAATGCATTTTTAATAAATCAGACATCAGCATAAGTTTATACACGAATAAACAAGACTACTTGAGCTCTTTAAATGTCAGAGCACCGGATAATAAAAGGAGAAAAGAGGAATTCCCAGCCTTAATATTAGAAGCAAAAGGGAAAAGTTACGTTGAGCTACTAAAGGAAGTCCGTAGCAAAATGGAAGGGAAGGAAGCAGGAAAAAATGTTAAAGGCGTAAGAATGACCAAAAAGGGCGACATGCTAATAACCCTAAATAAAAAAGAACACCTAAAAGATTTCGAAGAAGAAATGAGGAACAAGATGGGGGACGTGACGATGAGAAGAATGAAAAACAACGAGGAAACTATATTTATATACGACCTATATGCAGCCACAACAGAGGAAGAAGTAAAAGTTGCGATCGAGGAAGCCATAGGAAGCAAGGTTTTTAATTTAGTAATAAAGAACGCTCCAGGAGAGAGAAAGATGGCAATAGTAAGCATGGAGAGAAGCGAAGTGCAAGCCATAATTGAACTAAGAAGAATAAGGATCGGGTGGAAATGGTGCAGGGTGAAGGAAAAGATAAGCATAGATAAATGTTTTAAATGCCTGAAACACAGCCATAGAGCAAGGGAATGCACGGGTCCAGACAGATCGAAGTCGTGCTTAAAATGTGGAAGTGGGGAGCATAAGGTAGAGAACTGTCAAGTTAATAAGGAATATTGTTGGGACTGCGGCACCGACGGACATCGAAATGGATCAGGAAACTGCCCAAACTTCAGAAAGATGATAATAGAGAAAAGAAGGGTGTATGGAAGAAGCACCTCACTAATCTCGAACTAAAGATACCTACACAAAAAAAGGGGGGGGGAATGGGGAAAATCACATTCCTGCCAGCCAACCTAGGTAGAAAGTACGTTGCTCATGACCTGGCTTTTGCCACCGCACAAAAAATAGAAGCAGACCTAATGATCATAGGAGAACCTAACAAAAAAGTTGTAGGAAAAGCGGGATGGATAGCGGATAATCAAAAGGACCTGGGAATCTACTTCCAGAACAAGAAAGTAGAAGTAAAAAGAATAGAAGTCGGAGATGGATATGTTGGGATTCACATGAAGAACTACACCATCTACGGCTGCTACATATCACCAAATATAACCCAACGTGAATATGAGGGAAAAGTGGAACACATCTTTGAGAGGGCCAAGACCTCGAATAAGGAATTCATGATAGCCGGAGATATCAACGCGAAGTCAGCAAAATGGGGCTCCCCGGTTACAGATAGAAGAGGAGAATTTTTGGCCGATCTAATTGACGCCATGAACATCACATTCCACAACAACGGTGACAAGCCAACATTCGTGAGAGGCCCATCTAAGTCATACATAGATGTGGACGGTATCCACTGCAAACCTAGCAAAAAGAATCCAAAAATGGGAAGTCATGGACATAGACTCAGGAACCGAACATGCCTATATCAAGTTCGAGATTAGAGACCGCACCCAAAAATCCGGATACATACAACCCCACAAAGAAATCATAGATAAGGAACTTTTTAGAGAACTTATACTGTTGAACATTGAGCAAATAGGAAACAACGACAGCCTAAGCTCCCAAACCAGAGCCATCAAGGAAGCGTACAAAGGGTCAATAATGAGAGGAAAAAAAGAGATCAAATCCGTACTGGTGGAACGAGGACATTGAGAACAAAAGAGGTGACTGTAATAAAGCCAGGAGGGCACTGACAAGAATAAGGCGGATAACAGGAATAAGGGAGCAGACGCGAATAATAGCCGATTTAAAAACCAAAAGAAAAGAGCTCGCCAAGCTAGTAAAGGACTATAAACGTAAGCAGTGGGACAAACTAAGGGATGAACTAGAGGAAGACGTATGGGGAGACGCATACAAGATCGTGACCCGAAAATTCGGACACATTCCATATGATATCTCCCTAGAACAAAAGAGAAAAATCGCTAACGAATTATTCCCAAAAAAGACGACTATTGGATGACAGAAAGAAGAGACAGTAATCCACCCTCATTCACCGCAGAAGAACTCGAGATAGCCCTTCACGGACTAAAAAATGGTCGCGCCCCAGGACCTGACGGCATACCCCCAGAAATCATCAAGGAGGTGGGAAGTATTGCGAGCAAATGGCTGCTGGACATAATGAATAAATTACGTATACAGCAGAGTTTCCCAGGAAACTGGAAGACTGCAAGATTAGTGCTAATACCGAAAGGAGGAGGAAATACTGGAAAATATCGGCCAATATGTCTGCTCGATACGATCAGCAAAGCCTTCGAGTCTCTAATCAAAAGGCGTTTAGAAAAAGAACTAGATGAGAAAGGAGGTATCTCAGACTTCCAATTCGGATTTAGGAAAAGAAGATCTACAATAACAGCTATTGAAGAAGTCCTTAATACTGTGAAAGAACGCAGGGGGATGAAATGGGCTACCCTGATAACGATCAATGTCAAGAACGCATTTAATACTGCATCGTGGCCAAGGGTTCTGGGAAACCTTGAAAGAATAAATATATCGAAATATTTAAGAAATATCATCAAAGACTATCTGACGGATCGGAAGATAAAAATCGAAGAGGGACTGGAGATGCAGGTAACGGCTGGGGTTCAACAGGGCTCAGTCCTTGGACCTACTCTGTGGAATGTGCTTTACGATGGAATTCTAAGGCTAGCTTGGCCAAATGGAGTCAAGGCCGTTGCTTATGCGGATGATCTGGCGGTAATAGTGTGTGCAAATAGTCCACAAGACCTAGTGGAAGATGCAAATAATGCACTGGAAATCATCAAAGAATGGATAGAGAAAAATGACCTCGAATTAGCACCGGAAAAAACGGAAGCAGTATTTTTAAAGCACAGGAGAAAGGACAAAAACTTGGTAAGTTTTAAAATGGGAGAAACTCGCATTGAACCAATAAGAGCCATAAAATACCTTGGAGTCATGCTAGACCAACAAGGCACATTCGGCGAACATGTGAAATACGCCATTTGGAAAGCAGAGGCCAGGGCAACAGCACTGAGCCGACTTATGCCCAACATTAGCGGACCTAGCAGCAGGAAGAGGGAGATCATAGGAGCCAGCATAGACTCTACACTACTTTACGCCGCACCAATTTGGCACCAAGCCACAGAAATAAAAAAATATAAAGACCTATGACTAGCACACAACGGAAAGCACTGTTAAGGAATACTAGCGCATACTGAACAGTCTCCAGCAAGGCGGTACAAGTGATAGCCGGAATCATTCCTATCCACATCAAAATATGCGAAAGAAGGCGGCTGCACCGAAGAGAAGACGGAACAAAAGAAAGTACAAAAACAGAAGAAAGAGAAATCTCGATAAACAGGTGGCAAAGTGAATGGGAAATGACGGAAGACGTGGCACAGTGGACAAAGAGGCTGATACCAAATGTTAAGAAATGGGTGGAATGCCCTTTCCGCAAGACAGATTACTCAAGCCTTGAGCGGTCATGGTTTTTTCAGAGCCTATACGCATCGAATAGGGAAAACAGAAGACGACGAATGCGTGTACTGCGGGGAGAGTGACAGTGTATCTCATACCATATACAAGTGTGTTCGATGGGCACAGACTAGAAATGAACTGAAAGGTCAAATCGCTAGAGAAATAAACGAGGAGAACATGATAGAAGAAATGATGAAATGCAAGGAAAACTACGAGAAAATACACAAATACGTAAGAACAACAATGAAAGATAAAGAAAATGAAGAGAGAGAATACGAAAACTTAGGGTATATAAATTGAAGGAAGTAAACGAAGCCCCCCACCCTGAAGGTATGCCATCTAGGCGGTTCCGGGGTGGATAAGGGGAGATCTTGTGGTGTTTTTAGTGGGTATGCGCTCTGAACAACGCGAGCGTGAACCCCACACTACCTTCCGCAGCTGGAAGGTGTTCATAAGGAGAATTTTCACCACAAAAAAAAGATGTACTGGGATATGGTTGCCCCACTGTTATAAATTACAGACTTTACCGGATGTCCCTGCAAGTGGATACACGCATCAAGTTTAGTTCAATATTTTTTAAGTGTCTATTTTTTTTATATACTAACTTTTAGCGATCTATTCTGTCTTATTTTTATTTTATTTATTTCGTATTTCGGCATAAATAATATACATTATAATAGTGACGTCTTGACTTAATAGTCATTATCATTAACCGGAATGATAACATTTTCATTTATATCATGTATGTGAACGTTTACTAAGGTTGCGTATGTAAAATCTAGCTTTCCACTTGTTCTTGTTTACAGTAGCCGCGCCTGAGCTCATGCGTCGTCGCCCACTGGTATCATACGAATTTTCGTGGTTAAACTGTCAACCTTAGGTGTCGTATTTACCCAATAGAATACCAAGATTTAGGTTGTTGTGTTATGAAACGATTTTTCATACTCATTGTTTTTTTTGTATTGATAGTATTGTTAGAATAAGCGTTATCATCTTACTTAAATACTGAATGAGTACAATGATTTCTAATATTTTTTTTCTAATAAAATAATTCCGATTAATTCAGCATTTTCTTATTTATATGGTAAACAATATCAAATGGAATTGTAGTGAGAAGGCATTACTTGTCGACTAGTCTTTTGATGAATTGGTGACTAGTCCATTGCGCATTGGGTATTCGCTGCAATTCATCTGGCGCCCTTAATATTCTATAGTTCACCGGACCACCCCTTCTCCGGACCAAGAGTTACCGGTGTGAGTACCCCAACTGTCCTGGAGGCAGTTGGTAAATCAAGCTGCCACAGTTCATAGGTTTGTTTTCTTGCATATATTAGGAAATTGTCGATGGCAATAGTTTTGTAGAAAAAGTCTAAGCATCGAGGACCACCCACCGAAAACGGCTGGGCATCGGGTATAAGTTTCTGAAATTGGATGGGCATCTAGGATCCCATATTGGATTCTCCATATAAATGTATGTAGTGTGGGCAAAGTGCCGTGAGAAATAATATTTCTCACAGTGTGAGCAATATATGGTTTTGAAATTAAGTAAGCTATGAGGAATACGCTACTTTTCATAGCAGTTGTAGAAAAAGATTTTCACTTATTACCGCTGAATAAAATTAACAAGTTATGTATTTGATTCATTTATGACAAATTATGTTATTTCATTCAGCAGAACTTTTCTTTCTATTAAGGTATTTTTTAGCGAGTTGTTATTTCCTGTTACCAGCGAGCGGAATTACTCTCTTTATAAAATTTGGTTTGTACCCTTTCCAGTCACGAAAATTGTGTAACATTTTAATCCATCTTTTTAACAAAGTGTAATAAATACGAATATCAAAGAGATAAATTTAATGTAGAAAACAGAACACACGGTAAAACATATTTTATTTCAAATCATAATAAAAAAATAGAATGTACCCACATTTTGTTTAGATAAACGATACGAAACCAAAACAGCTTGGAACAAATAAAACATTTTACTAGGTCAAAGCGAAATAATTGTTTTGAATACAACTGGTAATACCGAGAAGCTACATCACCAAAGTGATAGAAGACTCACCCATATACTGTCATCAAGGACAACAGAAAACATTATTGGCAATAGAAAGACGTTGTTTTTGGCCAACGATGAGAACCGACATAATAAATTACTGCAAACAATGCGACGCATGCAACAGACGAAAGACGTCACCACACTTCAAAAAAGCTCCATTACAAAAATTTACAAAAGTCATAGAACCATGGGAAATAACCTCTATGGACATAGTAGGCACACTACCAACCTCAAGCGAAGGAAACAAATACCTACTAACATTTCAAGACCATTTTACCAAATACTGTGAAGCAATTCCGTTACCAGATCAGAAAGCAGATACAGTAGCAAGAGCATTCGTGGAACAAATAATATCCAGACACGGAACACCCCAGAAACTGTTAACAGATAGAGGAACAAATTTCATGTCAGAATTAATGCAGGAAACATGCAAGCTACTAAACATAAAAAGACTACACACGGCAAGTTATGCACCTACGACAAACGGTCAAATAGAAAGACTACACAGAGTACTGAAAGACATGTTAGCACACTACATAGCACCAGATCAACGAGATTGGGACAAATGGATACCATACGTACTTATGGCATACAGAGGAAGCGTACACACTTCAACAGGATACAGCCCACATTTTTTACTACACGGAAGAGACCAATCATTACCATTTGAAAAATTCATCACACCGAAAAGAATCAAATACGACATCGACAACAATTACGTTTCAGAATTAGAAGCTAGATTAAGTCAAGTATACAAGACAGCACTGAAAAACACAGAGAAAGCAAAAGAAGAAAGGATAGCCAGATATAACGAAAAAACAGCACTAAGAGAATTTGCACCAGGAGATTTAGTATATCTACTTGACATAAGCACGAAAGTAGGAAAATCAAATAAATTACAAAACCAATGGACAGGACCTTTCGAAGTAAAAGATAAGGTAGGACGGGTTACATATCAAATCATTTCACAAAAAGGGAAGAAGACACAAATAGTACACATCAACTGATTAAAAACATACCACGGAAAAATAGAGGACAAGGAACATAAGATACTACAAGATATAGATAACCTGGAAAGTATAGAAGAGACAGATGAAATACACGATCAGGAAGAAAATGAAGTGGATCCAGCAAAAGTAGCAGCACTACCATTATGGTCAACATACGAGAATATACAACCACAAAGAAACAAACCATCATCCCGTACCAGACAGAAAGGAAATAGAACAGAACAAAGACCACACTTCTCACTACGACCCTCACCGGAGATAAGACGCTCTGCCAGAGTGAGAAACAGAATACAAAGTGCACCCAGTTACACAAAAACATTTAATGCCGAATAGCGACTAACACGGAATACACGACAGAGACAGACGAATAACTATAAAATAAACAAGACCAAAATAAGTACTAGATGGATAGCGATGAGCTTGAAACGACGTAACTAATACGTTACAATCAAGCATACATGTATATATTAGTTTATATTATTAATTCAAACAGATTTACGGGTTCAATTCATAGGTGAATTCAAAGTAAGGGAATAGGAATAATTAAGTAAGTTACGAATCGTAACAGGGTAAGGGATAAAAATCCATAAATCACTATAAGCAAGTAAATAGGCAAAGGATACTAGTAATACGATTAATTAAATGATTTCACACGAGTAAGTTCTTTTTCAATTCAAAAATACAAGGGGACTACAAAAGTATTTAAATATAAAATAAATAATGGGGAAACAAGCTCACGGGTCATAAGTTCCGAGAATTTTTTTCTCTTCAAAGAGAAGAACTCAATTGACAGTCCTAATAAGTGTAAAGCTCGGTCAAATGAGGAAATGTCAAATAAATATGACAAAATTGTAGGGAACATAGTATTGTAACAAAAAACTTTTGTAACAAAGAAATGTTTAAAAATGTTTGTAAGAAAGATAAGTTGTATTAACAATTGTAAATTTTATAAATTTTGAAAAGAAAACCAAATCAATGGCACGACAAAGTATTATCCTGACCTGGGTGACATTCGTCATGTGCGGGCTACATATAGCAGACGAACTAATCGCGTATCAGTGATATCGCAAAAAGTCATTCAAAAGTGCGCGGAAACAGAAAAAACGCGAGTGAAAAAATGGACATACAAGTTATTCAACGGAACGAGAGGAATCTACAAAAAGTATGGTCATGCGTAGTAAAAGTAACAAAATTCTAGAAGTATGGCAAACATAGTACCCACGAATTGTCATAATACTTCAAAACACACAAAAATTACATCCGACAATGCCAATTCTAACACAAAATGTCGATCTAATGAATTATGTAAATAGTAAACTACTCTATATTGAACAAGCATATAAACGAGACGTAAACATGCTTTACACAGATACAATACACCGAAGATGCTTAACGAAACGAGAAATACTCAAAAATAGACTGCTAATGGCACATACATTACCTAATGCAGTCAGCCAACTAATGGAAAATGAACCTGGACACATAGGCAGAGTATTAGGCGAAGTACTCTACATCATAAAATGCATACCAGTAACAGTCGAGATAAGAAGAACAAACAGATGTTACAACGAACTACCAATAAAAGTAAACAACGAAGCAAAATGTATGGCTCCACTAACCAGAATAATACAAAACCACGCAGAAGAGATAGATTGCAATAACATGATACCACCACTTTATTTTATAGATGATCAATGGATAGGTCTAACGTCACATCCCACAATAGCCAACCAACCAAAAACAATAAAAGTAGAAGAAGAAATAAACCTCCATTTCGACCCCATTCAACCACTAGGAGCGAAGGGTCTGTACACGCAAGAAGAAGTCGATGCAGCACAAAGAGCCCTCACGTTCGGGGCAGAGAGAAAAGCAGAAGAAAACATAATTACTCGCAGAGCAGCGGGAATGAATGCCAACAGTCAAGGCTACACCGTATCAAACATATTAGATACAAAAGAAATCAAGAACCTCGCAGAATCCACCCTAAAACACACATGGGCATGGTTCACAGAATTAGGTTCAGTCATAAGTGGAATAATTGGAATATACTTCACATTCCAAACCATCAAATATATAGCAGGCACCATACTAAATGGAATTCGTATCCACCAAACAATAGGATGCAGTATAGCACTAATAGGCAGCATATGGGACTCCCTAACGGCATGGATAATTCACTCACATCAGACGAGGAAACCAGAGGAAGAAACAATAGAGATGGACCAAATAACGCAGTAAGAGACGAGCCACCCAAGGTCACAGCATTGAACAGACAGAAGTCGCCAGATGAACGATCTACTGAGCAACAGTGTCGCGAGTGTAAACGGTCGCGGCCTAGGTCAGGAATAAAAAGGGCAATAGCGTAAAAAAATTGCCAAAAACAAAGCCGATCATAAATAATGAAAAAATGTAACACAAATATGTAAAATGTATAAAAATGTAACACTAATTTTAAGATTATAGGCCACTATTGTAAGCCGACGGCCACACATAAATTGAGGGTGGAATATAGATGTACAGGGATTTTAAAGAAAAGGTATTGGACCAGGGAGGTCGCAATACTTTTACAAAGGGGGAAGTAATGTAATAAATACGAATATCAAAGAGATAAATTTAATGTAGAAAATTTCAGAACACACGGTAAAACATATTTTATTTCAAATCATAATAAAAAAATAGAATGCGACCCACATTTTGTTTAGAAAAACGATACGAAACCAAAACAGCTTGGAACAAATAAAACATTTTACTAGGTCAAAGCGAAATAATTGTTTTGAATACAATTATTTGATAACGTAAAAAATAGGACGCTTCAAAACATAAAAAGTTGATTTTGCAATTCAACAAAAAAACCCCAAACCTAATTCGGGGGAAGAGTAAAAACCAAGTGCAGAGAGCGGAAGCGGACAGACAGTGTCGGGGGCGAAGACGCGAAGGGAAAAGTCCTTTCCCTGTCACGACAACGGGTAGCATATTTTTTAGTGTTAGCGGTATCAGAGGTAAAGTTCTCTCCGTTGTGTCAGGGTGTAATAGGGATACTTAGATATCCTTGACGGTGAACACTGTCCCCCGTTAGAGACACAAAACGGTAAGAATCACCCTCTACGCTAAGGTTTTTTCCAACATAACACGATATCGGTTATTGGCACTACTCGCGGTGGCTAAAAAGATAGCGAAGAATAAGCAGTAGCCAGGCCAGAGAAGGGAAGTTTTCCAACGCCGTAAGTTTTTGAACAAATTGAGATTTAAACTTTGTTTTTTCATGAGACGTTTATTCGTTATTAGTTCGCGCTGGTTTCTGAACTTGGAAGTTACAAATCAAATGTTATACATAGGGAGTAGCGATAATAAATATATTTAGTTGATTTTCTGATCTTTCAAGGGGACTGGACACGCCTGGTCGTTCTTAGTTAAATATTGAATGTCCAGGCTCACAGTTTTGGGTCACAGCTCGTTCTGTAATTTATAAAATTTACCGTGTGTGTTGATGTAATCAAATTTCGCCGAATATCGCCAACCTGACAAGAGTTAGGTTTTTTTTTCTAATTAGTAGTTATTATTTTGTTGCGCTACATAATTCGCTTCCACCTCGTAGGTAGGACAGAGATAAGAGTTAGCGCAGGGTTACTTTGTACGTGGTATCACAAAGGGCCGGAGCGTATGATATTCCATTTTCCTTTTATTTCAGCGAACTTGTTCTGATAAAAAATTGTTTTCTTTTGTTCAGACGTGATCAGAAATTTCTTATTTATTAGTAAAATAAATAAATATTGTAGGTGATTCAAAGACTTGGAATTTTGCAACTCGAAACGCCAGTGTCGATAAATATTTTATTGAGTGAATGAAAACGACGAATACTCAGTGTGTATTAGTTTATTACTTTCCAGCTAAGCGCTTTCGGCTATTAAGCCATTATCAAAGCCGTCCTATGAAAAGTTACAAAGCTTGTGAAATTTTGAAAAAAACAATTTAAAAAAGGTTGAACTTACGTCATTTAAAAAAGTAGGTGTCAAAGCCATCAAGTTGATTAAAAACAATGTTCAAGATAGAATCATTGTTGTGATTGAGTCATTGGAATAAAAACATTAAAATACCCTATTGGAAGGGTGTAAAATTATAATTCACATGATGTAAATTCACTCAAAGTTAAAAAACTGAATGAAAACAGATGACAAGTTTGACGTTAAAATTATGGTGGCTAATAAGCCAGCGCGCCGTAAAAACAAGTGCATGACAATACAACATATTTACACGACGAACACTGAATCAAAAGCATGATTGAAAAGATGAAAAAATTCATATAGTGAACTGAAAATTGTAGGGAACCCCGAATATTAGATTTATTTTTAAATTTGAAAATGAAGTTAAAGATGTGAATAAAGCAAAAAAAATTGAAAAACTCTATTCAAATTCAATTCCCAACATTCATCCAATTTAGATGAATAGCAAAATCCCCCTCATCCCTCAGCTGCATACTGAAACTGAATTAAGAGGTTGGATCCATTCCCCAGCCAGTCAGGAACAAGCGTAGTAACCTAAACGTGTGAAATGCTAGATAACATAAATCAAATATTTAGTTGTAAATGCATCCATGGAGGAGATTATATAATCTATTGACTAAGGTGGAAGAAATACGCTGGCAAGGTGAACCCAACAACCGACGGTCTCACATATGAATTAGATGTAATGGCATAGTGATTGTGACCTAATGACCCAAACTATGTCCCATACATAGCCCGACGTCAAGAACACAATGTGATTATAAATTTAAGTCAGTTGTTACAAACCTAGACCCATACTAGGCATGTACAAGAAGAGAAGAAATCATAGGAGTATGTTAAGAGTGAAAGGGGTAGGACAGAATGTGATAAGAGCTGCAAGATAAAGAAGTTGATGAACCCAACTATGACCCATACATAGCTAGGTTACACGGGAACAATGAGGTTAAGAAATTTTGGTAAGTATGACAAACCTAGATCCATACTAGGCATGTACAGGAAGAAACGGGGTGGGGTGTAAGGAGAAGACAGAGAAGGCGTGTAGTTATAACAAACCTAGATCCATACTAGGCATGTATAGAAGAGAAGAAACAAAGTTTATAAAGAGAAGAAATGATAGCAGCCATGCCATGGCTGTGACAAACCTAGATCCATACTAAGACCGTCAAGAACCAGGCATGGGCAAGATAATAAGAAAATAAGGGAAAGTGAAAAGGAGGATGATTTGCTCAAGTTATTACGTAGCTTATATGCTTAACCAAACTATGACCCATACATAGCCTGGTGTCTAAAAATGTGAGAAGTGAATAAGGTTGAGCAAACTTAAAATAGAAGAAAGAAGAAATAGAGGTAAAGAATGAATAGAAAATAGGAAAGACTCTTTCATTCGCCTTTTACGAATCAGCAGAGTGCTGGGCGAAATATTCTTGGACCGGATCGCCACGGTGAGAATGTAAGTCGAACGCCGTAGAGGACCACAAGGTCTTGAACAGAGGTTGAAATTTACAATTAAGATGTACCTGTGTGTTGAGGCAGTTTTCTGAGTTAACATTCATTTCTCTGAGTATTTCTAGATCCTCAAGCAAGTCCATCATTCTAAAGTTGTTCCTGGGAATGTTATGTAGGATTTTTGAGTTACGTGATGGAGAAAAGTTATGGTTATTGAACTTAATGTGGAAGCCGAAATTCGATGAAGTGGGTTTATTAAGATGTTCCTTAATTCTAGTACCTAAAGAACGAGTAGTCCTACCCACATAAGTAGATGGACAGGAGTCACAAGTCAATTTGTAGATACCACTTCTATTGAGTTTATCAATAGGATCTTTGTTCTTAGAGAAAATTGTGGAAATGGAACATTTAGATTTAAAGGAGATTTTAACATCTTTGAAATTTCATTTGAAACTACACCACAATAAGTCAACGCACGATACTGAGTTTGAACGTTGTTGTGAACCTCTGGATAGGCCAAATTTCTTCTCAACCTCCTTGTTGTCTTAGAGACCATACTATCAACAATTTGAGGAGAATAACCATTGTTCAATGCCAGCTGTTTCAAGATATTAAGTTCTACGTTGAAATTATGTTGAGAAAGAGGAACCCTAAGTAACCTATATACATAACAAGATATGGCGGACATTCTATGTTGAATGGGGTGGTTAGAGTGTATTGGAATAAGATGATCAGTCTGTGTGGGTTTTCTGTATATGGAAAATTCAATTTCAAAATCTTTCCTTGATAATGTCAAATCCAAAAAATTTATTGATCAATTGTTTTCAATTTCCAAAGTAAACTGTATGGAAGGGTGTATATCGTTAAGTTTACTGAGGATACTATATGCATCCTCCACATCCCCATTAATAAAAGCTAAAACGTCATCAACATATCTGAACCATTTAATGAGTTTACTAAAATGTGAATTATTATTGAAGATAACCGTTGACTCCAGGTGATCAAGGAACAAATCCGCTAACAATGGTGAGAGTGGATTACCCATGGCTAATCCATCTGGTTGTCTGTATACTCTGTCATTAAAGGAAAAAAAGTCCTGTGATAGACAAAATTTAAGTAGAGCTATAACGTGAGATGTTGTAACTGGGTCAATGTTCTTAGATTGGAGTAGGTTGTTAACGATAGGGATTGTCTCCATTTTGGGAACGTTGGTAAAGAGATTAGAAACATCAAAAGAAACCATTAAAAAATTAGACTGGAAGTTACAATTTTTAATTCTATCAGATAAGTCCAAGGTGTTCTTAACAGTGTACACTGGTTTATAATTTAGAGTTGTAGAAAGGAAGTTATTGACAAATTTAGATAGAAGTTCCAAAGGTGTGTTGGAAAAGCTAACCACTGGTCTCATTGGAGAGTTCTCTTTATGTATCTTAGGAAGTCCATAAAGTCTAGGTATGCAAGGGTTAGTAGGAGTGAGATGTCTAGTATTGATGCCATGTGCGGAGAAGAAAGTCTTATGTTCATTCAATATGTCTTTTAACTCAATTGTTAATCTTTTAGTGGGATTATTATTCATGATTAAGAAGTTATTATTTTGTAGAAAATCTTCAGTTTTATTTATGTAATCACATCTGTACATTATGATTAAACAATTACCCTTATCAGCTTTTGTAAAAATTAAACTATTAGCTTTCACCTTGTCAGCAATACCCCTTACCAACCTTTGTTGTTTGAAGAATTTTGACTTCAACTTAGCCTTGTTGTTATGAAATTTAGTGAAGTTTCTTTGTAAAGATAAATAGCAGCTACTCTTTATGTTATTTTTAATATTATCATCTAGATTCAAACTTTCCAGTAACACATCTACATCGATAGCGAGTTCTTCTAAAACTCTTGAATTTAAATTATTTAAAGTAGAAAATTTGAGACCATTATTCAAAAACTCAGTCTCAGACTGGGGCTTTATTAATTTGGGCAAAGGAGATCAAACCGCTTTAAGACCAGGCGTACCCAGCTCAAGTCGGACTGGATTTGCCTTACACGCTCAGCCGCACATTGGAGAAAAGAATTGGTGACCATAAGATCGGGATCAATATACCGAAAAATAAACGGTTTTAAAGATTAAAATTAACTTTTCCGCATCTGTGGCCCTGAACAATATTCTATCATAAAACTGTTACTTGTATACACTTCGGGGGATGTATCGTCCTAACAAGCCGACATTTCTCCAAAAATAACCAAAAATGTAGTATATCTGGATTTATAGGACCCGCTGTACTCACTCTCGTCAGCTGAAAATCAATAAGGTACATCTGTGAGACACCTTGAACAATATTCAATCATAAAATTGATCAACCGTTTACTCTCTGGAGGCCGTATCGTGCTAACAAACTGAAAATTCTCCAAAAATGACAAAAATTTGGTACTTCAAGTACCATAGCACCTGTTGTACTGGCTTTAGTGAGCTGAATATCAATAGGATTCATCTTTGAGACGCTCTGAATAATATCCAAACATAAAATTGGTCACTTATATATACTCCGGAGGCTGTATCGTGCTACAAACTGAAACTTCTTCAAAAATGACAAAAATATCGTACTTAAAGTACTGTAGCACCTGTTGTATTGGCTCTGGTGTGCTGAAAATCAATAGGGTTCATCAGTGAGATGCCCTGAATAATATTCAATCATAAAATTAGTTACTTGTTGAACTCCGGAGGCTGTATCGTGCTAACAAACTGAAATTTCTCAAAAAATGACAAAATGTCGTACTTCAAGTACCATAGCACCCGTTGTACTGGCTCTGGTGAACTGAAAATCAATAGGGTCCATCTGTGACATGTCCTTAACAATATTCAATCATAAAATTGCTGACTTATTGCACTCCGGAGGCTGTATCGTGCTAACAAGACATGTAAGGAAAAGTGGCCGACGACAACGACGACGACGACATACACACAGGATTTTTCTTCTAAAAACCGTTTTTTCGTGTTGTTGTTGATGGAAAACGTAAAAATAACTCAAAAAAAAATTTAAAAATTTCAACTTTTTTTGGGGTAAACCAATACTTTTCTCGCATATAGAAAGGTTGGGCGGAAAAGTAATAATGTTGTATGATAGAGTGGAAGCCTAAGCTGAAAAATACATAGGGGTTTTCTATAAATAAGTGACGTGACATCAGTTCTATCGTTGCTGTACACTAAAACCATTCAAGGCTAAGGCTTTCGTGGCTGTTGGTCATTGAAGTAGAATTTGTGGATAAATAGACTATGTACATTCAAATTGAGGATTTAATTAAACAAAACGTTTCGTATGTACTGTAACATACAGCATCAGTTGTACAAAAAGATTAAAAATATAAAATATAACATAAAATAAAACCGTGTATAAGGTAAATTTCAAGTTAGAATAATTTAGAATAAAATATTTAGAATAATTATTTGACAACAAGTTTACCTTATGAGCTATTTTATTTTATACAATGATACTTTTAATGTTCACTCTTTCTTGTACTACGGATGATGTCTGCATAGTACAGTAATAATTGATAGTAAAATATTCTTCTTACCGTCAGTTTTCATTTCCGAAGCTATCTCCTTCCACAACTTATCCACGTGAACTCTATTAGCATGTAGTTTGAGGCGTTCGTCCCAAATAGCCCCTCTCCTAAAGACTTGAGATATCAGTTCATCGATACCATACCATACTACACAGTGGTTTGTTACTGACTGATTCGGTCAATACGAGCCGGAAAATAAAACGTTTTTGCGGGCTTGTCAGAACTTGTAGCTAGCCGGGACAAGCTTTATCTGTGAATGCACACAGTTGATACAATGTAAACTTTTCTCACGCCGCTTGTAACCAGCTTTCTTTGTGAACGCACCCTAAATTGTGAAAGTGTTTGCGAACCAAACACACCGATTCGAAAATGTATAGAGCGGAAAGAGTTAAAATTTTGTATTTTTTAAAAACATAATTCACAAACCATTAATGCAACGCATATCTCTTTTTTGTAGTTTGAAGATAGATGCGAAAAGGTGCAAACTACAAGACCCTCAGAAAGGCAAACCATAGCGAAGGTGTGCGATTCGAACAAAGAGTAGTTAGTTGTTGAAACAGTACAAGAATCAGGCTGTTTGGACACATACTTAATGGGAAAACAAGCAGAGGATAATTTTTTCGCTAAAGTGTCTACATGTAGAGACCATTTATGGACATTGTCAATATGGAGACCAAGAAACTTAATCGAATTTGAAGATCATATTAAGTCATTGTTAAGTGTGAGAGGTTGCAGAACTCCTTTGTAAGATAAAACTAAAGTTTTCTCAGTCTTAAAACAAATCCCGTTCGAGTCAGACCAGGACTTAATAGCAATGAGATCTTTACCTATGGTAGAATGTAATAAAGTTTGTATATCTGAACTACTCCAGGTTACACTAGTGTCATCAGCAAATAAAGTGAATTTGCCATGAATTCGTAAGTCTGTGACATCATTAATGAATACCAAAAAAAAGAATTGGACCTAAAACTGAACCCTGGGGTACACCACTGCCAACTGTAAATTTTTCTGAACTTTACCATTTGCTCCTACCAGTTGTTTTCTACGTTCTAGATAAGATTATAAAGGAATACCACGGTTGCCACAATATTCTAGTTTGTTTATCAAAATTTCATGATCAACACAATCGAAGGCCTTCGCGAAGTCACAAAAAACCGAAGCCGTGAAAAGTGGGTATATATTTCATTAACAGAAAATATTGCGTCATTAGTACATTTGTTAGGTAGGAAACCAAATTGTTGGAATTTCAAAGATTTTATGTTTGAAAAGAAAAGGCAATAGACGGTTTTACATTAGTCTTTCGATAATCTTCGATAAGATTGGTAATAAGGCAATAGGACACGATATTTACTAGTATTATATTTCTCGCGACCCATGTGGAGGAGAACAATTATAGCTGATTTTAGATAGTTAGGAAAGAGATCTTTTTCAAAGGATTCATTGATTAGAGAACATAAAACCATAATCATCGCATCTGGAATATTTAAAAAAAATTAGCTGATAACACACACAGGAAGTTTTGTTTTGAATGCTGAATATGGTTTGCACTATCTCAAATTTTTCTACTGGTCTAAGAAAGAAACTATCAGTGATTCTTTTATAAGGAACGTGTAAAGAAAGAGCATCATGACTTGGAGATATTTTAGAGATAATATTCTTACTAAAGTTTACGAAACAATTGGGTTAAGTTCGTCTGGATCGACGTCAATAAAGTTTGAGAAATTTTTAGCTCTAGAGATGCTATTGTTATAATAGTTTTGTTTAATAGATGTGATAGTTTTCCGGTACAATATTTCATAGTTATTAATATAATTGAGTATGTGAGGATTGTCTATGAATTTTTTAATGTACATGAGTGATCTCATATTCTTAGATAAAGTACGTGTTCCTTTCGTGGACCATGATTTGTGATGTGTAGTTTTACGAGAGCGAAGAGGAAATGATGTATTGCAGCACCTGATAATTTTATTCAGAAAGTCAAAAATGTAGAGTCAATATCTTCAGAAAGATCAATCCAATCATTTGCTAAACTTAAGTTAGGAAATTTGGTGAAGTATTGTTGAGAGGAGAACCTCACCAACTGAGTGTTTTCCTTAAGATATTTACGAGGTAATACAAATTCGGCGAAAACTGCTTCATGGTCAGAGACCTGAGTTAATTACTGAGTGATTCACAACATGGGGTAGAAAGTCTGAAACTATGTAATCTAAAATTGAAGAAGTTGTTTTAGTAGTACGAGCTGTCATATCTGTCAATAACTCGATATTTTTCCATAAAACAGGTTAATTTGCTTATAGCCAGTGTTCAGTCATAGCAACTATCTGCGGGAACCCCAATTCCTCCAAGAACAAATACAACTCGTCCGTTTTATTGCGAATTGACTGAATATTAATTAGAACTATTCTTAATTTACTGTCCTTAAAACTAAGTGAGGATTCTAGTTCCCCTGGGCACGTCCTATAAACTAATAATTTTTCTTAGCAAAATCGGCAGTAAAGTAACTGCTATTACACTCTCTCATTTTTTGTTTGTGAGTTCTCCGTTCCGAGGTGATGTAAGTTCTGTAGGTGAATAGATTTTTATCCATTTCTACTGAGCTTATGCCATAAAAATCATGAAAGTTATAATAAATTGCTCTTGAAGCTATTGGATCAACGGGCAGACACTCAGATGCTGAAAACACCTTTACACTTGTGGAAGTATAAGATTCAAAACAATAGTTGGTCGTGTAGATAGGCGAGGAATAACTTGAGTGTTGATAAAATAGCCGCTTCTCTTAATCTAGACATAATATCAAGATTACCTCCAGTAGATGACTCCTGTGTTAACCTGACCGTAGGAGGAGTCATCGGGTCCAGCGAAAAGTTAGTGTCATTGTGTGAAGCTTTTGTAAACTGAAATTATTTAGCACACGAAAAGCTGTTTGATTTACATACGGCTATAGCATGTTTGTCAGATGTGATGATTACTACTAAGGGGCGAGAAAGGTCAGATCACTTACAGGCCGTATTACTTGATTAACTTTCACAGGTTGAAGAGAATCCATCGTCGGAGGAGGCGAGGCTACTTGGGACAATGAAGATTCAACATACCATTTCAATCAAACTCCAGGTGGCCATACATCATTGTTAAACAATTTGGAAACAGAAATTTTTGTCAGAAAACTAATTTTAAATGTTGATGTTTTTGATTCACTGCTTTCATTGATTAAGGGAAAGCAACGAATGAACTCTGTTAAACCCAGCTTTTATTTAACATGATGTATAATATGATTTGTGGGGAAGCCTGTAGGGAGGTTGTTGACTATTACATAATGCCACCTTTGATTACGGCTAGGGGATAATTTGTACGAAGCTTCTGGAATACTGGCTACCTCACGAGATGTTTCAGTTTGTGTAGAGGATGATGTAATATAGGTGGGATGCTTCTTCTGATTATTGTTATTAATTTGGGTGTTCATCTCTTTTACTAAACTGGGTATATGAGTTAAATCACTTTTCAAATTACGCAAATTTTCTTTTATCTCCACGGATGAAGAATCATATATGGATATGAATTTTCGTTGTTTCTCCGAAATCATTGAAAAACATTGAAGATATATTGAATAGATTATGTTCCATATCCCGTATTTAAGCAACAAATCTGGCTAAAAGACAGTAAACATGTCGGCTATTTTATTGATATCGACTATCTTCTTATCCATAAGATTCCATTTACTTTCATTCTTTAATAACATATCGTATATCTCAGTAATGGTTAGTACGCTGTCGGTTAACTAATTTATACGATTTGCTAGCGAGTCAAATATTTCACGTGGAATCTGATTCTTGATTAAATTATAAACTTTATCATTAAGGTATTGTTGAATTGTATTGTATCTTTCAATTCTATGGGTCTTCGATAAGACTTTCTTTGTATATCGATAGTAATCTGGTTCGTGAATGGAAGTAAACTGCAAGTTGAGTTTTGCGATTAAACTGTTTATTTGTGTAAATACACTTGTATATAGTTACACCAGAAGTTGAGACAATTGTGTACAAGTATGTAGTTAATAACTACCCATAATAAATGTAAAATGATAAGGTGTCCCTTTGTCGGTGACTGCCGAGGGAACCACTTTAATGTTTTCGATGCTCACACATCAGCATCTGAAATTCCACTGCCGACCCATCTCTCTATTGTTTTATGCTGAAAATTCGCCGGCAAAGAACCCGGGGCATACTTAACGAAACGCAATTGACGTCACTCTGTGGTTATGACCAATAAGAGGGTACCAGTGAGTTACGGTTCGTTAGATATGCCCCGTATTCCTTGGCGGGCAAAAACCGTTGGAGCACGTGATGCAGGGGTGGTTTAAGAATTTTATGATGGTTCATGTTTGGAACATATTAATTAAATTTGTTTCCAAACAGGTATCTCAAATTAGGAAAATCGCAGAGTATACAAAATAAGCGCAAGTTGTTGAACTTCTGGGAAAGTAGAATTTTTGTAGTAGCTTAGTGAAGTCCTGTACAGCTCATACAGAAAAAGCGTAGACATTCAATCAAATGATGATCTGACGCATTGCAAATGTCTCTATGTGAGTATGTAACACCACCGGCTACGCCACGGCAGAAAGCGTTTTTTGTGTTGTTTTATGATATATTTATTAAATTTTCTAAACAAAATATTACGTTTAAAACAAATGAATAAAACAATTTTATTTAGTTATGAGCAAATTTTAATTTTTGTGCTATATAATAAAAAAATATGTCAACAAAATATTAATGAATTCAAAATTCATTTCTAAACTTTGGTTCAGAGATAAAAGATTTTTTATATTCGAACTTTTAGAGATCTTAGATCTTTCAACCATTTCAAATATCCGAGAATTTACACATAATATCTTTGAAATAGTTTATGAATTAAACATGAGGAGAAAATATGCAATGCTTTGTCCAAATAAAAAATCTAACTATTCAATATGCCCTTATCCCATTTCAATGTTTATATCGCTAGTTATAAAGCTTTGGATTCCACTGTAACATAGGATTTTTGTAACATAACCTGTTTTGCATATTAACTTCTCAAATGAATACATTCTTCATGAGTAAATAGCGAATCTGTTTAATACGAGAGGGTGGATCCAAACTACTCTCCCAAAGAGTATTAGTTGTAATATATTTACATAAATAATACAATAAAAGAAAACGTATACAGGCAATGTGGAAAACAGGATATATAACTGAAATATATGAAAATAACTTGATTCCTGCTCAGTTCCGATCGGCTGGTTATTACTTGATTATTAAAATACCCACAGATACCTACAAAAGGAGAGTATATATATCTCCAACGTTGATTGACGGTAGTTAATCATAATTATTTTAGACATAATTTGAATGTATAATTGCCGTGCTAGTGACTTGTATGCTACAGACAAAAACAAATACTCTGATAAATAAATATTTGGAAGCAACTGCATTGCATTTAGGAGATATGCAATCAGTATTTTAATATGTGAGGGAATAAGAAAATAGATAATTAGAAAAACTAACAGATATAATATGTAGTTATAGAATTTAAACCGTTAAAACAGTATGGATATATGTTAACAGTATCAAAGAAAAGATTAACTAATTCTTGTGAGCGCGTTCTGGAAGAGAAAAAAGATGTTGTTGTCATCCCTTACATCTGTATTAGAACTTATTTTGAAAAGAATACACTTCCAACAAGTCTCGTACTCCATTTGATTAAATAGGAACAACTATAGAATAAACACCCTGCATATTGAACAAATACTTTTTATTTCACATTATATGTTAAACAATATGGTTAAGTTTACACACTTAGAGCCAGTTTCTCCACCTACTGATAAGTGTCAGATAGCTTAAACCTACGTTTTGTCTTTTCTTACTTCATATGTCAAGTGACAGACAAAAGTTGTGATTAAGCTATCCCACACTTATCAGAAGGTGGTGAAACTGGCCCTAATTGTAACAGAATGTCTTTAGGACTATATTTATACAATTCGAGCTAAAAAAGAAAATTACTATATTGTTTTCATCCAAAGAGCTTATTTTTTCTTTTAATTTTTGTCCTGTACCCATTAATTACTAGTAGAGATTATCTTCGAGTTTTAGAATAATTTGGATAATAAGTAAGCATAGTTTGGAAGGCAATTTAAATAAGCTAGGAAACTAGATTAATATATCAAGAATATGGGAGGTCACGGAGGTAAGTATTAACACATTATTTGTACATTTCATAAAATTTGTCCTTGAAATATACCGTGTTGTGATTACATTTCTTTGTTTTCCTAGAATTATGTTTTCTTGGAAGAGGACTCCAAAGGATTTGACTTCAGGTCATTTTTTGCCACAGATCATCCAGACTCTACGGATCACCACTAAACATTTGTTAGGGAATAAAGTTAATGTTTACGATCTGGCATTAAATTTGTAAAAGTTTTAAACAATTAGGGAAATACATAATTTCTTTTATGTTCGATTTATTTTAAGAATATGTTACCAAAATTATTGAAGTATCATGTAACAGAGATAAAGTTTATGTGTTGAATCATTTCGAAGCTATAACTAAAAATCCCTTTGTTGCTAATCGTGGCCTAACTTATTATATAATAAATATAAACCAGGTGTTCTAATTGAATACCAGAAAAATGAAATAACTAGTATAATCTTGTACCAAATTTAAAAAACTAGAAGTAGAAATAGAGTGTACATTTAAACAATTCAAAATTGTTATATTTTTTAGATGATCTTATCTACAAATATTAATCAATGATTTCGATTATAGTTAGCTTCTTCTTCTTCGAGTGCTTATTCGTTTCGAATATTGGCGACCATCCTATAGGTATGATGACCTTATCGACTGCTGCTCGAAATAGTGCTGTCGTTGTTTTTGACAATCATGTCTTCAGGTTTTTGAGCCACGATCTTTTTCTTCTTCCGGATCTTCTTTTCCCAGACACTTTTCCTTGAATTATGTTTTTTAAGAGGTTATATGGGGTTATTTCTCATTATATGTCCGAGATACTCTACTTAATAGTATTAATCACCTCTTCTCCCCCCATTCTCTCTCGTTGGTCACCCTATCAACCCATGATATTTTAACCCTCCGTCTGGCGCAGCTGGGCAGAGAGTCCAGCAAAACACTTTTTTAAATGCCCCTCCTACACTCGGCGACTGGGTGGGGCGCCCCTCCCAACAGTTTCCTAGCTCTAGGTGGGGAATTGGGGAATAGCATGGTTCAATCGATTCTGCCCTCAACCGTCACCCGACTTGCTGAGACCTCCCCTGGCTTGTGAGGCCGAGTGCGCTCGATTGCGGTATAAAATCGAAAGTGGGATTTTAAAATATATTTCTATTGTAATCGTTAAATTTACTCGAAATAAGTCTATTCTGCGTTATAAAACAATATATTATGTTGAGATATAAGTACTATTCTAGCCCTCTCAAGCCGAGTGCGCCTCATTACGTTATATCGATAACTAATTTCTTTTTTCTTGTCATTACTTCCATGTTTCCTGTTGAAATCTATAAAAAAATGTATGACTTCTCGAACCACAAGGATGTTCTAGAATTACGACGCATTCTCGAGGATGATGCTGATGAAGATTCGACTTAGCCGAAGAAAGCGACATTGCTTCTGAGGACGAGTTAAAAGAACGTGACGGGGACTCAGCAACTAAACAAGAAGAAGATAAGACAACTGAGGAGAAAGAAGAAGAGGGGGCATACGTAAAGACTTTTTATTGGAAGAGCTAATCAAATTTACCAGAGAAAGGGATGCCAAAGAAACAGACGTCATTGAAATCAAGGCATTCATTGGTTTATTGTATCTGGATTGAGCTTACAGAGGGAATCGGCAGAGTTTGGAGGAGCTTTGGGGAACAAAAGGAGATGGGGTTGAAAAATTTAGCCTAGCATAAAACGTTCCTCATATGTTGTATTCGTTTTGACGATCTTACAAGCCACGCACAACGAAAAATATATGATCGACTTTGTTCAATTCGTGAACTGTTTGATCATTTTGTTCATAACTGTCAAATTAACTACATCCCTGGAGAAAATGTTACAGTTAATGAGATGTTGCCAAGATTCCATGGGAGGTGTGCATTCGGGCAATATATACCCTCGAAACTCTCCAAGTATGGTATAAAGATGTTTACCCTTGTTGATGCTAGAATGGTATACACTTATAACATCGAAACTTGTGCAGGAAAACAGCCCGAAGGGCCATTTCTTGTCAGCAACAAACCTAGTGATGTGGTAAAACGAATTGCAGAGCCTCTTTTTGAGACAGGGCTTAATATTACCGCTAGTTTACAGACATTGATCTCATTAATTATTTGAAAAAAAAAAGAAAATGTCATATGTCGGTACAATTAGAAAAAATAAAAGGCAGTTACCAGCCAGTTTTGTTAATATCAGAGAGAGAAAGAGCTCAACACAGTAGCTTGTTCGGCTTCATGAATGGTAACACTTTGGTTTCCTACATATAAAAGAAGGGGAAAAACGTGGTTCTTGTTTCTTCATTCCGCGAAACTGATGCCATTGATCAATCTATTCGAGAGCAGCAGAATGCAAAAGTAATTACTTTTTATAATACCACTAACTCTGGAATTGACACAGCCGATCTAATGTGAGCTGGAACATGCGACGCTGGCCGATGGTAATTTTTTTGCCTGCCTGAATATAGCCAGTATAAATTCCCAAGTGATTTTGATGGTCGGGAACCACTAAAAAGAAGAATCTTCCTCAAAACTTTGTCTGATCAACATGTGATTGAACAAATAGCCCGGCGAAGTCTGAATACAGGTGGAATGCCGACTCAGCTACAATTCTGATTGACGAGGTTTTTACATCAAGAACAACGTGAAATTTCTCCCTCCTTACATCTCAAAAGATGCAAGTGTGGGACGTGCATAGCTGAAACAGGATTTATGAGTATGACATATTACGAATTTCAAAATTGTCATGGACCGATCTGCCTAAGCCATGTAAAACCACTGTGCCAGACTTGTTATTCAAGTGCTACTTTGGAAGACCCAACATCGATTTCCGCCCACGACTGAGGCGAACAATAAGGTCCCATAACTGAAAAGACTTTATAACACTTTTGTTTCCTGTTTTTTACTTTCACGACACATTGTCAGTTCAATTTTAAATTTTATTTTGTATCAAATTAGCAATTTTGGTTGTTTTAGTTTAAGCTTCATTTTGTTAATTAAACTCGCCTGATTCTGTTTCGTTCAGAGGTGCGCCCGACGGAGGGTTAAGGATCCTTCTATAGAACCACATCTCGAAAGCCTCACGTTTCTTTTGTGTTGCTTCGGTCAATGTCCAGGATTCCATTCCATAGTATAATATGGAAAACACATAGGATCGCAGAAGTCTTACTTTGATGTCTAGTTTGAGGTTATGGCTTTTGAAGAGTTTAGACATTTTGAGGAATAGTTAGCTTAAGTAGACTATATTCATTATGTTAAATATAATTATTAATTTACTACTTTGTTTATATCAGAATGTTTATTTCACAGTTTTCATATCTTTTAACATACGTATAATTTGGTAAAACTTCAAAGTATTAGAACAAGAGAGAAATCTTCATATGAAATGTATATAGTGTTCAATACGAATTATACTAACATATTTTCCAAGTAAGAATTTTTTTGCATACATTAAAAATCGCCCTGTACATTGAGTTCAAACATATCTCTACAAACGGACCGTAACAAATAAAAATAACGATTTCATAAAAGTTGCAGACCTAGAGAGAATGTATAAAAAATTATTTTTGGGAAATGACTGTACTATATATACTCTCGGTAAACCCATTTATATTTTTGTTTCTCTAAACCATTTAAAAATCACTCATATATTACATATAGTGGAAACCACTGTCTAAATAGCACATCTTTCTCAACAAAAGTCATTCATTCATTGGTAGTAGTAGATATTCACTACATTATTAGTTGTAAAAATTATCAGTATTTCACCTTAATTTTTGATAACCTAGACTAAACATTTCAAATTAAGGATAAATTCTCGGTAATCAAAAGGTTTTATATAGTAAATATTCTACATATACCAGTATATAATTTTTTGATTTGCTATCAGGTATTTGTTATTATTTTAACTCTTTTGGCAGTATATTTAACAGATTGTGACAAGAAAATAGCAAAACACGTTCGCCATGGAATGTACATGTTTACAAGGAGATTAGTGAAAACATTTCACATTTTTGTCACATTCTGTAGATATAAAATGTAGCAATAAATGACAAATTAATTATGCGCCAATTCCGATATAAAAATTACTTGGGGACGTATTTATAATTCATTGCGGAATTTAATGTTTGGACTGAAGATACCGGCAGAATTTAATTAGCCATTTAACATACTACAACATTAAGGTTTTCCAAAAATATTTTCACAATCTGAATTTTGCATTTAAGCTAATCTCATTCTACACTTTTCAGATAATACGATTCTGTGAAAACATTTTAAATATGTTGGGATCGAATCTTGATATATGTATTAATAATCAAATGCAAAAGTGTAGTGTTTAATAGGATTAAAATAATTTACTAGCTGTAAATTATAGCAGATGAATACTGTAGAACGACGACTAGTTGATGAGCATTCTAGTCTATTGACATATCTTACTATGACAAAATTTGAATATTTTATTGTAAATAAATATAACTTTACTGGTGAATAAAACTCAAAGTCAGTGTCACAGAAATTATTAATGATTGACAATGGTGTAGCTACTAGTTTCGGCCTACATAACGGCCATCTTCAGGCTGATACGAAAAAACTTCTCCCGTGGGAAACACACGCTGCTCATCAAAATTATTGGAGGAGATAAGTGAGAAAAGTCGTAAGATTGAAACATTTGAAAAATTATAAAAAATTCTTTCTCTCGTCAATTGAATTGCTAAAGAAATTGAAAAGTTTTACTATCTTGTATAAAAAAGGGTGTGACACACGAAAAAAATTATTTTATTACTATTAATTAATAAATTTGTAAAGGAGTGATAGAGTTGAGGTCAAAAAGAGAGATTAACACATGAAAAAATATTTTATGGGGGGTAAGAGTTAAACTGTTTCCAAATAAATGAATGTGAAGTTGAGTATGAGATTGAGAAAGGGGACCTCCTGTCTATATAAACATAACTAACCTCGATTCTCAATGGGAAGAGTAGAACATATACAGCATCGGTTCCTAGAAGGAAGAGTCCGGGATGGTCATCCTCGATTCCCATAGAGAAGAGTCCATACAGGCCAAATAAATGGAAGGAAAATGAAGGTGAAAAAATCTGGATAACAGTTACTTCCTTGTGCAGGGAATTCTTATAAAAAAGTGATAAGCACAATGTAGTAAGCAAGATTTTTTCACCTTCATTTTCCTTCCATTTATTTGGCCTGTATGGACTCTTCTCTATGGGAATCGAGGATGACCATCCCGGACTCTTCCTTCTAGGAACCGATGCTGTATATGTTCTACTCTTCCCATTGAGAATCGAGGTTAGTTATGTTTATATAGACAGGAGGTCCCCTTCCTCAATCTCATACTCAACTTCACATTCATTTATTTGGAAACAGTTTAACTCTTACCCCCCATAAAATATTTTTTTATGTGTTAATCTCTCTTTTTGAGCTCAACTCTATCACTCCTTTACAAATTTATTAATTAATAGTAATAAAATAATTTTTTTCGTGTCACACCCTTTTTTATACAAGATAGTAAAACTTTTCAATTTCTTTAGCAATTCAATTGACGAGAGAAAGGATTTTTCAAATTTTTCAAATTTTTCAAATTTTTCAACTTTTTCAACTTTCAATTTTTTATAATTTTTCAAATTTTTCAATTTACGACTTTTCTCACCTATCTCCTCCAATAATTTTGATGAGCAGCGTGTGTTTCCCACGGGAGAAGTTTTTTCGTATCAGCCTGAAGATGGCCGTTATGTAGGCCGAAACTAGTAGTTACACCATTGTCAATCATTAATAATTGCTGTGACACTGACTTTGAGTTTTATTCACCAGTATTACTGTCAGTCACATTTGAGTCATGGATGATATTCTCATTTTAAATATAACTTTGTTACACTCACTATGTGGAAAATATTTTTGAAATTTTTTTAATATAAATAAATTGATCACCCACAAAACATTGATTTTTACACGACTAACAACGCAGTAATATTTTATTAGAAGCATAATAAGTATCAGTAGAAAATGTATTTTTTATGTTTGTTGTCATAATCGCGTTTAATAATCTTCAAATCAAATTATTCCCTTCCAGGGTCCAATTTTTTGTTTTGTAATTTAAATGGTATTGCCCATTTAAAACTTAGAAGGACCAGAAGAATATAATATCAGTTTGTTTTTGTTATCATGGTAGAAAACGAGACATGTTTGAGGTGCTAATATTACCTTGAAACACTTTCTTAATTTTTTTGCTGTTACTGTTTCTATAGTGACTATAGACAATTCGTGCTAAGCGATACGGCCTCTTGCGGATAGTGTAAGAACCGAGCTAAAAGCCATTGTGCGGCCATTTTCTTTGTTGTTGTTTATGACGAAACATAGAGCTTCAGTTGTGTTTATAAACTTTTTTGTGTTTATACTGTCCGTTGGAGATGTTTTAAATGAACCAGTATTGCTGCGTTTTCCAGTGCTCATCTTGGATCAAGCGAAATCTTAATTTAAGTTTTGATCTTTTCCCAAAAGCAGGAAATCGAGGGTTCTTGTGAAAACTGAGATTGGATCCAAGGAAATAATTGATAGAAGATTGTTGTGGATAAAAACATTAAAAATCGGAAAAAAGTGGGTCAAATACGATGAAAGTGTGCTCATTACATTTTCTCGAAAGTCATTTTTTACAGAAAGATAAGTGTACTATGATTGCAATTCTTTTTATTCCATTATTTTCTTTTTAGTTAGAGTAAAACGTGGAACATTAAATTCATTTGCTGTGCCGTCCCAGACTCTGCCACTAGGTTCATGCGTTACATCGCCAGCATTAGGACCATCATCCAGAGCTCTTCGAAACAAATGAGAAGAAGAGTGCTCAACAAAAGTTGATCCCACTTATGAACCAATTAATGGATGTGAATATTGAGGATCAACAAGAGGACATTCTGAACATAGATTTTGAGGGCCAAGAAGTATCAGAAAAGCTTTACTGAATTCATTTTAATACAAATGTTACTTGAAAAACATATATAAACGACCGGTTTTAGAATACACAAATGTAAACAATAGTTGGTACTTCAGCTGTCCCCGTCATGTCGTTGCGATCATAATCCGAGTTGTCTATAGTAATCGTTGAATTGGGTTGGCAATTACATTCCAGTATCACAACAAATAAACTATAATAGTAAGTATTTCTACTCACATTACCACTTTCCTCAGATCTTGGTTATAATCACATAATAGAAACTCCTCTGTTAGAATTCTTTTAATGAAATTACTTTAACATTACATCAACACTAGATTACCTCATTTACTTGTGATGGAAAATGATTATCTTTTATTTATAATACTGTTCCTCCTTCCATTTATAAATGTGAAAATTTGTTCCCGAATTATAATAGATTAATTTGAAATTGTGTTTCTTCTCATTTCCAAGAAAAAGTGTTCACTGGATAACAATAAAAACATACAAATCCTGGAGTTAAGACAAAGTAAAGTGTTGAGTGAAATTATCTAAACACGATCATCACCAGAACGTTTTTAAAATAATTTTCTACATCATTCTCGCGAAGTTAGTTAGTTTCTACAATATTTTTTACAGTACCTACATCTCTAGCGACAGACCAATAAAGAGCTTTTTTACAATTGATAAATGTAGAAAATAACTAGAAATCCAATAATTCCATTTGTTATATACACATAGTTTTTGCTCCTTGACGAAAATACTACATGGTTAATATCGGGATAAGATTGTTTTGTGGGATTATTCAGCAAGTTTTCATTTTTTTTGGAACATCTATTACATCGAACAAAAATGTCACTTATTGTCTTAAAGCTTGAAATGGTTTGAAACGATTTGAAAATCTAAGTAACTTCTGACGAATCAAATTGTAATTTTCAGCAAAAACTTTCATCGTCCAGCAGTTATTTCTGTCTGACTATCATCTTCACTTTCCGTCAAAGCTGCCAGTTGAGTATCTGGTAATATAGTGAGGTGGGTCGCATCCGATTGGAGGGTACTGCATTCTCCTTGACTATCATTGTTATCCTTTTTTTGAAGTTGGTGCACAAAATTCTAAAAGAAAAATATTAGTAATTTCTCAGTATTCAGTACGAGTATTACAAATAGTGAAGATATTAAGTAAATGAATGAAGTATTTCAGCGTTTGCATGCATATAATCACAATACAGTTTTAGACTTTCTTAAACAAACCTGACTTATCACATCACCATGAGCAGTACGAACTTGATAAAGATATCTGTACTTTTTCTGTTTCATTTCAGCCCGTTCAGCTCGTGTCACCACTCTCGGAGGTACAGCTCTAGATTTCTTTCTACCTGCTTTCACTGAAATAAATAAACATAATTAAATAAATCTAAGTTATTTTAGTGTATTATCCGAGAATAGTGTTTTGTATTTCTTTTTTAAATTGATATTAACTTTTCAAACAACTTTCCATGTATACTCGTTTTAGCATTTATATATATATATATATATATATATATATATATATATATATATATATATATATATATATATATATATATATATATATATTAATGTTCCTACTATTGATATGGTTTAGTAATAATTAGGTAGGACCTATTCCAACCGTTTTTCACTTTTATTTATAATGTGGGCTCCTACATTCCACTATTATTTTCATTCAGTTTCTCTTTAATATATCTTCTCCGTTATTCCTGCATTATCATATTTTCTTACAATATTCTTAGTCACCTACTATTACTATAAACATTTTTCTTTTAGTTTTTTTTCTATTTCATATTAATGTGTTTTTAAATAAACTCCTAAACTGCATGCAGCTGTAACTACTGAACAGATTTTATCAAACTTGGTCTCATTGGAAAAAGCATTTATTGCTCCATCAAATCCATCTTACGTGTGATATGTCTAATTCTCATTGAAGCCGCTAGAGCGCGTTTTTTTGAGATAATATAAGAAAATTGCGAAATTCTGCAAAAAAATTGAATGTAATAAGAGTCTTTGTTCATAAAAATATATTGTTATGATATTTTATTTTTTATTTATTTATTTATAATTTCAATTTTAATTATTTATTAGGTTTATATATTATTATAATATTAGTTGTTGAGCGCCAGATGAAATTAATGAAGATGAAACTCTTAATTTTTTATAGCGAATTATCCTGAGTGAGGATACGTTTATATTTAAATTTAAACTTCAAAATAATTAAGATATTATATAATTAATACGAAAAAGAAATATTTACACTAAATAATACTTATTATTTCTCAATAATTTTTTTAAATAGTTCTAAATAGCACTCAATACGTCTCTGAACTACTAGTAAATACCTTTTCCACTGGTTTTAGCTATCTTATCTTACTGAATAAGATTTAGAGGTAATGTGAAATTATATTATTAAAATTATGGAAAAGTTCTTTCTTTTTGTTTATATCAGTTATAAATATATTCAGTAAAATTTATTAAAAGATTCTTATCTAAAATTTGTTAAGTAACTTTTTATCTGGTCGTTAAATTTTATGTGAAATTCATCAACAAATTACAATTTGAATTAGGCAATCCAACGACCTGTCAAAATAAATTCAATATGGCGATGAAGGTCAAATAAATAACAAAGTTACTGTAGAGTGTGATTGTTTAACACACGTTAAATTAATTTTCTTTCTGTTTATTGGCTGTAAATTGTGGTTTTTAAATAGTGTAGTGTTAGTCTCCGATATGTATTGTTGTTGGTTGTGGAAGCCGTTCTAATCGTGATGAAGTTTCGTTTTGTTCCCGCAGAGACAAAACACGTGTTTCTAACGAAGAAAAACGTTTTGACCAAACTTCGCAGGGCTGCATGGATATCTGTGGCATGGATTGCAGCAATAAAAAGAGACGATCAGACCGAATCTATATTGAAACACCAGAAAGTTTGCTGTAGACACTTTATAACTGGTAGGCTTCTTATCAAATATATCAACTCTACTAGCTCCTAGTTTACGTAGTTTGTACTCAAGTAGGTATTAACTCATTTTAGGCAAACTTGCTGTCCTGGAAGATAAAGAACACCCTGATTGGGTACCATCTCAACATATGGGACATGTGTCTCAGAAAGTAAAAAAAGGGCTGCAGATGTTGACCGAAAGAATCGCAGAGATAAAAGGACAAAACTGACTGACACTAAGGTAAAAAATAATTAATAGTAGTTCTTTTTTATGTAAATTGTCTCAAGAGCTAAATGACAATTGATTGGGATATGTGTAACTGATCGTCCTGGTCAAGAAAAGATACTCGATGAGCATGTTTTGCACACTTTATTTTGATAAAAAGAATGTTAATTTTTAGTAATAGCAATGTTAAGTTATGAATTGATAGTTGTTGAAAATCGTTATAATTAATTACTTTGTCAACAGGTCATGATGGATATTGATGAAATGCCTCAACAGTTCCAGGATGATCAAATTGAATTTATAGAGACGGTGGCGTCTATGATGCTTAAGTATTTATGTTTTAGTTTTGAAGCTAAACATTTAGTAAATATTACTTTGCAACATTTATTATTTCTCAACATTTGATTAATGTTTTATTTTGATTTGTACTTAAACTAGTAATAATTCTTGTCTCTTCATAATACGTATAACGTTTATGTACTAAGTGTTATTATAGTAATATATTTTTACATAGCTTTGTCAATAAGATTAAAATCTTTGAACAATGAGGCTGAAGTTCATTGATTTTACTCATGTTAATATTAGAAATATATACTGTAATGTACACATGTCAAAATGAAATAAAATTTATATTTTGCAGTGTAAAATAATTGTTTTTCTAATGCATTAAATGTCACACTCTTTAGGGACAATAAAAAAAAACCCTTATATAACATTTCATTTTTTCCAAAAACAAAAAAAAATAGAAAATAAAACCCCTAAGGTCATAGAAACAATTTCACAAGACAACATCGACAAAAAATAATCATTTTTAAACTCATTACATAACTCCAAATACATATATAATTCCTTACAATTAATGAAAGGCTAACTTAGTTCTACATTTATTTACAAAAAATAAAATACAACACTGATTTAATAGCAGAAGGTTACACATAATATATTCATTAGCTAAACCACAGCTAAACTATTTATGTTTCTCCAACATCTGGATTTTACACTAATAACGATTTAAAATAAGCACTCTTCATCTTAAAATAGGAAAATTGTCCTTCTCAAACACTACAAAACACCTTAAAACTCCACAAAATACAAAGTAAACCGTTTTATAACTATAAAACTGCATCTTTATAAACATAAATGAATGTACTGAATCAAATGTTTGACCGTCGCCGCCATATTGACAGCTAAAAAGTCACGTGGTTTGGATTGCCTAATTGACACTAGTCCGATCAGATAAAAGGTTATGATTGTAAATTTGACAGTTCGTTTGTGAAAATATCGAAATGATATAGGTAAATTTAGTTTTTATAAATTTACCTTACAGTTTGTAATTATGCACTAGATTTTTAAATTTTTTGTCGATGTTTCTTAATTTACTTATATGTAGTAATGAACTGAACCAAAATTCAGTTCTATGTCCATTCTGGATACCGAAGACTGCTTTTCCGTAGTTCCAGTAAGTAATGTTTTATTATATTTACTTGTATTGTGATCAAATACTTTTCTCTTCTTTATTTATTCCATATTCTCCACTATTGTCATTGTACTCTCAAGTCATAGTTGATTTTACTCATATTTAAGAATGATATCTTCTACAGCTTTTCTTATATTTCAAAATTTATCTTCTTTCTTTAGTTTTCTTATTATAATCTTATTTGATTCTTCTGAATTTTTCTATTTTAATAATCTCTTTAGAAATCTGCCATCAATTTTTCTTCCCTCTTTCATATCAAAAAATCAACAACCAACCTCGATTCCCGCTTAGCAACCATTTTGTCCTATATTTATCCTAGATGAAACCTTTAATTTTTTAGTTTAAGTAAATCACCTAGCGCACTACACTTGGACACTTTCTTATCTAATAGTTTTACAGTAGATTAAAATTAAAAATCGATATAACAAATTATTGGATAAATAATAAGTATAGAATCAGATTAATTTGATAATTAAAATTTTAGTTCAATATTGAAATGATCCTTAAATAGGCTACTGAAAACCGTATCTCGACGTCTTAGTCCTAGCAATTACTGCAAATTATGTTTTTGCAACTAGACGGTCGCTCAGTACACGTTTCACGAAATGTGCGAGACAATTATATACAAAATATCAACAGAGGTGGATTGGGCGAGGAAGTCTATTTCCTTGGCCACCTATGATGGAAGACAGTTCGAACGCTTAAGGAGGCATTTTTTGATTTCAAAATCGGCCTTTTTCTCTTATTATGTCCTTTCACGTTACTTTTTTATATTTTTTTAACAAAGATAATTTTTATTATTTAAAAATGATAAAATTGTAAAGTTTTATCATCAAATCTTGAAAAAGGACCACTAAATAAAATTTCTTTCTTCAATAATTTAGACTAGGTATAAGATTTTGTGACGATTCTCGACCCGGACCTGGCCAAAAAATCCAGCGGGCCCCGTTCATAATCTAGATAAAGCTGTTCGGGAACGCCCTCTAGACGTAGTCGAATCGAGAGCATCCCGAAGTTTCCATTCAACTCTAAAAAAGCGGTGTGGCTGACAGAGTCCAGTGAAATAATTGGATTGTTAATATAAATTAATATAATAGCGTGTAAAATAAATTCGATTTAAGAACGTTAAGACCATTTTTATTACAATTGGTGTCAGAAGTGGGATTACTAAATCAATAAGTATTCGCGAAGTGGACAGTTTTGTGTAATACGAGAAAATAAACTGTTTTGTGTGAAATAGACGACTAATATTCCGTTCAAAGAACTCCTAACTGATTTGAAGGTGTCAGAATTAAAGCAAGAGCTGGAAGAAAGGGAGTTGGAAACAATTGGTAAGAGGGCCGCGCTACAGAAAAGACTCGCAGAGGGACTGATCGAAGATGGTGAAGACCCCGAAACATTTTTTTTCGAGGTTTCTGGAATCGATCATAAATACATTCTAGAGAATTCGGTGAACTTGAAAGAAGAACTTGAACAAAATTCGAAGTGTTTAGCAGAGAAGTTTCTGGAGAATAAAAAGAGCTTAAGAGAAGAACATCATGGTATGGCGAACCGACTGGAGCAAAGAATGGCAAGAACGTCATTTACCATCCGGTGGCCTTGAAGAACGGAACGACTTTAGACCACTGTTCGTCAATTTCCTCTGCAGTCAGGAGAAAAGGAAGAGGCTGACAAGACAGAAAATCGAGAGAAGACAGCTTTTACCGTGGGCTCAGGGCTATGGCAGTTCACTGTTATGTAACGCCCCATCCACTTTTGAAAGACTAATGGAGACGGTGTTAAAAGGACTCTCCTGGAAGACGTGCCTGGTATACCTCGATGACATCATCGTAGTCGGCAGGTCGTTCGAGGACCACGTAAGAAACCTGGAGGAGGTATTCTTGCGCCTAAGGAACTCCGAATTGAAACTGAGTCGTAAGAAATCCCATCTGCTTCAGAAGGAAGTCCATTACCTTGGCCACGTTGTCTCTGGGGATGGAGTAGCAGTAGACGACCAAAAAATCAAAGCTGTTAAAGACTTGCCCATCTCAAAAGATATCCACCAGCTTCGGAGATTTCTTGGCCTGTATACCTACTGCCGTCGATATGTGCTAGGGTTTGCTAACATCGCCAAACCGCTAACCAGACTAACGGAGAGGCAAATGCAGTTTCAGTGGTGCTCGGAATTCCAGGAGTCATTTATAATGCTGAAAGAGGCCTTTGTCCATGCACCAATTCTGAGCTATCCCCTTCCCAATCGAAAATTCATTTTGGACACGGACGCCAGTAATGTAAGACTTGGGGCCGTTCTGTCCAAAATCCAGCAGGGACAAGAGAAGATCATTGGGTACTTCAGCAAGACCTTCAGTAAACCGGAACGAAATTACTGTGTCACCAGGCGGAAGTTGCTGGATGTTGTCAAAGGAGTAGAACACTTCTAAAAGTACGTGTACACTCTTAAATGGCTTTTAGAGTTCAAAAATCCCGAGGGTCGAGTGGCACGATGGATCCAGAGGCTTCAAGAATTTGACTTTGAGATTGAACACCGAGCAGGGACGAGCCGTAAGAAAGCAGGTGCCTTGTCGCGGAGATCATGTCCAGACTACTGATAACATTGCCGACGAGTAGAGGTGAAAGAGTCGACAATTTGTAGAACAACAGGGTAGGTGAAAAGTGGAGTGACAAGAAGATCAAGAGGGAGATCCAGATCTTGGATTAGTCAACGGCTGGAAGAATAATAACCAAATACCATCATGCTAAGAAAAAGCAGGTTTTTCGACAACCGTCAAGACTTACTAGGCCCAATGGAACTCCCTTACCCTGGTCAATGGATTCGTGAAGCGTATGTTGGAGTCCGAGGATGGTGGGAAAGACAGACGTCAAACAGTTTTACCCAGGAGCAGAAGACCAGAAGTGCTCCGAGAAATCCATGATGGGGTCGCCGGAGAGCATCTGGGAGTGACGAAGACTCTCCATAAAGTGAGACAACGGTTTTACTGGGCCAAGCAAACGTTCAGGACTAATGCAGAAAGTGTGCCGTATGCGTTGCCAGCTATGGGCCTCGAACCCGACCTACGGCCCCGATGCGTCAGTATAACGTAGACAGCCCATTTCAGCGAATCGCAATATATATCGTTGGCCCATTCCCCGTCTCTGACAATGGAAACAAGTACATCCTCGTGGCAATGGACTATTTCAGCTAATGGGCAGAAGCATATGCCTTACCCAATCAGGAAGTTGCCACCGTCGCAGATGTCTTGGTAAAGGACAGGATTTGTCGAATTGGTGTCCCATGGGAACTGCATTCAGGCCAAGACGGAAATTTCGAGTCCAACCTGTTCCAAGAAATGTGTCAAATGCTAAACATCCGAAAGACGAGGACTATGGCTTTACATCCGCAGTCCGATAAAGGATAAACCGCCACTTATCCAAGGTAGTCTCTGACCACCAAAGGGACTGGGACCAGTACCTCCATTTGTTTTTGATGGCCTTTCGTTCTGCAGTACACGAGACAACCGGCTAAATCCCTGCTAGTATTATTATGGGCCGAGAGCTGCGACTACCCTATAACCTGAAGTTGGGACGCCACCCAGACAAGACACTGCGGGGGAGGACTACGTTAGCAAACTGCGGCAGAGTATGGACGATATTCACGAAAGAGTTTGTTTGAACATCCGAGGTGCCAGAGCTATGATATCAAGGTCGATGCCGGAGGATTTCAGATTGGTGACCTGTTTGGCTGTACAACCCCAAACATCGTCGTGGACTATCGCCAAAGTTGCGAAACTCGTGAGAAAGTCCTTATAAGATCATGAAGAGGATAAATGACCTGGTCTACCGGATTCAAAAGCCACGCAGAGGAAAACCTAAGGTCGTCCATTTCAATAGGCTGGCCCCTTACGCTGGGAACCACGACCAAGTCCTCACCCTCAGACCACAAGAGGATGTGATGGCGTTCCAGATATTCATGTCCTTATACACGAACGGACCGAAAGTGTTACACGGGGTACCTCGAGAGGAGCCACGGGATCTTTTTAAGGTGCCCGGCGATTACGCGCTAGCTCACTGTGTGATGGAGGTCCTTCAAATGTCCAAGGGTAATGCGGTAACTACGGAAGCAGAATCAAAAAGTCGGAGGGGTGTTACAGTTAATGAAGGGCCAGAGAATCATCTACTACTGGTCAATAAGAAACTAAGAGCCGGAGATTAGATTCCAGAACGACAGATTACAGTGAAATATAAATTGAATTGTTATTATTTATTAATGTAATAGTGTGTGAAATAAATTAGATTTAAGAACGTTAGGACCATTTTTATTACAATATATAAGGTTTTCACTAGTCTATTTAAGTATCATTTCACTACGTTTTCATGAAAATACTCATATTATTGCATTTAATTTTTACTCCCACCTCTAATTCCAAATCCTTTTATTTCAAATATTAGGAACATATCGGTGATAGTTTTTACCATCGTTAAAATATCTACTTAAACTACGATTCAAATGGAACTCGCTCTCTTTTGTTCACTCTTCGTTGAGAAGCATTTCAGCATTCAGCTTTTAAATATTACTTTGTTTGTGATTTTTAATTTTTCCGCGGCTCTGCAGCCTGTACGGACCTCCACGGACCTATACGCATCTTTACGGACGTTACGGACCTTTACAGACTTCACACCATCTACTCTACCGGACTATGCAGCTTTCGAGTCCAGATACTTATTTTTGGTAGATATAAAGTATTGAGTTGGACATTTTTATTGTAATAACTGATCTTTATTCGTATTGTATTGAGAATATACGGTTTATGTAAATTTATTTTTGTGTCAAATAAATCCATTTGTCCTGAAATTTTGTTTGTTAATTCACCTTATCCCAATTGAGGTAATAAAAATAGTGTAACTAAGGCCGAATTCACCACCTGACCAGAGTCCCAAGGCCGGGGTAAACTTAGGTTAGTGACAAGATGGCTGCATTTACTAGGTGGATTTCAGTGAAAAATCACTTTAGTAATGACCTTTTCTATCTCTACTACGAATAGTTTTCGAAATAGAGCCCTTTGCATTCTTATCTGGCCACCCTGTATATCTAATATTTATTATGTTGAATCTCGATAATAATATTATGTAATTCCTTTAAATGTAAAATCTTGTATTTTCAAATACTCTCCATTTATTCCTCAGTAGTTGTTAATGTTTTGCCTTTTTCCTTTCCCATTTTCGTTAATTGCAATAAAGCTTATTATCCACAACATATCATCAATTTAATCAAAACGGTTAAGTATATTGTACGTAGACCTGTTTACTTCCTCACAAATTGTTCTACATTTATCTTCATCATGCATCATAATAAGCGCACAAATGTGTTAATAATCTCACATTTTACATAAACAGTTGTATATACAGGTTGACCCATTAGTGTGTGGAAGGGCAATAAATTACTAAGCGAGACAACATGAAGTTAACTTTTTTAATTTTTCATCGCATAAAACTTTCTTGCTTTTAACAGGCAGAGCGTTAAGTAAATTTAGAAGGTTTTTTAAAAAAAGAATGAACATTTGAATGAGGTGGTCGGTAAACATAAATTATATATAAATCGATATTTTTGTTGTAAATTATGGAAAATTCAAAAGTATTTTCTACTTGTAGAAAATCATATTTTAATACAGCCGAGAAGTCCTCGCCAGAAGATAAAATTAGGGTTCAACTGTAAGCTGAATTACCCCTGTCATATCTGCTAATAACTCGATATTTTTCAATAAAAACAGGTTCATTTGCTTGTAGCCAGTATTAAGTAACAGCAACTATCTGCGAGAACCCCAATTCCTCCAAAAACAAATACAACTCGTCCGTTTTATTTCGTATTGACTGAATATTGATTAGAACCATTCTTAATTTACTTTTGTTTTTTTTATTTTCATTTCCACACACTAATGAGCCACCCTGTAGATATTTTATTCTACTAGATGTCATTAAAGTTAAAACGAATGGTATAAAACTGCAATATTAGATAATACATACCATCCTCGTGATGAATACCCCTTCCGGTAATTCCAAACTGAATTATCAATCCAGCCAGTACGAACGAGGGCCAAGCTCCGAGCACTATCCAAGAAAACCAACATGGAGGAGGTTGGACAGGTCTCAGAGACACTCTTTGCCACAGCCAAGAAACCATCGACAACTTTTCTACGAAGTAATCAATAGCTATAGATAATGTTGCTCCACCATATAGACTTGAGCCAAGTATTGTGAGACCTGCGAACATATTCAAAATTATCAAAACTAAAATTGAAATGCTTCTGTTCTTACTACTAGCTTATAATGAAATAATGAATTATTTGGAATCAAGTTTATTAAAAAAACGTATATTTTGCTTTAGGCCGTTATGGGACTGACGTACGATTAAAGAAGCATCGAACTGCATAAGGTGAAAATTTTCATGTTTATCCACTTGTCGATAACGTATAAAATTAGTGTTCAGAGTTTACATGTGAATAGATTAATTAAATTGACACGGTTGATTAAAAATAAACGTTAGAATAATATGAATTCACTTACTTTTCCTAAAATACAAATTAAAAATAGCAACCGTTAGCGCAGAACATAGTAAGACACCAACACACAACCATACAGATCCCTTTGGTGATGTTTCCACAAAATGATCAGCAGTAAATAAGCCAGCGAGACCCAGAAGAACTCCTGTGTGTAGACCACTCATGAACAAGCCTACATACTGTACCAACATCGTTATTAGACCAAATAGGACACCAGCCAATAAGGACACACCTAAAAACAAATTCACTAAATCATATTCAACAAATTTCACACTCCTCATATTTATATTAAACTGATCATTTTTTATTGTTTGCTATTTAAACTGTTTGGTGAGTAAGGCCGTCTTCTGGGTGAAGATATTTGCTGTGGCGTATATAAGGAATGAAAAATTCTCTATTAACCCCTATTGAAGTATATGCTCTACTCCCTAGCACCATAATTCTCTAAATATACCACAAATGAGAGTTAAAGGAATAATTTTAATAAATTATATTTTTTTTATTAATATGAGTAGTTTAGCATCAAAACTTTTGAATCTCAACGTATTAATTTGATATTTTTCCTACGATCACTACCCAAAAGTAGGCTTTTGCACAGTGAAATCTAACCGCAAAGTTGATGTTTTCCGTGATCTGTCATAATTTGACATTATTTCCGATCTAGAGCGTACTTTTCCGCTCGCATGTTTTCATTTACAATAAATTAAAGAGAGTTATTAAATAATAGTTATATTAATAGTACATCAAGCGACTAAAGTGACCCATTTAATCCCGCGGGTGGGACCCATTTAATCTACGAGGGAATCAATCCACATACATTTTTAATAAAAATAAATACTACTTAGGATGGACTTCTACGAAACTTGGCTGGGCATCGAGGATGCACTTTTATGGAATGAAACATGGCTGGGCATCGAGGACAGACTTTTATGAAATAAAACTTTGCTGGGCATCGAGGACGGACTTCCATTTTTTTGTAGTAAGTCAAAGTCAACCAATAAAAAAAATAACGTAAAGTATTCGTGGATAACTGGTCTATCAAACACGCGTGATTTTTCGAGCACGACGGCGCAGTGTTATAAGACCTTACAGATTAGACCGATTCAGACGTCATTTTAATTATTAGTTTCTATCTTATAAACCCATCCAAAACACCTATGTTATAGTTGTAGTTGATATTTAAAAATATTTAAAGTGTATAACGAATTACTCCCTATATTTTTCGAACCTCAATTTGTTTAACCTGGTAAATGTCATCTTAATGTCGTTTACGGCTTTTGTAAGTTTTAAATTGTCATTAGCTGCTTTTACGCCGTTTTTGATAGATTAAGTTATTTTTCTTCTCTACACTCGAAACCTTGACTCAAAACATCAAATTGCAAGAGGTTATGGACCCAGGATACGCGTGAGACACCATTGAAGCCTCTGGAGTTTGTAATTTGTTGAATTTTTGTGGTAATAAGTGATATCATGAGCCAGCTTCCGCTGATCGAGCGTCTAAAAGGGCACGAGAACTATGGTACGTGGAAATTCGCGGTACGTATTTATTTAGAACACGAAGAGCTTTGGGACGTAGTAAAAGGCTTTTTCATGATTTTATTTAATTATTTGTCTAAAAATAAGGTGATCGTAGAAAAAATCTTGTGTGCAACTCGAGCAGAAAGTGCTTTGCCGCTTTCGGCAGATTGCAACTCTCTGCCTCAAGCGGCAAAGTATCACTTTCCGCTCTTATTACACAAATAGCTATTGTTGTAATACATTGACTCGTTTCTCCGGCGGAAATTGGCTTTCTTTGCGCTCATTAATTCAAATATTGATTTATCATTCGCTTCCTATGATAGCTATTTACATTCTTAGGGATTTATATATATTTTTCTACTACCTTTACGGTAATACAAATATAACTGTTGTCATAAGCTGTTACAGTGTTTACCCTTTTCAGTTGCTTCTAAATTTTGAAAATTAGTTTCAGCAAAGTTCTTCTAGGGGTCATGTTGATAATTTTGTGTCGATAGCTCTTCCTTCATTGAAAAGCAACCTTACAAGCAGCCACAATACTTCAATAAGTAATCATCAAGAAGTGGTTATTTTTTATCGGAAATTGGCATTTCAGGAGGGATTACTTTCAATAATTTTTCTACAACTACTATGCAAAACACGCTTTTCTACACAAATTTTTATACGCAAAGCAAGCTATTTCTTAATTAGTTTGATATCCGTTAGAAAAGTAATAATGTAGAGTGTGGGAAAAGTACACGTTATGGTACTTTTCCGCACGGAAATGTCACTTTGCCCACGGAAATGTCAATGTCAAATTTTTTTGACAATACTTTATAGTGGATTTCTGGGTGTTGAAATTTTAAATTTAAACTAAAAATTCTGTAAGTAAACTATTTTTTAGATTATGTAATTCAGTTTATTTTTTATAGATTATAAACAAATTCATTTATTACCCATTATTTTAGGAACTATGAACTGAGATCATAATTTATCTTTCGAGTTGTCGAATTCCGATATTGAGAATACTCCTCCAAATATTATCGAAAAGGCTCAAAATGCAATCGAAAATTTGTTACCTGGAATTTCAAAAAACAAATATCAAAAACAATACAGCAAATTTTAGAACTGGAGGGAAATAAACAATATTAAATCATTCTCAGAAAATGTTTTGTTGGCTTATTTTCAAGAAATTTCTGCAAACTTTAAACTGTCTACACTGTGGTCTATATATTCAATGATAAGGAGCCTCATAAGTATCAAACATAACATAGATATTTCAAAGTATACAAAACTTCGAGCATATTTAAAAAAGCAAAACGAAAAAAGCTGTGACAAAAAAAATCCCTTACATTGACATCTGCTGAAATCCATAAATTTTTAGAAGAAGCGCCAGACAATATCTATCTACTCGTCAAAGTAAGTCATAATTTTAAAGATTATATTTAGTTATTCAATCCATTATTATTTAGTAACCGATGTACTTCATAATATAGACAAATCGAAATAAAAAACTTAAAATAAAATAAAGCAGCGGAAAGACCTAAATACAGTATTTCATAATTGTTGCCGCGATAGATTAGTGGAAAACACATAAGCATTGGAACTAAGAGGCCCGGGTACAAATCCTGTCGACTTTTTGATATATTTGAAATTTATTTAATCTTTTCACTTTAATTTTGGAACTAAATTAAAATTTCAATTTCAATTACAAATTTATTTGTAGGTTGTCATGGCTTTTGGATTAGCCGGAGCATGTCGAAGGGAAGAATTATGGAAATTAACTATTGATAACGTAAAAGATTCACAAGAAGCCTTATTGGTTACTGTTCTAATAACTAAGACAAAAATACCACGTACATTTACTGTAGTTGGAAAATTCTATGATTTATACAAAAAATATGCACGTCTGCGTCCACAAAATACAAATGAGAAGAGGTTATTTTTTAATTACCAACACGGAAAATGCACGCGGCAAGTAGTGAGCATAAATAAATTCGGAAATATGCCTAAACAAATTGCAGAATATTTAAAATTACCTAACTCTAAATTGTACACGGGTCATTGTTTTAGACGATCTTCAGCTACAATTTTAGCAAACTCAGGCGGAGACTTATTAACATTGAAGCGACATGGTGGATGGCGCTCAAATACAGTGGCGGAAGGATATATTGATGACTCGATATCAAACAAAATTGATATTGCCAACAAAATTGAAAAATCTATTATACCTGGGGTTTAGACTTCATATAATATTATTCCTAATGAAAAACAAGCATCAACATCTTCGTTGACAAACATTAACAATAACTTATCATCAAAAATAGATAATATACCAGGCATAACAATTCGAAATTGTTCCAATTTTACTATCAACTTTCAACTAATTTTTCTATATTCTGTGTTCATTTCTTAAATTCGTTCTGTTTATGTTAAATAAAATACATATATAAGTTACTTTTTTCTTTAATTAATAAACGTAGTTGTAGAAAAAATATTGTGTACATCTAGTACGCAAAGCACTTTTCCCACTCGCTGGGAAAAGTAACGCTTTGCGCACTAGTTGTACAAACTACTATTTCTCCGATTGGCAGCAAATATTAATTTTGCTGACACATATCAATCAGCAAAGTATTACTTTTCCTGCCTAGGCAGCAATTTGGGTACTTTTCTGCCTAGGCAGAAAAGTGATTATACTCAATTGGAATAAAACATTTGACGTAAACATTTATTAGCAATTATTACATAACACTTTCAACAAGAATTTAAAAACATATGTTTAGTTGTTATTAACATTGATGGTAAAATTACTACAATTTTGAACGAATAGGCCACTTTTTCTTTCCTCAGATACCGTTCTCTCTACATTAATTATATTACCAGTTTGATTCGTCTCATAAGTAGTTCCTATATTTGTCAAAATTTTTCCACAAATGCTGGTTTTACTTGCCATTGAATCTTCAATGTACCCGTCTGCTATAGTTGAGGATTTCCACCCACCATGTCGTTTCAACATTGTTATGTCACCTCTTGCACTCACAAGTAAAGTGGCAGAACTTCTGCGGAGGCAGTGTCCCGTATATTCCTTAGCATTCGGCAACTTTAAATAGACAGCTATTTCTTGAGGTATTTTAGCAAATTTATGGATTCCAACAAATTGCTTTATGGATTTACCTTTTACGTATTTGAAAAAAAATCTTGTGTCTTTTAATTCAGCTGGCCGAAGAGCTATATATTTTCTAACAACATCCAAATATTCCATTATTACGAAAGACCTCGAATTCTTCGTCTTCGTGTTTAATAGGGATACCAATAGTTTATTGTTCATATCTTCAATATTTTTTAACTTTAAATTCAAAAGTTCGTCGCAGCGACATGCACCCGCAATTCCAAAAATCAATACAACCTAAAAGAATGGATTATAAACATTTTCTCTCCATGGTATAGATATCTTATTAAAAACTTACTTTTGCTAATAAATATTCATCATCTGGTGCATCCAGTATAAAGTTTATAATATCTTGTTTTTCGAAAACTCGGGACTTCTTTGCCTTGTAGCCTTCAGAGGACCGTTTTAAATATGCCCGCAACTTCAAGTATCTTCCTATATCTACGCCATTTTTAACATTCATAGTTGCCTTCAACATGGAATATACAGACCAAAGGGTAGAACTCTTCATTGTTTGAGATAATCCAGCAAAATAAGCAAGTAATACATTCTCCGAAAAAGTCTTCGCATTTTTCTCCATGTAATAATCCATAAATCGTTAATAATTTCCTTCATATTTCATCCGAGACTTCTCCGGCAACAAATTCAACTCTATATTTTTTGCCACCTCCCATTCATGGTTGCCTTCAACATGGAATATACAGACCAAAGGGTAGAACTCTTCATTGTTTGAGATAATCTAGCAAAATGAGCAAGTAATACATTCTTCGAAAAAGTCTTCGCATTTTTCTCCATGTAATAATCCATAAATCGTTTATAAGTTCCTTCATATTTCATCCGAGACTTCTCCGGCAACAAATTCAACTCTATATTTTTTGCCACCTCCCTTATTTCTGGAGGAGTAAGTACTTCCAGGTCGCTATCACTGTCCATTATATAATAATTTAAATATACCGATATTTTTTCGCACAACTGTCAGAAATTTCATGAATTGTCAAACTATAATTATTATGGACATTTCCATAGCCATTCCAACAACTGCGATTTCTATCAATTTTTATTTCAATTGAACACTACAGGAAAAATAAAGAGATTGTGGGAATTGTAATAATTTGCAAATACAATATCCTCCTATATCATTATGAACAATCGGAGAAAAAATTATACGTTCAACTCGGCAGCAAAGTAGATTGACTGCCTTAGTTGAAATCTTAGCCTCGCTACGCTCGGCTATGAATTCAGCCTCGGCAGTCAATCTACTACTTTGCTGCCTCGTTAAACAAATAACTATTTCCTCCCGGTGGCTATTCTACACCGGAAGAGATAACGCAAAAAGCAAGACAGGCTACACTAAATTTGTCACCTGATAAGGCAAAGTGAAAATATAACCAAAAATATAGACATTTTACGGATTGCTGTTTATTGCATAATATTCAAATTTTGTTTCAGAAATGCAATTAGTTTGAAATATTTTGAAATGTGTACATATTATTGGACGGTAATTTACTTTTAATCATTGAATAATTCGACCACACAGTTGATGGTTTTAGTTGTTGGGTCAATTGCGAAAAATAAGCCAATAACACTATCTCCGAGAAAGAACTGCATGTTTGTTCATCTTCCATTCCATAAATCTTGAATACGCAGTTTCGTAAATTTTCTTCGACTTAGCTGACAATAATTTTTGTGTCGCTGCTTTCACTGCTTCTACTAACTCCGGTGGAGTCAGACAAAACTCGGAATGAGATATTTTTAAACTTTATATTATTCAAAATAACTACTAAACAACCACTAAGTTTGCAATTTTTTAATCAAATCACAGAATTAAATTGACATATATTTATTTTAAAGGTTTCCTTAGCAACGCAGCTCTAATTGTCTAATTATACTAAGGAAAATATTAGATTTTTGCTCTCGCTTTTTTGTCTCCATCCGCTTCGCGTCGAAAGCAACACAACCTCGAGCTAAAATCTAATACTTTTTCCCTTTTATAAGAAATAACTATTGTTTACTAATAAATTAAAGCATTAAAAACCCATCTCAAGTTTCGTTTGCAGGAAGATTACTTTTTAATAGAAATATTAACAAGTATATGATTATGAATGATAAAATCGGTCCTTAGCGGTATAGAGTAAGTTACTCCTTTCATTTATTTCTATCCTGTACTAAATCCTCACTTCCACTTTCCTGAATATTGAAACTAATATACGAATATTTTTAATCCTGCTGATAAAGAATTGCACTGGCGAACAATTATTGTCCCGATTAAAATTAATAAAATAGAAAATATTGGAGCGGCTAATTTTAATGAAACGCTGTTAATATTTATCTATTATAGATTTAATAAAGCACATTTGACGTCCGTTTATCTAGTTTCATAACTGTTCAACTTGACTAATCTCCGTACTTATCTATTTCAAGTTTTATATTATAATTAATTCGATTTACGCACTGTTAGATGAAGCAGGTGAAATTAAATTGATATATAAAAGGAAATAGATTTCAACTACCACTAATTAACCTCGCAACAAGGTTAGATTTATAGCAAGGCAGAAATTTGATCATAGAGATATAGACATTAACTTTTAAAATGAAAATAAAACTTTCTAGAGAACATTTTTGGACATAAATATAAATCAAGAATAATATGTAAATTTATTGAATGATATATTTATTATTGCATGTTTTTGAATACAAGGAATTCTATTATTTAGCGGTAGTTGCGTGTAATTTTAACACGGTTACTAAGCTATCCTTTTTCATTTGCATTTTTTGTGCGAGACCTAAAAAATAATGAAATAAATCAAGAATAAGCGAATGACTGCTCTGTAAATGCCCAGTAAAGAGGTCATTTTATTTTGATGAATTAAAAAAAAGCTGTAAGTAATTAACATTCTAGTTTGTAAGTTGTTATCCTTTAAAAATCTATATTTTTAATCAAATGGTCATCTTTTAAAAGACGGACAGTCTTCTAAGTAATGTTGTGTATGTATACAAACAATGCAATTGAATTTAACAGGAGTGGAGTTGTTGGTCATAAAAGTCTTTGAATTTCTATTAAAACTATTAGATTTAGAATGTCGGTAGCTTGAGCTAGTACTTGGTTTAAGTTTATCAATTTTATTAATATTCCTACTTCGTTGGCGAACAAATTTAAAACATCATTGTATTGTGGTATAGTATTTTGAAGAGTAACGAAATCAAAATCATCTATGGTATGTTTGGGCAATTTAAAAAGGGCAATATAAGTTAGTATATTATTACATATATCATTTAATCTTAAACGTTTTAAAGTTTCTAAAAATGATGGCAAATTATTATTGGGACTTCTATTACAAAAAGAGCGAAAATTTTATCTAAACACAAACCGGCAAGAAATTTTTCTGTCGTTATATGTATCTTCTAATAACTTCCAAATCGAATCATAATTATTAGGAGTAGATTTAAACGCATTGCAAGTTATTAAATCCTTCCCAGATAGGATTCCTACTAAATACGAGTATTGCAATGTTTCCGCTTTACAGTGTACTAAATATTTTAAGTTTTCATAAAATAAAGGCCATACTGAAAGATCCTCTCCAGAGAATAAGTTCAAGTTTAGGCATATGCACCCTTGAATCTGTGGCGGCATTGAATTTGCTACAGAATTTTGAGTAGTTGTGGACATTTTGAAGCTATATTCTCAATCGTACAGTACAGCTCATCAAAAGCATTCAGGTTTACGTTTTTATTTTATTGTTACAATTTCATCGATTAATTTGTTGATATTCCTGCACACTATTGGAAAACGTGGTATGACGGATAGAAAAGTTTGCTAATTTACTACTATAACTCGGGTGTCAATCAAGTTTTTCCGCGAAATCCAAACACTTTTGACCCTTACCGAAAATAATTTCCCGATACGCATTGAAATAAATACGGATATAGAGTTGTACAAGAGGTAATTATAGAAACCCAAAGGACAGGCGGGCGCATATATAGATAAATAAAAAATACTTCACTAGTGTATTAAATTCGTAAGCACCAAGTAAATATATAAATTACATTTGCGGATGGAAATATTTTCTGTATGACCTACTTCTTTGTTTTAACACACATGTGTCTAATAAAAACACCTGGCGCAAGGATTGTGGTTCATGTAAAAATATTTACGTACAGAAAAACTAAGTCATAATGTCAAACAACATGATTTCTTTAAAAAAATATTTCAAACACGAAAAACAGCATGAACCGAAAAAGTGAAATTGTTTTGCCGACACAGCAAAAATCAAAACGATTTTAACAGAAGTTTGGTTGAAAAACAAGGAAGTAACGGTCTGCGAGCAGTTGCGGTCTGCAAGAGGTGGCGTTTTGCAGAATAGACGGTTTTTCGTTTTGGGATACCAGGCAGTGTATCTAGACAGCAAGGGAAAATAGGTAGTCCTATTTCCCTTACGGCGCGTTATGGGGTTCAATAGTTCCTCTTTCCTCCATTTGGTACTTGGAAACCAGACGATATTAAATTAACGTCAGCAGCAATGGCCTGCATTCCTGAAAGTACCGTGGAGACATGGTAAAATTTTTAGGGGGGGGGGGCTAGACGTAATGATATTGCATATTAGATATTGTATACTGGAAGACAATACATAGCTTTAAGCACCTAAGAAACTCTAGTTTGAACTATGTTGGATAAAGTTCCCTGCGTTTAAATACTAGGCCACAGCATTTAAGGTCAATAAAAAGCACATTACTCTAATTGATTTTTATTGAAACTAGTTCTAATGAATAAAAAAAAACCGATGACAATTTATAGCTTAAGCGAAATTGATCGAAATAGTGTTCAGTATTTATCGGTAAAAGCAAATTGTAAGTTTCTTTTCCTCTTGTCGAACAAGACAATAACTTTGTCCTCAAAGTCAGGTCTCTTTGCTCTTTTTCTGTGGATACTTAGCAGACACAAGCTTTAAAGACATTCCTCGTCAGTGGTACTCCTCGGCCAAGTTTTCACTCTACGTAGAGTGCTGAAAGAACGCTCTACGGTACAAGTTGTGGGAGGTATAGTGAGATAGAAAATGATAACTTTTTTCACAGCTGGGGAAACGAAAGAAAAATTTAAACAGTAAGCTCACATTCGGAACTGAGCGAAGCGAGCACGACGATTTTGAATGTGCGCATGCGGCCACCAGTCCCTAAACTGGTTCGGAATCAGACCCGCGAACAAAGCTTATACATAAAAAAACTCAATTTTCATTCCTCACGCTAGCACTTTTAACACTGTTGTTGTGAGGGCGCCGGCGCGTGGGCTTCTAAGTGGAATGTGAGAGAAGGGATGACGCATCAAGCCAAGGTCACACGCATAGGAGTGACCGAGTGACGCTGTGTCTTTCAGACCGTTGGCGCAGCCACTCATATTCTTTTACTTTACCATTAATTATACAAATACGTGAAGCGCATGTTTTATTAATAAATATTTTGTTCCCAATTTATATCTGAAAATGACAAACTTATTCAATAAGGGGGCGTCCCTACCTTGCCCCCGAGTATGAGCGCCCATGCGTGGAGAGCTATTAGATTTTAATTTCAAGAGTTGTCGCGAATGTTGGAAATCTCGCAATCATTTCTCTTTTTTTATTTTGTCTCGATCATCCGAAATACTAGCCAGCAACTAAGTGTACGGGTCCGGTCCATAATTCCAAAGATAATAGACCAGGCGGACCTATTCAGTAAGTGTTGCTCGCTTAAATTTTTTTTAATACTTAGAAAAGAGTTTGCTTTTGCTTATCAAAACATTCACTTGATAAAAATCACTCGTAGAAATAATAACTACAGAAAAAAAATAATAAAAGATTAATCAAAGAAATGATAAACATTAAGAAGAACCCTAACTCATTCAATTTCAGAACTGACATAGACGACCTAAGTTGTATATATACCAACTTACTATTATAAACGAATATCTACACCTTACCTATGAAAATAAACGGTTTTAAGGATTAAAACTAACTTTTACACATCTGTGAGATGCCCTGAATAATATTCTATCATAAAATTGTCACTTGTATACACTTCGGGGGATGTATCGTGCTAACAAACCGAAATTTCTCCAAAAACGACCAAACATATGGCACTTTTGGTACCATAGCACTCGTTATACTAGCTCTGGTGAGCTAAAAATCGATAAGGTTCATCTTTAAGATGCCCTGAACAATATTCAATCATAAAATTGGTCACTTGTATACACTCTGGAGGCTGTATCGTGCTAACAATCTGAAAATTCTCCAAAAATTACAAAAATTTGGTACTTCAAGTACCATAGCACTCGTTGTACTGGCTTTAGTAAGCTGAATATCAATAGGGGTTATCTTTGAGATGCACTGAATAATATACAATCTTAAAATTGGTCACTTGTATATACTCCCGAAGCTGTATCGTGGGAACAAACTGAAATTACTCCAAAAATTACAAAAATGTCGTACTTCAAGTACCATAGCACTTGTTGTACTGGCTCTAGTGAGCTGAAAATCAATAGAGTTCATCTGTGAGATATTCAATCACAAAATTGGTGACTTGTAGCACCCCGGAGGCTGTATCGTGCTAACAAGACATGTAACTAAAAGTGGCCGACGATAACGACGACGACATACACACAGGATTTTTTCTAAAAACTGTTTTTTCGTGTTGTTCTTGAAAAACGTAAAAATAACTCAAAATTCCAACTTTTTTTGGGGTAAACCAATACTTTTGTCGCATGTTAGATAGGTTGGACGGAAAAGTAAAAGGTTTCTAATTCTAAATTTAATTTAATTAGGACACTCTGTAAATACTTTTAACCATCTTTATCATAGAGTAGATTTGCTAGGCCGGTTCGGGGCAATTGCTCATGTAAAATAACAAAGGAAATCGTTAACGTTCATTCTGGAGTATTTTGACCAAACCATGGTCATTACGGCTGTGACGTCATCAACCCCCAAGGGTATTACGACTGTGAGGTTGCTATGCGCATGTCATTTGACTGAAACACGTTCAGAGACGCATCAGAGACGCGTCAGAGGTGCATCAGGGACGCATCAAAGACGTCCTGATATAGCTCTAATGCGTCTCTGATGCATCTCTGACGCGTCTCTGAACGTGTCTCAGTCTAATGACATGCGCATAGCAACAGTGGGGTTAGTGACCTCACAGCCGTAATAATTTTGGGGGTTGATGACGTCACAGTCGTAATGACCTTGGTTTGGTAAAAAAACTCCAGAATGAACCTTAGCGATTTCCCATGTTGTTTTACATAAGGAATGGCTTCGAACCGGCCTAGCATATCTACTTACAGGGATCAGAATAGGCAATACTGAAAACTACGGCTCATTAAACAAAGTGTAGTCGTTATAAAGTGAAATGTGTACAGAAAACACCGAAGGAAAATAAATATATCCACTAAAAACTGGAATCAAGAAAAATTTAAGTATCATGTCGTGAGAAGTTAACGAACAGAATAGAGAACATTAATGAGTAAAGTAATTATAAGAGATGAAACTTTGAGTAGAATATTACTGAAAAAATTAGATCAAGTTTTTAGAGCTAAAGAGTGCTAAAATGCAGAGAATAAAGCACATACGTTGCAAAATGTTAAATATGGAACGATTGAGAGGGGTTTGATGACAAAAAGAATAATTTTTCGTCGTAATCCAAGATCTATTAGATGCAAAGGAGAGGAATGTATTGAAAGTTTCACAGAAATGAGAAATTGAAAAGAAATTTAACAGATGAAAAGATAAGAAAGATGCTTAGGTCGGAATTTGGCAGAACATTTAACTGAAATCCCGACCCTGTATGTGATGCCCACAGTTCATTTGCTATAAAACGAACATAAGGACAGTTTAGAAATCTGAAAAACAATTAACTGTATAAACATCTCACTTTTTAGATATATTTTCAAAGTATTTGAAATGCATAAGTAAATTATCATTTTAAGTGCAATAAATCATAATAAACACTTTTTATTGACCTCATTTTGACCCCTTGGCTGCAGTTAAATTAAAATATAAATATGTAAGTGTTGTCGAGTTCTAACAAAGCATATAACCGTAAACGTTACAAAAAAAATCTATTGGAAAATCGAATCTTGTTATAATGTTAGATGAAAATCTGAAATACTGGAGTTACCTGTATACAATTTTTTTTATTCATATATGAATTAAGAGCTACAGAAAAAGATTTTGTTACGATCAATGTTATACAACTCCCTTCCGCTGCAACTTCAGTACAATAGTTTAATATAGTATACACGATGTCCCGTAAAGGAGAACAGTAAATTAGAGGAATAACAGATCGTCAATAAATATTGGTAGTTGGTAATATATGATACAATAAAAGTTTACCTACTGCCATGCTACTGGCTTATTAGAATTTGACTAAATTAATACTGTTGATGGATGTTTTGAAACCTATAAAACATTTTAAATTTGTAATTCAATGCCCCGAGAAAATATGCAATAAAATGTCTTTTGCACTTATGTAAGTATGACATTGAAATAAGGCATAAAGAACACAACACATTATCAAAATATTTCAGTAAACCAACAAACCAATATCAAACACACCGAAAAACAAAAAAGTAACATTATATATGGAGTCCCTTGTAATAATTTTGATGCTGTTTACATAGGAAAATAGATTAAAAAGCCATCAAAACCTGCATTTACTTTCAAAAATAAAAAAATTCTTGAAACCGAATCGAATACAGAAAAAATTAGAAATGGTCTTTATGCATAAAAATGAGAAAGTTGTTAATGATCAAAAAGACCTGAACAATTTAAGCAAAATATAATTCTGTTCCATAAATTCCATCCTTGTTCTTGGTAAACATTAAAACTAAAATTTTAAGAATTAATAGCAAGAGAAAAAACTTTATTATTTAAAGTTTTAGCGAAAAATGTTATTCTCGGTAAAAGTCCTGCTTGTTCAAAACTCCCATAAAATGAAATAAAATTCAAGGTTTTCAAAGCATGTTTCATTTGATATTTAATTTTATGTGAAAACCTATGAATTTTTGCACTAAGTTTGGAAATATAATAATAATCTAGTGAGTGACTTTTGCCGTGTTCCTAGATAACTTCGGTGAACGATTTTCATATTGTCATTCTTTTCAACAATGGTAACTCTTCAACGAATAATATATCTTATAAAGTGCTGTTTCGTACAATAAACTTCGGTGAACGATTTTTATATTGTCATTCCTTTCAATAATGGTAACTCTTCAACGAATAATATATCTTATAAAGTGCTGTTTCGAACCAATGATGTACCAGTTACTCGATGACACAGAATATGTTGAAGACTGAACAAAAAACAACTATTCCACATAGCGTCCCGAAACAACAAAACATCTCTCTATTTCTAAGTTGTTTATAAACGTTTCTTACTATGTTTGGGGTGATTTCATTTACGGCATTGATGATTATTGCTCTTGCTAAAACCATCTTCTGCTGCTCCTTTTCGTAAACACAACTTGGAATTTTCCCATACTGAATGCATAAGGCAGTAGCTGCAGCATCGTCCTCATTGTACGTCTCTTTCGATTGCTTTCTGTCTTGAACAGATCCAACTCATCGAGTTTCTTTATTAATTTTTTCAATCCATTCCGCGTAACTGGTACATCCGGATATTTTTCAATAAATAATGTTACGAAATCGAACACTGGTGTAATTCCTGAATCTGACTCTGTCTAAGCTATGTATGAACGTTAAAATTTTTGGCGCATACGCAAGGATTTCTTCGAACTGTTTACCATTACTTTTCTGGGTCAATTTCCAATTGGATTTGTGTCCTCCGCATATCGGGGTCACGTAAGCCATCAATAAAGGTATGGATGCCCAAACATTCCATCATGTTCACTGGTGCTGATGAATAAGCGAATCAAACTAGTTTCTGCCTTCGGTTCTTCAGCTGGCATTGCTACAAATGTTCTAGATGTTCGTGGCCATATCGCATGTCTAACCTCTTCTTCAGCTACTCGAAGTCATCAGTTTCTTCCAAAGGTATCGTTTGTAGTACATCTAAGGCATCTTCCCGAAGCACTATAGTTAAGTTCGCTGCCTTCTCCCTGTCGGACCAATTATTCACTCCAGCAGCTGGTTCAAACTGTTTTACATAATTGGTCCACGACATTTTTCCATCGATCGTTGGGGCATTGACTCGAGTAAAACTGCCAATGTCTTCTAACTTAGGGTGTGTTTCTTACTTGCAAGGTTTTGTTTGCTCAATCTTCTTTTCTTCTGCTGGCGTGTACTTAAATCTGCCATATTTTTCTCTAACTCCTTGATTTTCTCGTCTATCGTTGTTCGTCTTATTCTCGATTTTCTCGTCCGTCGTTGTCATCTTATTCTCTATATCTGATTTTAGAGACGAAATTTTATTCTCGACGTCAGCAACAATATCATTAATCATAACGGCAGAAATCTTGTCCATGTTAGCAGAAATATCATTCTTCATTGTTGAAATCATCTCGTCCATATTAGTAGAAATCTTGTCCACGTTAGCAGAAATATCGTTCTTCACATTAGTTGAAATATTCTCTTCCATGGCAGAAATATCGTTCTTCATATCAGAAATTGACAGAGCTAAAGGCAGAATTGGAGGATCGTGAGCTAGAAATATCCGGTAAGAAAAGTGAATTAGTAGAAAGACTTAAAATGGCACTGGAAAATGACGGCTTTGATCCAGAAACATTTTTATTCAATGACGAGACTTCCAACTTAATTTCGCCAATTTCTGATATGAAGAACGATATTTCTGCCATGGAAGAGACGATTTCAACTAATGTGTAGAACGATATTTCTGTTATAACGGACGATTTTTCTGATATGAATAACGATTTTTCAAAAGGAAGGAAAACTGGTAGAACATCAGCCGTCAAACACAAAATCAATACTTGGAATGCCAAAAGCTAATTAGGCACTCAGCTCGAAGACTAACACGAGCGAAGAGAGAGGAAGCTGAAAGAATAATTCGAGAGATGGCAGAAGAAAAAGTAATAGAATCATCTACTAGTCCATGGGTGTCTCCAGTAGTGCTTGTTGAGAAAAAGAAAGAATGGAACTACGAGATTCTGCGTGGACTATCGCCAGCTAAACAACGTGACGAAGAAAGACAGCTATCCTCTGTCTCGAATCGACGATACGCTAGATACTTTGACCGGCAGCAAACTGTTTTCCACCTTGGACCTGAAGTCTGGTTATTGGCAAGTAGAAATGGACCCAGAAGACAAAGAGAAGACTGCTTTTACCACCGGATCTGGATTATGGCAATTCAACGTGATGCCGTTCGGACTCTGTAATATGCCCGCGACATTTGAAAGACTCCTGGAAAATGTCTTGAGAAGGTTATCTTGGAAGACATGCCTGGTCCATTTGAACGACATCGTAGTACTGGGGAAGACATTTGACGAACACCTGAAGAATTTGGAATATGTATGCAAACGACTCCAAGCTGCCAGCTCATGTTAAACCCGAAGAAATGACAGCATTCCAAAACCGAGTCAACTAGTGATGAGCTAAACAGCGATATTTGCATAACGCCATTATCGGCGATCGCGGTTTTTAAATAACGTCGATTTAAAAGCGTTATCGCGATCGCGACTTTTCGCACTAGGCCAAACGTTTTCATCATTTCGCGGCTATGCTCTTGCGTGATTCATTTTGCTGCTGCATATTAATTTCACTTGCCTGTCTCCTATTGTACTGATCATAAACTGTGAAAATGGAGCTGCTGACGAGGAAAGTAAAATACTTACGTCTTTAAATACACCTTCTCTTTGTTAACTATATGAATTGGTCTCAACTTTTGTGGCACGAAAAAATAATAACATGTATTAATAATATATTTAATAAAAACAAAACAAAATTGATATATTAATAGAAACAAAGAAATTTTGGGCATTTAAAAAACAGTTATCACCTATAAAAGACATTTATTTCCTATATTTGTAATTTGCATTTACAAATAATAACATTTCAGTTTTCCTGTCATTTAATTGTGTTCTACGTTCACTCAGGACCTGCCCAGCTTTAGAAAACAACCTTTCACAAGAAACTGAAGAATCTAGAGCACATAGTTTTTCTTGTGCAACTGCAAATAGATTTGGAAAATTAAAATTTATTTTCCTGTCACCCCTTTAGAGGATCAGAATTTCGTGGGTGGGTGGCTTCATTGGGTTAGGGGCGTGAAGATAGAGTCGAGAACGCTTGGACTAAAATACGTTGCATTTCGCTCTATTTCACTGGACGTGATGGAAAGTGAGTAGCTGTGTTGTATGTTAGTTGATGCGATTTCGCATATTCTAAAAAATCGCTGTTTCTGCCAATCACCGTTATTTGTGATTTTAGTCAACTGTTGCGGTCAGCGATTTTTCAATAATGGCGATTAAACCACCGGTAGCGATATATCGTTCATCACTAGAGTCAACAATCTAGATCATATAGTAAGCAATGAAGGAGTGGCGGTGCATCCAGACAAACACCAAATTGGGAGTTTCCTTGGACTCTACACATACTATAGAAGATTTATAAGGAAGTTTGGAGATATTGCCAAGTCCCTAACTTGACTCACAGAAGAAACAATAGCTTTCCATTGGGACAAGGACTGTCAAATAGCTTTTGAAACCTTGAAGAGGCGTTTAATCACGGCGCCGATATTAGGAAAATCCATTACCAGAGGGAGACTTTATTCTTGACACTGACGCAAGCAAAGTAGGAATTGGAGGAGTGCTCTCACAGATCCATGGTGGGCAAGAAAGAGTACTGGAATATTTTAGGAAAGTCCTCTCCAAACCATAACGAAGCTACTGCGTCACAAGAATAGAATCAACGACATCATCTATCTTATAAGCAATATCCCTAATGGAACACCGAGAGTAGTTCACCAAAACCGACTAGCGCCATTCGAAGGTGACCATGACAAAGAAGAAGGGGTAAACCATCTACAAAAAGAGTCTGACCCAGCCTTCGAAGAATTTATGGGCGCATACGGAGGTACAGGGAAAGCTAGATACGGAGTCACTACAGAACGAAGACTATTAAAGTCTTAAGCTCTCATTAGGATTACCCTAGCCTTCACTAAAAAATTACTAAGGTTAGCTATGGTTACCAGTGGATATATAAACCATTATGTGATTAACCTTTACCCAAAAGTCGATTGTTACTAGTGTTCTTGAGATAAAATATAAGGTGACAAAATTATTAAAGACTACAACAAGTTATTACTCAAATAAAATTTTCACAGTATACTGAAATAAACTATCCGAATAATATCGTAGGTATACCCGTTATGTATAGTCACAAAAAATATCAAACTATTTTCTTTTGAGAAATACTGGAGTACAAAAATAAATTAATAATCGCTGCTCGTATAAGGCGTTATCGCCGATTATTACCCGTGCTAAATAAAAGAATTACAGTGATTAAACTATATCTGGAGAAAAATAATTAAGAACTATACCTCAGGGAATAATATGGGGTTCTTTGTATTATTGTTTCCTTGATCATATACTTAAGTCAAATCCGTGAATAGGCGTCACCGAATTTTAGAAACTATAATGCTGAAAACGATCGAAAAATAAACGGTTTTAAAGTTAAAAAACTAACTTTTCCGCATCGGTGGCCCTGAACAATGTTCTATCATAAAATTGTTACTTGTATACACTTCGGGGGATGCATCGTGCTAAGAAAGCGAAATTTCTACAAAAATAACCAAAAAGTTAGTATATATGGATTTATAGGACCCGCTGTACTCGCTCTAGTCAACTGAAAATCAATAGCGTACATCTGTGAGATACCCTGAACAATATTCAATCATAAAAGTGATCAATCGTATACTCTTTGGAGGCTGTATCGTGCTAACAAACTGAAAATTCTCCAAAAATGACTAAAATTTGGTACTTCAAGTACCATAGTACCCGTTGTACTAGCTTTAGTGAGCTCAATATCAATAGGGTTCATCTTTGAGACGCTCTGAATAATATCCAATCATAAAATTGGTCACTTGTATATACTCCGGAGGCTGTATCGTGCTAACAAACTGAAACTTCTCCAAAAATAACAAAAATATCGTACTTAAAGTACTGTAGCACCTGTTGTATTGGCCCTGATGAGCTGAAAATCAATAGGGTTCATCAGTTTGATATCCTGAATAATATTCAATCACAAAACTGGTGACTTGTTGAACTCCGGAAGCTGTATCGTGCTAACAAACTGAAATTTCTCAAAAAATGACAAAATGTCGTACTTCAAGTACCATAGCACCCGTTGTACTGGCTCTGGTGAACTGAAAATCAATAGGGTTCATCTGTGACATGTCCTTAACAATACTCAATCATAAAATTGCTAACTTATTGCACTCCGGAGGCTGTATCGTACTAACAAGACATGTAAGGAAAAGTGGCCGACGACAACGACGACGACGACATACACACAGGATTTTTTTTCTAAAAACCGTTTTTTCGTGTTGTTGTTGATGGAAAACGTAAAAATAACTCAAAAAAAATTTCAAAATTCCAACTTTTTTTGGGGTAAACCAATACTTTTCTCGCATATAGAAAGGTTGGGCGGAAAAGTAAAAAACGTTATACAAGTAGCCAAAACGCGGAAAAATATATATACACAACTAACGATAAATAAATAGTCCGACTAGTGCAGGCAAATTATTTATTGCTAATAAGGAAATCGGAAATACGAAGCACATGAAAAAATAAGTCATAAATATCAATTACCAATACAAAAATATCGTAGGTATAAAACAAAAGAGTAATAGATTTAGTAGGAGTTATAGCGTGGTATGATCATACGAGCTTTACATGTATGTACCCTGTATTTAGAAGTATCAAAAGCCAGATAATGATCTAAAACATTGTAAATTCCACACTTATCAATGCTTTGATATGGGATTCCAGCCCAAATCAAGCCGCAAATGTTGTACTATCATACAAATTAATATTAGTAGATATAAGTAATAGAAAATCACTTAATAATCACTAGTGATAATGAGAATCATAAAACGATAATATAAGTCTTTATCGAGAGGTGATTCAACAAAACTAAATTCTCTGTTATACTTAGCTAGATGGCACGTTTTGGGTTCCAACCAAACGTCCACAAGGTCACAATCGGGAGTAGATATCTGGTAAATCTTCAGGGATCGTCTCGGCCTGAAATAGTTTCTGCTAGTATATAGTAAGTCGAACCAGATGTGAAATCGAGTACAAAATTCAATCTCGATAATCAAGAGGCTCCAAAATAAATCCCAAAATAGACGGGAATATAAAACGTAGAAGTAGGATACAAAAAATAAAAACCCTACAACAATGAGAAAAAATAATCAATATCACCATCTACAAAGTTGTAATTTGTGAAAACTAAAAATAACTCACCTCAATTTATCAATGAGGGTTCTCAAAATTCCAATATCCAGCCACGTGGAATTAATCAATCAAAAGCCTCCACCAATAGGCTTAAAAAATGGCGAATTTTTGCAGGTGTTGAAAGAAAGTTGATTCGATCTTAGTGAATCATGGTTCCAGTGCTAAATAATATCCCTTAACGGCGTAAAATCGACTTCCAAATTAATTGCTTCCTCAAAATAGTCGGATTTCCAAACAATTTGTGTAAATTCTATTCCCTAATTAGGGTAAATGAGAATGAAACCAAGAAAATAACTCGCACAAAGCACCAAACCCTTTTCGTTCTTCAAACCATACAATACACACCTTCCTTTTCGTCGTTTCCAAAGAAAAGATGGATTGAAAACCAATGTTACAAACAATATCAAAAGTTTTTAAAATTCGAAATATCCAAAAGTCCGTTAATAAAAACTATTAAATTCTAGGCTTTAAATTATTCCACACATTCCATGTTATTTTCTGAAAATACTAACATATTGTACATACTCTATTTACATATCAAAAAGTGTAAAATAAATTTGTAGCTATACTAACAAAATATTGTTAGCAATCTTATTATCAAGATAGAAAAAAGGAGAAAGAAAAAAGAAAAAGGAAAACAGAAAAAAAGAGAGAAAAAGTAAAAACAAATTGTAAAATATAATCTCAAATAATTTAACAAAATCAGCCTGACTAATTGGCAATCGCCAAAGCCATAAACCTAGTTAAACAAAATTATTCCAGTTGGTAAACATGTATTTCTCGGGCACAATGGAGAAACAAACGAAGTACGACCAAATTTCCCACATTCTCCTTCCTTATTGCCGCTTTAATAAATAATTATAAATGTTGTGAAAAAGCAAGACCGTTCTTGTAGCGAAGCAATTTCGGCGAGTCGGGGATTAATACCAGCCATTTAGAAGGGATACGAGTTTTACCGATCACCGAAGCATTTTTAGATTTATTAGCTACACAGAGTGTCCCAAAATATTAAGTAATACAAGATCAGTAGTCCACAACAGTCAATAAAATAATGCATATTAAGAAAAAGTCAAGACGAACCATAATTACCTACAGGAACTGAATGTGCAATGTTATTTTTATTGTCCACTGGGATTTATTAAAATACCAATTAAAAATTTGTTTAATTATTCTTAAATTAAAGAAGATATTTAAGAAATAATGTAAGTAATAATTTTATTCTAAATGCAGACCATAACAAGACAAGATTTGTTCACGCTCACAGAAGAGTACTCACTGGCACATAGCATCTCCACCAATAACAAACACGCACGAGGGTTGGCAACCGTCTTTCGAGTTTGGACCATTAGATAAACTTGAAGATCGGATGCTAACACCTGGCAAGACACTGAGACTCAAACACAATTCTCGGTACGTCTTCTACCTGGTAACTAGAAACGCGTTTCCAGATCGATCCACCTACCGGGATGTGTGGGAAGCGCTACGGAAGCCTTCGAGATCATGTGCTACAATCCCACGTGGAGAAACTAGCAATACCCAGGATAGAGAGTGTTTACGCCTATTTAGTTTCCCTGAAATGGTTTATTATTTGGCAACAACGCTTCCGTGTTTTGTCCGAAAATTGTCGAAAGGATTTAAAAAAGTAGCAGTAATTAGCACAATCGTGGTACGAACGTTAGTTGAGAATTTTATGTAGCCAGCGGGGCGAATTTTATACAGTTGTGGCAAAAAACGATCAACCGATACATTAGTGATTTCTCACGTGTGAGAAATAACTTAAAGTGCTCGATTTTCCTTTTTCCCCTTTATCCCATTTCCCACAGAGCAAGTAATGGAATCTTAGAGGAACATTTTATTGGTGAGTGAAGTTTTTAAAACCAATCATTTACATTTTCATTTCTACAGTCCATTTTATTTAAATATTTTATTGAGCTATCGAACATAGAGCAACAAGTTGGATTGGCGAGTCATCAGGAAAATGATAGAGGTGATCTTCCAAGATTCCGGTGTCTACATCATATGAATTTGCAGCTATACCCCTCGTTATCGGTACCCGTTGAAGACGGTGACCTGTTATTTCTATACAACCTGAAAGTGCAGACATCGGCCCAGTTGCCGATTTAAACATCCAGTTCCGGCTACACAGAAGTTCCCGGAGGAATTTCCTTTTAAGAAGGGGGTCATATTACGAAAACGCACACTGGTGTAGTCCCTGAATCCGACTCTGTCTAAGCTATGTATGAACGTTAAAATGTTGGCGAATGCGCAGGGATTTCTTCGAACTGTTTACCATTATTTTTTGTAGCTATTCTTATCTAGACATTTCCAGGTCCATTGTTTTTATGAGCCGCGATCTAGAAGGATCCAGAATAAAAGGCACTTAATATATAAGGGAGATTACCTACCAATGGAGTTTAGTTTATAATTTGATCTCTCTTGAGATAAAAAGTAAATAGTCTAAGTAAATAAACAGTAGTGAAGTGTTTATATAAATTAGTGTAAATGAATATACTGTGTATGTAGTATAAATTAGTGAATAATTTAATGAATAAATAAATGATATGATACTTGTACGATACAGCTCCAATACCATAGCACTTTACAAGATATATTCTTTGTTGGAGAGTTAGTATTGTTGAAAAAGAATGACGATTTGAAAATTATTGTCTTGGGCACACACTGTATACGAGGATGCATAATGCTTTTTGATGTACACGTAGTAATATATTTATACAGGGTGTTTTCAAATGACACTTACAACGTTTGCATGTAGATACCTCTCGTAAAATTGGACAAGATGATATAGAAATTGAGGGGTCCAACACATTTACGTTAAAGTTATGAAAAATATAATGTTTTAATTTGATAACCTTAAAATGGATGAATATATTGATCTGACATTTGGCAGGTTGTTTTTAAATGTAAAAAGGCATATTTTGATGGAAAAACATGTTTCACTTCTTGATCCAGTGGTGTACATTTGGAAGAATATGTCACCTTTCCCCTCCCATTTTTTACGCCACTGCATTTGAAGCTATTTTTATTTGATTTTGTATTCCTCAATAGTTTTCACGTGAAAAACGCATAACCTTTACATATCAAAACAGTTGTAGTTTTCAAGATATTTAATGTTGTTATGAAGTCTGCAAGATCACTTTATAATAAAAAGTTATTTTTAGTGAATATTTTTTAATAACTACCAAACTACCAATGGTTAGAATATGTAACAGGAACTAATTTGTGAAATAGCAATGCATATAAAACATTGAGAGAGGATTGTTGAAAATACTTTTCCAAACTTGTGATTTTATTAACAAAAGAATTAATGACAATAAAAAATAAGATATTACAAAGTTAAATAATATCCCATTCAAACATAATTTCTAAGCAGCCAACAAATTACAAAAGATGTTCAAAATTTTGTCCATTTACATTTACACATAATCTGCAACGTTTTCTCATTGAAAATTGCATACCTTGGAAAGGCTGGCGATTGCCGGAAATAATTTCTGTAACTCCATGGATCTTTGCTATCAGTGCCTCCTCCGTATAGTAGGCTATGGATGTCAATAATGAAATGGTAAATGTCATTTTGTTTAACGTCAAAACGAAAATGAATTATCTGTAATTAAATTGGTTTGTGCAACTTTCACACTTTTTGTTATGGTGGATTATACTTTTCAAGAAATGGCTAATATGCAACTAATATACGGGGAAGCCAGAAAGAATGCTAGACTTTCCGAGCGCTTGTATAGAGAAAGATATCAAGATCGACCTAGATTTCCATGTCACACAACATTTTCTCAAATGTACAGGAGATTGCGAGAATTTGGACAATTCAATTTTAAATTACAAGGTAGCGGTAGAAAACGAACTGTACGAACTCTACAATTAGAGGAGGCTGTTCTAGACCGTATTGAAAATAGACCCGATTTAAGCACTCGCATCATTGGCAATTCTTCAAATGTAAGTAACTCAACTGTGTGGGATAGTTTGAATGAACAGCAGTTGTATCCATATAAGTATACCCAAGTTCAGGCCCTAAAACCAACAGATTGTCCTCAAAGAGTGGAGTTTGCCAATTGGTACACCCAATAATGTTTAGAAAATAGAAATTCTACCAAATTTGTTCTATTTACTGATGAAGCCAAATTCACAAGTGAAGGAATTTTTAATTTAAGGAATAGCCACGTGTGGGATGACGAAAATCCATATGTAATTCGACAACGTGGATTTCAGGGAAAATTCTCGCTTAACGTGTGGGCAGGCATTCTTGGAGATTGCATAGTGGGTCCATATTTATTACCTAATAAACTCAATGGTATATTTGTAGTAATTTTTTGAGAGAAACCCTGCCTGATTTATTAAACGACGTTGTACCAATACATATTAGGGCGAATATGGATAACGTATGGCTTAAGCACGATGGGGCACCTGTACATTAGCGGCCAGACAACTTATAACCCGACAATACGGAAACAATTGAATAGGCCGATATGGACCCAATATTTGGCCTGCGAGGTCACTGGATTTAAATCCAATCGGTTTCTTTCTGTGGGGTTACAAGAAGTCCCTAGTCTACGATACAATAGTAGAAACGGAGGAGGAACTGATAGCAAGAATCCATGCAGCTACAGAAATTATTTCCGGCAATCGCCAGTATTTCCAAGGTATGCGATTTTTAATGAGAAAACGTTGCAGATTATGTGTAAATGTAAATGGACAACATTTTGAACATCTTTTGTAATTTGTTGGATGCTTAGTTAAAAATTATGTTTGAATGGGGTATTATTTAACTTTGTACTTATCTTATTTTTTATTGTCATTAATTCTTTTGTTAATAAAATCACAAGTTTGGAAAAGTATTTTCAACAATCCTTTTTCTGTTACATATTCTAACCATTATTATTTTGGTAGTTATTAAAAAACATTCAAGAAAAATATTTTTTTATTAAAAAGTCATCTTGCAGACTTCATAAAAACATTAAATATCTACAAATTCTTTGATATGTAAATGTTTTGCGTTTTTCACGTGAAAACTATTGAGGAATACAAAATCAAATAAAAATAGCTTCAAATGCCAGTGGCGTGAAAAATGGGAGAGGAAAGGTGACATATTCTTCCAAATGTAGACCACTGGATCAAGAACTGAAACATGTTTCACTATCAAAATATGCCCTTTTACATTTTAAAACAACCTGCCAAATGCCAGATCAATATATTCATCCATTTTAAAGTTATCAAATTAAAACATTATATTTTTCATAACTTTAACACCCTGTATTTCGAAAAGTAAATGAGTTGGACCCCTCAATCCCTATATCATCTTGTATGAATGAAGAACCTGTTTTTTTATAGAAATATCTTTTGACGATTCGGCTTCAATTCGGCCTCTATCAAAATATTATTTGTCATTTTATTTCTTTTAAGTATGACGGTGCTACGGTCTTTCTGATGTCTTAAAATAAATCAAAATAAAATAACTCCAAGGTTATTTTAACAATGAAATATCCAATATAGCCAAATAATTTCGATTTAATTTAGAAAACAAGATTTTCTAGATATCGATTTTTTTGAAAATCCAAAATATTACTTCCGTCATTTCTATTCAGAATAAAATACTTTTTTTGGATTGCTTTGGATAGCTTGATCCATTCAGCCACGAATTTATTGTACTGTTTGTTACAATATTCAGCATAGGTATTGTAACATGTCGCTGAGACATGTTCCTATTTTCATCAATTATTTTTGAGCTTTACTTATTCGTCGGCTACTCCCACCTGTAATTCCAAATCCTTTTATTTCAAATATTAGGAACATATCGGTGATCGTTTTTACCATCGTTAAAATATCTACTTAAACTACGATTCAAGTCGAGCTCGCTCTCTTTTGTTCATTCTTCGCTGAGAAGCATTTCAGCATTCAGCTTTTAAATATTACTTTGTGTGTGATTTTTAATGTTCCTCGCTGCTCTGCAGCCTGTACGGACCTATACGCACCTTTACGGCCGTTACGGACCTTTACAGACTTCACACCATCCACTCTACCGGACCATACAGCTTTCGAGTCCAGATACCGACGGCTCAAGAACCGTGAATACTGCTGTGAGCTGTACGTCCCGAGTCTTCCCAAGATAAGTCCCTAACTTATTTTTGGTAGATATAAAATATTGAGTTGGACATTTTTATTGTAATAACTGATCTTTATTCGTATTGGAAAATATTTATATTGAATGTTTTAATAACAACGAAATTTTATATCCTGATATCACAAAATCTCAATATCAGTTTAAAAATAATATAACAGAGGGCGCCAATTGTCATCTAACATAAAGAACGTGTTTTACTTGTATTAACATACAGGGACGATAAAAATCAAGCGTATACTGAGAACGAAAGCAAAAATATAATTTCTCAGAACACACAACAAAAGAGATAGGGGACTACTCAAAATTTAACTAAATTCAAAATTTGCTTAAAAAGCAAGAAATTTCAGAAAATATTTCAGTATAAAGGTTGTTCCAAACTAAACTGATTTCATATAACGCAAGAAAATCACAGAAAATTTGAAACATTCGCGGGAAAAATTTTTGATGTGTTTTCAAAAACCTAAAAACAAAAAAGTGATACGATAAAAAAACACATACATAATACATCAAATGTATTATACACAACATAATAGCAAGGATTCAAATTAATGTACTCAATATACAACATCAAGAGAGAACATAAGGCATACGAAAAATAATGATATTAGTGCTTTTGCACAACGGTAAAGATAAACACAAAAGATGGTGTATAGAGGTACGATGACACATATACGATAGTAGAAAAACAAATTCTACTAAACAAAGAGACAAAATGCATTTGTAACCTAACACAATTGTTGACAACAACAAGTACAAAATACTTAAGAAATATTTTGATATTAAATCAAAATTAAGATAAAAAGAATAGTCACGTCAAGAAATACGGGATAAATCACCAAACTAATCAGAATCACTTTCTGATCTGATTCGCGAATTATAACCATGGCCAGATAAATTCGTATCAACAGAATGTTGATCAGAAAACTAACCGTCAGGAAGATTTTCATCTACGTCAATAAACTGATTTTTTAAATCTGTAACATGCCAATTACCTATAGTCTATTTCTTAATGTCTGACAGCACAGTAGCCTCATTAAATATTCAAATAGAAAATTATCTCTTACAGAGTGATCCTAAGAATTATACAAATAAATACTAAAATTCTAATGCAAAACAAGTAGGTGTCTGTATTAGTTATCTGTACATCCCTGTTTCAGCTCAAAATACAATATGGTAATAAAACTGAACAATGCCAGCTAAACGATAAGCAGTGCGGCAGTGGCGGAGATTACGATATTAGTTCATTTTGCTTATTTAATTAGATTCGGTCAACATTACAGTTGAAATAAAATTCATTCGTTTAGGCCTATTAACAAGTTACATTTTCATTTTTATTAAATTGAATTAATTAAAGAAAATATAGTTTAATTTTCATAATTCAAATTTATTGACAAAGAATTAATGTATATTAAGTAAAATAAACATACCATTTATAGGAAATATAAAATTCAATCTATAGTATCATCCTCTTCGCTGGCCATACAAGAATCATCCGAAGACTCGTCGAGAGAGATCACTATCGGTTCTATAGTTTGTTCTATGAGGTTATCTAAAATCCACATTTTCTCTTCCTGTTTAATTACATGATTCACAGCATCTTTCCAGTTCTCTTCAGTTATTGTTGTCAATGAGTACTTCATGAGTTCACGAACATCTTCCATTTTAAATGTTTTATTATGTCTAGCTACATTACCTTTCATTTGGGCCCATATTAACTCTATCGCATTTAATTCACAATGATATGGCGGCAAACGAAGCACTGTTATCCCACGATTCTTGGCTATTTCATCAATAACAAACTTTTTAAATTGTAGCTTGTGATCTGAAGCAACCTTTAAAAGTTCTTTTTTCAACATATCATCTTCAAATGGTATATCTTTTACGATTAACCAGTTTCTAGTATCAGCTTTTCTCCAAGAGGTAGATGGAAGATTTTCTGTTAATCGCGAATGATAAGTGGCATTGTCCATAACGATTACAGCATTATTTGTAATTAATTCGACCATTTGTATAAAATACTGTTCAAAAATATCTGCAGTCATTTCTTCATGATAGTCTTTGGTTGATGTTGACTGAAACTCCAGTAAACCACCTTCAACGAACCCTTGATTGCATCCAATATGCGTTATTATTAGTCGGCGACCTCTACCGATAGGAGTTTTCAGTCCAGTAGATAAACCTTCGATGAAAGCTTGACGACTGGTTTGAATACTTTTGTCCTGCCACATTTTTTTTACTGAATGTCCTTCATTGAGCCATGTCTCATCTATATAATAGATATGTCTTCCCTCCTGTCTGTATTTTCGGATATCTCGTAAATACTGGCGTCTCCAACATATTATTTCTTCGTTGTCGATTAGCACTGATTTGCGACTTTTCTTCTCCCAAGTGAAATTTAATTTGTGTAATATTTTCCACAAAGTTTTTCGCCCTATGTCAGGCAAATACTCGTCCTTCTTCACCATTCTTAGAATTCTGTCAAGGGTTGGGATCTCTTTTTTAAAATATAATTCATGTACTTTTCGTCTTATTGTATTTTGCATATGTTCATCAAGGTCAAATGGTTTTCTTCCAGTTGACTTTTTAGGTGGAGATATATTTCCATTTTTCCTCTCTCTTAGAAGCCTGTAAATAGTAGATTCACTAACTCCTGTCATATTGGAACATGTCGAAACTATATTTCTAACAGTAGCAGCCGGCATTTGATATACAACAGCATCATGCACATTTAACACTACACACTTCGTTTGTAAGCTCAGCACGCTCTTACACTTTACTGGGGTAAAACTTGAAGACATTTTTCACAACACAGTCAACACTTATGGAACATAAGCGACTCTAAGCAAAACAAATTATACAAATTTGGGCGAGACCAAGTTTCACCGTATATATCTGCAAAATTTCTAAGTAGTCATTGGGACAATCTCTATTGTAATGTTTCTTGGAAATGTTATTATCAACATTTCGAAAATCAGAAAGTAATTATCTGGAGAATGAATTGATAAATGGTTTGTTAATATGTCTCCCAAGAATTGACCTGCTTCAAATTCTCAAGATAATTAATGAAAAACTCAGTCAGAATAGTTGCGTTACAAGATTATTTCAAAAATAATTCATTGTTTTAACTGTATGTACTCTACAAATGTATGAAGGTCAGTTAGTTGTTTTAACTAACCAAATTTACATTTATATTACCTTTATATATCAGATCGGGTATAAAATTAAATAATTAATAAATTCCTTAGATGAACGGGGACGCTTATTGTTTACTACCATTCACTACCTGACTAACATCTGTGACCTTTTCGCGTGCTGTCAGACAATAAGAAACAGACTATAAATCATTACCGGAAAGGTCTTTTAAATTATACACTAACTTCGAGATCACTTTGTTAACAATACAAGGTATGTACTTTGGAGCAAATTAGAAAAAATATAATGTAAATAGGGCCCTAATCAACTCAAATGATAAAATACTTCATTTTCGCTATCGGCGACTCTTAGTTTGTCTTGGTAACGAGTTTCACAGAAATCCCATGTATTAATTAAAAATATCACTAGTTACATCATACATTCTTAAATAATCTGTTTGATATTTAGTTACTTAGTTTTGTACAGAGATACAGAATTATGTTTTCTGTCATACAAATATGATTAACGATCTTACCTTCATTCCCGTATGTCGGCATCAAGTCTCCTTGTTGGCATATCAGATAAACTATACTGGATGCAAAAATAAATCCAGTTAAAAACATAACGGTTTTGAAACATCGGTATCCTGAAAAATAAAAAAAAATTATTCCCGTTTTTCAGATTAACTTTTTATAAAATCGTTGAAGATTATATCAGTCTTATATTTTACCAATGCAGCTACTTTTATTGCTCATAAACTAAGCAGTTATTCTACTATAAAGTACGTTTACGGTGTTAAAGCGTGAACTTGAGGATTTTTTCAATAGTATTTTCGAATATATAAATTTATTACAGTACTGATTTTATGCTTAGGTAATATGTATTGGAAGAGGAATGAGAATGCGTTACATGTTTAAAGATAAAATTATTGTGTTTGGCGATTATTACGTTTCATAAAGTTCTTCTGAATATATTTTTATAATTTATGACGAAGATTAGGTTCGATGCGAGCCAACAACCAAAAGTTTAATGGACATTCTTACCTTCAGAGCTACAAGTTATATGAAAACTCATATTTCAGAAATGTCTTTTGTTTGTAAATTAAAAGGGTTCTCTCAATAAGAGTTTTATTGCTCTCAGTTGAAGTCAAGAAAAGGTCTCACATGTAATCAATCACTGAGAGTTTGACAATTTCGATAGCTTATACAAAGATTTTGGCAATCAGCAGAAGTAATAAATCAATAAGTTCATGGGATGTGCACAGCATACAGCACAGATAACAAAAACCATGTTTTCTCCAAGTCTGAATGATTATGATTAATTTAAAAATATCATATCACAAATATAACTTCTACTAGGTTAATTCTTGTTAACAGGGCCGGCCCGTGCATAATTGGCGCCTGAAGCAAAACCCAATGTTGCCGCCCTTTGAAAAGAAATTAAAATAGAATTCAATAAAATAAAAATTTATTATACTAAAATATACCGATTCCCAAGATCAATGTATTGATACATGGAAATAAAACATAAAATATTGCTAAAACAGAAAACAATATTTATCATTTTATAAGAAAACTTTTCTGCATTTTTCTTTGGCAAAATCATCAATAATATCGTCGTATTCTATATTTACACATACATCGTTACCAATGGTAAGTATGGTGAGATCTGTTAATCTGTCCTGCGTCATTGTTGAACGTAACTAATTTTTTATTAATTTAAGTTTAGAAAAAGAGCGTTCTCCACTTGCCACAGATACAGGAATGGTAAGAAGAATTCTTAACGAAACAGCTACATTGGGAAAGTTTTCGGTCAAACTGTTTTTCTCCAGATAGTTTAAAACTTCTAAAGGCTTTGTGCATTTATTATCCTGCATTATTTCGCTCCAAAGTTAAAAGTTCATTAAGCAATTCATTTGGATCTATGTCATCAGTTAGCTCAATATGTAAATCCTGACACCTTTTCAAAACTTTTTTTGAATCCATTTGTTTCAGGGAAGGAATATTATATAAAAATTCGAAAAGTTGACTATGAGATTTCATCGGATTGAATCTCTGCTCAACTGAATTAATGGCGAAATCCACTAAGCAGTTAAAAAACGATACTTCAAATTGTTTTAGTGGATTTTCTATAGGATCATCTTCTCACTCATATTTAAAGAGTTTCGTCTTGCGCCGAATTCTAAAAGGAGGAGGTCCAGTACTTATAAATTCTGGCGTGATCTCCATATCCTCAGCAATTTCTCTAGCCGTTTGAATGATTAAAACCATTCAACCGAAACTCTTTTAAAAATAAAATTATGTTTTTTAGAATAGCGGTAGTTTCATTTAACACCATATTTGGACTTGGCAACAATTTTGATCCCAAATTTATTTTATATAAAATATCATACCAAATTATAGTACTACAAATAAACTTATAACTAGAAATTATGGACGCTACCTTTGTTCTTGGTATCCGCGTCTTTTTGTTCATCTAGAGAAATTCCCACTAATGAATCATATATTTCACCAAGTTGGTACCTTAATGGCTTAACAGCTTCGATACGGCTTTCTCATCTTGTATCGCTTACACTCTTTACCGTTAGTGATGAAATATGTTTTTTTAGTACACTCCATGTTTGAGTTGAAGCCGAAAAGAATACATACAACTCTGGTACCCGAGAAAAATAATTGGAAATTTCCCCTGTATTTTTTGCTGCGTCATTAACAACAAGATTCAGGAAGTGGCAGGAACAGGGAACAAAAAACGCTTTTGGATTTTCATTTAAAATTCTTCTTTGTACGCCAGAATGCACTCCCTTCATATTGGCTCCGTTATCATATCCTTGGCCGCGAATATTTCCAATTTCGATCCCTAATTTGTTAAGTACCTGTATTAACAGTTCTGTTAGTCCTGCTCCACTGAACGATTTGACAGGTAGACAATTTATAAAATACTCTTTGCAAACAAATTCTAAGGTTTCTTTTGTCACAATACGAATAACCAAGGGCATTTGTTCTATCCTACTTACATCGGAGGTGCAGTATAATATAATACTGTAATATTTTGCACATTTAATTTTTTCAATTATGGTATTTCGAACTTTTTTTCCTAATAGACTTATAATTTCATTTTGTATATTCTTACCTACGTAGTGGGTAATGTTTGATTGAGACGAAGCTCTTCTCAAATGCTCTCTAGTAACGGAATCAAATTTAGAAAGTAATTCCATTATTTTCAAAAAATTTCCGCTATTTCGTTCAAAAACCGTATCGGAACTATCCCAACATTTGTGAACTGCAGGTTGTATAACTGCAATAATTCTTTTCAAAATATCTCGCCAATACTGCCTTCCTAGTTTCAAAATTCTCTGATGTTCTTCAACAATTTTTTTACCCACTTTTAGTCTATTATCCATTTCCTTCCATTTATTAAAGCAGTCCATATGTTTCCTAGATCTTTCATGAGACTTTATACTTCTAACAATATTTTTCCAGTCTCTATAACTTTTTGACCAATTCTCCGCGTTAATATCAGAATTTTTAAATAAAAAATTGCAAAAGCAATACACAGCACAGTACTTTTGGAATAAACTAACCATTTTCTTTCTAATTTTTCTCCATTAGACATTATACGATAATAATATGAAGGAGAAAAATGCCTTCCAGAATCGTCTTTTGGAAAATCAACACCGTTAACCTGTATTGGCCCTTTTTCTATTATTATCTGATGTTGGGAAGCATTTGAATTTTTCCAGGAATCTGGGTCACTATCAATTTCGGTAACTACATCTGTAACTGTAAAGGCTTCACTGTCAGGTTGCTCGTCATCATTTTTTGGAATATCCTGATAAATTGTTTGATCTTCCTTGAATTGTTTGACAATAATCTCTTTTATTGTATCCCCGTCTGAGTCTGAAGCTTCTAAATAACTTTCAGTTGTATTCGGAACTGAGAGAGATGTGGAAGTGGAAGGAATTATAAATGTTTCTATCGTACCAGAGTTTGCGCAGCTGATTTTCTTTTGTCAACCGCTTTTTTTATACTCGCTGCCAGATAGCTTCTTCCTTTTTAAATCACTCATTCTCAATACGTGTGAAAATATTAATTTAGTAATACCGATCACTAACTCAATAAATAAATAGGTTTACCTTTTAAGCTATTGCATAGCTTCTATCGCGGGCCTTGAGAGTGGAGACCGAATCCAGAAATTCCGTAACGAAAATAACCTAGCACCCCCCACTGCGACCGGCACAGCGGTGATACTTTTTAGTGTATAGGTTTTTATCGTCTATGTACAACAGTGAATATCTGTACTCGTTTAATTTGTGTACAAAGTGTTTTAAATATGAATAAACAAAGTGCATTTATTAATGAAGAAAGTCACGAAAAAATAGTGAAAGAAAATGAGTGAGTACTCTACATACATACATTTTATTATTATTATCACAAATGCAGTATTATTTTTTGTTTTGTTAATTTATATTTTTATGTATAGGTAATACACATTAATGCCGCGCAGAGAAAGTATATATGATATTATGTCTATATAAATGTACATCGCGCGAAATTCGATGATCAAACTCTTGATATCGTTATTTTTGTTCACATTTTTTGAATGAATAATTGTTTTGGTGTGTAATTACACTATTAATACCTAATTATTTATACCTATATATTTTCTTTTTATAGAGAAAAAAAGCATAAAGAGCTAAAAAGAAAAAAAAAGAAATTGTGAACGTCAAAGTGTAAAACTCTATGCAATAGCTTTGCCGCGGCAGTGTCCGAGTGCCACACGTCTTTTTTTTATTTAAATATTATTTTATAACGCTTAAAAGTAAAAAAAAATATTCGACTATTCCCTGAATCCCGACTATCAACTATTAACAATATACTACACAATACTGTACTACGTAGATAATCTCATTTCACGCAACTGATGCCTAAAGAGAAATATAGCTGAGTAATCTGTCAGATGCCATGATGCCACGTTCACTTAAAAGGCGGCATTCTTCGGATTTTTCGAATTTATCTAAATTTCACCATAAATGTTCAAACATTTTGAAAGGCTGCCATGCCGCCCCCAAAATAATGCCGCCTGAGGCGGTCGCCTCACCGCCTCACCCCTCGAGCCGGCCCTGCTTGTTAAACAAAAATGTTATGTTACAAATTATCAAAAGAGCTTCATCGCTACAGCCAAAATAAAGAAGGCGGATTGGTAAAAAAACATTATAAAAGGTTAAACTTTTTATACAGATGATACAATTTTTCACTACAACAGTATCAATTCCAATATTTTCCCTTCGTCGAAAAACTGGTTTTAAAGATGCAAACGTACATAAACTGAAAATAAGGACAATGAAGTATACTCTTCTTATTTCTTTAAATAAAATACTATCCAGTTATGGTCTCCTATCCCTATATCTCTATTTTCGTCCTGTGATTTATCAGTCATGGACTTGTAGTTACGTCGAGAGCTAGTTATCAGTATTTCATGCAGTATTAAATATTTACGTCTTGAATTTAAATTTTTATAGAAGTTGCTGCATTTTGAACCGTCGAGAATTGTAGAAGATGCACTACATGCAACAACTAGTTTATATAACGTCTCCAATTTTCAAATAATCAACAATAATGTTTTATTCGGAAGTTTATCTGTACGGGTAGCTACAAACAGTTACATATCTATATAAATATATAAATTAGATAGATATAATAGGCTCTTCTTCGTGTAAGTTATTGTGAGAAAACAAAAATCTTTTAGCAAACAATTAATAAATTACACAGGTCGACAATTTGTTCTTGGAATGCGAAGGATCATTTCTCAAGTATTTTTTTGAACGCAACCACATCCAGCATCAAAATTGGCCAAACACGTCAGAATTTGGATATATTTCAGGTTATGTATTACGAAACTAGCATTTTTTATTACTTTCAACAACGTTATTTACACAAGGTACAAAACTTCTCCAAAAATGACAACAATATCGTACTTAAAGTACTGTAGCACTTGTTGTATTGGCTCTGGTGAGCTGAAAATCAATAGTGTTCATCAGTGAGATGTTCTGAATGATATTGAATCATAAAATGGGTGACTTGTTGAACTCTGGAGTCTGTATCGTGCTAACGAACTGAAATTTCTCAAAAAACGACAAAATGTCGTACTTCAAGTACCATAGCCCCCGTTGTACTGGCTCTGGTGAGCTGAAAAACAATAGGGTTCATCTGTGACATGTTCTTAACAACATTCAATCATAAAATTGGTGACTTATTGCACTCCGGAGGCTGTATCGTGCTAACAAGACATGTAAGGAAAAGTGGCCGACGACAACGACGACGACATACACACAGGATTTTTTTCCTAAGAACCGCCTTTTCGTGTTGTTGTTGATGGAAAACGTAAAAATAACTCAGAAAAAAATTTCAAAATTCCAACTTTTTTGGGGTAAACCAATACTTTTCTCGCATATAGATAGGTTGGGCGGAAAAGTAAAAGTAGATAAGTAATTACCTACATATAATAGTATATTATTTAACAAGCAGTAATGTAGGTCATAACTCACGCATCAATTGAGTTATGACCATTACCGCAAGTTGAATACTATACTTTATCTACGAGTATAACAATAAATACTAAGATACAAGTACAGAGAAAGAACTTTATTCACAAATCTTAATAGTTACCTATAACAATGCAATAAAAAATTTTGTTGTAATTACTCATTTTGTTTAATAATAAAATTAACTGTTTCTTTTCATGTTTGTTGCAAATATTATGTTGATGTACTAACTGGTTGAGATGTTATAGAATTATATATTTGTTTTGCAGTATATGACTTATTCTTTTCGGTATCATCAACGTACCCCTCAACCATAATTAGGTATTAATCACAGATTATATAACTATACTAATAAAAACGAAGAATAGACCAATATTATTTGTTAAAAGTATTAACTTAATTTGAAAACGTGAAAATTATTCAAGTGACATTACTCCCCTCAATAACAATAATGGACTCTTCTCTTTCGGCGAATCAGCTTGTAAAAAAGTACAGAGCGTGAGTTATAGTAGTGAGTTTTTATAACTCACGCTGCTTGTTTACAGATACTATGAATTGCTCCTTAGCAGTTGAATAATTAATATATAATTTAACAGGAGTAGATAAATGTCATTACCACATGGTTTATTTTTACATACTAGGTACTTTAAATTGAAAACGCTACAAATGATTTATAATTTTGGTAAAGTTTTGGTTATTATCGCAATTTTTGAAATTATTAGTTTGAATTAAGAACTTACCTACAAAAGTATACAAAATACCAAAAATAATGTAAAGGGAAAAGACGACGGCCACCTTAATATCATAGTGCGTATCGACGTGTGTGCATGATTCGACGCGGGGACCGTCATCTGCCGGGGGAAGTACTAAACCTGGAAAAGCAGTTCCATTCACTCTGGGAGGTACCAGGGAGCCAGGCCTGGCTCCGCTAGCCATCCTCTAACGGCTGCAACAAAAATTTAAATAATCAAAAAACTGATAAGTAACATTAAAATAAAAAAAATTATCTTCAAAATAACTCATTAAGAATCAAATAAGATCAGATATTAGTGTATATTCCAAAACAATCGAAGAAGTGGAAGAAAAAATTCAGATAAGTATACAAAAGTACCTCCTTAAAATTAGGTACTTATTCTACTAAAGTACATTGATCAATGTTCTTGTTTTTCTGGTTACTAAAACACTAGATTTCACTAATATTTTCTTATAAAAAAAGACATTACAGGAATTCAGTTAGTTTGACCCAAGGATGTTTGAACTCAAGGATAGGTCGATCCCTATTCTGCAATGTTAGCGCGTCCCCTCCACTCACTGTGTCGTAAGCAGGCGACCTACATATGTGTTATATACTAATATTATATGTACCCCTTGTTTATCGAAAAGTACTGATAGTAGGTTTGTTCTCACACGAATCACAAACCATCAGAAACATTCAGATTTCTGCGCAATCAATTTTTCCGCGTTCATACATGAGTTTCTGATTGTTTGAAAACAGCTGGACGTTGGACAGTTGAAAAAGCATCAGTCAAACATGTGTGAAAATCAAAGTCTCTCCTTAAATTGAATTGAAAACACAATATTTTGGCGACGAGGATAAATGATACTTATCTGAAAACACCCTGTATTCATCTGTTTTTACAAAGACGTAAAGTGCCATTTTAAGAAATTTTTCCGAACTTTTTTTGCGGTAAATAAAAAAATACTAGTGAAATTAATTATAAGAAATAACAATTATTTATTTATAATACTTCTCTGAAAACAACAACATAATTAGTATATTTAGGAATTGTAGCTATTTAGTGCACAATTTGTATTATTGCAGAAGTTTAGTCCCTTCGGTATTTCATTCTTTAGAACTAAAGATGTTGAAGCAGACGGTTCGAAGATGTTTTGATTTTCCTGAGGGAATGTCGCAGAGCTTGTATTTTGTAAGTGAGAAGGATTAAACAATTTTTGTGATACTTCTATTTTACGTTGTATGTATTCTTCTATGTATCCTTCTGCTACGTTGGAAGAGCGCCATCCTCCGTGTCTTTTCAGAATGAGCAAATCAGCGCCGCTTTCCACCAACATGGTTGCCGAAGAACGGTTTAGCCCATATCCGGTATATTTTTCGGGATTTTTCAGTTTCAGGTATTTTGCAACAAATTTTGGGACAGCGCTGTTGGTATGGCATCCGACATGTTGGGCGTAAAACCTACGATTTAAGTATGCAATAAATAATCTTCTGCTGTTCATATGTTTAGGCCGTAAATCTGCGTATTTAAGGTAAAGTGCACAGGGTTCGAATATACACCCCCCCTCATTGGTAATGGTAAAATTTCTTGACATATGATTTTTTCCATTTCGCAAAAGCACAACAATAAAGCGCCCATTATCTTCCACATCGTCTAAACTCAAATGTATTAAATCATCTCAGACACTAAAATCACTTTTGCCACGAGATATTGTTCATTTGAAGCTCCGCATAAAAATGTGGCTACTTTTTCTGCCGTTAGTACCCTGGACTTTTTTGGTATATAGCCCACAGCCTGACACTTCAAAAATGCTATAGTTTTTGGATATTTTGTATTGCCAGCATTTTCTTTTATAGCTAAACAACTCTTTAGCATTGAGAACCGACTCCATAACGTGGAAGATTTCATATTCTTGGCTTTTTCGACAAAGTAAACTAGAAGAATATCATCACTTATAGTTTCAACTTTTTTGAGATCTTGCCGTTCCATTAAATGTTGCTACTCGTGTTCATATCTCGACCTGGATTTTGCTGGTAACAAATCAGCACTGGCTTGTGCCGCTGGCTCTAATATGTTTTTAGTAATATTTGGATTTTCTTACGAGTACATTTTTTAAAGCTAACATGAATTAAACTGACAGAAAATAAAATAATGCCGATAATAAATATATCGTTGTTATGGAAATGTTAATCAAGTTTGTTACTATTACGATGTATTATGATTAATTTGAAAATAAAATGTTATAAATTTACTTATTATCCTTTTTGCGTTGTTTTCAGATGAGTATAACGAAAAGTATCGTTCATTACACGTTCAGAAATAGATTTTTCCGTGCTTACATGACTTCACGCGTGCACGGAAAAATCCTTATTTCCAGACTCCTAATGAAATATACTATTCCATAGAAATAAAACGATCCAGTGGTTGATTATGTAAATTTTTCCAATTCCACCATTCAGAAAAATAGTTCAAGATTTGGCACCTCTCATCGCTGCTCTAAGTAGACTAGTTAACAACCTACAACAGCAACGTTCGAATGCAGTTAAAGAAATTCGTCAAACGTAGGTACTAACTTTTGAACCTTTTGATGAAACCGCCGAAAACTTTGTCAAAGAATTTTTTCAAACTGAAATGTTTGTACAATGATGATGTGGCGACATATTATACAAAAGTTATGGTTTTGATAAACTGTCTAGGGAGTAAACATTATAAACTCCTGCCAAGTTTACCTTCTCCGAATTTACCAGTAACGAAATCGAACTCAGAACTCATAACCCTACATAAAAATCATCTCGCATCTAAGCGTGTTCGTTGAACAACATAAATTTTTCTCAAGAACCCAATGTATGGAGAATCAATATCAACATATGTTGCTGCTCTGAAGGACCAAGTATAAACCCGTGAGTTTAAATCAGAATGCAACCATAACAAATGTTCAAAGTTTATGGTGAATCTTTTGCTTCGATCACAGTTCATTCGTGGATTGAATGATACTGATATACGTGAAAATATTTTGCAGCAAGCCAACATCACTTTCGAAAATAATTAAAAACTGCCGTAGCAATTAAAGCTTCAAAAATCCAGAACAGGGAAGTGTACAAAAGTTCGTCAACATATATAGTAATGGGAGTGGATGCAAACTCAGCGCATCAAAAGGAAAATCGAATCAAGAGTAGTAGAACGAACAGGTACCTTAATCAGTTAAACAGCTGTCGGAAACATTCATTTCAGAATGTCAACTTGCAAGAATTAGGATTATACAGAAATGTTTACGGTGTGGGTGAAAAAATCATATAACACAAGATTGTTGTATAGGAAATAAACTTATCTGCAATATGTTTAAGAAGAAAGGGCATATAGCATCAGTATGTATTACTACTGTACTGAAGAAGAATCCTAATGTTCATGTTAATCAGATTCCTCCGAAGAATTTTCTATTAACAAATTCATTGACATATTAACGGAAACTTCTGTTAACCTGTATGAACCGAAGATGTTACTCTAGCTCAATATTAATGGAAAACTATAGGAGTTCGAGTATGATACATGTAGTCCCGTAATTATTATATCACAAAAAGTTTTTGGAAAACTCAATCTGGGAATACAATTGCAGAAAACAAATTTTTCATTCAGATTATACACTAAACATCTATTTAAACCACTTGGTGTTGTTCAAGTTGAAGTTTCATACAGAGCGGAACATTTTACGGGAGATTTATTTGTTGTTCCTGACTATGGTAGTGCTATAGTTGGAAGAAGATGGATTTGCGCAATAAATGTCGATCTACAAGACTTGGACTCCAGTCAACGTCAATGTCAGAGGATATATCAAGATTTGAATCAATGCCAACTTAAAGATCGAAATCAACATCAATTATAAATACAAGATTAGTGTTTTAAATGACACTCAATGTTTCTAGCTAATTCCACAATATAATGAAAAATGTTGAAAATTCTAAAAAATTGACAATTGTTTCGATAACTGAATATCATCGTCAGAATGAAAGATGTTACATTTCATTTGATGCCTACCTGATGTTTAGTAGTTATTTTTGGCTAGACCAATCTTGTGATTGACTTAATATATGTTAATAGAAAAAATAAGAAGATGTGATATCACAAATATTGAAGCTTAGCTATTATTAACCCTATGGTGGTATCCTGGATATCATTTTTCCAATTAAGATCAGTATAACTGTGCAATGATATAGAAAACCAGGAAAACTATATCTTCTGATCTTTACAATTATCACTTAAGAAGACAGTTTAATAGTGGAGAACTCCCTAGATTTATCTGTTCATTGACGACTTCATATTGTGGGTTTCTTAAGTGTCTTCTAATTTCCAACTCTTCAAGGAAATCCAGTTCTTGTTTCTTATCACAAATATCTAGTACTTCTAGTTCTGTGTTAGGTGTCAATGAATGGTTGATATCAAGTCGATGTTTTGCGTAATGGGATTTATCTGGTTGTTTTAATCTGTATGCTCGTAAGTGTTCACTGTATCGGATTTCAAAATTTCTAAGGGTCTGACCCAAATAGACAGCATTACATTCTGGACATTTGAGTTTATATATACCTGATTTCTTTAATGTTGGTATTTTTGTTTCAACATTTAACAATTTTGTACTTACGTTACTTTCTGTTTTAAAATAAATTGTTGTATTCGTTGCTAAAGATATTATCTTTGAAATATTATTAGAAATATTTCCTGCATATGTGATGGTTTTATAAGCTTTTATTTCTTCAGTTTGTTTAGGAAATATTAGTTGTAATGCCACATTTTCCTCTTTTTTATTAATTATCTTATTCATCATATGTAATGGATAACCGGTGGATGTTGCTATTTGTCTAATTATATTAATTTCTCTATCTAAATTACATTTGTTCATAGGAACTGAAAATGCTCTATGTATCATTGAATTATATGCCGCTAGTTTATGTGACATAGGGTGATTGGAACTATATGGAATTATCACATCAGTGTGTGTTGGTTTTCGGTAAATTAAATAATCAAGTATATTATTAACTCTTCGAAATTTTAAATCAAGAAAATTGATTGAGTTATTTTCTTCCATTTCTAATGTAAATTTAAATTTTGGGTGTAAATTATTAATGTGGTTGAAAAATATATCTAATTGTCGTTCATTACCTATAAAACAAGCTAATATGTCATCTACATATCTATACCAAAATAAAACATTTTTTGAAATATTACTTTCAAAGATTTTTCTTTCTAAACTGTTCATAAAAATGTTTACCAAAATAGGTGATATAGGGCTTCCCATTGGTAAACCTTCATTTTGAATATATATGTTATTGTCAAAAATGAAATTCTGATTAATACATACATCAAATAAATTAAGTATATCTGATATTATTCCTGGATTAATATTTAAATTTAATAATTTTTAAATTCTCATAAAGAAAATTATTTGAATTAGATTTTAAAGCTATTTCTGACTCTGTAACTATAATTTGTTTAATATTATTCGTAAATTTTGGTGGTATGCTGTACTTTAAACCTTTATTTAAATAGTATATTAAGTACCAAGTGTCAAAACGGTTACTTTAGTCACGAGTTCCTTGTGAAACGAGTGACTAAAGACGTTTTTAACACGAGGTGCTTACTATACTTTTTCTTCGCCCGCGGGAAGGAAAACATTATATTATATTTGAATTGTATTCATTACATGACGGACGATGTCTGACAGCTGACTGATAAATCAAATGACGCAGAATAACAAAATTATTAAGGAGCGTGAAATTTACCATACAAAAGATACACTTGATTTGACGTTTAAAAAACAAAAGATTTACAAGATGTGACTTTTCGCATTTTAAACACTAGTGTTTAAAGAGTCGTTTTGTGCATGTCAAACCCGTGTTCAAAGTGCGGTTTTAGTAGCGGAAGTAGAAAAAATTCTATTTCACTATCTGTAAAATTAGTGTCTCAAAGGTTTTCAAATCGAGGTGCAAAGTGTGTTGGTATGTAGGTACTTACAGTCTCATGATGTTTAGAGTATTGAATTCTATGTTCTGTGTGTTCAAGTTTATGTAGCTTTTGTTCTTGTTTCTTAAATTTCTTGTGCTTCATCGTGCTGACACTTTCTCTGATTTTGTCATCTAAACAGTCAAACTCTACTGGATATAGTTTGAACGTGAGTTCTGAATGTAGAACTTTTATGTAGTTGTCTAAGGAGTCTCTTATCTTAAACCATTTTTAACACTCTTCTCGTTGAGCACATTTTATTGCTTTTTGTGCTTGCGGTGTTTTAGTATGGCATTTTATATTCACATAATTTGGTATTACCTTTTTCTAAGGTATTCTTGGTTAAACCAAATGTTTTGTGATGCTTTGTAACGTTTTTGTAGTAACTTCTGGTACAGTCTGGTCAAATCTTCTCTCGAAGATTTTTTAATGAAATTAACTATCTCGACCCTTACCTTGTGGAACCTACTAATATGAGTAGATTCCACGAAGTAAGGGTCGAGACAGTTAATTTCATAAATACAAGAATTGCTGAATGATTTTCAAGATGTTTTTCAACAAACAGTAGGCAAAATACCTGATTACAAGTGTTCACTCCAAATGAAACCTGAAGCGAACCTAGACGAATTCCTTATGCTCTACAAGATAAAATTGATAAAGAACAGAATAGTTTGAAAAAACAAGGAATTATTGAAAAGTTGGACTGTTCAGAATGGAGCATCCCTCTAGTAATCGTTCCAAAAGGTGATGGAAAAATAAGATTATGTGCAGATTACAAGGAAACTGTCAATTATCAACTTCAAAACAAACGATATATA